>CM024690.1:12756878-13362064 GCA_014182735.1 Corymbia maculata
ACGAGACAGAACCGGAGGAAGAAGGAAACCTCGAGGAGAGTTTTCTGTCGCCGGAAGCCCGTCCGCCGCTGTCGTTTGCCGCAGCTCGTCCCCCGAACGAGGTAGGTCTCCTTGAACCTCGGTCGTTCTATTTTTCTGGAGAATATCGGGCCGGAGCTCGGGGCCGACCGGCTCGCGCAAGCTCCGGCCCTCTTCGCCCTTGCATTTTGTCCCCACGTCCCTTGTATGCCATGTTCGAAGACCCCCAAAGCGTGTTCGAGGCTCGGTCGAGGCGGAAATCTTTGAACTCGGTAGTGCCTGTTAACCGTTCGATGAAATGCCCCAGAGAGAGCCGGCACGCAATCTTTGTTTTAACTCCAAATCGACTAGTGCCGGCTGTTATTTTTGTTAAATCATGTTAGTCTCCACTGTTTACGCTGTGTTTATGTATGGTTTATGTTAAATATTCGAATCGACGAAGTTTTTTTTTTTCGCGACGTAAACGTTCGCCGGATTTCATGGTCGGAGGTGGTTAACGCCGGCTGGAGTGGACGACCGGTGGGTGGCGGTCGTCAGCCGGAGTGTGGGCTACGTCGGGAGTCGCTGGTTTAATAAAAAGAAAAAAAGAAAAAAAGGCGGGTGTGCTGCTGTTGCGGGAAGATGAAGATGTCGGGGATTGCATGGGAGGAAGAAATCTGCAGGAGCAGAAGAACAGAAAAAATAATAAAAAGAAAGCAGAAAAAGACAAAAAAAGAAATGGGAAAAAATCGGAAAATAAAAAAAATAGAAAAATAGAAGGTTGGCTTCGTCTTGGGCTTGTGTACGCCGGGCTGATTTTGTGGCGGGCCGGAATGGCTGGGCCGAGAGACAGAAGTTAGAAGTGGGCTCTGTCTCTATTAAAATTTATGTGGGCTTTTAATTTTGTTTTTTGGCCCAAGTATGTCTTGACATACATTTATGAAAATCGATCTTTATAAACCTTGGCACTATTAATTCAAACATTACCCCGTTAGTTATAGTAAAGCGTTATGCTAGGAGTATCTTTAAAGATTTTAATTCAAACTGTCTACAGAAAAATGTAACTAGAGAAAATAACTTATAAGGCACGCACAGTACCATCTTCATGAAAGCTTTTGTTTTAAGTTTCAGGTCTTGTCGCCCCAACGATCTCTCTCATGCAAGACGCCTCTATTTAACGTCATTTTGCCCCTAACATCGACTCGCCCTTTCCTTACCGTGCCCTATAGCTACCTAGCCAGAGTAATCCTTCACTCCCACTCTCCACCTCCTCCTCCTCCACCACCACCATCACCGCAATGCCAGCCTCTCAACCTCCTTCTCTTCCCCATGCAAAGTACTTGCGAGAAGACTCCATGTCAGAACCATGCAGAGACTTGCTCTCCTCTCTCCCTTCGGAAGAGGACTGGGTTGCCGCCTCTCTTTGCTTGTACCAAGGCTTCTGGTTCCCCTCTCGGCTCTTGAGCGGCGTCCTCGCTTGCCAAAACCACTTCCAAGCTCACGCCTCTGACATCCTCCTCGTCAGCAACCCGAAATCTGGCACCACCTGGCTAAAGGCCATCCTCTTTGCTCTCTTGAACCGTGCCAAGTACTCCACCTTCGACTCACAACGACGCCACCCTCTCCTAACCCAAAACCCCCACGACCTCGTGCCCTTCTTGGAGCTGCAGCTCTATCACGAGCAAGAAAATCCCGATCTGGCTGCTTTTGAGTCCCCGAGGCTCTTCGCTACCCACTTGCCATATTCCTCTCTTCCACAGTCGGTGGGGGACTCCAAGTGCAAGCTGGTTTACCTGTGTAGGAACCCTAAGGACACCTTCATCTCGCTGTGGCACTTCACCAACAAGCTGAGGCCCGAAGGGAAGGGCCAGATTCCACTCCCACAGTGCCTCGACAAGTACTGTCAAGGGGTGAGCGAGTATGGGCCATACTGGGACCATGTGCTGGGTTACCACAAGGCTAGTTCAGAGATGCCCGAGAAGGTGTTGTTCATGATGTACGAGGAGATGAAAGAGGACCCTCGTGTTCATGTGAGGAGGCTGGCTGATTTCCTGGGGTGTCCATTTAGCGAAGAAGAACTGAGAGACGGGGCTGTTGAGGGAATACTGAGGATGTGTAGCTTCGACATCCTGAGCACAATGGAGGTGAATAAGAGCGGGAAGTGGCCGACTGGATATCAGAACCAGTGGTTCTTCAGGAGAGGCGAGGTTGGAGATTGGGTGAATTACATGAGTGCAGAGATGGGGGAGAGAATTGATGGTGTCATGGAAGAGAAGTTGCACGGTTCTGGTTTGAAGCTGTGAAGTTCGTTGAATGGAAACAGCATCTACAGACTATAGGTGGAGCCGATCACGGTGTGTGATGTGTCGGTTTGGATGTCTGGTTGGATGGTCCAGAAGGAAATGTAGAAATGTTAAAAAAGAATAAAGAAGAAATGATTTCGACCGTTTACACTTCAGGAGGGTCAATATCTGGTTGGCCAATGAAAGTGTTAAGTGTGTTTCTCGTACTATAGGATTGAAGATTTCCAGAGGCATTGTCAATCGTGGCTTCGTCTCCACGGCGAGATGCTTCAAGGTTGTGATTCTAGTATTCCATCTCTGTTGTACTATTGGCATTTTGCAGGTATTTTTTTGGCCAACATGTAGTTGGCTAATAACAGCTTTTTTCCTTTGTTGGGAAATATCCCGAAGGTCTGCAAATCATGGATTAATAAGATCAGATCATTAAGTGGGCAGATTATTATTAAAAAAAAATTTCTAGTGAAAATAACAGGTACATAATGCAGTTGAGAATTGTTATAATTTTTTTCATACATTATCAAATGAAGAATACATGAACCTATTTATAAATTTTATATAGTGATTATCTCACGAGCAAGATCACGTCCCTCATTACGAGCTTGTACGCATGCTTCTAGAGCTACTCGATTAGCTACGGCACCCGGTGCATTTCCCCAAGGGTGTCCTAAAGTTCCTCCGCCGAATTGTAGTACGGAATCATCTCCAAAGATCTCGGTCAGAGCAGGCATATGCCAAACGTGAATACCCCCAGAAGCTACGGGCAGAACACCAAGTAGCAAAATACCAATTACGATCAATTAGGACCAATCAAGGGAAATAAATAGAATCTCTTAAATATACTTCTAACATCCCCTCAAACTCAAGCTGATTTAAAAGAAGTCAAATTGAGCTTGGAAAAAAGATCCAAAAATCATCCGAGTGGATGTGTTTTGATGAATGTTGTAACATATTAATGCGGAAGCTACCCGAAATCTTGTAATTTATGTCAACATGAAATTACCGAGAAATAATAAATGACGTTAAAAATTTACGTGTTTTGATACCAAATGTCGATAGTTACATTCACGAAAAAAGTCAATAACAATATAATAAGATAATTAATAATAAATAATTCACAAATAATCAAAGAATTCAAGTTATAATCGTTTACACATTCGAATAATTTCCACACCTAAATTAAATCCAAACTCATAGTGTTTATAAATAAACTATTCACTTATATGCAAAGCTCAAGCACACCATCACCGCGTGTTCAAGCTGTACCCACGACCGCATAAAAGCTCCCCTCGTGCGGCTGAAAAACGAGAGCCACGAGCTTCCTATTTTTCCTTCTCCGCGGCGTGGCTCTCAAGGCAGCTACTGTGCGGCGATGTCATGGGCGGCTCCCTCAAGAAGACAAACCCTTCTTTACCATGCAGTCATGTAGAGAGCAGAGAGAGAAAACCCGCTAGCGGCCACACCTCAAGAGCTAAAGACAACCTAGGGCTCAAACAAAAGAAACCCTATTTTCTTTTTCCTTTTATTTCTAATTACCTGGCCCCACGTTGCTTTCTTTTTGTCCCAGTTCACTTCCCGGTCAAATGGTCAAACTTCGATAAGAGAAGCTGCCGGTGCTTATCTTGTACTGAATCTTGGACATTTATCCAGTTGGGTCGGGTTTCATGAGTGGCCTAAACTCACATTACAAATTTAACAATTCTCCAACTTACCTCAATATTTGGAATTAAGTCTTAGTACTCATCATCAATGTTGCTTTCTTACGCCCCGATAGGCGCTTACTCTTCACATACGTCAATCAAAGGAACATGCTCATCATGTTTGCCGAACTCTTTGCTGTTGCTATCTTCTTTACAATAGCCTTAAAATTTGTCAAGATATCTTGGATGAAATAATACTTGATGTCGATATGCTTCGTTCGTTTGTGATAAACTAGATTATATGCCAACAATATTGCATCTTGGTTGTCATAGTGTATATCAACACTTTTCAAATTTAACACAAAGTCCAAGAGCAAACTTTTTAACCATATCACGTCCTTTGCTATAAAGGTCCCGTATTTGACTGTAAGAATTTTTTTGAAAGTGGAGTGATAATGGATTTCTACTTGAGAGAATCTGCCACTCTTATAGGCACAAATATGCCTGGTTCTGTCAATTTCTTCAAGGAGAATGGCTGCCCAATATTTGTCACTAGTATTAATTTGAAGGATCCGTTTCCCCGTAGAGGGGATCTTCAAGGAGGAAGTTGTTGGATGACCTTTTAAAATGGGCAACAGCTTGGATCTATTATTTTCTCTATGGGGGGCATTTTTCTTGAGCATTTTTTGGAGCAGTCTAAGGGTTTTAGAGATTTGGGGAACAAAATCCCACAGGTAATTGATAGTGCCAAAAAATTGTTGAACTTGCTTAGTGATGAAATCCTGTTCAAGAAATCTTTGAAGTTCATCAGCAATATGAGATTATGGGCAATAGGTTTCTTCTTTCAGGCACATTCCAAGGAATTCTATTTCCTTTTGGATAAAAACCATCTTTTTTTGAGAAAGCATAATTCTATGCTTTTCGATTATATCAACGAATTAAGTCAAGAGTTGATAATAATATTCTTCATCAGGACTGAAGAGAATGATATCTTCAATGTAAATCTAGGAGTTGGAGAAGATGGGTTCAAAAATTTTGCACATAACTTTTTGAAAAAGGGATTGTGCGATTTTGAGTCCAAAAAGGACAACTGTTCATTGGAAGTGTTGATTTGGGATGTAGAACCCAGTTTTGGGTTGGTTTGCTGGGTTAATGCCCATTTGCTAAAATCCAGCCTTGAGGTTGAATTTGGAATAGATTTTTGCTTGGGCAAGGCTAAGGAAGAGAGAGTTCTTATGGGTAATGAGAGTTTATCGTCTTGAAGGAATTGGTTTAGAGGTTGATATTTGATTACTAACCTTATTTTTCCACGACTTTGCTCAGCACGTTTGTTGACATAAAATGCTTTACATGCTCATTCGAAATCGAAAGGTTCAATTAGGCCTTTTGCCAATAATTCCGAGCATTCTTGTTGAGCAAGCTCAATGTGCTTAGGGCTCATTCTCGAGTGACTTGCCTTCGTAGGATTTATATTTTCATTTCTTTTGAAGGGAAGTTTGACATAAAGTATAAATTTTTCCATAAGGGCTGGGTACAGATCTAGGAGAATTGGGAGTGTGAGTCAGCACAAGAGGAAAGTAAAGTTTGGATAATTGGCTATAGCTTGACTGGTTGAAGAGCATAGAATTGCTTGATATCCATAAACTCATGAAATTGATTTTTGAAACGAAGGCCATTGGAGAGGATTTTAAGCTTTGGAAGTTGGGTCAAGATGTCCCAACTAATGATGATATCTTTGTTCGAGGAACTGGAACCAAGGATTTTGGTAGTAATGGAACACTGGGGAAAAAAATTGGATGGTAATGGGTTTGCTACGAAACTTAGTAGCGAAAGTGTCTCCAGAAACAGAGTTGAAATCCCTGATATATGGCGTCAAGCATTCTTCTGGGAGAATCTTTGTGTCTAGTATTGAGGAACTGACTCTAGTGTCTATAGGGGTAACAAGAGATATTGGTTTGTGATATTTTGACAAGAGAATGTGGATATGTATATATGGGTGATGGACTGGTTTAGTGATTTGGATTTCATTATTCATCAATATAGAATCTAGGAAGAAAGTGAAGACTTCATTCTCAGAATTAGAGGCTGAGTCTGAACTATATGTCCAGATGGCACATAGAGTGTCCTCATAAAGTTGATCTTCTAAATAGAAGACAGACTCGATATCAGAATCGCTGAGGGGAACTACATACTTTTGACGATTTTGCCAATCAAATGGCATCCGCGCTTCTTTGTCTTTGGACAAATTTTGGCAAAATGTTCTTTTTTGTTGCAGACATAGCATCTATCTTTGTTGTGCTTCTTGGAGGAGTGATGGTGGTTTTACGCAAGAACTTCCACTTTCCTTTTCTTTTTTGTGTCTTCTTGAGAGAGAAACGTTTAAAGTGTTGTTGACACCCGAATTTTTGTCAACATATTTTAACATACAATTATTCTGCAAAAATATAAAATTATATATATATATATATATATATATATATATAATGCAATTTAAAATATGAAAAAATTTAAAAAAATTGAAAGTGGTCGACTGGATATCAGAACCAGTGGTTCTTCAGGAGAGGCGAGGTTGGAGATTGGGTGAATTACATGAGTGCAGAGATGGGGGAGAGAATTGATGGTGTCATGGAAGAGAAGTTGCACGATTCTGGTTTGAAGCTGCGAAGTTAGTTGAATAGAAACAGCATCTACAGACTATAGATGGAGCCGATCACGGTGGGTGATGTGTCAGTTTGGATGTCTGGTTGGATAATACAGAAGAAAATGTAGAAATGTTAAAAAAGAAAAAAAGAAGAAATGATTTCGACCGTTTGCACTTCAGGAGGGTCAATATCTGGTTGGCTAATGAAAGTGTTAAGTGTGTTTCTCGTACTATAGGATTGAAGATTTCTAGAGGCATTGTCACTAGTGGCTTCGTCTCCACGGCGAGGTGCTTCAAGGTTGTGATTCTAGTATTCCATCTCTGTTGTAATATTGGCATTTGCAGGTGTTTTTTTGGCCAACATGTAGTTGGCTAATAACAGCTGTTTGCCTTTGTTGGGAAGTATTCTGAAGGTCTGCAATGTTATATTTATAATGTGATCCCATATTTTTTTGGTATAGTTTTAAATAAAACCTGATATTGACTTACATTTTTACTTTGACAAATGGTTATTTCATATACGATTTTTTTACGCTTCGTACTTTTTTGTGACAACCGTTATTCAGTAACTACCTTGATGGGAGATGGTTTATAACGATGAACGTTCATTTTGTAAGGATAATCACAAGGTTTAACGCAAATCCTTTCATTTAGAAATACACCATCGGTATGTGAGGGGATAGGGTTGATAGTGTGCCTATAATCATTGTCAGATCGCCGTCAAGTTTCCCTGGATTTCTGACGAATGCTAACTTGAACAATAGTTAGAGATCAAATTTATTTTTTATCATGTTTTCCACAAATAATTCTAATTGTGCTTGAATTTTGTTTTTCAAGCATGAGTAGAATATTCAGTTTGTTTTTCTCACATTTGGTATTAGAGCATGTTAGTATCCTCTACCTTAGTTTGTCGATTTTTGGATATATTTTTGGAAGTTTTTAAGTGAACAGTAATTCGGCCATCTTGGGGCCAAGTGAGAAACGACCAATGTTAGGGAAATCCCTTATAATGTTTTGAAGATGACAAAATAAATCAAAAGGCTACTAACGTGTTTATTGAGTAACTTAGTGAAAAACGCACAAGCCGCTATGCGAGATGATGGAAAGCTTCTGAGTCTGGATAAAGCAGACAAAGAAGCACATAAAGTCTTTGAGTCTGGATGAAGCAGACGGAAGATCCGTACCAGACTGAGATTTAAGTCTAACCGTACCAGATTGAGATTTAAGTCTGACCGTACCAGACTGAGATTTAAGTTTGAACGAACCAGACTGAGATTTTAAGTCTGAACGAACCAGACTGAAAATCTAGATAGATTCAGAACTTAAGACCATCAGACTTAAGATAAACCTACAGGATAAGATCACCAATGGTCAAGTATTTCACTTACTTTAATTATATTGATTTTGTTGTATCAAATTGATTGGCAGGATCAATCAACGGACAACTTCCAAAGAAGAATAGAACACTTATGGAAGCCCGGATTCTGATTGTATGGGCGAACAGAATCCAAGGGGATCCAATCTATCTCCAACGGTCAAAAAGACTTACCTTATGAAGTCTGTCCAAGAAAGGAAAGGGAAGACTAATCTCTCACAGAAAGAGCCAACAGTCGAGTGTGGCTTGGAGAGTATATAAGGATAGGATGAGACCTAGGAGACTAGGGTGGATAAATATATTCCAAGGTTGATTCAATTCTTCACTAGTTGTTTGAAAAAGAGCGAAACCGAGTGATCCTAGTGAATTACCAAGAAGAGGCAAATTAAACCACCGATACATTATGATTATACAAATATTAATTGTGCATTGACCATAGGTGAGGAGGTGGAGATAGATGAGCTTTTGTCTCATTTGAGGCAATGGCTAGTTTTGAGTTATTGCAGTAGTTAGAGTTTATGAGTGAAAAGATGGAACTCTATCGAAATTAGATATGGGAGCTAGTCAAGATACCTAAGAGTCAAAAAATTGTTGGAAGCAAGTGAGCCTACAAATGGAAGGAGAGCATTCTTGGTGTCGAGGCAGCAAGATATAAGGTGAGACTTTTTGCGAAGAGGAATACATAAAGGGAGGGCATTGACTATAATGATGTGTTTTATCCTATAATAAGACATACTTTTATTTATGTATTACTTGCCTTATTTGCTGCACAAGATCTCAAGTTGGAATAGCTAGGTGTAAAAAGGGCTTTTCTTCATGGTGAGTTCTAGGAGTAGATTTACATGAGGTAGCCAAAGGGATTTCCTATTATGAGTAAGGAAAACCATGTTTGTTTGTTAAAAAAATCTTTATATGGGCTAAAACAATCTCCTCAATAATAGTATAAATGTTTTGATACTTTCATGGCTAGTCATAATTATTTGAAAAGTCATATAGATATTCGTGTTTACTTTAGAAGATTGGAGGATGAGTCTTTGATTTATTTGTTATTATGTGTTGATGGTAGTTAAGAATATATCTAGTATTGCCGTGTTGAAACGGCAGTTGAGTGCTAAGTTTGAGATAAAAAAATTTGGTGTTAAAAAGAAAATATTGGATATGGAGATTTTGTGTGCTAGGATTGCAAAAGTTTTATATTTGTCTCAAAAAATATATATCAACAAGATTATGGTATGTTTTAACATGTAGTTAGCGAATTCAATGAATATACTATTAATGAAAAACTTTAAACTTTCTAATAAGTTATCACCGCAAATTGAGGAGGAGGAGCATCATATGTCTCGCGTTTCTTATTCTAATGTAGTGGATAGTACTATGTATGGAATGGTATGCACTAAACCTGACATTTCACAAGTTGTAAACATAGTTAGCTGTTACATAAAGCGAATTGTTAAAAATCATTAGGAAGCTTTGAGTAAATCCTTAAATATTTGAAGGGGATAACAAACATGGGTATAGTATATCAAAAGGATGTCAATGGCAATTAAACCATAAGGTATGTCGATTCGGATCACGTTGACAACTTGGATGAGTGCAAGTCTTTGGCAGGGTATTGTTTATGCTAGCAAATGGTGCAATAAGTTGGAAGGCGTTCTTACAAGACCACATTGCATTGTCTTTGACTGAAACAGAGTACATGGCACTAACCTTTATAACAAAGGATGCGATATGGCTACAAAGTTTGCTCTTGGACTTTTAAATTTGAAAAGTGTTGATATACACTATGATAATCAAGGTGCGATATTTCTAGCATATAATCCGGTTATCACAAGTGAACGAAACATATCGACATCAAATATCATTTCATCCAATATGTCTTGGCAAATGGTAAGGTTGTTGTAAAGAAGATATTGATAGCAGAAAATCTGGCAAACATGATGAATAAGCATATTCCTTTGGTGAAGCCTAAGCTATGCCAAAGCTCAATTGTCGACTATGGAGAGTGAGCGTCCATCTGAGCGTTTAAAAAATAGCATTGATGATGAGCACTATGACTTTATTTCAAATATTGAGCTAAGGTAGAGAATTCTTAAATTTGTATTTCGAGTTTGGGCTGCTTATGAAACCCAACCCAATTGGATAAATGTCCAAGATTCAGCACAAGATATGCACCGGTAGCTTCTCTTATCCAAGTTTGACTATTTGACCGGGAAGTGAAATGGGACAAAAAAGAAAGCAATGTGAGGCCAGGGTAATCAGAAATAAAAGGAAAAGCAAAAGGAAAATAAGGCTTCTTTGTTTGAGCCCCAAGTGGTCTTTAGCTCTTAAGGTGTGGCCACTAGCGGGTCTTCTTTCTTTGCTCTTTACATGACTGCATGGTTAAAGAAGGGTTTGTCTTCTTGAAGGAGCCGCCCATGACATCGCCATACAGTAGCTGCCTCGAGAGCCATGCCGCGAAGAAGGAAAAATAAGAAGCTCGCGATTCTTGTTTTTTGGCCGCACAAGGGGAGCTTTTGTGCGGTCTTGGGTAGAGCTTGAACACGCGGTAATCTTGTGCTTGAGCTTTACATGTAAGTGAATTGTTTATTTGTAAACACTATGAGTTTGGATTTAATTTAGAATGTAGAAACTGTCGAATGTCCAAATAATTATAACTTGAATTCTTTGATTATTAGTAAATTATTTATTGTTGATTCTTCGATTATTAGTAGATTATTTGATATTGGCCTTTCTCGTGCATGTAATTACCGACACTTGGTATCGAAACATGTAAATCGTTAATGTCCTTTATTGTTTCTTGGTAATTTCACATTGACATAAAATGCAAGATCTCGGGTAGCTTTTGTGTTAATACATTACAACATTCAACAAAACACATCCCCCTGGACAATTTTTGGATCTTTTTTCCAAGTTCAAGTTGACTTCTTTTAAATCAACTTGAGTTTGAGGGAATGTTAGAAATATATTTACGAGTTTCCATTTATTTCCCTTGATTGTTCCTAATTGATTGTAATCAATATTTTGCTACTTCAGATAATCATCATATCAATTTTATAAATCAGTTCATGTATTCTTCATTTGATAATGTACAAAAAACAAATTATTACAATTCTCAATTGCATTAATGTACCTGTTATTTCTATTAGAAATTGATTTTTTTTTTCTGATAACAATATGCCCACTTAATGATATGATCTTATCAATTCATGATTTGCATGTGAGAAAAACAAACTGAATACTTTACTCATGCTTGAGGAACAAAATTCAAGCACAATTAGAATCATATGCAGAAAGCAGGATCAAAAAATAAGTATGACCTCCAGCTATTATTCAAGTTAGCGTTTGTTGGAAATCCACGGGAACTTGACGGCGATTTGACAATAATTATAGGTGCACTCTATTAACCCAATCCCCTTTCATACGAATGGTGTATTTTTGAATGAGAGGGTTTACGTTAGACCTTGTGATTGCCTTTGCAAAATGAATGTTCATTGTTATAAACCGTCTCCCATCAAAGCAGTTATCGAATTGGCGGTTGTCACAAAAAGGTGCAAAGTGTGGAAAAACCGTATATGAAATAACCGTTTGTCAAAGTGAAAACGTAGATCAATATCAATGATAAGTTTTATTTAAAACTATACCTAAAAATGTGGGATCATATTATAGATATAACATTCTTACATTTGATCACAATATTTTCATGAACCAGATTATCCAATCAATCCACAAAAACTTTATGCTTAAGAAAATAAACAAAACACATGAATTATGGCAACATTTCCTCTAACAGCAAGTAATATATTCCATGTAACGAATACATGTTATTCATTTCGGTTGACACCTAAATTTTTGTTGACATTTTTAAATATTCATTTATATTGCAAAAATATAAAAAATTTATAAAAAGACAAAAGCAAAAAAAAATTAAAAAAATGACGAAATTTTAAAAAATAATCTAGTCAAGTGGGCTAGTGTGATCCATTCCATTCTTTTAATCTCTTAGCTCATTCTCTTTTTATTTCTTTTTGGCCCATTTCGTTTGTGCTTTAATGACCCATCTTTGACTTCCTTTTTCTAGCCCATTTCTTTGTCCTTTTTGAGCCCAAGCAAAAGGAGAACGAGGCCCGGGTCCACATGCTCTCTCCTTTGCATGACCAACATGAAAAAAAGAAGAAGAAAGAATGAACGCAGCAAAGGGAGTGACCGTGAGGGAAAGGAGATAGCAAGCCACTCAAGCAAATAGGGTCTTCTAGTATGGTGTGAGGTGGCCTACGGAAGGGAAGAACATTAACAGAAAAAAGATTCCATGTGTACTGAGGCGAAAAAAACATGAGGGTCCTCGATGAAGTACCGGGGAGGGGGGGTGATTGAGCCGTGAGAGAAAAAATGGCAAATGGGACCATTCAGCGTTATGAGAGAAAAAACTAAGAGAGGCATGGGTTCTCTAGTTTTGGAGAAGGGAAGTGGTAGGTTTCATCTTCTCGATTTTTGGGTTTTCACGTCTTTTAGAGGCAGAAAACCAAGACCGCAAGGGAGCTCACTAGCTGCAGATCAAGTGCAAAAGAAGAAAAACCAAGAGGGGCATATAGTTTGGAGAAGGAGAAAACTGGAAGAGATAGCAGAGGGGATTGGTTGGGTTTTGAGGAGAGATTTTTAGATTGAAGCTGGTTTTTCTAGGTTTGGAAGAAGGATTTCGAGCCATGGGTTTTTTTTTTCTTTTCTAACTTTCTTCTCCTTCGAGGAGGCTTTTTTGCATTTGCAGAGAGCCACTAAGAGAGAGAATCAGAAAGGCTTTCTTTAGAGGATATCAAAAGCTCCTTGCAGTCGTTCACCATTGCTAGCATCATTATCATCTTATTCAAGGAGTTTCTGATCTTATATTACTCCCCATTCGCAGTGAGAACCTTCGAGCGGTCGTTTTTCGTGAACTTAGGAGGATCTCAACATAACCTTTTTCACCGCCGGAATCAATTGTTTCTGTTTCCATCATGTACTAGGTAATGGTCTCTCTCTAACATATACTCAATTTTCATTTGTTCCTTAGGAATCGACAAAGCCGAGCCTGATTGATAGATTCGTAGTTTAGTCATATGAAATTGGAGTATTTTAAGCAAATAATGCTTGATTTGAACCTCTGTCATCATGTTTAAACTGAAGAAAGCGTTGAAACAGAATCTGTAACCCAGATTTAGAAAGCATTGTTTTGAATTTAGATTGGGGTTACAAATTCTATTTCAACGCTTTATTCAGTTTAAACATGATGACAGAGGTTGCTATTTAAACAACCCATTTTCTTTTTATTTCTTTTTGGCCCATTTCGTTTGTGCTTTAATGACCCATCTTTGACTTCCTTTTTCTAGCCCATTTCTTTGTCCTTTTTGAGCCCAAGCAAAAGGAGAACGAGGCCTGGGTCCACAAGCTCTCTCCTTTGCATGATCAGCATGAAAAGAAGAAGAAGAAAGAATGAACGTAGCAAAGGGGGTGACCGTGAGGGAAAGGAGATAGCAAGTGACACAAGCAAATAGGGTCTTCTAGTATGGTGTGAGCTAGCGTATGGAAGGGAAGAACATTAATAGAAAAAAATTTCATGTGTACTGAGGCGAAAAAAGCATGAAGGTCCTTGATGAAGTACCGGGGAGGGGGGGGGGGTGATTGAGCTGTGAGAGAAAAAAAATGGCAAAGGGGACCATTCAGTGTTTTGAGAGAAAAACTAAGAGAGGCATGGGTTCTCTAGTTTTGGAGAAGGGAAGTGGTAGGTTTCATCTTCTCGATTTTTGGGTTTTCACGGGTTTTAGGGGCAGAAAACCAAGACAACAATGCTGCTCACTGGTTGCAGATCAAGCGCAAAAGAAGAAAAACCAAGGGGGCATTTTGTTTGGAGAAAGAGAAAATTGGAAGAGGGAGCAGAGGAGATTGGCTGGGTTTTTTGGAGAGATTTTTGGATTGAAACTGGTTTTTCTGGGTTTGGAAGGAGGATTTCGAGCCATGGGTTTTTTCTTTATTCATTTCTAACTTTCTTCTCCATCGATGAGTGTTTTTTGCATTGGAGAGTTGTAGAGAGCCACTAAGAGAGAGAATTAGAGAGGCTTTCTTTAAAGGATATCAAAAGTTCCTTGCAGTCGTTCGCCATTGCTAGCATCATTATCGTCTTATTCAAGGAGTTTATGATCTTATATTACTCCCCATTCGCAGTGGGAAACTTTGAGCCATCGTTTTTCATGAACTTAGGAGGATCCCAATAGAAGCTTTTTCACCGTCAGAATCAATCGTTTCCATGCCCATCATGTACCAGGTAATGGTCTCTCTCTAATATATACTCAATTTTCCTTTGTTCCTTAGGAATCGATAAAGCCGAGCCCGATTGATAGATTCGTAGTTTAGTCATATGAAATTGCAGTGTTTTAAGCAAATAATGCTTGAGTTGAACCTCTGTCATCATGTTTAAACTGAAGAAAGTGTTGAAATAGAATCTGCAACCCATATTTAGAAAGCATTGTTTTGAATTTAGATTTAGGTTACAAATTCTGTTTCAACGCTTTATTCAGTTTAAACATGATGACAGAGGTTCCAATTTAAACATCCCATTTTCTTTTTATTTCTTTTTGGCCCATTTCATTTGTGCTTTAATGACCAATCTTTGACTTCCATTTTCTAGCCCATTTCTTTGTCCTTTTTGAGCCCAAGCAAAAGGAGAACGAGGCCCGGGTCCACTTGCTCTCTCCTTTGCATGACCAGCATGAAAAGAAGAAGAAGAAAGAATGAACGCAGCAAAGGGAGTGACCGTGAGGGAAAGGAGAAAGCAAGCAACTCAAGCAAATAGGGTCTTCTAGTATGGTGTGAGCTGGCGTAAGGAAGGGAAGAACATTAACAAAAAAGAATATTCCATGTGTATTGAGGCGAAAAGAGCATGAGGGTCCTCGATTAAATACCGGGGAGGGGGGTGATTGAGCCGTGAGAGAAAAAATGGCAAAGGGGACCATTCAGTGTTTTGAGAGAAAAAACTAAGAGAGGCATGGGTTCTCTAGTTTTGGAGAAGGGAAGTGGTAGGTTTCATCTTCTTGATTTTTGGGTTTTCACGGCTTTTAGGGGGAGAAAACCAAGACCACAAGGGAGCTCACTAGTTGCAGATCAAGCGCAATAGAAAAAAAACCAAGGGGGGCATTTTGTTTGGAGAAGGAGAAAACCGAAAGAGGGAGCAAAGGTGATTGGCTGGGTTTTTTGGAAAGATTTTTGGATTGAAGCTAGTTTTTCTAGGTTTGGAAGGAGCATTTCGAGCCATGGGTTTTTTTTTCTTTCTTTTCTAAGTTTCTTCTCCTTCGAGGAGTGTTTTTTGCATTGGAGAGTTGCATAGAGCCACTAAGAGAGAGAATCAGAGAGGCTTTCTTTAGAGGATATCAAAAGTTCTTTGCAGTCGTTCACCATTGCTACAATCATTATCATCTTATTCAAGGAGTTTATGATCTTATATTACTCCCCATTCGCAGTGGGAACCTTCGAGCCATCGTTTTTCGCGAACTTAGGAGGATCTCAATAGAAGCCTTTTCACCGCCAGAATCAATCGTTTCCGTGCCCATCATGTACCAGGTAATGGGTCTCTCTCTAATATATACTCAATTTTCCTTTGTTCCTTAGGAATCGATAAAGCCGAGCCTAATTGATAGATTCATAGTTTAGTCATATGAAATTGCAGTGTTTTAAGCAAATAATGCTTGATTTGAACCTCTGTCATCATGTTTAAACTGAAGAAAGCGTTGAAATAGAATATGCAACCCAGATTTAGAAAGCATTGTTTTGAATTTAGATTTAGGTTACAAATTCTATTTCAATGCTTTCTTCAGTGTAAACATGATGACAGATGTTCCAATTTAAACAACCCATTTTCTTTTTATTTCTTCTTGGCCCATTTTGTTTGTGCTTTAATGACCCATCTTTGACTTCCTTTTTCTAGCCCATTTCTTTGTCCTTTTTGAGCCCAAGCAAAAGGAGAACGAGGCCCGGGTCCACATGCTCTCTCCTTTGAATGACCAGCATGAAAAGAAGAAGAAGAAAGAATAAACGCAGCAAAAGGAGTGACCGTGAGGGAAAGGAGATAGGAAGCAACTCAAGCAAATAGGTTCTTCTACTATGGTGTGAGCTGGCGTAAGGAAGGTAAGAACATTAACAGAAAAAAGATTCCATGTGTATTGATGTGAAAAGAGCATGAGGGTCCTCGATGAAATACTGGGGAGGGGGGTGATTGAGCCGTGAGAGAAAAAATGGCAAAGAGGACCATTCAGTGTTTTGAGAGAAAAAACTAAGAGAGGCATGGGTTCTCTAGTTTTGGAGAAGGGAAGTGGTAGGTTTCACCTTCTCGATTTTTGGGTTTTCACGGCTTTTAGGGGGAGAAAACCAAGATCGCAAGGGAGCTCACTGGTTGCAGATCAAGCGCAATAGAAGAAAAAACAAGGGGGACATTTTGTTTGGAGAAGGAAAAACCGAAAGAGGGAGCAAAGGTGATTGGCTGGGTTTTTTGGAGAGATTTTTGGATTGAAGCTGCTTTTTCTAGGTTTGGAAGGAGGATTTCGAGCCATGGGGTTTTTTTTTCTTTTCTTTTCTAACTTTCTTCTCCTTTGACGAGTGTTTTTTGCTTTCGAGAGTTGCATAGAGCCACTAAGAGAGAGAATCAGAGAGGCTTTCTTTACAGGATATCAAAAGTTCCTTGTAGTCATTCGCCATTGCTAACATCATTATCGTCTTATTCAAGGAGTTTATGATCTTATATTACTCCCCATTCACAGTGGGAACCTTTGAGCCATCATTTTTCGCGAACTTAGGAGGATCTCAACAGAAGCTTTTTCACCGCCAGAATCAATCGTTTCCGTGCCCATCATGTACCAGGTAATGGTCTCTCTCTAATATATACTCAATTTTCCTTTGTTCCTTAGGAATCGATAAAGCCGAACCCGATTGATAGATTCGTAGTTTAGTCATATGAAATTGAAGTGTTTTAAGCAAATAATGCTTGATTTGAACCTCTGTCATCATGTATAAACTGAAGAAAGCGTTGAAACAGAATCTGCAACCCAGATTTAGAAAGCATTGTTTTGAATTTAGATTTAGGTTACAAATTCTGTTTCAACGCTTTCTTCAGTTTAAACATGATGACAGAGGTTCCAATTTAAACAACCCATTTTCTTTTTATTTCTTTTTGGCCCATTTCGTTTGTGCTTTAATGACCCATCTTTGACTTCCTTTTTCTAGCCCATTTCTTTGTCCTTTTTGAGCCCAAGCAAAAAGAGAACGAGGCCTAGGTCCACAAGCTCTCTCCGTTGCATGACCAGCATGAAAAGAAGAAGAAGAAAGAATGAACGCAGCAAAGGTAAGAACATTAATAGAAAAAATATTCCATGTGTACTGAGGTGAAAAGAGCATGAGGGTCCTCGATGAAATACCGGGGAGGGGGGTGATTGAGCCATGAGAGAAAAAACTAAGAGAGGCATGGGTTCTCTAGTTTTGGAGAAGGGAAGTGGTAGGTTTCATGTTCTCGATTTTTGTGTTTTCACGGCTTTTAGGGGTAGAAAACCAAGACCGCAAGGGAGCTCACTGGTTGCAGATCAAGCGTAATAGAAGAAAAACCAAGGGGGGCATTTTGTTTGGAGAAGGAGAAAACCGGAAGAGGGAGCAAAGGTGATTGGCTGGGTTTTTTGGAGAGATTTTTGGATTGAAGCTGCCTTTTCTAGGATTGGAAGGAGGATTTCGAGCCATGGGGTTTTTTCTTTTCTTTTCTAACTTTCTTCTCCTTTGAGGAGTGTTTTTTGCTTTGGAGAGTTGCATAGAGCCACTAAAGAGAGAATCAGAGAGGCTTTCTTTAGAGGATATCAAAAAATCCTTGCAGTCGTTTGCCATTGCTAGCATCATTATCGTCTTATTCAAGGAGTTTATGATCATATATTACTTTCCATTCGTAGTGGGAACCTTCGAGCCATTGTTTTTGGCGAACTAAGGAGGATCTCAACAGAAGCTTTATCACCGCCAAAATAAATCATTTCTGTGTCTATCATGTACCAGGTAATGGTCTATCTCTCTAATATATACTAAATTTTCCTTAGTTCCTTAGGAATTGATAAAGCCGAGCCTGATTGATAGATTCGTAGTTTAGTCATATGAAATTTGAGTGTTTTAAGCAAATAATGCTTCATTTGAACCTCTGTCATCATGTTTAAACTGAAGAAAGCGTTAAAACAGAATTTGTAACCAAGATTTAGAAAGCATTGTTTTGAATTTAGATTTGGGTTACAAATTCTATTTCAACGCTTTCTTCAGTGTAAACATGATGACAGATGTTCCAATTTAAACAGCCCATTTTCTTTTTATTTCTTTTTGGCCCATTTCGTTTGTGCTTTAATGACCCATCTTTGACTTCCTTTTTTCTAACCAATTTCTTTGTCCTTTTTGAGCCCAAGCAAAAGGAGAACGAGGCCGGGTCCACATGCTCTCTCCTTTGCATGACCAGCATGAAAAGAAGAAGAAGAAAGAATGGACGTAGCAAAGGGAGTGACCATGAGGGGAAGGAAATAGCAAGCGACTCAAGCAAATAGGGTCTTCTACTATGGTGTGAGCTGGCATAAGGAAGGTAAGAATATTAACAGAAAAAAGATTCCATGTGTATTGAGGCGAAAAAAGCATGAGGGTCCTCGATGAAGTACAGGGGAGGGGGGTGATTGAGCCGTGAGAGAAAAAATGGCAAAGGGGACCATTCAGTGTTTTGAGAGAAAAAACTAAGAGAGGCATGGGTTCTCTAGTTTTGGAGAAGGGAAGTGGTAAGTTTCATCTTCTCGATTTTTGGGTTATCACAGCTCTTGGGGGCAGAAAACCAAGACCGCAAGAGAGCTCAATGGTTGCAGATAAAGCGCAATAGAAGAAAAACCAAGGGGGCATTTGGTTTGGAGAATGAGAAAATCGGAAGAGGGAGCAGAGGGGATTGGCTGGGTTTGTTGGAGAGATTTTTGGATTGAAACTGGTTTTTCTAGGTTTGGAAGGAGGATTTCGAGCCTTGGGGTTTTTTTTTTTTTTGCTTTTCTAACTTTCTTCTCCTTCGAGGAGTGTTTTTTGCATTGGAGAGTTGTAGAGAGCCACTAAAAGAGAGAATTAGAGAGGCTTTCTTTAGAGGATATCAAAAGTTCCTTGCAGTCATTCGCCATTGCTAGCATCATTATCGTCTTATTCAAAGAATTTTTGATCTTATATTACTCCCCATTCGTAGTGGAAACCTTTGAGCCCTCGTTTTTCGCGAACATGGGAGGATCTCAACAGAAGCTTTTTCACCGCCAGAATCAATCGTTTTCGTGCCCATCATGTACCAGGTAATGGTCTCTCTCTAATATATACTCAATTTTCCTTTGTTCCTTAGGAATCGATAACGCCGAGCCTGATTGATAGATTCGTAGTTTAGTCATATGAAATTGCAGTGTTTTAAGCAAATAATGCTTGATTTGAACCTCTGTCATCATGTATAAACTGAAGAAAGCGTTGAAATAGAATCTGCAACCCAGATTTAGAAAGCATTGTTTTGAATTTAGATTTAGGTTACAAATTCTATTTCAACGCTTTATTCAGTTTAAACATGATGACAATGGTTCCAATTTAAACAGACCATTTTCTTTCTATTTCTTTTTTGCCCATTTTGTTTGTGCTTTAATGACCCATCTTTGACTTCCTTTTTCTAGCTCATTTCATTGTCCTTTTTGAGCCCAAGCAAAAGGAGAACGAGGTTCGAGTCCACATGCTCTCTCCTTTGCATGACCAGCATGAAAAAAAGAAGAAGAAAGAATGACCGCAGCAAAGGGAGTGACCGTGAGGGAAAGGAGATAGCAAGCCACTCAAGCAAATAGGGTCTTCTAGTATGGTGTGAGCTGGTGTACGGAAGGGAAGAATATTAACAGAAAAAAGATTCCATGTATAATGAAGTGAAAAAAGCATGAGGGTCCTCGATGAAGTACCGGGGAGGGGGGGTGTTGAGCCGTGAGAGAAAAAATGGCAAAAGGGACCATTCAGTGTTTTGAGAGTAAAAACTAAGAGAGGCATGGGTTCTCTAGTTTTGGAGAAGGGATGTGGTAGGTTTCATCTTCTCGATTTTTGGGTTATCACGGCTCTTAGGGGCAAAAAACCAAGACCACAAGGGAGCTCACTGGTTGTAGATCAGCGCAATAGACGAAAAACCAAGGGGGGCATTTGGTTTGGAGAAGGAAAAAATCGAAAGAGGGAGCAGAGGGGATTGGCTGGGTTTTATGGAGAGATTTTTGGATTGAAATTGGTTTTTCTAGGTTTGGAAGGAGGATTTCGAGCCATGGGGGTTTTTTTTTTTTTTTCTAAGTTTCTTCTCCTTCGAGGAGTTTTTTTGCATTGGAGAGTTGCAGAGAGCCACTATGAGAGAGAATCAAAGAGGCTTTCTTTAGAGGATATCAAAAGTTCGTTGTAGTCGTTCGCCATTGCTAGCATCATTATCGTCTTATTCAAGGAGTTTCTGATCTTATGTTACTCCCAATTCGCAGTGAGAACCTCTGAGCGGTCTTTTTTCACAAACTTTGGAGGATCTCAACAGAAGCTTTGTCACCGCCAGAATCAATCATTTATGTGTCCATCATGTACCAGTTAATGAGCTCTCTCTAATATATACTCAATTTTCATTTGTTCCTTAGGAATCGATAAAGCCGAGCCTGATTGATAGATTCGCAATTTAGTCATATGATGTTGGAGTGTTTTAAGCATATAATGCTTGATTTGAACCTCTGTCATTATGTTTAAACTGAAGAAAGCATTGAAACAGAATCTGTAACCCATATTTCGAAAGCATTGTTTTGAATTTAGATTTGGGTTACAAATTCTGTTTCAACGCTTTCTTTAGTTTGAACATGATGACAGAGGTTCCAAATTAAACAGACCATTTTCTTTCTATTTCTTTTTGGCCCATTTCGTTCGTTCTTTAATGACCCATCTTTGACTTCCTTTTTCTAGCTCATTTCATTGTCCTTTTTGAGCCCAAGCAAAAGGAGAACGAGGCTCGAGTCCACATGCTCTCTCCTTTGCATGACCAGCATGAAAAAAAGAAGAAGAAAGAATGAACGCAGCAAAGGAAGTGACCGTGAGGGAAAGGAGAAAGCAAGCAACTCAAGCAAATAGGGTCTTCTTCTTATATGGTGTGAGCTGGCGTACAAAAGGGAAGAACATTAACAGAGAAATGATTCCATGTGTACTAAGGCGAAAAAAGCATGAGGGTCCTCGATGAAGTACCGGGGAGAGGGGGTGATTGAGCCATGAGAGAAAAAAATGGCAAAAGGGACCATTCAGTGTTTTGAGAGAAAAAACTAAGAGAGGCACGGGTTCTCTAGTTTTGGAGAAGGGAAGTCGTAGGTTTCATCTTTTCGATTTTTGGGTTTTCACAACTTTTAGGGGCAGAAAACCAAGACCGCAAGGGAGCTCACTGGTTGCAGATCAAGCACAAAAGAAGAAAAACCAAGGGGGCATTTTGTTTGGAGAAGGAGAAAACCGGAAGAGGGAGCAGAGGGGATTGGCTGGGTTTTTTGGAGAAATTTTTGGATTGAAGCTGGTTTTTCTAGGTTTGGAAGGAGGATTTCGAGCCATGGGGGTTTTTTTTTTTTTTAATCTTTTCTAACATTCTTCTCCTTCGAGGAGTGTTTTTTGCATTGGAGAGTTGTAGAGAGCCACTAAGAGAGAGAATCAGAGAGGCTTTCTTTAGAGGATATCAAAAGTTCCTTACAGTCGTTCGTCATTGCTAGCATCACTATCGTCTTATTCAAGGAGTTTTTGATCTTATATTACTCCCCATTCGCAGTGAGAACCTTCGAGCAGTCTTTTTTCATGAACTTAGGAGGATCTCAACAGAAACTTTTTCACCGCCAAAATCAATCGTTTCCATGTCCATCATGTACCAGGTAATGGTCTCTCTCTAATATATACTCAATTTTCTTTTGTTCCTTAGGAATCGATAAAGCCGAGACTAATTGATAGATTTTTAGTTTAGTCATATGAAATTGCAGTGTTTTAAGGAAATAATGCTTGATTTGAACCTTTGTCATCATGTTTAAACTGAAGAAAGCGTTGAAACAGAATCTGTAACCAAGATTTAGAAAGCATTATTTTGAATTTAGATTTGGGTTACAAATTCTGTTTCAATGCTTTCTTTAGTTTGAACATGATGACAGAGGTTCCAAATTAAACAGACCATTTTCTTTCTATTTCTTTTTGGCCCATTTCGTTCGTTCTTTAATGACCCATCTTTGACTTCCTTTTTCTAGCTCATTTCATTGTCCTTTTTGAGCCCAAGCAAAAGGAGAACGAGGCTTGAGTCCACATGCTCTCTCCTTTGCATGACCAGCATGAAAAAAAGAAGAAGAAAGAATGAACGCAGCAAAGGAAGTGACCGTGAGGGAAAGGAGAAAGCAAGCAACTCAAGCAAATAGGGTCTTCCTCTTATATGGTGTGAGCTGGCGTACAAAAGGGAAGAACATTAACAGAGAAATGACTCCATGTGTACTGAGGCGAAAAAAGCATGAGGGTCCTCGATGAAGTACCGGGGAGAGGGGGTGATTGAGCCGTGAGAGAAAAAAATGGCAAAAGGGACCATTCAGTGTTTTGAGAGAAAAAACTAAGAGAGGCACGGGTTCTCTAGTTTTGGAGAAGGGAAGTCGTAGGTTTCATCTTTTCGATTTTTGGGTTTTCACAGCTTTTAGGGGCAGAAAACCAAGACCGCAAGGGAGCTCACTGGTTGCAGATCAAGCACCAAAGAAGAAAAACCAAGGGGGCATTTTGTTTGGAGAAGGAGAAAACCGGAAGAGGGAGCAGAGGGGATTGGCTGGGTTTTTTGGAGAAATTTTTGGATTGAAGCTGGTTTTTCTAGGTTTGGAAGGAGGATTTCGAGCCATGGGGGCTTTTTTTTTTTTTTTTTTTTTTTTTATCTTTTCGAACATTCTTCTCCTTCGAGGAGTGTTTTTTGCATTGGAGAGTTGTAGAGAGCCACTAAGAGAGAGAATCAAAGAGGCTTTCTTTAGAGGATATCAAAAGTTCCTTGATCGTTCGTCATTGCTAGCATCACTATCGTCTTATTGAAGGAGTTTTTGATCTTATATTACTCCCCATTCGCAGTGAGAACCTTTGAGCAGTCTTTTTTCACGAACTTAGGAGGATCTCAACAGAAACTTTTTCACCGCCAAAATCAATCGTTTCCATGTCCATCATGTACCAGGTAAAGGTCTCTCTCTAATATATACTCAATTTTCTTTTGTTCCTTAGGAATCGATAAAGCTGAGACTAATTGATAGATTTTTAGTTTAGTCATATGAAATTGCAGTGTTTTAAGGAAATAATGCTTGATTTGAACCTTTGTCATCATGTTTAAACTGAAGAAAGTGTTGAAACAGAATCTGTAACCAAGATTTAGAAAGCATTATTTTGAATTTAGATTTGGGTTACAAATTCTATTTCAACGCTTTCTTCAGTGTAAACATGACGACAGATGTTCCAATTTAAACAACCCATTTTCTATTTTTTTTCTTTTTGGCCTGTTTTGTTTGTGCTTTAATGATCCATCTTTGACTTCCTTTTTTCTAACCCATTTCTTTGTCCTTTTTGAGCCCAAGCAAAAGGAGAACGAGGCCCGGGTCCACATGCTCTCTCCTTTGCATGACCAGCATGAAAAGAAGAAGAAGAAGAAAGAATGAATGCAGCAAAGGGAGTGACCGTGAGGGCAAGGAGATAGCAAGCGACTCAAGCAAATAGGGTCTTCAAGTATGGTGTGAGCTGGCGTATGGAAGGGAAGAACATTAACAAAAAAAAAAAAAGATTCCATGTGTACTGAGGAGAAAAAAGCATGAGGGTCCTCAATGAAGTACTGGGAAGGGGGCTGATTGAGCCATGAGAGAAAAAATGGCAAAGGGGACCATTCAGTGTTTTGAGAGAAAAAACTAAGAGAGGCATGGATTCTCTAGTTTTGGAGAAGGGAAGTGGTAGGTTTCATCTTCTCGATTTTTTGGTTTTCACGGCTTTTAGGGGCAGAAAACCAAGATGCAAGGGAGTTCACTGGTTGCAGATCAAGCGCAAAAGAAGAAAAACCAACGGGGGCATTTGGTTTGGAGAAGGAGAAAATTGGAAGAGGGAGCAGAGGGCATTGGCTGGGGTTTTTGGAGAGATTTTTGGATTGAAACTGGTTTTTCTAGGTTTGGAAGGAGGATTTCAAGCCATGGGGGTATTTGTTTTTCTTTTCTAAGTTTCTTCTACTTCGAGGAGTGTTTTTTGCATTGGAGAGTTGCAGAGAGCCACTAAGAGAGAGAATCAGAGAGGTTTTCTTTAAAGGATATCAAAAGTTCCTTCCAGTCGTTCGCCATTGCTAGCATCATTATCGTCTTATTCAAGGAATTTCTGATCTTATATTACTCCCCATTCGCAGTGGGAACCTTCGAGCCATCATTTTTCATGAACTTAGGAGGATCTCAACAGAAGCTTTTTCACCGCCAGAATCAATCGTTTCCGTGTCCATCATGTACTAGGTAATGGTCTCTCTCTAATAAATACTCAATTTTCCTTTGTTCCTTAGGAATCGATAAAGCCGAGCCTAATTAATAGATTCGTAGTTTGGTCATATGAAGTTGGAGTGTTTTAAGCAAATAATGCTTGATTTGAACCTCTGTCATCATGTTTAAACGGAAGAAAGCGTTAAAACAGAATCCGTAACCCAGATTTAGAAGGCATTGTTTTGAATTTAGATTTGGGTTGCAAATTCTATTTCAACGCTTTCTTCAGTTTAAACATGATGATAGAGGTTCCAATTTAAATAGCCCATTTTCTTTTTATTTCTTTTTGGCCCATTTCTTTTGTGCTTTAGTGACTCATCTTTGACTTCCTTTTTCTAGCCTATTTCTCTGTCCTTTTTGAGCCCAAGCAAAAGGAGAACGAGGCCCGGTCCACATGCTCTCTCCTTTGCATGACTAGCATGAAAAAAAGAAGAAGAAAGAATGAACGCAGCAAAGGGAGTGACCGTGAGGGGAAGGAGATAGCAAGCGACTCAAGCAAATGGGGTCTTCTACTATGGTGTGAGTTGGCATACGAAAGGGAAGAACAATAATAGAAAAAAGATTCCATGTGTACTAAGGCGAAAAAAGCATGAGGGTCCTCAATGAAGTACTGAGGAGGGGGGGTGATTGAGCCGTGGGAGAAAAAATGGCAAAGGGGGAACATTCAGTGTTTTGAGAGAAAAAAACCAAGAGAGGCATGGGTTCTCTAGTTTTGGAGAAGGGAAGTGGTAGGTTTCACCTTCTCGATGTTTTGGTTTTCACGGCTTTTAGGGGTAGAAAACCAAGACCGCAAGGGAGCTCACTGGTTGCAGATCAAGCGCAATAGAAGAAAAACCAAGGGGGGCATTTGGTTTGGAGAAGGAGAAAATAGGAAGAGGGATTAGAGGGGATTGGTTGGGTTTTTTGGAGAGATTTTTGGATTGAAACTGGTTTTTCTAGGTTTGGAAGGAGGATTTCAAGCCATGGCATTTTTTTTTCTAAGTTTCTTCTCCTTCGAGGAGTGTTTTTTGCATTGGAGAGTTGCAGAGAGCCACTAAGAGAGAGAATCAGAGAGGCTTTCTTTAGAGGATATCAAAAGTTCCTTGCAGTCGTTCGCCATTGCTAGCATCATTGTCATCTTATTCAAGGACTTTATTATCTTATATTACTCCCCATTCGTAGTGAGAACCTCCGGGCGGTCTTTTTTCACAAACTTAGGAGGATCTAAACAGAAGCTTTTTCACCGCCAGAATCAATCGTTTTTGTGTCCATCATGTACCGGGTAATGGGCTCTCTCAAATATATACTCAATTTTCCTTTGTTCCTTAGGAATCGATAAAGCCGAACCTGATTGATAGATTCGCAGTTTAGTCATATGAAATTGGAGTGTTTTAAGCGTATAATGCTTGATTTGAACCTCTGTCATCATGTTTAAACTGAAGAAAGCATTGAAACAGAATCTGTAATCCAGATTTAGAAGGCATTGTTTTGAATTTAGATTTGGGTTACAAATCTGTTTCAACGCTTTCTTCAGTTGAAACATGATGACAGAGGTTCCAATTTAAACAACCCATTTTCTTTTCTTTTTTCTTTTTTCTTTTTGGCCCATTTCGTTTGTGCTTTAATGACCCATCTTTGACTTCCTTTTTCTAGCCCATTTCTTCGTCCTTTTTTAGCCCAAGCAAAAAGAGAATGAGGCCCGGGTCCATGTGCTCTCTCCTTTGCATGACCAGCATGAAAAAAAGAAGAAGAAAGAATGAACGCAGCAAAGGGAGTGACCGTGAGGGAAATGAGATAGCTAGCGACTCAAGCAAATAGGGTCTTCTAGTATGGTGTGAGCTGCCTGATGGAATTGTGGAGTCTGATGGAGAAAAATATTATTGTGGGTAGGCACTTCCAAGCAGGTCGCCCATCCTGAGATATTAAAGGAAATAGAGTTTATATTACTACTAATAGCATACATGTAATTTCCTTTAATATGTATGCCCTAGACTCCTGTTATAAATAGGGGCAATTTCTTTTATAGTTGTAACGTTGAAGCTTTGTAACCCTGAGCTTGTAACGCTGATACTGATAGTGAAGAGATTGCCTAGTGCGGCACCGTGGTTTTTCCCTTCTTGATTTTGGAAGGGTTTTCCATGTAAAAATTCCTACTTGCCCTCTTTTTCTTCCCTACTTTATTTTTCGTCACATATTCGCGTTCCCCAACAACTGGTATCAGAGCCTGGTTTTGGCGAAATAGTGGGAGTGAATATAGACAAAGGAAATGTGAAGATTGATCGGTTCGATGGCAAGGATTTTGGTTTCTAGATGATGTAGATCGAGGATATGCTGTATCAGAAGAATTTGCATCAACCTCTGTCTGGAAAGAAACCAGAATCCATGAAGCAAGCAGAGTGGGAATTGTTAGATCGACAAGCTCTAGGTTTGATTCATCTTACATTGGCGTGGAACGTTGCTTTCAACATTGCCAATGAGATAACAACGGTGGATTTGATGGCGGCGTTGTCTGACATGTACGAGAAGCCTTCTGCATCAAACAAGGTATATTTGATGCGTCGTCTTTTCAATCTAAAGATGGACGAGGGTGCTTTTGTGACAGATCACATCAACGAATTCAACGTGATTACGACTCAGTTGAGTTCGGTTGGTATCAAATTTGATGACAAGGTAAAGGCTTTAATTTTATTATCTTCTCTACCTAAAAGTTGGAGTGCAACTGTGACTACAGTGAGCAGTTCGTCTGGTAAAAAAAAGTTAAAGCTTCACGCAATCCGAGATTTGATTCTTAGCGAGGATATTCATAGAAGAGAATCGGGTGAATTTTCCGGTGCTGCCTTAAATATTGAAGGCAGAGGGAGAAACAATCAACGAGGGCAAAACTAGTACCATGGTAGATCAAAGTCCAGAGGGAAAAGCAAATCGAGACCTCGTGGTGAAATTATTTGCTGGAATTGCGAAAAGAAGGGACATCTGAAACGAGATTGTAGAGCCCTAAAGAAGAAAATTCAATATCGAGATCGAAATCAAGATGAAGAAAAATCTGTGAATGTAACTTTTGAAAAGACTAAAAATAGTGATGCTTTAATTTTGAGCATTGATAGTCCAATTGAGTCATGGATTCTTGATTCAGGTGCATCGTTTCACTCTACTTCATGCAAAGAATTAAATGCACAATTTTGTTGCTGGAAAATTTGGAAAGGATTATCTTGCTGATGATGAACCTTTGGATATTATGGGAAAGGGTGATATTTATATAAAATCTACTAACGGATATTAATGGAAGTTGCATGATATTAGATATGTTCCAGGACTTAAGAGAAATATGATCTCTATAAGTCAACTAGACAGTACATGTTACAGGACTATTTTTGGGGATGACTCTTGGAAAATTGTTAAAGGTGCTCTGGTTGTAGCACGTGGAACAAAGTCAAGAACGCTCTACGTGATTGAAATCAATAGAGAAACTGTAGCAATTGCTGAATCATAAATTGATTCTAAATTATGGCACCGCAGGCTTGGACATATGAGTGAAAAAGGAATGAAGATATTAGCATCTAAGGGAAAATTGCCTACTTTGAAGTCCATAGATATTGGTCTATGTGAAGATTGTGTTATGGGTAAGCATAAACGTGTTAGTTTTTCGAAGATTGGAAAAGAACCAAAGAAAGAAAAATTAGAGTTGGTGCATACAGATGTGTGGGGCCCAGCTCCTGTGCAATCCCTTGGAGACTTGCGCTATTATGTCACGTTTATTGGTGACTCCACCAGAAAGGTATGGGTTTATTTTCTAAAAAATAAATCTGACATGTTTGCTATTTTTAAAAGATGGAAAGTTGAAGTGGAGAATGAGACTGGCCTGAAAATTAAATATTTAAGGTCTGATAATGGCGGTGAATATGATAGCAAAGAATTCAAGATATTTTGTGCAGAGAACGGAATCAGAATGACAAGAACTGTTCCTAATAGACTGCAGCAAAACGGAGTTGCTGAGAGGATGAATAGAACTCTGAATGAGCGTGCAAGAAGTATGAGGCTGCATCCAGGATTACCCAAGATGTTTTGGGCAGATGCAATTAATACGGCAGCATATCTAATTAATAGGGAACCTTCAGTTCCACTTGATTTTAAGTTACCAGAAGAAGAATGGAGTGGAAAGAAGGTAAGTCTCTCCCATCTGAAAATCGTTAGTTGTGTTTCCTATGTCCACGTAGATTCTGAAAATAGAGATAAACTTGATGCAAAAGCTAAAAAGTGTTTTTTCATCAGATATGGTTCTGATAATTTTGGCTATCGGTTCTAGGATGAACAAAATAGAAAAATAATAAGAACTGCTGATGTTACGTTCAATGAGAATATGTTGTACAAGGACAAATTTGTGGCAAAATCTAGTGTGAAGGAAAATTTAGTGGAGAATACAAAGATTGAATTGGAAGAAAATTATAAAAGTGTTCTGGTTGAAATTCCTAAAACTGTTGCTGAACAAGAGTCACATACACCTAATCCCACTTTGAGAAGATCTAGTAGAATACATAAACCTGTACAAAGATATTCTCCGCCATTGCATTATTTGCTTTTGACTGACGCTGGCGAACTAGAAAATTTTTCGGAAGCAGTGCAGGTTGAAGATTATGTTAAGTGGGAGTTAGCAATGCAAGATGAGTTGGATTCACTTGAGAAAAATAAAACTTGGGTGTTAACTTGGTTACCAGATGGGAAGAAGACATTGCAAAACAAGTGGGTGTATCGAGTTAAAGAAGAACCTGATGGCAGCAAGAGGTACAAAGCAAGGTTAGTAGTAAAAGGGTTTCAGCAAAAAGAAAGAATTGACTATACAGAGATTTTTTCTCCAGTTGTGAAATTGACTACTGTTAGGTCAGTATTGAGTATTGTTGCTGCAGAGAATTTACATCTAGAGTAGCTAGATGTTGAGACTACATTCCTCCATGGTAATTTGGAGGATGATATTTATATGGTACAACCGGAAGGTTTTCAAGATCCTAAAAAAGAAAATTATGTTTGCAAATTGAATAAAAGTCTGTATGGCTTGAAACAGGCTCCTCGACGGTGGTACAAAAAATTTGACACATTTATGTGTGGTAATGGGTTCACTAAAAGTGACATGGATCACTGTTGTTATTTCAAAAAAATTGATGACTGTTATATTATTTTGCTGTTGTATGTGGATGATATGCTCATTGCAGGATTTAGCATGAGAGAGATCAACATACTAAAGCAACAATTGTCAAAAGAGTTTGAGATGAAGGACTTGGGCGCATCGAATCAGATTCTTGGGATGAGGATCACACGGGATAGATCTAAAGGAATTTTAAAGTTATCTCAAGAAAAGTACATTAAAAAAGTGCTTGACAGATTCGGAGTTCAGAATGCAAAGTCCAGAAGTACTCCTTTAGGGAGTCACTTCAAGCTCTCAAAGGAGTAGTCACCAAAGACGAATGAAGAGCGGGAGTATATGGCTAAAGTGCCTTATGCATAAGTTGTTGGTAGTTTAATGTACGCAATGGTGTGTACTAGACCAGACATAGCTTATGCAGTGGGAGTAGTGAGCAGATACATGGCAAATCCAGGAATAAAACATTAGGAAGCTGTAAAGTGGTTATTAAGATACCTGAAATGCACTTCAGGTATGTCATTATGTTTTATGAAAAATAGTGCAACTTTACAAGGCTTTGTTGATATAGATCTTGGTGGTGACTTAGATCATAGAAAGAGCACATCGGGTTATGTTTTTACCTTAGGTGGCACTACAATCAGTTGGATGTCTAGACTTCAGACTTGTGTATCTTTCTCAACCACTGAAGCAGAGTATGTGGCTATATCTGAAGCTGGTAAAGAGATGATTTGGTTGAAAAATTTTCTGAAGGAGATAGGCAATGAGCAAGATAATAGTGTTCTTTTTAGTGATAGTCAAAGTGTTATTTGTCTTGCAAAGAATCCGATATTTCACTCAAGGACAAACACATTGAGTTAAAATATCATCAAATTTGTTAGTTAATAGATGACGGGGCATTGTCATTAAAAAAGATTCTTGGTGCAGAAAATCCAGCAGATATGTTAACAAAGGTTGTCACCACTGAGAAACTGAGGATGTGCATTGCCTCAGTTGGCCTCTATGGTAAGTGATGAGAGGGGCCGCCGCACTAGGACAATTTGGGTTGAAAAGATGAAGACTATAAAAGATTATTGCTATTTTTTGAAGATTAGCCTCCAAGTGGGAGATTGATGGAATTGTGGAGTCTGATGGAGAAAATATTATTGTAGGTAGGCACTTCCCAGCAGGTCACCCATCCTGAAATATTAAAGGAAATAGAGTTTATATTACTGCTAATAGCATACATGTAATTTCCTTTAATATGTATGCCCTAGACTCTTGTTATAAATAGGGATAATTTCTTTTATAGTTGTAACACTGAAGCTTTGTAACCCTGAGCTTGTAACGCTGATACCGATAGTGAGGAAATTGCCTAGTGCGGCACCATGGTTTTTCCCTTCTTGGTTTTGGAAGGGTTTTCCACATAAAAATTCCCGCTTGCCCTCTTTTTCTTTCCTACTTTATTTTTCATCGAATATTCGCGTCCCCAACACTGTCATACGGAAGGGAAGACCATTAACAGATAAAAGATTCCATGTGTACTGAGGCGAAAAAGGCATGAGGGTCCTCGATGAAGTACCGGGGAGGGGGGTGATTGAGCCGTGAGAGAAAAAATGGCAAAGGGGACCATTTAGTGTTTTGAGAGTAAAAACTAAGAGAGGCATGGGTTCTCTAGTTTTGGAGAAGGAAATTGATAGGTTTAATCTTCTCGATTTTTGGGTTTTCACGGCTTTTAGAGGCATAAAACCAAGACCGCAAGGGAGCTCACTGGTTGCAGATCAGCGCAATAGAAGAAAAACCAAGGGGGCATTTGGTTTGGAGAAGGAGAAAACTAAAAGAGGGAGCAGAGGGGATTGGCTTGGTTTTTCGGATAGATTTTTGGACTAAAGCTGGTTTTTCTAGGTTTGGAAGGAGGATTTCGAGCCATGGGGTTTTTTTTCCTTTTCTAACTTTCTTCTCCTTCGAGGAGTGTTTTTTGCATTGGAGAGTTGCATAGAGCCACTAAGAGAGAGAATCAGACAGGCTTTCTTTAGAGGATATCAAAAGTTCCTTGCAATCGTTTGCCATTGCTAGCATCATTATCGTCTTATTCATGGAGTTTCTGATCTTATATTACTCCCCATTCGCAATGAGAACCTTCGAGCCGTCATTTTTCGCTAACCTAGAAGGATCTCAACAAAAGCTTTTTCACCAGCAAAATCTATCATTTCTGTGTCCATCATGTTCCAGGTAATGGTCTCTTTCTAATATATACTCAATTTTCCTTTGTTCTTTAGGAATCAATAAAGCCGAGCATGATTGATAGATTCGTAGTTTAGTCATATGTAATTGGAGTATTTTAAGCAAATAATGCTTGATTTGAATGTCTGTCATCATGTTTAAACTGAAGAAAGCATTGAAATAGAATCTGTAACCCAGATTTAGAAAGCGTTGTTTTGAATTCCAATTTGGGTTACAAATTCTATTTCAACACTTTCTTCAGTTTAAACATGACGACAGAGGTTCCAATCAAGCATTATTTGCTTAAAACACTCCAATTTCCCATGACTAAACTATGAATCTATCAATCAGGCTCAGCTTTATTGATTCCTAAGGAACAAAGGAAAACTGAGTATATGTTAGAGAGAGACCATTACCTGGTACGTGATGGACATGAAAACAATTGATTCTGGCAATGAAAAAGCTTATGTTGAGATCCTCCTAAGTTCGCAAAAAACGATGGCTTGAAGGTTCTCACTGTGAATGGGGAGTAATATAAGTTCATAAACTCCTTGAATATAAAAGACATTGTTCAAAATGAGCTGAAATCCAGAATCTAAATTCAAAACAACTGTGTATATGCGCTCCACATCAACTCCAATATTATTTCCAACTTTAAGCTTTGACTCCCTCAAACTTGAATTCCTTAGATTTGTAAGACATTATAGGTAGTAGTCACATGAACAGTAGCACCAGAATCAAGCCACTAAAAATCCAAAGGAACATCAACTAGATTTGATTCAAAACAAATCAACAACTCACTTTGGTGACTTTCGTTTCTTGCTTTTAGCTAAGCTTTGAACTTGTAGCAATTGGCTCTCTTGTGACCTTTGTTGCGACCTACAAAAATTTTCCTCTCTTCTCGAGGGGGGAAAGAAGAAATGTTTAAATAGGTTTAGGGGTATTGTTAATTTCGAGCCAACAACCCTTCATCAACTTGGGCTCTCCCAAGCCCATATCCTGCGCGACGTTGGGTATTTGTGAAAGTTTTCTAATAAGGAGTCGTCACTAGTGTATTGAGGTCAACTAGGAACCAAGCGAAATATGGAAGCGTATCTCACTTTTTACACAACCAGAAAATTTTGGAACACTAATCATGCAATTAACGTTTTTTCGGTACCTAACTTAATTGTGTATTTCAAAATGCTATGGCAATCTATTCGAGAAATCTAAGGTCTGTTATAACCATTCTAAGTTAAAAAAATAACATCCAAAAGTCAACAAAAGAAGGCACATGAATGATCCTAATATTGTAAACAAGAAAAACCTATTGTAAAACCCTAAAGGCTTATTCAATTTTGGGTGTTTTCTTTTTTTTAGAACTTTTGCATTTTTTTCTTAATTTTTTGAATTTTTATGAAATTTTTAAATTTTTTTAACATTTTTAATATTTTGAATTTTCCGAAATTTAAGAAAACAAGCTTTCAAGATTTTTGATTTTTTTTTTTTTTTTTTTTTTTTTTGGAATTTTGGAATATTTCGGATTTTTTTTTGTATTTTAAAAAAAAACTTTCAAAACTTTTCTGAATTAAAAAAAAAAAACATCTTAAAGGATTTTCGAATTTTTAAAGATTTTTAAGATTTTTTTGTATTTTCTGAATTTAGAAAAAAAAAAATTATTATTAAAAAAAGTGATTGGACCGGGTCGGGAGACCCGGCCCTACTAAACCGACCCGGACCCTATTGGTCCGGGCTGGGCTAGCGACCGGGCTGGCCGAACAGCCCGGTCGAAAATTATTTCAAAATGGCCCATCAAAATAAAGATTTAACAGCCCGTTTACAATTTCTAAAAATTCAGCCCAAAGCCAGTCTAGGCCCACTCTCAGCTCAGCCCAGCCCCTGCCTTTTTCCATTTTCGGCCCTCTTTTTTTTGTTTTTCTTTTCTTTCTTCTTTTTTTTTATTATTCTTTTCTGGTCTTCGTCTTCAACCCCGCGGATGTTTGACGTCTGCAACTCCTCCGCCGCGAGTCCTCACCAATCCTAAAAGAGTCGCCGTGTCGTCCAGCATCGACCGTTCCATCCGAAAGAACGCCGAATGCCGCCGGCCGCCGCCAGCGGTGACTTCCGGCGACCCATGACATCCTCCCTCGCCGGAACCGATCGCACCCCCCTCCGATCCGATACGGACCATTCATAAAACTCGTCGTAATACTAGGAAAAGCATGAAATAAAATGCAGATTCGCATTATGTGAACAAATACCCATTAAACTAAGCCATCGGACCGGATTCGGTGATAAAAGATTCTGGACTTCATTCGGGCATTTCCTCAAACAGGTAATATGCATTTTCAAAACGAATGATTTCTAACTTGAACGAGAATCGCCTCGGGTCTAAGCTTCTAGAAAATAAACCAGCATGCATAGAGATGTAAATGGCGGATCGACCGGGGCCGGGGCTCATGCGAACTGGTCGGCACGAGTTCCGGCCCGACACCTTGCAAAAACAAGGTATTTCGGTAGGAAGAGAAGAGACTAAACTGGTTTGTTCGGAGACCACGACTGACGGTGGCTGATGGAGAACCCTTTGAACCCTTTGGAGCGCTCTTCAGAGGTTCAACTGTTATAGCCACCTCATGGCTCCATTTGCCTTCCTGGGTCTTGAAGAAGCAGGCCATGGTGCTGGCCAATGCACGCCCAACAAATCCCACGGCCTTGGAAGGATCATGCAAAAATCTTATCTCAAGAGGTAAAAGGCCAGTGTCGCCCAGGTCCAATGTTTGCTTGAGTTCACCATCAAGCCAGCTGTACACATGGAGATGTTTCCCGTATAGACCGTCTGACACGTGCTGAGGGTTAAAACCTTTGGTGAAAGCTGAAGGGGGCGCCCCACGATGAGCTGATCATCGTCTTGTGCCAGGGTTGGTACCAGAAATCATAACCGAAGAGGGGACTCTGCCCAGGTTTCTCCCACCTTCCTTTCACGTTGAATTCTGAATCAAGAAGCAGAAAGCCATTTCCCTCAGCTTTTCCATCTTTGTCACCGAGGCACGAGATCATGATATCACCAGAAGCAAGGCAATGAGAGGTGTGCGGATAAGCAAGTCGAGTCTTCTCGATAATGTCTTTTGGTTCAACAACCTTATGCAGAGCTGGAGCTCGAGGATTGGTCTTTGTATCAATCACATAAATGCGGCCAGAGATCAAAGATGGCAGGATCGGAAATTGCCTAACGGCCGACGGATCTCCATGGCAAGAGCTGCATGAGTTCCATCCAGAGTGATGGAGCTCGTCGCCCAGGTACGGAACGGGGAGCCTGTGGATGACCTTCGAGTAGGTGGGCGAGTCTGGATCCACGTCCAGCGTGGCCAGGTAATCGGGTTTCTCTATTCCAGTTCCGGCGTAGACGCCAGTGACGTAGAGGATCTTCTCCCTCAGGCCGGACATGGCCTCCAGCGGGGTCGCGTACCCCGGCCCCTTCGCGCAGCACCCATGACCATTTTCGCTCGCCTCCGCTCCCCTCCTTCGGACCATTCTTCCAAAAACCCAGAACCACAGCTCCCTCCTCCTCCGATTCTCTCCTCTCGTTTCTGCCTTTTCTTTTTTTTCTCTGGTTTCTCCTTTTTTCTGTCACTCCAGCCCCCCCTCACGCACCTCACGCTGGCCGCTTCGAAACCGAAGAAACAGTTCCCTGCTTCTTCTCGTTTTCCTTCCTTTTCTCTCTGGTTTCTTTCTTCTTCCTCTGCGTTCTTTTTGCTGCTGTTTCTTCCTTTTTCAGATCTGCACCCTTCTGTCTGAAAATCACCGACCTCAGCCAGCCATCTCCTCTCTGTTTTTTTTTCCCTCTTCTGCCCCCGATCTCTTTCCCAAAACCGAGCTCCTGGTTTTCGTCTTTTTTTTTTTTGTAACCGAATGGTTTTTGCCTTTCTTCTCTCCCTCTCCCAAAAAACCAGAAACACCTCTCTACACCTTTTTCTTGTTGCCGTGAGTTGATTTGTAGGAGTGATATGTATAGAAAGAAAATATTTATATTTGCGCGAGTTGATTTGTGGGGGTAATGCATATAGAAAGAGAATATTTTGCCTAATAAGCGCTTATTACCCTAGCAGTACTTGTATGTATATATATAGCCTTGTAAAGGAAAAAATATACTGAAATAATAGTGATTTATTTTACAACATGGTATCAGAGCAGGAACCCTAATTTTCTCCACCTTCTTTCCACCGGATCATATCGCCGCTGCAGTTTTAGGTTTTTCCTTGTGCTGCCGCCGCAACAACCAAATCAGATCGCTGCCGCAGCATTGACTTGTGTTGTTGTTGCACTAATCTGACTTGACCAAAAATTCCTTTGCGAAGGAATTGTGATTGGCAACCATGACAAAGCTAACTGATGAGGTACCTCATCAAGACCAAGGGGAGAACTCAACTAATTCTCTTCTAGAGAATCTTACGATGAAGCTGATATAGATTTTGACTTAGAGTTCAACTCAAGTATCAACACAATCCCATGAGCCATCCACTGCACAAATCTCAGTCAAATTGGATGGATCAAATTATGGATTGTGGTCTCAAGTGGTGGAGATGTTCATCTCCGGTAAAGACAAGTTGGGTTATATTAATGGTGATCTCCCTCAGCCCTCACCTACCAATCCTCAGTTTCGAAAGTGGAAGACTGGGGATGCGATTGTGAAGAGGTGGCTAATCAACTCAATGGATCCTGCATTAATAGGAAATTTTATTCGCTTCCCAACTGCAAAGATGGTATGGGACTCTGTTGCAACAACCTTCTTTGATGGAAGTGATGCCTCCCAAGTTTATGACTTGAAGAGGTGGGTGACTCGGATGAGACAAGGTGGAGAGACAATTGAGGCTTATTACAATAATCTTCAGGGTTTGTGGAGGGAGATCGACTTCCGTCTTCCAAATCCAATGACATGCCCAGCTAATATTGAGCGGTACAATCTTGCCATTCAGGAAGACCGGGTGTATGTCTTCCTTGATGGGTTGGATGATCGTCTAGACAAAGTGAGAGCGGATGTTCTCCAGATGCAACCATTCCCAACTGTCGAGCAAGCATATGCACGGGTTTGTAGAGAGGATATGAGACAGTCAGTGATGCTCACCCATATTGATTCCACGTTTGGGTCTGTTGCCATGGTGGCATAGGGAAGCAAGATAGGTGCCCGAGAATCACCAGTAATGCCAACTCTACAAATGAATAAATCAGGAGCTGTGCAAGGGGGTGGGAGGACGAATAACGGTTCACGAATTACAATTTCATCTGAAGGATGCTCACACTGTGGGAATGCTAAGCATACTCAAGAGACATGCTTTAAGCTCCATGGTTATCCAGAGTGGTGGAAGGAATTGAAGGCGCGAAAACAAGCCGACAGGGGTACTAGCAGTGGAAAAGGGAAGGTTTTTCTTGCTAAGATGGAACCTCAGCTATCTTTGGTGCCCAAAGTCGAAAGTCAAAATCAACTGACTATGTCCAATTCAGGTAATATCCAAGGTAATTGTGGTTGTGCGCTAGTTCTCCCTAATCACAATAGTTGTGATGGATGGGTTATCGATTCGGGAGCTATGGAGCATATGACCTTTAGCCTAGATGATTTTGTGAGCATTACATAACCAAGACGATACGGTATCTCAAATGCAAATGGGCATACATACCCAGTGACAAGGGCTGGTGTGGTTGAGGTTTCCCCTCAATTGTCATTGCCTAACACCTTACTTGTCCCGTCATTGACCACAAAATTAATTTATGTTGGACAGCTTGCTGAAGATTTGAATTGTATTGTCCTAATGTATCCTCAATTCTATCTTTTCCAAGATATCCTCACGAACGAGATCATTGGACGTGGTACTAAACGGGGGGGAGAAGGGCTGTATTACTTAGATGATCTCAAGTTTGGAAGTGTGCATCAAGTCTGGGGTTCACCTAGCAATAAAGAAAAAAAAAATTGGCTTTGGCATCAACGATTGGGACATCCTTCATTTGGCTATATGAAAAAGCTATTTCCTGAATTACTTTTGGAGCTAAAAGAGTTGGATTTTAGTTGCCAAACTTGCATTTTGGCTAAGAGCCACCGTGTTTCCTTTCCCATAAGTTTGAATAAGAATAATGTGCCTTTTTCATTAGTTCACTCTGATGTGTGGGGTGCTTCTCCTATTACTGCTATCTCGGGCTATCAGTGGTTTGTTATATTTGTTGATGACTGTACGCGTATGACTTAGCTTTACTTGATGAAAACTAAGGATGAAGTGGTTAATGTGTTTAAAGTATTTCATAAGATGGTTCAAACACAGTTTGATGCTAAGCTACAAGTTCTTCGAAGTGATAATGGCGGAGAGTATGTGAATCGACATCTCAAGGAGTACTTTCAACAACATGGTCTTATTCATGAGACCTCGTGTACACAGACTCCACAACAGAATGGAGTGGCCGAAAGGAAGAATTGCCATATTCTCGAGACTGCTCGAACCCTCTTAATTGAGGGATATGTTCCTTCACGTTTTTGGGATAATGCTGTTGCCACGGCAGTACATCTCCTCAACCGAATGCCCTCGAAAGTGCTAGATTTCCGTACGCCTCTACAAGCACTCTTTGCATTTGTCACATTGCCATCAGTCTTGACAATTCCTCCTCGTGTGTTCGGATGTGTTGCGTTTGTTCACATTCCGAAGAACCAACGTACCAAACTTGATCCATGTGCTTTACGGTGTGTGTTCTTGGGGTATGGTACTCATCAAAAGGGCTATCGATGCTACAACCCATCTACTAAAAAAACTTATGTGACTATGGATGTCACATTTGTTGAAGGAGAGTTCTTTTACCCGAGTACCAATTCTACCTTTCAGGGGGAGAATTGGCTGGAAAGGGAGAATTTGTGGGAGATTATTGCTGGGGTTATACCCAAAGGAAGAGACGCAGTTGTTGGTGGTGGTGGTAGTGTCAATGATAGCTCCAACATTGGTGATAACGGGGCTAGGCAGGCTTTGACTGATGTTGAAGTAACCTTGGATGGTGCTGGCACGACTAGTGTTAATGGTGGAACTGTTGAGCAGGTGACAAATGGTGCTAGTGTTGATGAATTTGTGACGAGTGTAGCTACAGAAGCCTCGCAGGATCCAATAAAGGGCGAAATACCCACACGTGAACAAGTTGAACAGCCCCCTTCCTCTCCAATACCCGACCAAGTTCGTGAGAATTTCCCTGAGGTAATCTTTTCTACTGCTTCTGGTTTGTTTGATGAATCTAATATGTCAGTGGAATATAAATTACCTGTTAGGCATAATCAGGGAAAACCCCCAAATCGATACTCACCGAATCTTTGGAGAAAGGAGATCGAAATATTCCATCGCAAATTATGTCTCAACAGGAAGGTTATCTAAACCATTGAAGCAGTTTGTGTTGGTTGTATCTTCGATTCAAATTTTGAATGGAGTACAGGAAGCTTTGGAGGATCCGCAGTGGGTTCAAGCTATGGAAGAAGAGATAAAGGCATTGGAAAAAAAAATAGAATGTGGGAATTGATGAACTTACCTGAGGGAAAGAAAACAGTGGGATGCAAATGGGTGTTTTCTATCAAATATAAGGCGGATGGGTCCATCGAAAGATACAATGCAAGATTGGTAACAAAGGGGTACATGCAGATGTATGGAATTAACTACCGAGAGACTTTCTTTCCTGTTGCAAAACTTAATACTATTCGAGTTTCGGTGTCTCTTGCAGTTAATTTAGATTGGCCACTATATCAGTTTGATGTGAAGAACGCATTCCTCCATGGTGACTTGGAGGAGGAGATTTATATGGATGTACCACCAGGATACAAGTCTTCTTCACATCCAGGTGTGGTCTGCAAATTGAAAAGGTCCTTATATGGTTTGAAGCAATCACCGAGGGCTTAGTTTGGTCGGTTCAATGTGGCAATGAAGAAGTATGGGTACAGATAGAGTGAGTCGGATCACACCTTGTTTCTTCGACAACAAGAAGGGAAGATAGCTGTATTGATTATCTATGTTGACGATATAATCATTACAGGGGATGATGTGAAAGAAATCACCTCACTCCAAAGGAGGCTTTCTGGAGAGTTCGAGATGAAAAACCTGGGAGAACTGAGATATTTTTTGGGATTAGAGGTATCAAGATCAAAATGGGGAATATTCATGTCTCAAAGGAAGTACGTACTAGATTTGTTGGCAGAAGTAGGGATGCTAGATTGTAAGCCAGCGGATACCCCAATCTTGGAGAATCATAAACTTGGAGAGTATCTCGATCAAGTACCTATAAACAAGGAGAGATAACAAAGGTTAGTGGGGAAGTTGATCTACTTATCGCACATGCGTCCAGACATTGCATATGCGGTAAGTATTGTAAGTCAATTCATGCATGCTCCTAGTGAAGACCATATGAATGATGTGGTGAGAATAATTCGGTATTTGAAAGCATCTCCATGGAGAGGGTTAAAATTCCTGAGGAATGGTCATCTTGGAATTGAAGGTTACACGGACACAGACTGGGCGGGGAGTGTGTATGACAGGAGGTCAACTTCAGGGTATTTTACATTTGTGGGGGGGGGGGGATCTGGTCACTTGGAGAAGTAAGAAACAAAAAGTGGTAGCTTTGTCGAGTGCAGAGGCAGAGTTTAGAGGGATGGCCAAAAGGCTATGTGAGCTTTTGTGGCTTAGACAGTTGATGTTCGAATTGGGATTTCCTCCTATATCCGAGATGAAGCTCTTTTGTGATAACAAGACAGCTATTGACATATCATATAATCTTGTGTAGCATGATCGGACCAAACACATTGAGGTTGATCGTCATTTTATTAAGTAGAATTTGGATGCAAAGATAGTTTAATTTCCATTTGTGAGATCTGAAGATCAGTTAGCAGATATATTGACGAAGGCAGTCTTAAGCAGAGCCTTCTACAGCTCACTTGACAAGTTGGGCATTAGCGACATTTATGCACCAACTTGAGAGGGAGTGTTGGCGTGAGCTGATTTGTAGGAGTAATATGTATAGAAAGAAAATATTTATATTTGCGCGAGTTGATTTGTGAGGGTAATGCATATAGAAAGAGAATATTTTGCCTAATAGGCACTTATTACCCTAATAGTACTTGTATGTATATGTATAGCCTTGTAAAGGAAAAAATATACTGAAATAATAGTGATTTATTTTACAACATTTCTTTCCTTCAATTCTCTCTCGCCAGAATCCTCCTCGGGCCAGCACACCTCTCTCTCGGCTTTCTTTTTTTTTTCGTTTCGTTTCTTCCGTACAGAATCGCCTGTGCCGCTCTTTTCTCCGTCTTTCGGGCAACCAGAACTCCAGAAAAAACGCCTCCACTACCGAGAAAACCCAGAAAAGCCACCACCGTTCTTCTGTTCCTTCTCCCGCTCTCTCTAACCAGCCCTCTCTGTTTTTTCTTCAAAAACCGCCCCCCATCTCTCCGATTCTCTCTCTCCTCAGATCTGCTCCATCCCTCAGCTCTCTCTTGCCCAAAACCAGAAACCGCCTCCTCTCCGATTCTTCTCCGTCTCCTCCTTTCTCTTAGCTCCCGGCCATCGTTTTTCTCTGCCTCTCCAAAAACCGCCCCCTGCTCTCCATAACAGAAAATCTTCTCCCCCTCTCGCCGCGTGATAACGTAGTAAGGGAATCTCCCTTGCTGGCGTCACGCCGGAGGGACCAGAACGGCGTCGGGCGTCTGCCTCCGTTTTCGGTCGAGCACCCACCTCTCTCTCTCTGTCCGTGTGTTCTCTGTATAAGGCCAAGGGAAGAGAGGGGTTGGGCTTTGTTGCTGTTTTGTTTTTTTTTCTTGGGCCTAAACTTCTTATGGGCTTCGAAATTATAAGCTAAAGGGGCCAAAGGGGAGAAATAAAGGGAGATGGGCGAAAAGAAATAAAAGGGAAAAGGCCTAAGGAGAATCGTATTAGGGCCGAGACTTTGTGAGGAAAAAGTGGGCCGAACTACGCCGGCCCAGCCGATTTTTTTTTTTGAATTTTCGATTTTTTTAATTAAAAAAAATTTTGGTAAAATTTTTTATCACATTTTTTTATCTTTTCTATGAATTAATATTTATTTATATATGCAAAATAAATGGCCATTTAAAACAAAATAAACAAAAATTCGAGTGTCAACAACTTTGCTTATTGCAGTGAAAATACTCGAAATCATTATCTTTATTTCTCCTATTATTCCCATTTTTCTTGAAGTTTTGGCTTTTCTTAGGCTTTCATTTTCCTTTAGAGGAACTCAACTTGGCATTAGAAATTAAATGGGTCGACTCATACTTCCAATGATTTAACTTCTCATTCTCAGTCACACATTTGGTAATTAGGGCATTAATGCTCCAAGTCTCATTCTAAGCATTATAAGCAGTTTTAATTTGGCTGAATTCAATTGACAGAACATTTAAGACTTGATGCACAATATAATCTTCTGAAAGAACAATTTTATGTGCTTTGAGTTTGGACCGAATGTGAACTATCTTCAGTATAAATTCTCTAACATCCACAGCAGCATCATATCTCATATTTGTTAACTCACTCAGCAAGTTTCTAGCTTCAGCCTTGTCCGAGACTCTATATCGTTCTCCCATTGCTTCAAGGAATTGTCTTGCATTTGTATTTTCCGATAAACTACTAATGAGATACTCAAAAATGGACCTCTTCATAACAATGAGGCTAAGTCGATTGGATTTTTCCCATCTAGTATAATGGGCCTTTTGATATGAACTACTTTGATCATTGGGCTTGGAAGGTTTATCCTCACGTAAAACCAAATCCATATCCATAATTTCCAAAACAAACTATATATCTTACTTCCACCTCTTGAAGTTTAATCCAATTAACATTTTAATTGTGGCATTGTTGTTATTTACAGCAAAAGTAACCGTTTGTCACACATAATGCAATATAATTAATTATGGGCAATAAGCTATTCCACAAAATAATTAGTACATTATAAACTCCCATTTGAGCAGAGCGTATAATGTACCATTATTTTCTACAGCATGAAGTTTGTAAAACAAAAACAAGGAGAATTATAATTGTCAAGGATCAATTCCCTTTGGACAGACAAATCCTTTAAATTATATATTTTCATAATATTAATATATAGAGACAATAATGAGAATTATATATAATCATCAAGGGCTTATTCGCTATGTGCAAACAAAACCTTTAAATTATACATCTATATTATCTCAACATAGAAGGGAATTATACATAAATCTTAAAATTTATCTCCTTTAGGAAAATAAAACTTTTGAGTCATTCATCCTCATCAATTATCTTTATTATATCAAATATAGATGGGAATTACATATAATTTTTCAATTATACATCCCCATCTTTTATTGGGAATTTATCTTCATACAATTTTCAAATTAATATACACAATGACCTCATTTGGGCAGATAATTGTATATACTAATTTTTATCAATAGGAACTCCAAATTTTTTCATGATGTTCCATTTAATCAACGTCTAAAATTTATCAAACAATATGAAGCACTTTACAACATGTGCTTTCCAAGATCATATTCCAATTATCAAACAACAATTTTTGTCACAATTTTTTTTAAATATAATTTCATTTTTATTTAATTTATTATTATTATTTTTTAATGGCCGAAATTGGCCAAACAAGCTCGAGCTAGAAAATTCTAGCCCGCGGCTTGCTTTGGCTTCTTCTAGAAGCCAAGATTATGGGCTTGAGCCTAGAATCTCTTGAGGCCTAGATTTTGGGCTTCTGCCCAGACTTCAAAAAGCCAAAAAACAGACCAAGTTCGCACCTGGCCTAACTGGAGGTCTTCTTCAAACTCCAACTGGAGCCCGAGGTCTACAAACCCAGTCACACAACCCAGTTTCGACCGAAGCTCAAAAAACCATGTTTTATGCCTGATTTTTATGAGATATTTCATGGGTTTTGATTCTAACACCATTATATATAGATTAGAGTGAATTAAACGAAGAACTAATGAACAAATCATCAATTTTCAACCTTCACAATTTTCGAATCTTATACCCATGGCTGAAATTCGATTTGCTCAAGTTTAAGGCCAAAAAACTCACCTTAATACAACAATTTTTTTTTTAAAAACATATATATAGCAATATCCATGCAACAATTTATAACATACTTCATTCAATCGCAAGTAATTTAAAAAAATTTAGAACTTTTCAAGGTACAAACCCTAGAATTTCAAATTCAAAATTCTCTCTCAATTCTCAACGAAAATATATAAATTATATATGGTTGGAAAGATCTCGACATGTAGAATAAAAACCCTAAGGTTTCAGAATCAATCGATCAAAGAGTCCACATGAAAAAATAACAACAACATTCGGTTCAAGAGAAGAAATTTCGAATTTGTTCATAAAAAAAATATAATAATTAATTTTGGGTCTACAATCATATATACCACATGTAGAATTTTCTCAATATGAATAATCAATAAATTAAGAACGAATTTGATCCATACATGATTGTAAAACATAAAAACTTATATATACAGCGGAATTAAAATGTACATGTTTAAGCCATAACTCCACTTGATGAAAAACAGATCAAACTGACGGTAATCAACGATTTGTCAAAATGCTAGATCTTCCTATCTATGACATATTTCAGTATAACAGCTTTTAATGAGATTAAACGACTAATAGGTATAACCTATCATTTTATAGGCTAGAAAGGGAATCTAACAAACCCTAATTAATAGCATGTTAACTGGGCCCTTCCGATTACGGGTTTCAATTAAACACAATTGCCTACACTTTACTACTCAACTAGGCCTGTTATTAATAGATGTTATAACCCAATTCAATAAAATCACTTAAGAATTTAAAATATATTGGAATATACATTAATCCGATTATTTAAAATAGAAAATTGATTAATTAATGTAAGCCCATTATAAAAAAAATTTCAACATAGACTAGTCAGACTTCTGTCATATGTGATTTTAGAGCATAAAAATTATTCGACGGAGATGGTCTAGCGACATAGAAATCGTCGGCCAACTAGTGTCTGGCGATGACGAGATGCAGGACAAAATAGACGGTGCGAGGAGTAGTTTGGGGCGGTGACTAGGGTTCTCGTGGGTGTTCGGCTAAAAAGTTTTGGGTGTCGCAGGTGAGCGTTCGGTGAGGAAGCCCAGAGAGGACGATCGAGAGAGGCGGTCTGCATGGAGGAAAAGTGCAGAAGAAAAAGACAAAAAAAGGGAAAAAGAAAAATGAGAAAAAGAAAAAGAAAGCCAAAAAAAAGCAAGAAATAGGAAAATAAAAAGAAAGAAGAAAGAAAATGGGCTTTGGGCTGGTTAGTAGGGTGGGCTAGTGCTTCATGGCCCAGGTGAAAGTTTGGGCCGAGAACAAAAGATTGGAATGGGCTGTTTGAAAATTTTCGAGGGCCAATAATTTTTTTGTGTGGAGTGGATAAAAAAAGTTGATGGAAAGGAAGATTTAGGCTCTTTTTCTTTCATTTCATACTGAAAAAGAAAATCATAAAAAAAAAAAAGAATTCCCTCTATCAGATAGACTGAACAATTGTCATTGGAATGAATTATGAATATTCAATATAGAATTATTTCAAATTAACGCATCCAAAATCTTTTTCAAAAAACCAAAAAACGTTATCACTGAAATAGAACGACAATAATACATTAAGCATTTCCTCATTTTACGCGTAGTTTCGGGGGTTCGTTCAATAATTTTTATTTAAAGCAAGGGGAATAGAATATAGGATGTATGAATTACCCCCTGTCTATATTATTACATATATTTCATATTCTTTATGAGAACCAAATCAAATACGAAATGAAATACCTAAAAATGAGGTTCAAAGAAAATAGATACGTTATTATGTATGTAACTTGATTATTTCTATATCTAGAAAAGGATTTTACAGAGAGATAGCTCAATTTTCTTTTGGTGCATTGTGCTATATCATTTGGAAGACCAAGAATGATATTCTCTTCCGTGGCCATAACCTCTATGCTCCTTCCATGAAGCTATATCTCATTAAGATGGTTAAAGATAAAGGCCTTATCTTCAAATCGGTGGAAGATAACCCCAGAAATAGAAGGATGCAGCGGAGCTGGGGGATAGACCCTCGGATTTTTGTAGTGGAGCCGCCCTAGGCTTAATGTAGGATGAACTGGGTTCTCTTGTAACCAGTGGTCTTTGTCCTTAGGCTTGTTTTTCTTTTGGCGAACGGGGTACCCTTTTACTCCAGTGACATGTTGTCCTGTTGAGTGGCTGTTGGTACCGTGTTCTCCTCCCCTGTTGTACAGTTCTCTGGTTGATTTTATTACAATCTTACCTTACCAAAAAAAAAAAAAACTTGATTATTTCTTAATCCAATTTGTACAAACACAGCTAGTGAAATTGCTATCTTATATTGTTAATTAATTCTTATTATATGGGACGTAAGGCTTTTCGAAGTAACTAACAGCATAAGGATTTCCGAAGTAAGTAACTTAAACTTCAATGTGAATATTCAAAGTATAAGGGCATGTACATATGATGAAAAGCGCATTCAACCCCTTTTGCAACCCCTTCTGCAACCCCTTTTTCTTTATTTCCAATTCTTTGAATCTAGTGCCTAGATCACAACTCAATTTAATTCCATCTATTTGTATCTTAGTTGAATTTAATTTGTGAAAAAATAGTATCTAAAAAATAATAGAATCATTAAAAATCAGAAATAAGAATCACATAATATCCAATATTTAACTCTTAAAGAGTAGAAAAGATAGTTCAAAAAGAAAACATTTTCTTCATTGTAATAATAGATATTTCTATCTATATATAAAATAGATATTCCCGAGACCAGAAGGATTCGAACCTCCGAATAGTGGGACCAAAACCCATTGCCATACCACTTGGCCACGCCCCATTTTTTAAAGATACATACATCTTGATCAATCCTCCTGATCTGTTTTTAACTGATACGAATTGAAAATAAAACCTCCCTAACCCAATCAGACCCACATGTCATAAGCTTTTATTTTGTATTCAACCGAGACTTAATACTGTAGGTAATCTAGAAACACCGAAACCCACCAAATATGATTCAAGAAGTAGTTTGTGGACTTGTTTTACCGCCTCCGGTTAAAATGGATATGTCTACAATCCACTCGGATCCACGTGTAGCTGGGCTTGGATTTCTAGCTTGAGTTGGTGCATGTTGGTGCAGGCAGGTATTGGAGATCGCCGACAGACATCGTGCGGATGAGGTTAATTTTTTTCTTAACAAATCAAATCTTAAAGACGAGAGCATATCCTCCCTCGGTGAATATTGCTGAGACGACTGTTTTGTAGAGGCGACGTCATCTTCATCCTATCGTAACGTTTTGCATAGCTTGCAATGAGTATTTCACGGGCGATGCTATTTGCTAAGAATGACGAGTTAGGGTCAAATAAACAACTAATTACATGTTAGATACATTCAGTGTACAACTAATTCACCAATTTTCGAATGGATTATGCTTGCATTTACATGATCTTTTCTTGTGAATGTTTTTTTGTGGTCCCTTCTTTGGAGTTTTGATTTGCACACGTATTTTTTGTAGGCAAATTGAACGATGGATCACTAATTAATCACTTAAATTGAGAAAGGCGTGCTTGCCATTATTAATAGTAGAAAGAACGATTCGATATCATCATGCTTTGATTATTTTTGTTATATGTCTTTGACAATTTCGTTTGCAATCTGGTGGAAATAGATGGATTATTTTCTGTTTCATTTGTTAAGGGTAGCTTGGTTGCCCTTAACTAACTGAGAATATGGCAATAGGTGGTGCGATTCCTGGGTTTTGATCCTTGACGGGAGTTTCAACATTATGATCCAAGCCAGGTGTCTGATTTCGCCACACATGAAATTGAAAGGTTTGACTCCAAGACATTTTCTTACTAAAAATCAACAGTGTCAAAATATGAGCTAAAATATGGATCATTGATCCATTTTGCCACACCTAGATTCAAGAAAATTTCTTGCTGAAAATCAAAAGTGTTGATATCAGCAGTTGGGATATATATACGATACAAAGGCGGCGCACATCTTCTTCAACATGGTTCTAACTTGCGAGGTGATAACTTAGGGCACGCATGGTAACCATTCTGTTTCTATTTCTGGAATAGATTTCTATTCCAGACCTATTTCTAAAATAGAAATTTGTTTGGTAAACAAATTTATTTTTTTTTATTTCGGAACAAATTTATATTCCAGAAATAAGTTTGGAATAGAAATCAGAAACAAAAAAAATTTACTTTGCAATTTCTGGAATAAAAATCATAAATTGTTTCTCTCTTTCTTCTTCTCACTCGAAGGAGTTTTTTGCTGTCCACCGCTCACCACCACCACCGCCCGCCCCCCCCCGCCGCCCGCCGCCGGTCGCGGTCGCCACCCGCCATCGCCACCTGTCACCCCCACCACCACCCCTCCCATTATCGCCGCCACTTGGGAAATTGAAATTTTTTTGATTATCAAATAAATTTCTATTCCAAGAGTAAAAAATTTTTGTCATTATCAAATTGTTTTTTGGCTCAAAAATTTATCTAGAAATAGAAATAGAAAAATCAATTTCTCTTCCGGAAATTAATTTCTGGTCAGAAATGTTATCATCCGTGCCCTTAGTAATCGACCTGTTTCCATTTAGAACATTGTGATCCCAACAGCTGATTGGTAGAAAATTCAAAGTCGACAAACCGCGCAGCCTTGAGAGAGCACTTTCTGTATGTCTATACTACGTCTAGATGCCCTACAGGGCGCGGGAACACTTAGGATTGACTACTTGGGCAATCGAGAGGTCTTGTCATGGGCGTGAAGCATGATGTTTTCCTTGGGTTAGAACAAGGGACAAGTCCAAATCTATCCCTGCTGCCGGAGAACGGAGATAACCCATGTCGATGTCGGAGCGAAAAGTGGCCACTAAGGGTAATCTGAACAGATCTTACTAGGGAGTAGTGTGTAAGGAAATTGAAAGGGTTGGTTACAATGCGATTGCAGGTGGGCAATGTGGACAACGTAAGGAGAAAGTTTCAGGAGGCGCTTGGGACCACAGTATCTCTTTTCCTTCTTAGATCTTAGCAAGTGATTATACTGAGTCTGGACTTCCCTATAGGAAAACATAGTTGGATTGCCCGTATGAAGTAATTTGGTAATAGTAAAATGAATTGAGTTCTAAGTTCGCTCTCACTAGGGAGAAAATTATGGGCTTTTCGATCACATAATCTCTAAGATATTAACTAAGATGAGGGGGGACCCGACAACCGGGTAGTTGAGTATGCTAATGCAGACATAAGTTAGCTAGCTAGGTGTCTTTGAGATATTTAGGAATTGATTTTTCTCAATCATTCAGCATAGTATCCCGCAAAGACAGAAGGTTGTCTTATTTAGAATGAAAAAGGCTAAGTAAAATGTCATCGATGTCGCCCCGTACAGAATTTATTCTTAGATATAATGTGGAAAAGCTGAAGGGCAACGATACATCTCTTATCCTCTGGGTTTCAAAATTAAATAATGTGGTAAATGCACAAGATGGAAGCTGTGAAAAGAAGCTTTTCATAATAAGGAAAGGAAAGCAGTGGCGAAGAACAACCTGAACAGCCACGGCAGCTGAGCCGGCCTTGTGTCGGAATAAGCAGAATTGGAGTCCGGGGAGGATCCTCCGGTGCTTGTGGTGGTTAACGCGGCTGGTGGAGGCGGCGCTAGTTGAGGGACATCACATGTTCCGAAGGTTGCATTTGCCTGCTCACGTGACACAGAACATTTCAGGATTCAAATCATCTTTCGTTAATGTCCTCTCTCTCTCTCTCATATGACAAAGAAGAGACTTAAATACAGGCCTATTCCCAATTAATTCATTAACCGAAAAGAAGTCTATAAAGGATGAGAAAATAGTTACCTTGAAATATGAAATGCTATCACACCCACAAGTCAAATGGCCATTTGCTTCATCTACAGATGCTAGAGCTCCACCTCCATCACTTCTCTACAAAAACAATGGAAGCCAAAATCAGCAATAGATAGACAGCTACTTTCCTGTTACAGTATCCTTCTACAGAAGAAGCTTACTCCTTCACTAAAAATTAAATTCTCACAGGAAAAAGGAGAGAGAGAGGAGAGATCAAGGAATTCCTGGCAAAACCTGGTAAAAGTCAATGGCGACGAAGTTTGGCCACCTTTTACTGGCTGCTTCATAACAATTATTCGTCATGCTAATCAAGTTAGCTGAATTATCCATACAGACTGCTGATGTGTTTGGGTTATCAGGGAAATAGTTCTCCAGAACCACGGATATTGATGTGGTGCTCATTGGGGAAGATTCAGCACGATTTGGGCACTTACCCGCCACCATCTCCGCATCTCCATCTGAAAGTCAGCAAAACATACAAGGCAAGAAAACATCAACATCTGAACAATGTCACGTCAGCTGTATTAAGTAATTGACCTCCCTTACCTTATGTTGGTGATGATGATGGCAGACTGGTGGTGTTCGTGGTGTTTCCGGTGTTCCCATATGTTGCCTTTGTGTTGAATGTGTGAGCTGCCTAAATATTGTGCGGTGTGCGTGCGTACTATGAGCGTCCCGTGAGAATGATTGAAGTAAATTCTTGTTGTCATTTAGCATATTGTGATGGTTGCTTCACTTCTCTTTACCCTTCTTACCGTAACTTCCCTTCTTACAATGGTACACCACACAATATGTGTGAGCTGCTTAAATATCGTGTGGTGTACGTGTGTAATATGTGCGTCCCATGAGAATGACTGAAGTAAATTCCTATTGTCATTTAGCATATTGTGATGGTTGCTTCACTTCCTTTTACCCTTTTTACCATCTGCAATCTTAATCTTACGAGATATCATTTCAATTAAATATGATAATCAATCAAGAAAATTTTAAGATAGAGGGAGATACCCATTTTGTCCTCCTTCATTTTGTCTTCATTCCCCACATGATCTACTTCGAGCACGCCTAGAGACACCAAGTTCGGAGTGAATCACCTCCTACCACCGCCGGCCGAGCACATGCACTCACCGGATCTGGCACAGAACCAACGACTATCTCCGCCACCCTTCATCCTTGTAGATCTATAACCAGTCGTGGTTGGCGGAACACGAGACTCCCAAAAGAAATGACAAAATGAGAACATATAAAGTGATAGAGCAGCAGTATGGACTTAAATAAGAGATACTAATGCAAAACTAATTATTAACTTAATTGGAAAAAGGTTATTAACCAATCTAATTGAAGATTGTGAATTTTATAAACAAATAAAAGTGATAACTATTTAGAAATTTGATGGAAAAATATAAATGTATCCAATAACTTAATTGGAGAAAAGCTGGTAAATGCTTGTAATTCCATATAATAGTTTATCAATCTAAGCCATTGGTGAAAAGGCAAATCAAAATCGGGTCAAAGGTAAGAGATGTTTTGTTCTTGTCATATATAAGAGAATTTGGTGATTAAAAGATTGATTTTGTTAACTAGCTTAAATGAGAAATTGAACGCAAAGGTAGTTGGTAATATAATTGGAGAAGAATTAATAATTAATATTCACAATAATCATTGTATTGGTAATTTCTAAAGGTTTTGGTAAATGTAAAATTCATTTAGTAAGAGAAATAAAAATTGGTAAATGATATCAAGAGGTAGTAATTTAACAATAAATGAAATAAACAAAAAACTCAAATTAGAGTTGGCATTCAAGAATTAGTTGGTAATTTAACCAAAGAAAATTTTATTAGTCACTCAAATAAATAGTGGCGATTCCTAAATTTAAGCATTGCTAAGCAAGGTAAAATAAAAGTTTGTAAAAGATAAGAGAAGTTAATAACTTTGAAAAACCAAATAAACATCAATAACTTATTCAAATAAGAGTCGGTAATACAAAATTGATCGGTAACTTAATTGAGAAAAAGATGGTAATCACTCTGATTAAGGATGACGCTTACTATTTGGTCAAAAACATTGATAAAATTTAGGAGTTGGTAAATGATAACAGAATTTGATATTAAAAGAAAAGGTACTAAACATCGATATGCAATCCAAATGATATTTGATAATCAAGGTTATTAATCGAAGAAATGACTATAAGTCATTCAAATGAAATATTAGAATTGGTGAATTTAAAACGACAGTAAGAAAAGTCATTGAAAGTTTGTAAAAGGTGAGAAAAGTTGTTAATTAGCAAATTGTCATAAAAAAGTTGAAATTTCCATTAAAGTGCTAGTAAATTACAACAAGCTATGGGGAGATCACGTGGCTAGTAATTCTTTTAAATCAAGAGCTTTTGATATTTACCAACCGTTTGAGAAATCTACCAAAACAAATAAAATAAAAATCCAATACAACGTAATAATTATGTCCTTCTCCTCATACCATATTACTTTCGGGATGCTTGCAATATCTGTATAATCCAGGGATTGCATTTTTCATCTCGATCTGGATGAATTATTGACCATACGGTATTTCTCTCTTGGTGACTAGACGAGGCTGTAGAAGGTGGCGGTGGATAACAAGTAGGGGTGTCAAATGAGTGGGTTGGGTCAGGTTTGGTCGGGTCGAAAATGGTCCGATCCGCATCGACTCATTTAACTCGTTTTGATCCATTTTCATGTAATATAAATTTGATAACTCATACTTGACCCGACCCATATCCGACTCATATTACCAACACATATTAATATTTAACTTAATTTAAAAAAATTTACTCCCACTTATTTAGTCCACTTTAAACTTTTCACACATAAATTATTTGAATAAAAATTTCACATCAAATTTATAAAGTAAATTAAATAATAAAAATTAGTAAATAAAAAAATGTGGATACCTCTTAATTGAAATAGTTTAAGGAAAATAATTTTTTTAAAAATCAATTCTTTGATTATTATTAAAAAATTGAATTTATTAAAATTTTTATTTTTATTTTTATTTTTTCTTTCTTTTTCCTTCTTCTTCCCCCTTTTCCTCCACTGGTGTTGCCCGACGGCGATTGGCCAAGACGCAACAACAAGATCGAACTCGACCAAGGCCAACGAACTCAAGGCTCGGCTGATCTAGGCTCGGCCGACATCGCTGGCAATGGGCAAGCTCGGGCTTGCCCGGATCTGACAAGCCGCAAACTCTATTGCAGCCATCGAGTTCGGGTCGCAACAGAGTTCGCGGCTCACCTACCCAAATTCGAGCGAATTGCAGCTCGACTAAGGCCAGCGACCTTGTGACTCGCTTGTCTAGATCTAGGCCGAGTTCCGGCCAGCGAGCTTAAGGCCTACTAGCTTGAGCTCTGTTGCGACTCACTTGCCCAAATCCAAGCTAAGCTCTAGCCAGCGACGGCAAGCTCGGGATCGGCGATGGTGACGATAGCATGATGGCGGGATCGGCAACAGAGATCGAGAACGCATAAAGGAGGGGGATGAAAGGAGAGAGATAATGGGTTTACCTAATAACCCACTCAATCCATATTTGACCCATATTTAATTTTCACTTAACCCATATTTGACTTATATATAACTTTCACTTGACCCATATTTAACCCATTTAACTAAAAAGTGGGTCATAACATGAGCTTATGACCCATATTGACACCTCTAGTAACAAGCCCTCTCCTCCACATTATAAATCATGAATTCTCTATCTTACCCAACAGAAACAACAGTAAAAGATCAACGGCCTAGGAGTCCTTGTACCATTGACAAGATCCGCTAAGCTCACAATATGAACGGTTTTCTTAAACAAGGTTAACTTCAGATAAGGAGTTAATGGTATGAGCTAGATTTGGAATAAGGATGAAAGTGTGTTTTTTTTTACGAGACAATAAAAAAATTGATGTCAGAATTATCACTTAACCTAAAACTGGTACCTTTTTTAGAAATTAGCCAAAATAAAAAATATTTAATTTCCATTTTCAAAGTGAAATATTTGGGTGAAGTGGATATTATCTTGAGTATTAATTAAATGGCTTGTGTGGTGATGAATCTGGACAACTTGATGTCCAACAATCATGTTAGTTAATCTACTAATTTGGCCATCGTGAGCTTGAGCTCAAACCACATGGCCGCCTCCATTGTCTTGGCAACCATGACTCTCTCAATCTTGCTTTTTAGGAGTATACAAAATGGACCATCCGAATTAGGAATCGCCCGAGTAGGATCAAACTAGCCAGTGTGATCCGGTTCTCGGTTTAAAAAAGTGGAACGGTTGTCCGAACATTTCAGTTCTCAATTCTAATAGGAAATCGGACTTGACCAATTAAATATACTTTTTTATTTTATTATTTCTTCAAAAAATAATAAAATGTGAATTAAATACTATCTTGATCTGATTCCAAGTAATGGGAAAAAAAGTGACCGGTTTATTGGATTGATCGAAACCAAAACCAGAATGGATCAAATGGACCATCAATCTAGTCACCGCTTTTGAATTTTGGGAACTAGGAACCAATCATCTCTATCGCTTTTTCTTTAAATTTGTTTACCACCTGAGGAGATGCTCATTTGGTACCTTACAATATTTTTAACGAACTATAAAACAACACATGTATTCCCGCAATCTGTGTTATAAGCTATTTTTCAAAGAGTAAGAGACGATGTTGATTTATCAACAAAAGTATAGAGACCGCCGATTGGAATTAATTCATCTAAAAGACGCACAAGTCATCTCTGCCCTTTAAATACCAAATCTCTCTATCGCTCTTCTCCGCTGCAATTAAAATTAAATTGTCAAGAATGGCTCTTCTAATACCCAATTTGACCGACAGGTGGAGAACATCAGACGTCCATTTACTCACCATCAACATTTCCTTCTGCTCGACGCCTCCCTTTCCTCGCGGAATGAGACGAAATGGGAAAGGAAAACAACAAAAAACTTCGGCGCTATCGCTTTTTTCTCCATTTATATTACAAGCACCTCACCTCCTTCCTCCGTCTTGATCCTCGGCTCGTACTCGCATCACTCCCCGGAAATGGCTCAAAACAGTATGGAAGGAGGTGGCTGATTCTACTCATGGAAAAGAAAAGATTCCGTGTAGCAAAGATCTCTTCTAAGAGAAAATATCAGCAGAGAAGAGAAAAAGGGGAGGTGGATGATTGATTTCTTCTTACAGAAACTATTGGCACCGATGATTAATCTCTTAAGAGAAAAATATTGGTAGAGCAGAGAAAAATGAGAGGTCCATCATTGATTTTTTCTAACGGAAAATGTTTGCAGCGATGATTGATCAAATATTGGCAGAGCAAAGAAAAAGAAGAGGTCCATGATTAGTTTCTTCTTAGAGAAACTAGCTCTTGATCAACGAACCCCTCCTCTCTCCCCTCCCTCTCCCCTCATCCACCTCCGGCCTCAATAAAAGGACATGCGCACCTCCTCCAATCTCCACCCCTCCTTCGCTCTTTGTCCGTAAAGAAAATATGCATCCCATCTTCCTTCTGTTGATTTTAATGATGGGGCCTTTTAGGAGTGTAAACAGTTCGGTTTGATCCGGTTTTCAAAAAAACCGAACCGAACCGAACAGAACCGAACCAATAAGAGATAATACTAAACTGAACCGAATACGAACTAAACCAAAACCATCCCAAACCGAATACAAACCGAACCGAAATTGTCCCGAACCAAATAGGAACCAAACCGAAAATGTTGTTCGGTTCGGGACGGTTTTTCAGTTTTTGCTTTATTTATTGAGACCTAAATGAAGAAGAGATAGTGATGAAGAGATTGTTCACTTTTAATTAAAAATTATGGTTTGGTTTGGTTAACTAAACCGAATTGAAAAATTAATGGTTATTTTTCAGTTAACCGAACAAAAAACGCACAAAATTTTGGTTCAATTCGATTCGGTTTTCGGTTCGATTCTTGACACCCTTAGCTAAGACAATTGTTTTGTAGAGGCAACATCACCTTCATCCTATCGTAACATTTTCAATAGCTTGTAATGAGTATTTCACGGGCGATGCTATTTACTAAGAACGATGAGTTAGGGTCAAATAAACAACTAATTACATGTTAGATACATTCAGTATACAACTAATTCACCCATTTTCGAATGGATTATGCTTGCATTTACATGATTTTTTTTGTGATGTTTTTTTTGGTGGTCCCTTCTTTGGAGTCTTGATTTGCACACGTATTTTTTGTAGCATGATACAAAGTCTGACTGTATTTTTTGTAAGCAAATTGAACGATGGATCACTAATTAATCACTTAAATTGAGAAAGGCGTGCTTGCCATTATTAATAATAGAAAGAACGATTCGATATCATCATGCTTTGATTACGTTTGTCATATGTCTTTGACAATTTCGCTTGCAATCTGGTGGAAATAGATGGATTATTTTCTGTTTCATTTGCTAAGGGTAGCTTGGTTGCCCTTAACTAACTGAGATTATGGCAATAGGTGGTGGGATTCCTGGGTTTTGATCCTTGATGGGAGTTTCAACATTATGATCCAAGCTAGGTGTCTGATTTCGCCACACATGAAATTGAAAAGTTCGACTTCAAGACATTTTCTTACTAAAAATCAACAGTGTCAAAATATGAGTTAAAATATAGATCATTGATCCATTTTGCCACACCTAGATTCAAGAAAATTTCTTGCTGAAAATCAAAAGTGTTGATATCAGCGGTTGGGATATATATATACGATACAAAGGTGGCGCACATCTTCTTCAACGTGGTTCTGACTTGCGAGGTGATGACTTAGTAATCGACCTGTTTCCATTTAGAACATTATGATCCCAACGGCCAATTGGCAGAAAATTCAGAGCCGACCGAACAGCACGGCCTTGAGAGAGCACCTTCTGTATGTCTATACTACGTCTAGATGCCCTGCAGGGCGCGGGAACACTTAGTTTTGATTACTTGGGCGATCGAGCAGTCTTGTCATGGGCGTGAAGCATGATGTTTTCCTTGGGTTAGAACAAGGGACGAGTCCGAATCTGTCCCTGCTGCTGGAGAACGGAGATAACCCGTGTCGATGTCGGAGCAAAAAGTGGCCACTAAGGGTAATCTGAACAGATCTTACTAGTGAGTAGTGCGTAAGGAAATTGAATGGGTTGGTTACAATGTGATTGCAGGTGGGCAATGTGGACAACGTGAGGAGAAAGTTTCAAGAGGCGCTTGGGACCACAGTATCTCTTTTCCTTCTTAGATCTTAGCAAGTGATTGTGCTGAGTCTGGACTTCCCTATAGGAAAATAAAGTTGGATTGCCCGTATGAAGCAATTCGGTGATAGTTAAATGAATTTGAGTTCTAAGTTCACTCTCACTAGGGAGAAAATTATGGGCTTTTTGATCACGTAATCTCTAAGATATTAACTAAGATGGAATTGATGATGATTATCGGCTCTCGAATAAAGAAGGGGGACCCAACAACTGGGTAGCTGAGTATGCTAATGCAGATATAAATTAGCCGGCCAGGCGTCTTTGAGATATTTAGGAATCGATTTTTCTCAATCATTCGGCATAGTATCCTGCAAAGACAGGAGGTTGTCTTATTTAGAATGAAAAAGGCCGAGTAAAATGTCATCGATGTTGCCCCGTACAGAATTTATTCTTAGCTACAATGTGGAAAAGCTGAAGGGCAACGATACATCTCTCATCCTCCGGGTTTAAAAATTAAATAATGAGGTAAATGCACAAGATGGAAGCTGTGAAAGAAGCTTTTCATAATAAGGAAAGGAAAGCAGTGGCGGAGAACAACCCGAACAGCCACCGCAGCTGAGCCAGCCTTGCGTCGGAATGAGCAGAATTGGAGTCCGGGGAGGATCCTCCGGTGCTCGTGGTGGTTAACGCGGCCGGTGGAGGTGGCGCTAGTTGAGGGACATCACATGTTCCGGAGGTTGCATTTGCCTGCTCATGTGTGACAGAACATTTCAGGATTCAAATCATCTTTCGTTAATGTCCTCTCTTTGTCTCTCTCATATGACAAAGAAGAGACTCAAATACAGGCCTATTCCCAATTAATTCATTAACCAAAAAGAAGTTTATAAAGGACGAGAAAATTGTTACCTTGCAATATGAAATGCTATCACACCCACAAGTCAAATGGCCATTTGCTTCATCTACTGCTGCTGGAGCTCCACCTCCATCACTTCTCTACAAAAACAATGGAAGCCAAAATCAGCAATAGACAGACAGCTACTTTCCTGTTACAGTATCCTTCTACAGAAGAAGCTTACTCCTAGACTAAAAATTAAATTCTCACAGGAAAAAGGAGAGAGAGAGAGAGGAGAGATCAAGGAATTCCTGGCAAAACCTGGTAAAAGTCAACGGCGATGAAGTTTGGCCACCTTTTACCGGCTGCTTCATAACAAGTATTCGTCATGCTAATCAAGTTAGCTGAATTATCCATACAGACTGCTGATGTGTTTGGATTATCAGGGAAATAGTTCTCGAGAACCAGGGATATCGATGTGGTGCTCATTGGGGAAGATTCAGCACGATTTGGGCACTTACCCGCCACCATCCCCGCATCTCCATCTGAAAGTCAACATAACATACAAGGCAAGAAAACATCAACATCTGAACAATGTCACGTCATCTGTATTAAGTAATGGACCTTCCCTTACGTTAATAAACCTAAATTTCAATACTCCATAAAAAGAGTTGGAGCAAATTTCAGAAAGTAAAATCAGCTAAATAGGGTCTAGATGAAATGAGAAAGGGAGTCTTACACTGACTCTCCACGACATATGTCCACTGATAGGCAATTCCTTCTGTAGCCTCTTTCGACGACTTAGAAGTGAAAACAACTAACCGCTGATTCTGCTTGACCATGTCATCCACTGTAGGCCAATCTCCACCAGTTTTGGGCATGCTAGATACGGGGAACCAGTACTTGGTCAGACCAGATGCATTAAAGACCTTTGTCAATCCTTGAGTGGAAGTCACATAATCCTCAATAAAAATGGTGACTATCTCATTTGGATTTGCTTCCAGGAACGTCTGTATCTCTTTAAGAACATTGATGGCCGGTTGCTGAAGGAGGAAAAATTGACAAGTTGAATTCATCAGTTAATCAGAAAATGCGATTCTTATATCTCTTTATACGACTCATACACTGTGATCACTTACAAAGGCAGTGAAATTGTAGCACTTCCCCCCAAAAGAGTGGCACAACCATATGTCATTCTCAAAGTCGTACATGTCAAGCATAAGCCCTCGAACTCCATTCTATATGCACAATAAATCAGATTGTCAGATCAAATAATGGGGAGAAATCTGACCAGAAAAAGAGGGAACAAGAGATTGATTTTTCCAGAAAGAAAAGAAATTAGAAATAGCATTGAAACATTGACCATAATTAGAAAAGAAAACTGAAAAAGGTTTCCATGATTATCTCAAATAATTTGAAAATCCTTTCTGCACTATCTGTTATTCAACCAATGATTTGAATGCCTCAACTTCTCAACTTCATTCTCTTAAAACTCTCGGACAACCGTCATCGACTGATTTCCTCACAAAGTTGTTCCATGTAACTCAACAGAAAGAAACATGCCAATGGCAAGAGCTCTCTTTTCATTTTACTATAGGACAGTCACGCCTTTCTGCTTGCTATAGTCATACCGTAATGCAAGGTAAAGCTACATAAAGTATATCAAGAAGCAGGTTAATCGTTTCTCTTGTTGCACCCCTCTCTCAGATAAGAGGTGAAAACAAACCCAACATCAGCAAATCTGGGAGCATGAAAAATCAGTACACATTAACCAAACTGGTAGGGAACAAAAACTAGAAAATACCATGGGCGCAAGTCTGGACAAACATACAGCCAGGAAAGCAAAAGATAGAAGGCATAACAAAGATATACATGATCTTGGCAAACCACAGGAGATATCTTTTCCTTTTAATCTTGCCTGCACTGAAGATTTCATCTTGTGACGACCTTAGGCAGTGATCTTTCCTTTATTTTGTTAAGTGATGATTTGAAATTGTCTAGGCATGAATGGATTAAAAGGATTGATATTTGCAGAGGGCCAATTTCATGCTCATGTTTTGCTGGACAACCTTCCTCTCTGTCAAGCTATATGGTACTTGGGCTGTCACAAGTACATTGTCTGTTTCTCAAATGAATAAAATTTTGAATAAATCTTCACCTGCAACAGTGGAACGCCATCTGTGGTGTATCCTGCTATGCTAATCACAAAAGAAATCTATAATCCGCGTGATAGGAAAACATGCAAAGGAGGTTTATTGTCCTCATTCCTGTCAAGTTTCAACCCTCCCGAAAATCTCATCCTCGCTCAGTTCAAGAGAGACCAAGAAATCATAACTGTTACATACGTTGAGTTCAAATTAGCCCGCAATGACGAGATACCAAGTCCAGCGAGAATTAGTCAAGTCATAGTCGCCCAGAAGCTTCATTTGAAAGGTTCATATATTGCCTGTAGACCATTGTGATTTTTGCGTTCTGGTTGTTTCTTGGAAGGTCAAAGTTATGTTGCCGTACGCAACAATCTGAATATATTACTGGTCCACCCCCAACCCCCTCCCCCAAAGCACAAGTCAAACTAAGAAACCTCAAATCTAATCTTAAAATTAGCAAGAAAGAATCACACGCCAAAGAGAGGGAGAACGTACATTGAGTTGACTGGTGACGGAGTCTTCTTGATTGGTGGGAGCGATGATATCCGCGCCGGTGTCCGACTTTTCACCGGAAAGAGCGTATGAATTGTGGGTCGTCAGCCATGAGTACTTGTTGAACGGCAAGCCATTCACCTGTTAAACCCAAATTCATCAAACCGAATTCGAAGGTTCAAATAATTGCAAATTCATCGTCATTCAAAACGAAAATCAACATCCAAGAAACGCGAGACGAGCGTCATCGAATTACCTTGGACGTGGGGCTCACGGGCTGAATCCGGGTACATCTGGGCCGGGTGTTGCCGTTCGCGGGGCAAGTCTCGCACTTCAGGCCGGCGTCGCAGACGCTGTCCGACGAGCACGTGTTCCCAAGCTGCGATTCAAGAAACAGACGTTCAGAAAAACCCTGCGGGATCTCATCCCGGGACGTTAATTAATGCCCTTCAGATCAGGCGGTTCGAGGGGGAACACCTGGAGGGTCAACCCGCGAGCGAAGAGGCCGAACAGAAACAGAGCACCGAGAACCCACGAGCTCGCCCCCTGAAACCGGAAAAAGGCGAAGCTAACGGAAGGGAAATCGTTGGAGAAGAAGATACCAGAAAAGAAAGAATGGCGGGTATGGAAAAAAGAGAAGGCCTTTACCTTCATCTTGCGATTGCCCTGTTTAGAGCTGGAGACAGAGAGAGAGAGAGAGAGAGAGAGAGAGAGAAATGGAGGTGGTGGTGGTTGAAGGGGTGGTGATGATGCGTACTAAATTGAGAGTGGTTAGAGGGGAAGAGGCTATGATGGCTGCCTGCCAAAAATATGGCGGGTTCGAAACCTTTTCCTGAGTTTGACCTTCCCTCTCTCTCTTCTGTCACCAACTTCTTACGTCTCCATTGTTCTCGTTTTGCTTTCACTTTCAGGCGTGAGAAAGAGAGGGGGAGAGGGAGAAACGCGTTTCGCCTTTACTAGCCGTTGCGGTGGTCGGCTGTCGTCGCCTCGCTTCTTCCGCTGCTCTTTTTCTTTTCCTTTTTTAAGCGGGGAGAATGCCCGAGGGTCGAATGGAAAGAATTTTATATAATATAAAGTAGGGGTGTACAAAATAGACTGCCTAAATGGAGAACCACTTGAGCCGGACCGAACCAATGGGTGTAGTCAGTTCTTGGAAGTGTTGGTCCGATTCTTGATTCTTAAAAGTAGGGCAATATGGATTTTAGTTCCAAGAGAAAGCCAGATCAAAGCAACTACATATATCTTTATTTTATATTATTTCTTCAAAAAATTAGTAAAATGTGAACAAAGTATTATTTAGTCTGAGTGTATCACAAACTACGATATAATAATTCTTTAATCATTATCATTTTCATTAATATCTTAAAATTTGTCATTATCTCTAATTATACACAACAATTTTCAGTGAAAAAAAAAATAGCCGATTCCATTAGGCTGGATTAGAATCGTTGGTTCAGTCTAGTTCCTAATCCTAAGATCAAATGTTTGGTACTTGGTTCTTGATTTTACCCTATAACTAAATCGGACTAGAAACTAATCACTTATTATATTTTTTTTCAAAATATACATCACTTGTATTGCTAATGAGAAAATCTTATTTATCAATAATAATTTATATCTAAATATTTCGCGAATGATGAAAATATTTTTTGTTTCAAAATACAACACTTTCGTGATTGATTGAAAAATTATAGTACTCAAGTGACCGTCGCACAAAAAATTAGAACGTTCAAGTAAAAGTCGTACGAAAATTATAAAATCCATGTCTTCTTTTAATTCAAAATAATGTGTGGACATGTCAAGCGCAAGTCCAATTCAATAAATAGGAAGATGGTCAATATTGGGAAAATACGAGGAGGTAATTTAAAACTTCACGAAAGAAGGTGAGAAAGGGACGACTTCTACGGGAAGTCCTCGGTGAAGTTTCCAAAATCTCTAGAAGATTTACATTTAATTTGAAAATTTGGCGATTAAATAATCTTCTAGAAGATAAATATCTCTCTCTCATACATATACATAGAAGAAGGTTCTACGGCTGACATTCACAATGACGTGCAAATCAGATCGTCTTATGAATGTTATGAAATATAATTTTGGACTCTATTTATTTCAAGAAAAATAAAAAAAAAAAGTATTTTTTAACAAAATAATTGTTTTTATCTCTTAAAAGAGTGAATGAATGAAAATATTTTCATTATTCATGAAAATTGTATATAAATTATTGTCGATAATAATAAACTTTTTTCATTGATTATTTTAAGTAATCAAGTGAGTATATTTAATAAAATATTTTTCAAATCATTTATTTTTCATAAACTAAAGTTTTGGAGGATTGGCTATTCAGGATAAGATTGACAAAAAAAATCGTGTGATAAAATAAGAGGAATCCGCGTGGGTGTTTCCTCTTTCTTAATGACTTCTTCAGTTAGGTTGATTTTTCCTAAGATGCTTAAACTTCTATTATTTTTTTTAATATTTGTAAGTTAATTATATATTCTTTAATGGGGTCATCAAGTAGGACCATGATCTCGTAGATCTAATTTGTTGGGGAAGTGGTAATGACCATTAAACTAATGACGAAATGGGAGCAGTTGAACTAATCGAATAGCTTTGTAGAAAGTTGTTAAGGCATGCACATGTAGCCCATGTTTATGTCGATTGAAATGTTATGTTGTATGGCCCTATTGAGAATAAAAATGGGATAAAGAATATTGTACAAAGTCGAAATAAATTGCGTATCATGGAATTCTCGCCCCTCGTCATAACTCCAAAAAGCTTTTTGAATCTCAAGTTATCACACTTTACGTAAGAAATCATCATGTAACTGTGCATAGGTGGAAACATGTATCTACCCATGTATATACATTGAAAAGCTACACATTGATGATTGACATATACCAATAGTGGCTTTTGAATGTGAGAAATTATTCGGTAAGCCTGGTTAAGCTTGTCAAATGGGCCAGTCAAGTCGGGCCGAATCACAACATGATTTGACTATTTGACCGGTGTTTACCCATTTATTTGAATTGCAATTTTAAAACCTATACAAGATTTGAGCCCAACCCAATAACTTTCTAAATATTGTAGACAGTCACACTTTTAATAACTTAATATTTGTACCCTTTCTTTATGGTTTGTAAATTTAAGGGCCATATCAATAATTAGATATTTCTTAATAAAATTTGCACATATTCCTAATGATTAATTTTAGTAAAGTTTCTAATTTTTTTTAAAACATTATGTGGTCGAACTTTAGGGTTCAAAATGATGGGCCATTTTTGTACTTTCCTACATGGGAAAATTTTACATATACAATATTTTTTTTCTCATTTATTGATAGGAAAATTCCAAATAAGGGTATGAAATGCGTTTTTTTTTTTTTTTTAAAAATGACCTAAAGTGAACATTGTTTCAAATGAGACTTAAAGTTTTATCGTTTTTTCAAGTAAAAGTCTAAAATGAGCCCTTTTTTTTTCAAATAAGGATCTGATATGCCATATCAATCTCAAAAAAAACCTAACTTCACCATCCGATCAAGAGCATTACCATTATTTTCTTTTTAAATTTTCTTCCTTTTTACCTTTTTCTATTTTTTTTGTTTCCACAGAAAAACAAACACAAAAAGAAGCTCAAACTTAAAAACACACACACAAATGATGTGATGATGATGATAAAATAGGCGGGAGGGCTGCCAGCCCTCTGCCTGTATATTTTATATTATTTTAGCCTTTATTTTCCTTTTTTGATTTGTCTTTTTTGGAAAGAAAAAATAGAATAAAAAAGAATGAAAAAGTAATGAAAAAAGAAGAAGCAAATGACGAAAATGTTATTGATTGGCTGATGAGGTTAGGACATTCTTTGAGACTAACATAGGCCCTTCAAACATTCTATTTATAAAATTTACTTCATGCTTTTATTTGAGAAAATAATGACACTTTGAGCCTTTATTTGAAATAAATTTCATTTCAGGGTTTTATTTGAAAAAATAATGGCATTCACACCTTATTTGGAATTTTCCCTTTATTTATACATAATTTATTAACAATAGTGTGCCCAGAAGTAATGCTTGGAAACCTGCTTCAATGTGGAATCAATGAAGGAGCAAACACAAATGAGACGAAAGGTTGGTGATAATGTAATACATGAACAAGCCAGATTCTTCGTAGCACTGGCAATTAAAAAACAATTACATATTGACACAGGGAAGCTTTAGGGCTTTATAGCCGAATTTAGCAAATTCTCAATGGGAAAACCACTTCTCGCTATAATCGGGTATGCTGCAATGAAAATGAATCTCAAATAGGTTTGTTCCCAATCCATTCAGACCTATACGAAATTAGCCATCTATTTCTTGGACCCAATTGAACTTAATTTCAAAAATTTTAGGTAATCATTCCTAACGTGATCTATCATATATGAGTTAAAGAACATGTTCTGTTTCACCACATCTAAACCTAGTACATATAGTAAATCAAATTTATATCGTCAAATCTAGTATGATCAACGAGAGACCCACGTTGAACCTACTATATATCGCTATATATCACACCAGCAACGTAGTTGGCCTGACGTACAGAGCTAGGAGATCATTTTGATCCCTCTCCTTCAATGTTCATACGTTCAAATCCTTTAACGGTCGACCCTGAGGCGACATATTTGAGAACTTGTCGCATTTGGTCGACCCTGAGGCCACAGAAATAGTTCTCTGACACGAAAATTTGTGGCCTCAGGGTGAAGTCCAATGCTAGATTTGGGATTAAGAACTCCAACATAAATTTATTTTACATGCGTGCATTGCGAAATCTTAGTATATAGTTTTGAATATTAAGACAGCTCTTCTAATCAACATTTATTTTTCTTTGGATGACTGATATTGTTAGAGTCCACTCCTAATTTACTAAAGTCCTAAAATTATAGCCTACAAGAAGAACTTGAATTATTTGGCCCAAAAAAATAGAAGAATCTGAATTTACAGAACCCAAATAAAATTACAGAAATCACTTCTAAGTTATTGCGATGACTGTGATGGCTAACGCGAAAGTAAATTTATTCATACGGCTATATTGAGTAATTTTTTTAGACCATAGAAACAATTATATATGGAAACCATGCATAGTGCATGGGTAATACGATGAAGTGATTTTTGCACATTAAATGTATTTTCTAATGATACACTAGCAAGATATTTTTATCCTTTATAGAGAATATACATCATAGATATTTGTAATCAATTGGGAAAAGAATAGTCTAAGTGCCAAAGCTTGGTACGAGAAAACATTAAATGTCAAAAGTTACGAAATGTGCATTTAAGTGCTATTTTTTTAAAAAAAAATTTGAATCACTTAAATACTAACTTCGATGAAGGCTACTGGAAATCCGATGTATGACTTATTTTAATAATTTCTAATATCTACATGGTTCACCGGAATTCCCCATCAACTTACTTTTACAAAAAACTATGTTGTTTTGGCCTAAGTTTAATTTTTAATATAAATATTAATTAAATAATATTAAAAATGAAAATTTAAAAAATTTTAAAAATGAAAAAGGGAAGTAGCAACAAGAAGGGGAGCTGCCCCCATTGCTAATGGGGGTGGCAATGGATAGCGAGGGTCACCAACACTTGGGCGTGGGTTAACAAGCCTTGTCAATCGAGACAAGCTCTCTCCAAATGTCGGGAGAGGGGCCACCCTCTCCTAGCATCTAGCGAGGGTTGGTTGGCCCTCGCCTCTAGTTAGTGAGGGTCGCTAGCCCTTGCCCAAGTGCCGGCGACCCTTGCAGCCAGCGTTGACATTCCATTGGCAATGGGGTGGCGGCTACAAGCCACGAGCCTCTTCCGCCTATCCTCTACCTTTTTTAAAATTTTTTAAATTTTTAAATATTATTTAATTAATATTTACATAAAAACCTAATTAAGATTAAAACGGCATCGTTTTGAGCTAATTTAGCCACATCAGTGCTCAAAATAATGTCGTTTTAGGCTTATTTGGTCAAGTTAGCGCCTAAAACAACATCGTTTCGACATCAACTTGTCGAAAAAATGTCATGTCAGCATTTTGGCCAAATTTTCTCATCGTTAGTACTTAATTGATCATTTTTGCTTTAATCTTGATACTTAAGTATATATTTCTGAATTTTTGGTACTTAAATGTCCATTCGCTAAATTTTGGCACTCCAAAGTTCGCACGTCATCATTTCTCACTTGAGGTTCCTTTCTTGTTTTCTAGTTAAGAATGAGCTTCCTCAACGATCTGCCTCATTGCAAGAGGAAGGAACCGGAGCAACTGCTGGAAAGAAGCCTAATGGTATAATTTCATGGACCATGTTCGGGACGCTTCCTCCTTAGTTGATGCTTTTGAAGTATTCAACCGAAGTGTTGGAGTTCCAGAGCACGAGGGAATGGGCTTTCATTCCCGGGACCGCCTCGTGCCAAATGCAACAAAGGATGAGTCTTTTTTACTTCACGCGAACCACGGGAGCGCCTAAGCGCCCAAAGGAGCAAAGCTCATTTGCCTTTTAGGGTAAAACGGCGCATAAAAAAGGGTTGACCCGTCAAAAGTCAGATTCCTTGAGGGCGATCCAAGCCCTTGTGTGAAGGAAGAAGCGAATTATGACTTTTCAAAATGAAACATCCAATAGTTGGATTCTAGCCATTCCATTACATATATCCACTTTGTACCCACCCACATAACCCAATTCATGTATATAAATCGCGTCAATTCTACTCTTCCTTTTATTTATCATTATTTTACATTGCCGGAATCCATATTGTATATTTATATTTGAAAGAAAGAGGTTGATCTCCTGTAGAGCATATTATGGGGGACCGTCGAGCACATTTGGCAAAGATCAATGGGCATCTTGTTGTTGAATCACTCAAGTCGGAGCAAGGTAGCATCAGACCTTCAACACGTCTAATGAAAAAAAAAATATTTTCTTTTCCAAATGAAAGATTAAGATTTTTTTCAAGAAAACATGAAAGTTGAGAGAAATATCCGTAAAAGAATTTTTGCAACATGTTAACATAGTCGTATATATTAGATCTATCCGATAATATTATGAGAATAAAAAAGTAATCACATTTATGATTTCACGTAAAGTTGACTTTATTATACATGATATAAGATGTGATATATTTACATAAAAAACCTACTCATACATCCATAGCATAATGTGGAAAGAAAATTTGACTTGTTGATCGCAATATAATATACCATCAAGAGTAAAATTACCCTGATTCCATCCAATATAATGTATAAACTTAAAGTTAATACCACACAAAATTCTAAACTAGTATATTTGTAATAAATTTATTCTAAATTGGTATATCGGTAGAGGTATTATATAGGATATATAATATTTAATACTAGCCTCAACCCACCACGTGAAAATCCTCGACACACTGCTCCAGAATCTAACGTCAATATCCATCCCTAGGCCCAAGCTGTCGTTCAAGGATCATCAACCTGGGTCCAACCTAAAGTGAAAGATGCTGATAACTTTTATGTTCGGAAAAGGCAAAAAAGATAAGATGTGAGAGCACTAGGAGGTTCATGAAAGAGTTGAGTTTGTTGTTATATGAATCTGTTTGATTAACCTGCTCTCCGACGCGGATGCCGGGCCTGAAATCATCATCGTTGAACGGTTAAAAGGAAAGGGCAAACGGGGTGCCATGATGATCTTAACGGGGTAAACATGATCAATCACCCTAATCCGTCCGATAAGTACTCCAAAATTAAGGGATGTTCATGGAAATTGTGAGTTCCAGAGGGGGGTCACCTGTCTTGTAGGATCCTGCTGATCAATCTTAGCCTTGACTGATGGCTTTTCGTTGCACAGAAGACCAAGCACTCCTTCGAGTGATCAGGCTATAGAGCAAACAAGCATGCGACATGATCTGAGTGAGGATTTTCTTACCTCAACTATCCATTCACATAAAGTGAAAACCGAGCGTTAGCATGCACGTGTCGGAAGAATCCAGGGTTTCTTGCTTTGATAGAAAAAGTTACGCCATGGGCCACCACCACTAAGCTTTTTTCCGAGTAGGAGATCATGAAATGTTCCCCAGCTTGCAATATCAAAAGAGAGCAAAGCAAATGGAAATGGAAAAGTATTTTCCCAATGAGGTGTTTCCCACTTACCTGCTCGCCTTAGAGAAAAAAGAACTCAAAGTAACAGACAAAGCTTTAGCTAGTAATGCAAAGAAAGCGCTAAAACTTCTCACTCAATTCATGTAATGAAACCGAGAGACTCTGAATTAAGAGAGCAAGGTGAACGTGGCAGAGAACCAGTCAAGGCCATGTCCAAGGTAGCAGCATCCGCGCTCTGCTTTGTGCTCTTGCAGTTTCTGCCTTTTTGTTGGTCGGAGTCCAAGCCCGACACGTACATCGTTCACATGGACGCTCGGTCCATGCCGAAAGTGTTCTCTGACCAGCGCAGCTGGTACTTGGCCACTCTTTCTTCCGTATCAGAGGTTGGAGCAACATCAAATCCTCTCGGCAAGCTCGTCTACACTTACCGTAGCTCGGTCCACGGCTTCAGCGCGACTCTCACCCGGCCGGAGCTTGAATCTCTCAAGAGGTCCCCTCACTATGTATCCTCTACCCGCGACTGCCCCCTCAAGCTCCACACGACGCACACTCCCGGCTTTCTCGGATTGAGCTCTGTCTCCGGTGCTTGGCCTGTGTCCGAGTATGGCGAGGATGTGATAATTGGGTTCGTGGACACCGGGATTTGGCCGGAGAGCGCGAGCTTCCGCGATGACGGGATCCCTGCAATTCCCTCGAGATGGAAAGGATCGTGTGTCTCTGGTGGTGACTTCAACGCCTCCTTCTGCAACAAGAAAATCATTGGATCCCGGTTTTACTACCGGGGCCTAATGGCAAACAATGGCAAACAATCCCAAAGCAATTAAAGTTTCGATGGACTCAGCACGCGACACTGACGGCCATGGGACACATACTTCTTCAACAGCTGCCGGCAACTGGGTGAGAGGCGCCTCTTATTTTGGCTACGCTCCTGGAACTGCTGTAGGAATGGCGCCGAAATGCCGAATTGCCATGTACAAAGCGGTTTGGAGACAGGGGGTCTATGCTTCAGATGTCGTTGCAGCCATAGATCAGGCCATAGAGGATGGAGTCGATATACTGTCTCTGTCCCTGGGCTTAAGCTCGAGCGACGCCAGTTCGCTCGGGCAAGATCCGATAGCAGTGGCAACTTTTGCTGCTATCAGAAGGGGGATTCTTGTGGTGGCATCAGCCGGGAATGATGGGCCACTTCATTGGACGTTAGTCAATGGCGCGCCATGGCTATTCACTGTTGGCGCGAGCACCATAGGCAGAGAATTCCTTGGAACTTTAACATTGGGCAACGGTGTGCGGATCGACTTCTCAACCTTATACCCAGGGAAACATTTCTCAAGCCAACTTCCTATCACATTCATGGACGCTTGTGACGACGTCAAGAAATTGGAGAGATTTCGGGACAACATGATCGTGTGCGTCACCAAACTTATTAGCACCGATAAACAAATTGAAAATGTCTTATCTGCTAGAGTGTCCGCAGCTGTTTTCATTTCCAGCGACTACTCATCAGAACTCTACACCGGAAGTCCATTTCCAGCTGCATTCATTGGCGTACAAGCCGGGCAGGCCTTAATAGACTACATCACTAAGATCAATGATCCCACAGGAACGCTCGAATTCCGAAAGACCAAGCTAGGAAAAAAGCCAGCGCCGCGCGTCGAAGGGTATAGCTCAAGGGGGCCGTACTCAAGCTGCCCTGACATCCAGAAACCCGACGTCATTGCCCCGGGAACACTAGTATTGGCATCCTGGACTCCAAAAAGTTCCGTTGCCAAGGTTGGATCGGGCCGCCTTTTGTTTAGCGATTTCAATCTCGTGACCGGGACATCGATGGCTGCTCCCCATGTGGCTGGTGTGGCGGCCCTAATAAAGGCAGCCCATCCAACATGGACACCTGCGGCCGTGCGGTCCTCGCTCATGACCACGGCCTATGCTCTGGACAACACCGGGAGCCCCATAAGAGATGCCGCAAACTTCGACCTGCCGGCCAGCCCACTCGCCGTGGGATCGGGCCACATCGACCCAAACAAGGCTCTTGACCCCGGGTTGGTCTACGACTTGCAGGCCGAAGACTATCTAAACCTGCTCTGCGCGATGAAGTACAGTCGCAAGAAGATCAAGATCATCGCGAAGTCCAGCCACAGCTGCAGAGACGCCTCCAACTCCTCCCTCTCCAGCTTCAATTACCCATCTTTCATTGCCCTTTTCAGGGATGGTGGCGCCGGTTCAGGAACTGTGGTGAGAGAGTTCATGAGGGAGGTGACGAACGTTGGGGAGGAGCAGTCCAGTTACAGCGCGAGATTGGTGGGCATGGAGGGGTGGAAGGTGAGAGTGGACCCGCCGAGGTTGGTGTTCAGGCGAAGGAATGAGAAGCTGAGGTACAAGCTCGTCATGGAAGGGCCAAGGGTGTTGAGAGATGGGTTGGTCCATGGTTCTTTGAGTTGGGTGGATGATAAGGGCAAGTACATCGTGCGGAGTCCCATTGTGGCCACAAGCCTAGATCAGGAATCCCCTTGAAGGGCACTAACTGTACCTATATAAAGTATGCATGGTCTATATCATAATTATGCATAACTTTGTGCCACTCTTTTCATATTCACTTCGAAATCTGTATATGTTGAACTCTTTAGATTACGTTTGGTAGTCTGGATTCGAATTAAGATAGAATAGGATAAAATGATATTAGAAATTCTCTGAATATCCTCCAAATTACAAAAAAAGTCTCATCATATGTTTTGTGCAGTTTAGAATAAGATTGAAAATTCTCAAAATACTGCATCGTGTGCAGCTGCTTCGACCTCCACCCCGTCACTTCCAACACTCCCCATAGTAGCCCAAGTCTGTCAGCCTATCCGTGGCCCTCTTGATTGGCTTCCTCATGGTTGCCATTATCTATTCAACGACCCTCTGTCTATGTCACAGAGATGGAGAGATAGAGCACTAACGAGAATGATCTGTGTTGCAAATTGGTTGATCAAATTCAAGAGACTGCAAGCATGAATTATTCACTGCTTGCTGTGAAGGTGCTCATTTTCCTTTGCTTTGCTTATTCACAAGTCTCCAGAGTGATGAGCACCCAGATCGTTTAGAATTGCTAGAGTCCTTTTTTCCTAATTTCATGGAGTAAAATGTTGCCTCAAATGAGCAACCAGATAGTTTAGGGTCTCAAGTTTGACTTGTGGCTCTTCTGGATGTGAATGCAATTGGGAGTGCATTTGAGACGGTGAGGTATTAGTTTTATGATTTTCTATAAGGAATTTATTAGGGTTTGCTTCTTTTGAGGGACAAGAAATAGTTAGCACCAAATGAAAATGAATGATTTAGTTTTTGTGATGTATAACCTGTAAGTTGAGGGAGCAACAAGAGGAGAGAAATTCTCAAACGAATCGGAAAAATTATAATTTGAAAGTTACCTATCTGATGACCAGTGTGTAACTGAGAAGGAAATTCCGATTTTTTCACTTAAAATAAAGTGGTTGGAAACGAGGTGGATAACATTCTTATGTCAAATACAACAACAACAACAAAAAATAATTCATTTGCACAATCTCTTTGTACAAAGCAAAAACAAATCAAATTTGTGTGGCGCATCAAAAAGAAATCACCAAAAAAGAAACCATCAGAACACTTTTTCTCTTAGGCGAATGGAAACAGGGTTAAGAACCCATCGAGGGAAACAGACCGTTTAACTAAAGATGACATACGGGAGAAAAGTTCCTCCAAATGACCATGGAATGATTCTATAAAGAAGGAACATACGATTTCTATTCTACTTACCTTACGTGGGTTGAACAAAATCGTCGGTATAACTATGGAATCTATTTATAAGGATCAGAGGGTGTCTGAAAGTTTCTTGGGTTGAGTACTGGGCCTATAAGAACTTATACTAGGCCTGTGATGATTTAAAAATTATAATATATCTACTAATTAACACGGCGTGGTTTCAATTCCCGGCATTATTATCTAAAAACAAAGCAAAAAATTCTATTTGGGCCGCTCACTTGGGATTTAAGCCCGCATTTTCCCCGGTCCATGTGGCTAGTGGGATATTCTATGGTTCAAGGTTATCTTAAGTAAAACGGACTTTTCTCGTAATAAAGAAAAGGAAAAATATTATTAAAAATCTCAAACTTTGTCAAATGTGACAAATTTATTTCAAACTATTTTTGTAACACAAACAACCCTAAACTCGTATATCGTGTGACACATTTATCATTAAAAAAAATCTATAACATAAAAGACTACAAACTTTGTCAACTGTGACACATTTACTTTAAACATTTTTTTGTGACATCAAAAATCTCAAATAGTATTCTTGTAACACATTCACCCAAAAACTATCTCTTTTAACTTTTTAAAAAATTTCTTGTTCTTTTATTTTCTTTTTTTCTTTTCTTCTTCTTATTCTCTCTTCCCTGCCAACCATGGGGAGGGAAGTCAAACTTAAGCGAGGGCTGCCCTCATGTAAGTCGGGCAAAGGCATTCCTAGCTAGATTTGGCAAGGATGACCTTTGCCCAACACCGGCAAGGGTGACCCTTGCCCAACACCGACGAGGGCGGCCCTCACCAAAGTCTGGCTCCCCTCCACCATGGCCGGCAATGGGAGAGAGAAGAAGAAAAAAAGAAAAGAAAAAGAAAAAAAATTCAAAAATTAAAAGATGAAAATGCCATTTGGCCAAATAGTTTGGAATAAATGTGTGTGTGGTGACTAAGCACGTGAGGCCCGGGGTTTACTGAGATATCGGTGGGGTGCGGAATAAATGTGTCACCGAGATACAAGTTTATTTTTGTTGTCACAAAAAGAAAAGTTCAGGATAAATATGTCATACATATGCAATTATGAGGTTTTTTATATGACAAAAAAAAGTTTGAGATTTTTTGTAACATTTTCCCTAAAGAAAAACGGCACGTCCTACGTCCTGGATAGAGTCTATACATGTAGATGTTCCACTGGTTGCGACATATTTTATAGGCGCAATATGATCGGTTGGTTAACTATGGCATTGATAGATAAAATGTGTTTTGCCTTTTAATTGAGTCTAACATGCATCCGCTATGTTTGCATAGAAAAAAATGAAAAAGAAGAAAAATATTTATTTTTTATCACTAAAAAAATGCATTTTTTACTGTTTTCCACTTACTGCTTAGTGCCAGTCCAATGGGTGCAGTTGGGCAGCTATTAATGAAATGCTGTTCCCAAAACAATAGTGCAGAAATCAAATAAGGCTCCGTTTATTATAGTCCTAATGAAAGAAGTGCAAAGATACAGAATGGCTCACTTTGCTGGTAAAAGTTAACCTGCTCATTTGAATGGACAAAGTGGCTTTTTGTCATAGCAAAATAAACAAAATTTTAGGATTTGAGTGATGTGGTTGTTGTTACTTGGTGATCAATTGAGGGGTTTCTTCGGCCTATTGGTTATATTGTAATTGTTTTTTTGCTTTCGACCCGTCCCATTTCCGAAACGACGGGGTGAAATACACTAATGATTTAAGAGAGAGAGTGTGTGTATAAAAAAAAAAATACAACATCTTTACATCAAAACGGTCTAAGTCCTTCAACTCATTTTGGTATAATTGGCATATCATATGATAATCCAACTCATATCGGAACCAGCATTTGCTGACATGCTGCTGTATACAATTATGCCAGCTAAATTTAAAGAAAAATTGACCGATCAAAAAAAATTGGAAAAAAATATCAGTCAAGGTTGCTATTAACATGTAATACAAATAATACCCCATGATTTGGCTGAATTATCATGTCAAGTGCTAACAGTACAAAATTGAGTCGACCGGCTAAACAGGTCCCCTTCAAAGACTACGATGTACCAAATCCAGTAAATCAAAGTCCAAAAGATCAATTAACAGAATCTACTTTTGGCGTTGTCCTGAGCTTTTTTTTCTCTTGGAGATACTTCTTTTGTAAGTCAAGCGACATAAAAGGCTTCCGGCAAAAACTTGAAAACCTTTTTTACACATCATTCATGAGATTCCAACTCAAAGTCCAATGAATCATACTCCATTCGGTCAAATAAGGAACAAAAGCGTGCTTTATTGAAATATGTACGAATTCATTTATTTTTTTATTTATTTTTGTCCAAACTTTTGGTGAATTTACTTAAAAAAAGAAGAGCAATGAGTGTTTTTACGCGCGGAATCGCATAAAGGCGTGACGGTCTCCAGGAATCGGTGGTGCGCTGAGTAACGAGGGGGAAAAGCCCTTTTGACCTTCTGAATTCGGGAACGGACACCACCTCTAGTCGTGCTCGATTCCATACTCATTAAAACATTAAAGAACCGAAAAGGTCATTCATGTCTCCAATTTGCCTCCTCCACCAGCACTTAGGCCCGGCAGTCGTGCCCAATTTGCTCGATCCCCATGTCATTTTGCAGAACAAAAGGCGGCAACAAAAAAAATCACCATAAAGAGATAACTTTGCTTAAATTGGCGAGGCATGGAAGTTTAGTTTTCATTTAGGTAAGCAAGGGATGAGGAAATCATAAATATCATGATTTTAGTAGGGTGTTGGCAGCATAACTTTAAAAAGTTCATCATAAGTGTTAGTCAATTTTAATGCTGCACATGATTTTTCGGCATTTAAATTATCGGTTAAAAAGTGATTGCGCCAATTCAAATGACTTTCAAAGTTATGGCATGATTTGTAAAAAGCATTAACCACAAGTGTTAGCAATTTTATTGCTGTGGTGGCATTTTCAACACTTAAATGACCGGTTCAAAAATTATGGGATCAATATGAACAATTTTTAAAGGTAATGATATGAGATGAGCAATTGAAAAGTCATAGTGTTAAGTGAGCAACCAAAACTCCCAAAATATTGCATCATGTCGAGCTGCTTTGGCCTCCATCCCGCCACTTCTGGCACTCCCCATAGTGCCCTAAGTCTACCGTCTTGTCCATCACCCTTTTGATTGGTTTCCTTGTGGTTGCAACCCCATGCGAGGTTGGCCATCCCCTATCTACATCACAGAGATGGAGAGATGGAGCTCAACGGGATTGATCCGGGTTGCCAATGGGTGGAACAAACTTGAGATACTATGCAAGTATGAATTATTCATTGTTTGTTGTGAAGATAATTTTCTTTGTTTCGCTATTGACAAGTCTCAAAGTGTGAGCACTTAGAAATTTTGTAATTGCTTGTCTTTTTTTTTTCTTAATCTCATGGAGTAAAATGTTGCCACAAAAGACTATTACCTCGGAGTTATTTTCCTCCCACTTAGATGGAAGAAGAAGAAGGGAAGCACAAACAAACAAGCACAAAGCAATAACAACAAGAGCAGTGAAGCACGGACCAAATCGACTTTAGACTACTTTTCACCCTCAATTGTTGGAACACAGTTGGTAGTGATTTGAAGCAACGATGATCACATAGTAGTCGAAAGCAACGATGATCAATTGTTGTCGCGGTGGCCTTCACATGATGGTTGGCGGCACCATATCCACATGCGTCATTACATCACTTCATCGTCAGAAGGTAACATTGATTGTTTTTTCTTCTTGTTCTATTAAGTTATTTTAAAAAAAAATTATACAAGCCGGATACATCCTATCTCTTGTTCCAAATTTCTTATCCGGCATTTCATCTGAGTATATCTGATCCGGAGGACGTTGCCAAAAATCAAATAGAGTAATTTGTTATTCTATATATACTCAAATCCAAACGCAAACCAAGTTTAAATTTTTATGTATTAGATTCACTAGATTCTTTGGATAGTTTTTGACCCATTAAAATTTGAGAAGCCCAGTTTTAAATAGGTCCAAAGGTCAAACCAAACAAAATTTATGATCAGCCCATATCCCACCTACAAACTGAATATGACAAAGAAATTGAAAAATTAGAGAAAGACCAGCTGAAAGACTACCGTCTCTAGCGTTTCTATTGGCGTGGGAATGATACTGTAGAGCTTGCCCCGATTTGAAACGATGCCTAGCCCACAATTGCTCTACGGGTCACCTTCTCCAATCGTCACCTTCCTAGTGTGTTTTGCTTCCTCCATGCTTTCTCTTCCTAGGATAGTATTCGCAAACTCTCTTTCTCTCATGATTAAGTATTTCAAGATGTGGCATTTGGGAAATTCTTGGAAGTTGTCGCTCGTCTTTCAAAACTATCCAACGTGCTCGTATTAGTAAGAGGGGATGCCCAAAATGGCTTGCGAATCACTTGGTCTATTTGTCTTTTTATATTACAAGGGAAAATTGGTCAACAAGTCCCAAACTTATTGCACTTTTGTCAATTCAGTCATACACGTATCAATTTTGTAAATTGAGTCCTAAACTTTTCGCATTTTGTTAATTGAGTCAATCTAACTAATTTTGGTTGGAAATTACTGACATTTTGTTTCGGGTATAGAATTCAAATTCCACAATTTACAAAAAGGTAAAGTAAAAATTTGAAATTGAGTTGAGAGTTAAAATAAAATAGAAAAAAAAATCATCTTTCTTCTTTTCAGAAACCACACAAAAAATGAAGAAGCAGCAAACAGTTTTTCTCTAGGGGGAATGGAAAGAGAGTTAAGAACCCATCGAGAGAAATATAGCGTTTAACTAAAGATGACTAAAGGGAGAAAAGTTCCTTCAAAACCAAGGAATGATTCTAGAAAGAAGGAATCACGTCATTAGCTAAAAATATGAATTTTATTCTACTTGCTTTATGAGAAAAATTGTTAAAAAAGTTTTAAACCTATACAGGTAATTAATTTAGTCTTAAATTTTTAATTTTACCAATTCAATTCTAAACATTTTAACAACTTGCCAATTCAATCATAAACATTTTGATTATGCCAATTTAATTCTAAACTTTTAAACTATTTGCCAAACTAGTCATAATTTTTTAACAAATTACCTATTTAGTCATTTCGGATAATTTTAAATGGACATCACTAACGTAACGGCCAAATTAGCGTCAACTGTCTTATGTGATGTAAACAGCATTGATGTGGACAATTTTTTTTTTTCTCTCTCTCTTTACAAAGGACTGATGGGGCCTTCGGCATCCTTCAATGGCCACTAAGCAAGGGTTGGCGACCCCACTAACCCCTAGGCAAGGGCCATGAAGCCCTCACCAACTTCGGCAAAGGTTACGACCCTCACTGGATCTGGTGAGAGCTCATAAGCCCTTGCTTTGGCAATGAGGGTTGCAACACCCTCGCCTCACCAAATTTGACAACATTGGGAAGCCCTCATGCAGCCCATCACCATCACAACAAGGGTGGGTGAAGGCCACGACGCCCTTGTTGTGGCCCATTAGGGCTCATAACGCTTTCACCCAAGGGCCAACAAAGGTCATTGGCTCTCAACCAATGGTTGGCAACTTCGTCAACCCTATGTAAAAATTGGAAAGAGAAATAAAAAATATATATATATAAAAATAACAAAAAATTAATAAAATATTAGAAATTGGTTTTTAGGCTACATTCGTTTCATGGAAAATAACTTTTAGAAATATATTTTCCGAATTTTCTGAGGTTCATTTAATAAAAAATAAATTCATTTGAAGAAAACATTTTCCATAAAGGAAAAAAAGTCTTCTAAAGCAGGGGAATATGTATTCCACTTTTTAAGTTGGGGCAAATATTTTCCACATCCACTCTATCTTATCTCACGCCCCATATTAATCCTCACTTCTTTCTATCTATTTTTTCAATTAAATTTTATATTTTTTAAAAAAAATCATTTTTTTGTTATTTTATTATTATTTTTTCTTTCTTTCTTTTTGCTCTTCTTCTTTTTTAGCTGGTCACGAGCCACAACGACTGTGGGCGATCAGCGACACGAGCTTGTAGCTTGCCAATCTAGCATTGCCAAAAGGAGGCGAGGCTTGGGATTAGCAATCGCTGATCGACTTGGGCCTCGCCAGATCGGCCACACTCTCCAATGAGCTAATCAGGCAAGCTCAACAAGCTTGAGCTCACTAGAGGTAGGCGAGCTCAAGGCTCGCCAATGGCCGATCGCCGGCCGTTGCCATGGCTGGTGACCAACCAAAGAAAAGAGAACACAAAAAAATAAAATAAAAAGGAAATAATAATTTGATATTCGATTTTTTTAAAGAAATAAATAATTAAAAATATTTTTAAAATATAATAATAAAATTATTGAAACATAGTGTATAAAGGAAAATATTTTCTCTAGCAAACAACGGAAAATATTTTCCACTTCATTTTCAAATTTTATCTAAATACCTGAAAATAATTACGTTTTCCTAGAAAATAACTTCCTACAAAATATTTTCCAAAAACATCACATTTTTCATTAAACGAATGAAGCCTTAAAATTAAAAAATTCCCAAATTAGCACCAGTCACACCATGTAAAATAGCCAATGCTAACTAGGTTGCTATGTCAACAATGTCCTACCAAAATTAGTCGAAATGACTAAATTGGCAATTCATTAAAAAACTTAGAACAATTTAGCAAATCGTTAAAAGGTAGATGTAAAATTTCTTTAAAATTTGTACACAATTAAAAGTTTAGAACTGAATTGATAAATTATCAAAAGGTTTATGACTTAATTAGTAAAATTAAAAAGTCTATAACTAAATTGACTATTGTACAATAAGTGTTAGACTTTTTGGACAACTTTCCCTATTCTATGTAGGTTGAACAAAATAGTAGGTACGAATATATGTTGGCTACCCAGAGCACTATAATTTGTAACTATAGAAGCAACGTAGAAGGATCAGAGCCGGAGGGGCCTGAAAGTATGGGGTTGAATACTGGGCCTAAAAGAACTTATACTAGGCCTGTGATGACTTAAAAAATAATAATATATTGACTTATTAACACGGCGCAATTTTGATTCCCTGCACTATTATCACAGAAAAATTTTCCATTTGGGGCCTCTCACTTGGGTTTTAAGCCCACATTTTCCCCGGTCCATGTGGTTGGCAGGATATTCTTCAGTTCGAGGTTATCTTAATTAAAACGGACTTCGCTCGTAGTAAAGAAAAAGAGCATGTCCTGATCTTGAGATAGTCATATTTTCTAGGTGCGATATGATCAGTTGATTATGTCATATTAGCTGTGGTACTGATAAATAAAATGTGTTTCTTTTTTAATCGAATCTGTCGTATATCCGCTACGCTTGTATTGGAGAAGAAAATGAAAAAGAAGAAAAATATCTACCTTTTTTTTATAACTAAAAAATGCATTTTTTTATTGTTTTCCTCTTACTGCTTAGTGCCAGTCCGTTGGGTGCAGTTGGGTAACTATTAATGAAGTGCTGGTCCCGAAACACTGGAGTAGAAATTAATGATGTTCCGTCCATTATAGGCATAACGAAAGAAGTGCAATGATAATTTGGAGCTATTTGGAGCTCACTTTGCTACCAATAATTACCTTGTTCATTTGAATGGACAGAGTCACTTTTTATTGTAACAAAATAGACATAAATTTAGGATATAAGTGATGTGGTTGTTGTTACTCGGCGATCAGTTAGAGGGTTTCTTATGTCGGATATTGTAATTGTCTTTTCGCCTTCACCTCTTTTTATTTCCAAAATGATGAGGTGAAATGTACTAATTATTCGAAACAAAAAATGAGAAAATTATGTGCGGAAGACTTCATTTGCAGGGGCAACAAAAAAAAAAATAGCCTATTGCGTTGTTGACCAAATCAAGTGGACTTCAATTTGGTTCCATTTTGGTCACCGCACCCTTTGCAGCAAAACAATCTACGCCCTTCAACTCAATTTGGTGTAATTGACATATGATAATCCAATTCACGTCGGAACCAACATTTGCTGACATGTTGTTGATGCATACAACCTTACCAGCTAAAATTTAAATAAAAATTGGAAAAAGGGTAATCGGCCCTCTCTCAACCATTGTCGATGTAGAGACACCATGAGGGTTGCTAGCCTTGCCAATGCAGCTCATTGTCCCCTCCCGCGAGGGTTATCGGCCTTGTTGGTGAAACTCACTGTCCACTCTCTTCCTCAATTTTGTTCATTTTTTTCATTTAAAAAGAAGAAGAAGATTAATCGAGGTTGCTGTCAACATGTAATACAAATAATACCACACGATTTGGCTAAATTATCAAGTCAAGTGCTGACCATACAAAATTGACTCAAGCGACTAAATGGCTCCGCTTTGACAACACAATGTACCAAATGAGTTAATCAAAATTCAAAATGATCAAACAATAGAATCTACTTTTGGCGTTGTCCTTTGCTTTTAACCTTTTGGATATACTTCTTTTGTAAGTCAAGTAACATGAAAGGAATCCAGTAAAAACTCAACCATTTTTTACCCATCATTCATGAGATTCCAACGCAAAGTCCAACGGATCATACTCCATTCGGTCAAATAAGGAACAAAACCGTGCTTTATTGAGATATGTACAAATCCATTTATTTATTTATTTATTTTTGTCCAAACTTTAGTGAATTTACTTAAAAATCGAGGAGTAATGAGTGTTTCTAGGCACGGAATCGCATAAAGGCGTGATGGTGTCTCCTGGAATTGGTGGTGCGCTGAGTAACTCGGGGGAAAAGCCTTTTTGACCTTCTGAATTCGGGAACGGGCACCGCCTCTAGTCGTGCTCGATTCTATACTCATTAAAACATTAAAGAACCGAAAAGGTCATTCATGTCTCCAACTTGCCTCCTCCACCAGCACTTAGGTCCGGCAGTCGTGCCCAATTTGCTCGATCCCCATGTCATTTTGTAGAACAAAAGGCAGCAACAAAAAAAAAAAAAAAAATCACCATCAAAAGATCAACTTCGCTTAAATTGGCAAGACATGGAAGTTCAGTTTTTATTTAGATAAATAGGGGATAAGGAGACTGTAAATATCATGATTTTGGTACTGTGCTTGCTTTGACGGCATAACTTCTAAAATATACGTCCACCATAAGTGTTCGTAAATTTTAATGCCCCGCCGAATTTTTCAGCTTTTGATAAGTGATTGGTTAAAAAGTTCTGGCACCAATATAAATTATTTTCAAAAGGTTATGGCGTGATTTTTAAAAAGCATTAACCTCAACTATTAGCAATCTTAATGCTACGACGGAATTTTCGACACTCAAGTGATTGGTTTAATAGTTATGACACCAATATAAACAATTTTTAAAGGTTATGATATGAGATGAGCAATTGAAAAGTCATGGTGCCAAGGGGGTAACTATATCTCTCAAAATACCGTATTGTGTCCAGTTGCTTCAACCTTCATCCCGCCACTTCCACACTCATCATAGTGCCCTGAGTCTACTACCGTCATGTCCATCACCCTTTTGATCGGCTTCCTCGTCGTTGCAACCCCCATGCAAGGTTGGCAATCCCTTATCAACATCACAGAGATGGAGAGATAGAGCTCGACGGGATTGATCCAGGCTGCCAATGGGTTGAACAAACTTGAGATACTATGCAAGTATGAATTATTCACTATTTGTTGTGAAGATAATTTTCTTTTATTTTGCTATTCACATGTCTCAGAGTGTGAGCATCCAGATATTTTGTAATTGCCAGTCATTTTTTTAATCTCATGGAGTAAAATGTTGCCCCAAAAGACTATTACCTCGGAGTTATTTTCCTCCCACTTTGATGGAAGAAGAAGAAGGAAGCACAAACAAGCACATAGAAACAACGACAAGAGCAGTGAAGCATGGACCAAATCAATCTCAAAGTAATGTTCCAACTCCCTGACAAGATCCATTCCTTCAACTTTGCGGAACGTAACCAAATTGAGAGAGCTGCACCTGTTTGATCTATCCCTCTAGAGCTAGGGAATTCGAACCTTCTTAGCAATTTGAGCCTTTAATGTAATAATCTTACCAGTTCAATCCTGCCAACATTAGGCAATTTGACAGAACTTACCCTTTTTTATCTCTACAATAACCAGCTTTCTAGTCACATTCCTCATGAGATAGGAAATCTCCACGCTATGCTTGACTTAGAGCTGAGTAGAAATCAGCTCACTAGCCCAATTCCTTCTTCTTTGGGTCACTTGACCAGCTTAAAAAGTGACCAGCTTAAACATATTCCTCCGCGAGAAATTTTGTGTCAACGAGGGTTGCAACACCCTTGCCTCACCAAATCTACCAAGGGCTCACAAGCCCTCACCCAAGCTGTCACTGCCGCAATGAGGGCAAGCAAGGACTACAACGCCCTTATTATGGCCCACGAGGGCTCGTGACACCCTCACCCAACGATTGGCAAGGGTCACCAAATTTCAGGTAGTGGTTGGCAACTTCACTAGCCCTTTGTAAAAAGAGGTAAGAGAAACGAAAAAAATAACAAAAAATTACTAAAACATTTGATATTGTCTTTTAAAATTAAAAAATTGTCCGAATTAGCGCCCAATGCTAACTAGCTGTCATGTCAGCAATATCCAGTCAAAATTAGTTGAAATGATTAAATTCGCCATTCATCAAGAAGTTTAGAACAATTTAGCAAATCGTTAAAAAATTTATGATTAAATTAGTACAACTAAAACATTTAAAATTGAATTGATAAGTTGTCAAAAGATTTAAGACTAAATTAGCAAAATCAAAAAATTTAGGACTAAACTGATCATCGCACAATAAGTTTAAGACATTTTGGACAATTTTTCCTATTTTATGTAAGTTGAACAAAATCGTGGGCATGACTATAAGTTGCCGACTCAAGTACTTTAATCGACGTACGAGGATAAGAGCCAGAGGGCGTCCGAAAGTATGGGGGTGAATATTGGGCCTAAAAGAACTTACACTAGGCCTGTGATGACTTAAAAGGTAATACTATATCAACGTATTAACACGGCGTAATTTCGATTCCCCGCACTATTATCTAAAAGAAAATTTTCCATTTGAGGCCACTCACTTCGATTTTAAGCCTGTATTTTCCCGGTCCATGTGGCTGGTGGGATATTCTACGGTTCGAGGTTATCTTAACTAAAACGGACTTCTCTCATGGTAAGGAAAAAAGCATGTCCTAATCTTTGATATAGTCATATTTTCTAGGCAGGATATGATGGGTCGATTATGTCATATTAGCTGTGGTACTGATAAATAAAATGTGTTTCTTTTTTAATCAAATCCGTTGTGTATTCGTCACGCTTGCATCGAAAAAAAAAAAGAAAAAAAAGAAAAATATCTACCTTTTTTATCACTAAAAAATGCATTTTTTTTGTTGTTTTCCTCTTACCGCTTGGTGCCAGTCCGTTGGGTGCAGTTGGGCGACTATTAATGAAGTGCTGGTCCCAAAACAGTGGTGTAGAAATTAATGATGTTCCGTCCGTTATAGGCTTAACGAAAGAAGCGCAAAGATAATTTGGAGCACTCTTTGCTACCAAAAGTCACCTTGCTCATTTGAATGGACAGAATTGCTTTTTATCTTAGCAAAATAGACATAAATTTAGGATATAAGTGATGTGGTTGTTGTTACTTGGTGATCAGTCGAGGGTTTTATTCGGATTATATCATATATTGTAATTGTTTTTTCACCTTCGGCCCGTTTCATTTCCGAAATGATAGGTATAAAATGCACTAATTATTCGAAACAAAAAATGAGAAAATTACATACAAAAGACTTCACTTTTAGGGTAACATAAAAAATATAGCCTATTATGTTATTGACCAAATCAAGTGGACTTTAATCTGGTTCCATTTTTGTCACCGCACTCTTTGCAGCAAAACAATCTAAGTCCTTCCACTCAATTTGGTGCAATTGGCATCTCCTGTGATAATCCAATTCATGTCGAAAACAACATTTGTTGACATGTTGCCGATGTGTACAACTTTGCCAGCTAAATTTAAAGAAAATTGGAAAATGGGTAATCGACCCTCACTCAACCATAGTTGGGGGACCTGTGGCGCTTGTCACTAGCTGCATGAGAGCCGGCCACTCTTGCAATGACCCCATGAGGGTTGCTAGCCTTGCCAATTATCGGCCTTGTTGGTGAAACCCACTGTCCTCCTTCTTCCTCAGTTTTGTTCATTTTTTTTCATTTAAAAAAGAAGAAGAAGAAAATTAATTGAGGTTGTCATCGACATATAATACAAATAATATCACATGATTTGGCTGAATTAGCATGTCAAGTGCTAACCGAAAAAAACTGACTTGAGCGACAAAATGGGTCCGCTTTAAACACCGCAATGTTGCTAATTAGGTAAATCAAAGATCAAAAAGACCAAATAAGAGAATCTACTTTTGGCGTTGCCCTCAGCTATTAACCTCTTGGATATGCTTCTTTTGTAAGTCAAGTAGCACGAAAGGCATCGGGTAAAAACTTTGAAAACCTTTTTTTACACATCATTCGCAAGATTCCAACGCGAAGTCCAATGAGTCATACTCCATGACAGGACCGGGCGTTCGGTCAAATGAGGGGCAAAAGCATGCTTTACGAAATATATAATAATTCATTTTTATATATTTACATATTTATCTTTGTCCCAAACTGAATTACTTAAAAAATAGAGGGAGCAATGACTGTTTTTATGTGCGGAATCGCATCAAAGCGTGATGCTCTTCTGGAATTGGTGGTGCGCTGAGTAACGTGGGGGGGGGAGAAAAGCCCTTTTGACCTTCTGAATTCAGGAATGGACACTGCTTCTGGTCGTGCTCGATTTTGTCCCTCATTATTGCATTAAAGAACCGAAAAGGTCATTCATGTCTCCAACTTGCCTCCTCCACCAGCACTTCGGTCCGGCAATCGTGCCCAATTTGCTCCATCCTTTATGTCATTTTGTAGGGGGAAAAAAAAAGGCAGCAACAAAAAACATCACCATCAAAAATCAACTATGCTTGAATTGGCTAGACATGGAAGTTTGGCTTTTATTTCGGGTAAGCAAGGACAAGGAAATCAGAAAATATCATGATTTTTATACAATATTTACTTTGATGGCATAATTTAAAAAAAAAAAAAAAAACGTTCATCATAAGTGTTCATGAATTTTAATGCCGTGCTAAATTATTCGGCATTTAAGTGATAAGTTAAAAAATTTCTAGCTTTCAAAAGTTATGGCATAACTTTTAAAAGTATCCACCATTAATGTCAAAAGTTTTAATGATGCACGGGATTTTTCGACATTTAAGTAATCAGTTGAAAAGTTATGGTGCCAATATGAATGATTTTTAAATGTTATGGCATAACATTTAAGTATCTACCACGAGTGTCATGAATTTTAATGATGCACCAGATTTTTTGGCACTTAAGTGATTGGTTCAAAAGTTACAATACAAATATAAATGATGAATGATTGAAAAGTTATGACGTATGAAAGTTATGACAGTTATTATGTATTTATCTTGATAAAGTTGTGCCTAATCTTCATTTACAAAAGAGTTTGATTTAAATATGAGAATCCTTAGAGATTTCAACTAAAGCTCCATTCTTTTATAAGAAATTTCAGAGTATAATCTAAAGTAAAGTCGTTTTCTATATATAAAAAATGTTTAGAGTAGAGCCTTATCTCGAATTAATCTCAAATAGGGATTCGATTTATTCTAGCAACTAGAGCAAAGGCAATTTTGTGTAAAATTTGCAGCTGGATAAAAACAATGAGTGAAAATCCCAAACCCAAACACATTCGGATTGAATTTTTGATCGAAGGTTTCTTCATTGATTCCTCCATTCTCAGTGTAATATTACTACCTCGGCTCACTCCAACCTCCACATTGTCCACAACCCTTGATTCTCGGTTTGGCCCTACATAGTCCAACACCTAAACAAAATCTATGAAGATATATTCTTGGAGCAATTTCCATGTAAGAATTTAAAATGACGGATGGAGGAAGAAGAAGAATAACAAAAAACCACCCTAGGGGCAAGTTGCGCGAGTCGGAGATCGTGGACTCTGAATTCAAAGCGATGGGGAGTGGTGGGGACTCTTCCCCAAATCGGGATAGGATACGATTCAAAGAGGACATCAATTAAAATCCCCCGAATCCTCGACACCATCAAAAAAGAGAAAAATAAATAAATATATCTATCTCCAATAAAAGAAGGCAACAAATCCTGTCCTCGCCTAATACAGCCAAGACAAAACCCCAACTTGCGCTTCCCGCCATCCTAGGCGCCCCAAAAGAAGAAAAAGAAAAACAGAAATTACTGAGGTTGACTGCTTTTCAAGACGCTCGGCAGCAGTGGAGCATCTAATTAGCAATATTCGCAGCTCCCGATTTTTCCTGTGCTTGAATGGATTTGAGTAATGTTTCCTATTTTAGATAGTGGGTAATTCGAATATTTACAATTAATGGGTCATTTGTAAGTTTTTTTTTATGAGAAAGTAAATTTGAAGATGGTATATAACGTAAAATATAAATAAGAAAGAAGTCGTTTTCATGAAATTGCAACTGCTTCATTGCAATCGATGAGAACTTGCACAATCAATAAGAAAAGTTCGCAAAGCATTGGGTCCAACTTGCACAACTAAATTGCGGCTGCAATAAAGATGCGATCTTTTGTTCTCTTTTTTATCGCATTGCATCAAAGAAAGTGTCTCTCTCTCTCTACATCTCTCTCTCTCTTCTGTAATAAGGGAACATCAAGTATTCACAATCGCCGAAATGGAAAAAGGGAAAAGAATCAATTGAATTAGAACCCTCGGATTGACCCCCAAAAAAAAAAGTTCTTTCCAAGACTGCTCTGCTCTGTCTCTGCTCTGTTCTAGCTATGCCTCACTCTGCTTTTGGAAATGGAATGATTCCCAATCATCTCACCATCACCCAATCCTCGGAATCTTCCCAATTAGGCCCCTCCTGCCTCGCCAACCCCCAAATCCGATCCATCGCCGACGAAGAAACCGTTGAGAGCGGATTGGAATCCATCTCCAGGGAGGGCGAAAGCGAAGAGCCCGATTCCCAACTCGTTCTTGAACATTGCATCGACAACCAGTCCTGGAAATCGAAGTGGCACCTCGGAGAGGAATCCCCGAATTCGACGGCTCCGCAATCTCTTAGAGCCTCCTCATCGTTGTTGACGCAGTCGACGGCGAGGAAAGGGTGCTTCAAGAGCATACGGGCGGTCCACCTCTTCTTTGGGTTCTTCGCGAGGCACTTCATCAAGAAGTCCTTCCCCTGCTCTGACAATCCCTCGGGAATCTCCGGGATTTCGTCTCCCACCCCGATTCTGATCATGAGAGCATACGCGTTTGACACGGCCCGCGATCCCCATGTCGGCCTCCCCGTCGCCATCTCCACCACCGCGCAACCGAGCGCCCAGATGTCCGAGGGAGGCTCGTACTCGTTGCAGTTGACGGACTCCGGCGCCATATACATGGGCGTCCCCCGCCACTCGACCCCGCCCTGTTTCCCGCCCTTCGACAACCGTTCGCCCGCTCTCTTCGCGAGGCCGAAGTCAGCGATCTTGACTTCTTCGTCCCCACCGCTGGGGAATACGAGGATGTTCTGAAGCTTGACGTCGCAGTGAACGAACCCTTTGGAGTGGACGAACTCCAGGCCCTCCAGGATCGACCTCGAGTGGCGTCTTATCTCGGGCTCCGAGAGAGGATTCCCTCTGGACTTCATGCTGTTGGCGAGGCTGCCGCCGCCGGCGTACTCGAGGAGGACGTTGTAGAGCTCCTCGCCGCCGCGCTCGGCCATGAGCGAGTCGCCAAAGCAGCGGACGATCCGCGGGCAGTCACCGAGTTCGCGCAGGACCTGCCTCTCGTGCCTGAGGGAGGAAGACAGGGCGGCGTCGCAGGACTTGACGGCCATCAACGGAGGGTGGTCGGAGGGGCGGGTTCCGGCGGGCGTGGCGAGGTGGATGGTGGCGAAGCCGCCGTGGCCAATCTCTCTGCCTCGGACCCAGCCCATGGTTTCGCGAATCTTGAGGTTTTTCAGGGTTTTGAGGGAACTTTTTTAGAGAGAGAAAGAGAGGAGAGGGGGAGGCGGGGGTTCTTCGGCGCGCTCTGTGTCTGCGCGGGTTTTGGCTTTTGGTTGGTGAGGAAGGATGAAACAGAGGAGACGCCGGTTCGCGTTCTTTTATACTGACGAGGAAAGGAGGAGTTTTTTTCTTATTTTATTTAATTTTCTTATCTTATTTATGTATTTGCGTTTTTTTTTTCAATATATATATTTTCAAAAATGATAATGGAGGTGGGGGCGTTTTTTGTTGATTTTTCTCGCTTGGATTGGATTGGACACATGAAAGATGGGAATCTTGAAGGAGGGAAGACCCAGACGAGTTTCCTCGTATAGCTCATCCGTCGCGCCAAAAATGCATTCACATAAAATAGCTTTATTAATTTTTTTGAGGTAACTTATTAACGAAATTCAAAGAAATTAGTAAGCATCACTTGAGTATGAACGTGTTCTTCAAAGCATTAGATGTAACACCTTTCCTTTTTAGTAACGCAGCAAATTTAATAAAGATTCATTTGATGTGACAAATTGAAAGGAATTATTTAAATTAATAGGCATATTTAATGTATCAAATAGAAATTTATCATTTGATTTATATTTCCGATTTTATCTTTAATTTTAGTCTTAGGGGTGGGCACTAGTGCAAGATAAACCCTAGACTCAATCTAGACCAACCCTAGCTGACCAGTTCTAGTTCGATTCATTAGCTAATATTGATTCGATTCCTAGTTTCATGTGCGGAACTAGACCAAGAAACATGTCTTTTTATTTTGTGATTCTTTTTGTATATCTCGTGAATGAACTTTTTTAATAACTTCTTTTTTTATTCAAATATGAAATATTTTAATTGGAGAGATTGTCATCTGTAAAAAAAAGTTTATGAGTTGAAGTGGAAAGAATATTTGGGGATGTCGTTTTCTATTGATTATTTTAGTTTAATAAATAGTAATTTTAATTCAAATATATTGTTAAGCGATTAACTATGTTGTTTTTAAGTTGTTAAAATTTAGAGCAATCTTTTATGTATGATAATTCATGTTTATGTTGTTTATTTTAAAGTTTTTATTGTTTATTTTGTTTTACGTGTTCATCTTTCATGGATTGTTACTTTTGGCATATGAAAATTTTTGTTATTACTTTAACTTTTATTTTGCCTGACTAAGGGATGAGGGGGACATTTCCCAATTACTTTATATTTCTCTTTGTTTTGTACTGTACTTCTCCCGTTTTGTTGCTCTAACATTTTGCTGTAGCTGTCATTAATCATAAACACCGTCATCCTCACCTTCCTCCGACTAATCACCAGCAATGTATTCAAGGGTTGTTTTACTAAAATTTGTCCTTTAAAGAAATAATAATTATAAAAAAAAAAAGAAGAATTGGCCAATTCCCAAGTAGATCATATAATTGGATTGGATTTACAGGGTTGACTAGGGTGTACAGAATAAGTTCCAAACTGCAGATCTAAAACCTTTTCATCTTGCAACTACTCAAACTAAAACCGCTCATTCCTACTCAATATCTCTAGTATGATTCATCAATATGTGAATGTACTAAAGATAATAAAAAGGGCTGCACAAAACAAATTTAATAAGTCATGCGATAAAATCTTGTTGGATGTTTGAATAGGTTTACCTAGTGACGTGCCTCCAACTTTTGTGCGTAAAGCATCTTGTCGAGCATCTTGATTACAAGTGAATCCAACCCATCAAGATCGAGTAATTATTGCACGGATCCACAATATGCACTGAATCACATCAATTCCAACTCAAGAAACAGTTCAATTCAAATAAGAACTTTCAATCATATATGATTAACTCTATTCGCCGAATCCTTTGTCAAATCGAGTCTTGTTGAGTACAGATCAAAGCACGTCGGAAGTATCTTCGCGCAGGAAACATGGAACCAGAAATCGCTGAGTAAGAAACATGATTGCCCGACTGGCTATCGATGGAAAGTGAAACTAAAGAAGCATGTTCTTCAAGTTGGCAACTCTCTTGGCACATGACCTAGGGCAGCAGCACTGCCTTGAATTCAGTGACTCGACTCAAACCATCTTGAAGTTAGCTGTTGTTACTTATTACACACTCCCCCATCACTCTTGGCACTATCACATAAATTAAATGGAATTATTAAATAAATGAATAAAAAAATAAGAAATCGATAAATATCCCATCCTCTTTCATGCAACCTCTGTCGCATAATTGCAACAACATTAATATAGACATGTATATAATTTGTTGCTCCTACAGCTTGACACTGTCCTCGTGATTTGAGAAGGTTTGAGGGGCCCGACTTAGGGTTTGATGATGAAGAAGAAGGAGAAGACGAAAACTGTAGGCGGCCGCAGATTTGCCGGTGCAGGTAGTTTGGAGCACGTGATGAAGCTGGCTTTATTGAAATGGCAAGATTGAATTATTTTGTTTGTGCTAAAAAACAGATTGGAGGTGAGTTTTCTATATGACTATTGACAGCTAAAAGAGGACGCAGATCTTTTGATGAGCTAACAAAATTTTCATGTTAGTCGATTCTCAAATGACAGAGAAGATGGTCCTCGTTGGGTAGATTATTTCTTAGATCCATGAGATACCCACTAAATTTTATGAACTCGATAGCACACGAGTCAACATAGCGTAATTACGGAATTATTTATATTAGGGTGAGAAATTAAACATTTGTCGAGCGTTCGGTGCATTCATATGATCAGACTTGGAAATTTTTTTAATTCAAATTAGAAGTAATCATGCGGGACTGAGATGATTAAGTAGTTATCAGCCATGTTGCAAAACTAATTGAAGGACCGATCTTGTTCCTCGATTTTGAAACCCTCGAACCAATCTTATACCTTATTGAGGAAAAAAAAAAGGATTTTATTAATGAAAGCTCCCAAAACACTATTTAAACTATCAGTTAAGGGAATTTCATCGTCTTCAATAAACTCATTGTTCTCATGTAATATACAATCATTAGTGCCTTGAAAATTGCATTATTTCAAATAAAGTACACTACAAAAGTGCTCCATGGGCAATCATTAATAAAATCGCTAAAAAATAACAAGTTGCAATCGAGAAGTACAAGATTAATTCGTGCCAGTTGACTAACAAGATACTACTAAACATGAGCTACATAAAATAATATATCTATGATCTTTTCTTGCTTGGTGAAATGACGAGAACGACTAGCACTAAAATAATAGGATGCCTGCAATCCAAATGTTCGAGTTGCGCCATAACTTCTGCTCATTTTGAAGTATGTATGTGATTACCCCACCACGGAATGCAAGTTGGAGTAAAGTCAAAGTGATCTCTATGCTCGGTAACATCAGCCAAACTGACACCAGTCCAACCGGAAACGGACTTTGAACCGGCCATTTCAGTTTGGATCTGGTTCCGAGCATAATGGGTTCGACTTCCGGTCTCGAATTTTGGAAACTGAAACCTAAGGGTGAGTCAAAAAAGTTCAGGACTTCTCTACAAAACGCTTGGGAACAGCTCGCACGTGCGATGAATTGCCTCTCGAATAAGAACTTTCAAAGAGGGGGACAAAGCAGGCTTAACAACAAGAGGAAAAACGTGATGAACCTGTTGACTGATTTCATATTTCTTATTTTCCAAATGATTACTTCGTTTTATATATTTTTAGGTATGCACACGTAGTCTTTGGATAAATGGCACAGTCAAAGTGGGAGTTTAGTGCATTCGCACAAACCATTATTATTATTATTATTATTATTATTATTATTATTATATTTTTGACCAAACATTCTCTCGATAAATTAATTAACTAAATGATATGGGGAAAAAGAATGGATATTTTTCAATGGTTAAAATGTCAATTAGCCAGGAATTTTCGTGGCTTGGTTCAATTGAAAGGCGATCGACCACCCCCAAAATTTGTGGATTTGGAAAAGCTTTTTCAATTAAAAAGATAAAAATAAACCTAATAAAGTTTCTAACTCGAACCAATTTCGCAATTAGCTTGGTTTCAATTTGAATATTTTTAAAAAAATTAAAAAGAAAATTTGATGTTTAATTTGTTGGTCCTTCCTTTTGACCAAGTATTCTTAAATCTGGATGAAAAAGAACCATCTCATGGAAAATATTAGCCATGTTCTAAAAAGCAAGGGAATACCAATAATATCATAAATATAATAAGCTTATCGATTTGATTTGATTTGACTAGAAAATTTGGTAAAGTCAACACCCAACTAAAGTTCGGTATTTTCGCCCTCCTTCACATCGAAATTGGATGACCTAAAAAACCCTACTTTCACATTTGATGTTTGATTTTGTTTGAACACGATTAAAGACTTGACTACCCCTATTTTCAATCTATTTTCCAAGTGAAAATAATCACTCGGTGTGCTAACAATTTCATCATATGTTCGGGCTCTTAGTCTCAGGAAGAGTCCAAAAAAGTGGGTCATATGGGTCAAGTGGATTGACTTGACTCATACCAGTGGAATTAATACAAGTAGTAGTAGATCACCCAATTGGAGAGAAAAAAATCTCTTTTTATTAAATTTTATTTTGTTTTCATGTGCAAGTGGAAGTGGAAACCTATCATATTCTCATTATAATTTGGAATAGAAACAAAAGACCTTAAAAAAAGAAGAAGCAAAAAGCATATCCACCGAGCTCACAGAATTCTCACCACTATAGTTCAGTCGAACTCGTAAATAACACAGTCAGAACCTTCAACTCGAGCTTTTCCCAATTATGGCTGATTCCGGCAAGCTGGAGCCGGCAGAGTTTTCGCCTTGAACAATCAATTTGGGACGACACGAATGGTATATGCAAGGTTCGATCCGATCAAATTTTCAGATGGCTCTCCGTCCCTCCCGGGCATGGAACGGGGTCGTCGATGGAATAGAAGTCGGGTCAAAAGAATGTGCCAAGATTCGGAACGTGAGGTGAGGGGGGATCAGACGTAAAGAGAAGAATCTTGTTTTCTTCCCGGAGGAAGATGGCAACTTGGCGGCTGTCGCCGTCAGAGCAGACCGAAGTGGCTCCGCCGTCCCTTCTTTCGCCCCAATTTTTACGGGGCAACCGAAAGGCCAGAGGCCAAAAACCGACGGCCAGCAGCAGACGGGGGCCCCCCTGCGTTATCATATCGTCCCCGTCAGCATCGTCGAAATCCATTGACACACACACGCAAAGAGAGGGATCCTAAGTAAAAAGGCGGGACCCACCCCTCCCGACAACTTGGTACCCGGGAAGTGGGGGTGGGGACTCCCCCGGCCGGCGCCGCCGAAACTCGCGATCTCCGGTCGCGAAACCGAGACGGCAGCCGAACTCCCGCACCAATAGTAGAGAGGGAGGAGAAGAGCACCAGCGCCACCGGGGAAAAGTTTTCGCGCCCGATCGGTCTGGGGGATCGCACGTCCCGCGCCGAATTCGCAGATGCACATAATAACTCCTCCGCCGGCGGGTGGGCCCACCAAGGCTGCATGCAGCGCATGCGTTTTGGAGGGTGGGCCGGGGGTGGTGGTGGGGAAGCCCTCGTGCTTAAGAGTGATTGATTTTCATTTCGTTCCAAGTATGGAATTGAGCATCGAACCAAGAGAACCGATTCTCAAATTTTGGGAATCAGGAATCAATTTGTTTGATTTTAGGATCAGTAATCGAACTGAATTTGATTCGGTCACTTAACAAAAGCGACGATGAGTGAAAAGTTATTATATCATAATTTGTAATATCATTAGACAAAATAGTATTTCATTCACATTTTATTAATTTTTTTGAAGAAATAATAATAAATGTTTATGTAATCGATGCGGTTAATTTTCCTTGAAATCGGGAACTGGATTGATACTATCAAGAACCAAACCACATCAATCTGGTCTAGGCGGTTTCTAATTTTGACAGCCCATTTTGCATACTCCTACTCACGCTGATTGCATCTAAATGGTTGGTGGCCTTTCTCCATGTGGACGGCTGCACCGTTTGGTGGTGGTCATTGGGGAATTTTGACTGGTACATTCATTTCATTTGGCCTATACATTTATCAGATGAGAACCGATGCTTGAGTCCTTGACATAGTTCGATTCGAAATTTAAAAAATAAAAAAAAGAAAAAGAAAAATTTCTCGGGTTCCGGCCAAGTTTGTATGGTTCCTCATATGCATGCCGAAAAATGTATTTTCCCCATCCATGCCGTCACATGGATTTCGGAAAGGACCAAGTCAAGATTGTCGTTTTGATTTTGATCTTAGATCATCCATGACGTCTTAAAAATAGTTATGTACTCAGAAAACAAACCGAAACGACTGCAAGGTTTTGGTCGTGAAATGGATGGAATTGATAGGGACCTCAATGATGATCACACGTTTAGACTTTGCTAGTGTACATTCTTTGGAAGGATACTGCTAATCATAAAGACAACAAGATTCGCATACACGTACTTTAATTAGTACCATTTATTGTATCTAACGCTATGCCTCTATTTTCATTTTTCGATGCGTATCACATGGAATTGATTTGCAATTCTACTCCATCCTAACAGGTATGGGGAACAAGACGTAGCTAGCACTAATCTAGCCGAAATTTCCATGCACCTATTTTTTAATATATAAGACTTTAGTGAATCTCAAGATATGTTTTTGATAGAAAGTAATAGACACTCTTACATAATCTCAAGTCTGAATCCATTTGCAATATTCGACTAGAATCGCTACGACTTAAATTTTAAGTAAATGAACGAATTAAGATCTACTCCAAATCATATCAAATTTATCATGTTGGACTTCTCCAACACTCTTCTCACCAACACTTTAACATCATGGCAAACTCGCAGCCACTTTGTTCTAGTTGCCTCTTCTAGATCAACCATAATCACAGTTTTTACTCAAAATTGCGTCGATCATGAGATGTGAATGCATTCATCTAAGAAGATTATCAAGATAAAAGCTTGAGTCCAAACCCTTTAATATATCCACTTAGATCAACATTCACTTAAAACTTTTTAAGATAATAAATATGAATCAATTATAATATATTAATATATCAACTGCTCTATACAACATTAGATTTTCGATGTTTGGACTTTTTTTAACACTATTAAAATGTGCACTTTAAGACATAAAGTGAAGAAAACCTCAAACAAAATGCAAGAGATATTACATGTATATTAAAATGGACCTATTAAGTGATGTGACAAGATATAATTGGTTATCTAAATCAGTATGCTTATTTATGTATTCCAAAGGAATTTGCCATATGACTTACCAATTTTGCATTACTCCTAAACCTATTATCCGAAGGTTAATTATTCAGTTTGGTTAATTCACCTACTTCGTCAGTTGCCGGCCAATCATCAAGGCTGGCAATCAAGGAATTGTTTCAGAGCAAAAACAGCACTCCCACATGAGTCGCCATTCGACTAAAAAAGTTGCAGAGCATTCAGTCCAACTTTGCACAACTAAAATTGCAGCTTTAAGAAAGATAAGAATTTTCTTTACATTGCATCAAAGAAAGTATTCTGTCTTTCTGTACATCCATCTCTCTTCTGTAATGATCGAATCGACATTCACAGTCGTAGAAAAGAAAAAAGAATGGATCGAATCAGAACCCTCGGATTGAACAAAAAGAATCACCCAAGAACTCTGCTCTGTTCTAAGCTATGCTCACTCTGCTTTCGGAATTGGACGGATTCCCATCATCGAACGGCTACCCAGCCCTGGGAAACTTCCCAATTAGGCCTCTCGTGGCTAGCCAGCTCCCCAATCCGATCGATCACCGATGGATAATCGGCCGAGATCTCCAAGGCAGCGTGCTCTCTGGAAGGATGGAGCGGAATCCATCTCCGGAGAGGGCAACAGCGAGCCGGATTCCCAACTCGTTCTTGAACATTGCATCGAAATCCAATCTTGGAAATCGAAGTGGCACCTCGGAGAGGAATCCATGGATTCGACAACTCCGCAATCTCTTTCGACCTCCTTGTCGTTGTTGAGGCAGTCGAGAGCGAGGAAGGGGTGATTCAAGAGCATACGGGCGGTCCACCTCTTCTTCGGGTTCTTCGCAAAGCACTTCATCAAGAAGTCCTTCCCCTGCTCCGACAATCCCTCTGGAATCTCTGGGATTTCTTCTCCCACCCCGATTCTGATCATAAGGGCGTACGCGTTGGACTCTGCCCGCGACCCCCATGCCGGCCTCCCCGTCGCCATCTCCACCACCGCGCACCCCAGCGCCCAGACATCGGCGGGCGGCTCGTACTCGTTGCAGTTCACCGACTCAGGCGCCATGTACATGGGCGTCCCCCGCCACTCGAGCCTGTCTTTCGACAACTGCTCACCCGCTCTCTTCGCGAGGCCAAAGTCAGCGATCTTGACTTCTTCGCCGCCGCCACGGGGTAAGACGAGGATGTTCTGAAGCTTGACGTCGCAGTGGACGAACCCTTTGGAGTGGACGAATTCCAGGCCCTCCACGATCGACCTCGCGTGGCGTCTGATCTCGGGCTCCGAGAGGGCCTTCCCCCTGAACTTCATGCTGTCGGCGAGGCTGCCGCCGGCGGCATACTCGAGGAGGACGTTGTAGAGCTCCTCGCCGCCGCGCTCGGCCGTGAGGGAGTCGCCGAAGCAGCGGACGATCCGCGGGCAGTCGCCGAGCTCGCGCAGGACCTGCGTCTCGTGCCTGAGGGAGGAAGACAGGGCGGCGTCGCAGGACTTGACGGCCATCAACGGAGGGAGGTCGGAGGGGAAGATTCCGGCGGGCGTGGCGAGGTGGACGGTGGCGAAGCCGCCGTGGCCAATCTCTTTGCGTCGGACCCAATCCATGGTGGACGCGAATCTTGAGGGTTTTCAGGGTTTTGAGGGAACTTTTGAAAGTAGGGAGAGAAAGTGGGCGGGCTCTCTTGCTCTGTCTGTCTGCGTCTGGTGTGGGTTTCTTGCTTTGCTTGGGGAGGAAGAATGAAACAGAGAATACACTGGCAGGCACGCGTTTATATATATATATATTACAGACGAGTTGCCTCATTTAGCGTACCTCGGCACCACGTGACTGGTGCCACTTGCGAAAGGACGATATTCTCGCCGGAGATATCTATTCACTTGCCTCCGACAAATTTTCCTTTGTAATTGCTTTTTATTTTAAATGTTAATTAGTGAACTATCAAATTTTAGTGGAGACGTGAATTGGATCGTCAAATTTAATTGCAGGCGTCACGAAAAGAAAAAAGTTTTCACGTGTAATAGCTCTATTAATATTTTTCAGATAACTTACACGACTAAATCCAAGAAAATATTAGGGCGCCGCTTCAATATGAATATGTTTTTCAATGCTCGGATATGACCGTATTTTTTGTTAATGAAGCGAATCCTAATTGAAAATTAGTTTGACGTGACAAATTGTTGGTAGTAATTTAAATTAGTAGGCTTGTTTGTATATTTTAGAAGGAATTTTCCATATGACCTACAGTTGAAAAATTGTATGTTATCTTAGTATCATCGATATTACTCATCAACACATAAATGATAATCCTAAAGATATTAAAACCAATACACTCGATGGAATTACTAAGTCACGCAACAAATTTTGTTGGATGTTTGAATAGATTTACTCAATCATGCTAAATCAAGTTTTTATTACGTAGAGTATTCTATTGAACATCTCGATTTTCGGGTGAAACCAATCAATCAAGATCAAGCAAATACACATCACATAGATTTGAGACATGTACCAGATCAAATCAATTGGAATATAAGAAACAATTAAATCCTTATTTTTTTTTAAAAAAAACATACTATTTAGATTGTGTGCGATCATCTCTATTCATTGCGTCCTCCATAAAATGAGTCTTATCGGGCATCGATGGAGGCAAATCGTGAGTACCATTCGAGCACGAAACATCAAGCCAGAAATCGCTGAGCAAGAAACGTGATGGCCAACTTCGTGCATCGACTGAAGTGAGAGGTAAGAAAGCATGGCCCTCACGTTGGCAACCTTCTCGGCACATGACCCAGCAGCACACCTCAAATTCAGTGACTTACTACACATACCCATTATCTATCTTGGCACTGTCACATATATTATATTAAATTAAATTATAAAAAAATTTCAAATAAGACTTTGAAATACCTTCTTTTTTTCAAATAAAGTACGAAACGAAACTTATTTTATACAAAAGCCTAAAATGCTATCATTTTCTCAAATAAAAATCTGAAGTAAATATTATTTTAAATAAAGATATAAAATGACTATATCTATTTCAAATAAATGCTCGATTTAAAAAAAAAAAAATTCTTTCTATTTTTTTCCTTTTTTTTAAATTTTTCTTTCTTCTTCATTGATGGCTAGCCGACCACAGGCGAAGGATAGCCTTACCTAGCAAGGCAACCCTCATCCTAGTGGAGGCTGCCCTCATGACCATCGGTGAGGTCGACCGTCGCCAGCATTTTCATGCAACCTTTATTGCATGATAATAACAAATATTAATATCGACAAACACACATGATTGGTCTTTTTCATCCCTCCACTTGGCATTATACTTATGTCTTTTAAGAAGGTTTTGGGGGTCTCCACTGAGGGTTAGATGGAGATGGAGATGGAGATGAAGAAGGACAGAAACTGAAGGCTGTGGCAGACTTACCGGTCTAATTGATGTTGGCCCGCCTTCATCGCGGTCTTGGCATGGCATGCAGATTGTTCGGAGTACGTGATGGAGCTGGGCTCTCTTTTGTATTAGCAAGATTGATTTTTTTCTTTCTTTTTTTTTCATTTCTTCATGCCAGGGGAAAATTAAATTAGCAGTGAGTTTTGTATATGACTATTGACTGCTAAACAAGGACGCAAATCTTACAATGATGGAAGTTTCATACCTTATTTTAAAGAATAAAATGGATTTTGTACGATTAATGAAATTTTGAGGTTCTATTGAATATTGTCCCACATCACCGGGTCTCATATGCTTTTGTATTTATATGGTCTCCTTCCACCTAATAACTTATACTTTTAGGTTCGAATTTCTAATATGAGCATATATCATTTTCTTGAAAATTGAATAATTTCAAATAAAATATAACAAGTTGCAATTGAGAGGATTGGAAGATGTTCTCTCGAGGATTAGGTCAATTCGTGCCAGTTTTTTGTTTATATAATTTTGTTGGCCAAATAAAGCCATTTGAATAAAATAATGTATGTATGACCTTCTCTTGCTTGGTGAAAGCATCCAAGGACGCTTGCAGTCCAAAATGTTTGGTTTATATCATAACTACTGTTCATTTTAAGCTAAATTTCATTGCTGCATTATCGGAAGTCAGTTGGAGTAAAATCGGTGTGATCCTACGTTTGGCATGCAAGAGCCAAACCTGGAAACAGACCTCAAATTGGCCATTTCAATTTTGAGCTGGTTCCAAGTGTAATGGGTTTGATTTTCAGGTTCCAATTCTGCAAAACAGGAACCTAAGGGTGGTTCCGAAAGTTCTACAATCTGATTACCTCTACAATAGATCACCGGCAGAAACCACTCTGGATAGAAATTTCACCTATTAACGGTGATGTGGAAGAAGTGGACTTCAATTCGGCACGTGAAAGTCAGATTGGAGATGTTACATTCGAGTTCTTAAGATTGGACTGATGAATAGCTTTCGAGATCCGAAAAGGTCATATGATGAATTATGGCTGGCACAAAGTTTTGGTACGCAGGGCCTCGCCCCAAAGCTCTTATCCTATTAAAATTATGCCATGATTCATATCAGTTTCACTACACCTTGATTGCCTACAAAACAAAGTTTCAATATAATCAGTCATACTATATGTCACGAGATTAAACATTCGGTATGATAGGAACTATAGTTTTGTAGATCACGAAGCCCTTTCTTTACAATGAATTACGACCCTCGGTTGGTGCTCCAAACGATGATATTTACAACTACTTTGCATCTAATATCCCATGTTTTTATATATATATATCCTATTTAGAATGGACAGGTGCACCTCAATATTCATATGCTCGTGTCCCAAAAAGAAAAGTAGGAATAGTGAGTGACTAGTGAGTTTGATGAAATTTCTTTTTCTTAAGAGCGAACGAATGGCGGATGTACCTTCCTCAACCAAAGGGGAGAGAGAGAGAGACACTCGACCAATTCCTTGGGATCATTCACGTTTTCCTAAACGTCGATTTCAAACGAGTTCGATGAATTTGTCAAGGGAAAACATTAATTTTCCCATATCCGGAGCATGTGCTCGTGGGAAAATGTCAAAGACACCAAACTCAAAACGACCGGAACAACTCGCATGTGGGATTTGATTGCCTCTTGAAAACGAACTTTCAGAGAGGCAAACCAAGCAGGTTCAACAACAAGAGGAAAACGTGATGAACCTGTTGACTGATTTTTATTTTTTTTTGAACTTATTTTCCAATGGGTTACTCTTATTTTTATATTTTTAGGTATGTACATGGTCTTTTGGATAAATGGCGTGGTCAAAGGGGGCTGTTTAGTGCATTCACACACATTATTATTGTTATAATATCTTTGACCAAACATTCTCACCCACTATTATTTGAATTACGTCCTAATTATTGGTTTGGATATGGGAAAAGAATGGATACTTTTCAATTGGTTAAAATGTCAATTAGCCAGGAATCTTCATGGCTTGGTTCAATTGAAAGCCGATCGACCAATTCCAAAATGTGTGGATTTGGAAAAGCTTTCTCAATAAATTAGCTTGGTTTCACTTTGAATATTTTATTAAAAAAATTAAAAAGAAAATCTGATGTTTAATTTGCCGATTCTACCTTTTGACAAAGTATTCTAAATCCAGAGGAAAAAAAGAACCATCAGTATTAATCTTAGTCTGAAGAGCAAGGGGATACTGATAACATCATAAATATATTGAGCTCATTGGATTTGGTTTGCCTTGATTTTGACCAGAATATTTGGTAAAATCAACACCAAATTAAATTTCAGTATTTCTCCATCTTTCTATCGAAATCAAATGATCTAAAAAACTCAGCTTTCACATTTTGATGTTTGATTTTCACATAATATAAACTCAAACTGCCCCTATTTTCAGTTTATTGTCCAAGTGAGAATGATCATGTGGTAGGTCAGCAAATTCCCCGCATGTTCAGGGGCTCCTAGTCTCACAAAAAGTCACAAAACAAGTGTTCATGCGGAATCAAGTGGATCAAGTTAAACCATGCTAGTGGAATTCATACAACTAGTAATAGAACACCCAATTGGAGCCCAAAAATAAAAAAATATCTTTATTCTAAATCTTTGTTTTGTGTTCCATGCGCAAGTGGGGGTGGCAACCTAACATCTTCCCCCATCTTTAATCCAGATTATAGAAAGAAGGAAGACCTCAAAAGGAACGAAGAAAGCATATCCCTCATGTCGGCCGCACTTCTTGGGGTCAAAAGAAGATATCCTAAAATTTGGAAAACGTCGGAGAATCTCCATGTCTTCCCCGAGGAGGAGAAGCCGAGGTGCCCATGCATGAAAAGAAGATTGGCAACTAGGCGACCGTCGCCTCAGTCGCCCGCCGTCGGAGCGAAGTGGCTCCGCCGTCCCGCTCGAACCTCGAGCAGTCCAGCATCGTCGTCCTCGTCAGCATCATCACCAATCCACTGACACACGCTAAGATCAGGAAGAGGAAACGAGAAAAAGATCCTTAAAAGAACCGGGGGACCCACCCGCCCGACCACTTGGGAACCGAAACTACTCGCGACTGACAGTAGCCGAACTCCCGCGCCGATACAGAGCACCGCGTGCTGCGCCGAATTGCACGGGCCGCGCAGTATAACCCCCTCCCTTCGATCGTACGTTCGGGTCTCGGTCGTGGTGGGGCGGGGCCCGCCGAGGCTGCATGCATTGCATGGGTGGTGAGTGGGGGGGAGCCCCTCGTGCTGATCGCAGTCCGGTGCATTGTATGTCGACGGGTCTGCACGCGTTCGGTGGTGGTGGGTCTCGACCGGGTTCGTTCATTTGCCCTGTATTATATCATCAGGACCGACGACTGTCAGTTCGATACGACGTGAAGAAAATCTCGGGTTCACGACCAATGAAAAGGTGTCTGCGTGCCTCGAAAGGTGGGTTGACCCAAAAAGCGCGGTGATAACAAATCGAGATTGTCGTTTAGGTCAGATGATTCGTGGCGTCGAGAATTATTATATGCACTCAGAATGATAAAACGGAATAAACCATAAGGGTTCTTTCACGGGATGAATGGGATTTGATAAGGACCTCTGACTATAATAGTGCTTCTGACTTTGCTACTGTCCATTCTTTGGAAATATACTTTAATCATAAAGACAGATGAGTTTCGCATACGGGTACTCCAATTAGTACCATTTTTTGTATTCAACGCACTACTTATATTTGTATTTATCGAGGTGTATGGCTTGAAATTGATTTGCAAATTCACTTCATCCTAGTCGGTATGGAGAATAAAGTGTAGCCGATGCTAGTCTAATCGAAGCTTGCAATTGAAAGTAAGGGATGTTAGTACATAGTCTTTTATAAAGGGAGATCACCAAAAGAGAGTTCAAGTCTATCCCATCCACAATATACAATTAGAATCATTGTGACTGAAATATGAAGTTAATGACTTAATTAAGATATACGAGCTACTCCATATCATATCAAATTTATGACTTCTCCGGTACTTTTCTCACCAGCACTAAAATAATCTCCTCCCAAGTATGATTCTTTAATCCGTATTTTCCATATGACCTATAGTTTACCAATTTTGTGCCGAGATAATTGCGAAGAAAAAGTTGTGAACCTATTATTCAATGATCAATTCAGCTATCATCTATTCAATTTTAAAAGTCAGTTGGCCGTGACCGCTATATAACATGACTCATCGGAATTCATGATGCTAGAGTACACTAAGAATCGTGAATGCTCCACTGCAAATCAATGAACTCTTTCCAGCAAAAACCGCACTTTCACAAAGAAAGGTGCAGAGCATTCTGCCAACTTGCACAATTAAAATTGCGGCCGCCAAAAAGATATGATTTTTTTTTCTTTTTATTGCATCTAAGAAAGTATCTGTCTATCTGTACATCTCTCTTCTGCAATGACCGAATCGATATTCACAGTCGTAGAAATGGGAAAAGAAGAAGAAGAAGAATCAATTGAATCAGAATCTTCGGATTGAACAAAAAGAAATCATCCAAGAACTCTGCTCTGTTCTAAGCTACGCTGACTCTGCTTTCAGAATTGGACGAATTCCCATCATCGAACGGTCACCCAGCCCTCGGAATCTTCCCAATTAGGCCTCTCCTCGCTCGCCAACTCCCAAATCCGATGGATCGCCGATGAAGAATCGAAGGAGATCTCCGACGCAGAGTGCTCAGAATCCATCTCTGAGGAGGACGAAAGCGAGAACGATTCCCAACTCGTTCTTGAAGATTGCATCGACACCCAATCGAAGTGGCACCTCGGAGAGGAATCCCCGAATTCGACTACTCCGCAATCTCTTACTACCTCCTCGTCGTTGTTGACGCAGTCGACGGCGAGGAAGGGGTGATTCAAGAGCATATGGGCGGTCCACCTCTTCTTCGGGTTCTTCGCGAAGCACTTCATCAAGAAGTCCTTCCCCTGCTCCGACAATCCCTCTGGAATCTCCGGGATTTCGTCTCCCACCCCGATTCTGATCATAAGAGCGTACACGTTCGACTCGGCCCGCAACCCCCATGCCGGCCTCCCCGTCGCCATCTCCACCACCGCGCACCCCAGCGCCCAGACGTCCGACGGCGGCTCGTACTCGTTGCAGTTCACCGACTCCGGCGCCATGTACATGGGCGTCCCCCGCCACTCGACCCCGCCCTGTTTCCCGCCCTTCGACAACCGTTCGCCCGCCCTCTTCGCGAGGCCGAAGTCAGCAATCTTGACTTCTTCGTCGCCACCGCTGGGGAATACGAGGATGTTCTGAAGCTTGACGTCGCAGTGAACGAACCCTTTATGGTGGACGAACTCCAGGCCCTGCAGGATCGACCTCGAGTGGCGTCTGATCTCGGGCTCCGAGAGGGGCTTCCCTCTGGACTTCATGCTGTCGGCGAGGCTGCCGCCGGCGGCGTACTCGAGGAGGACGTTGTAGAGCTCCTCGCCGCCGCGCTCGGCGGTGAGGGAGTCGCCAAGGCAGCGGACGATCCGCGGGCACTCGCCGAGCTCGCGCAGGACCTGCCTCTCGTGCCTGAGGGAGGAAGACAGGGCGGCGTCACAGGATTTGACGGCCATCAACGGAGGGCGGTCGGAGGAGCAGGTTCCGGCGGGCGCGGCGAGGTGGATGGTGGCGAAGCCGCCGTGGCCGATCTCTTCGCCTCGGAACCAATCCATGGGGTCGCGAATCTCAAGAGTTTTCAGGGTTTGGAGTGGGCGCGCTCTTTTGCTTTCCCTGTCTCTGCGTGGGTTTCTGCTTTGCTTGGCGAGGAAGAATGAAACAGAGGAGGCGCGTTTATACTGACGTGACGAGGAGAGGAGAAGACCTTTTTATTTTATTTTATTTTATTATTAATGCTACTTATACATATATAAACACACACTAACGAGTTTCCTCATGTGGCGCACCTCAGTACCACGTGATTGGTGCGAATCGCGGAAAGGATTACACGAGAGATATTTATTTACTTGCCTCCAACAAATTTTTAGTTATAATTGTTTTTTTTTTTTTTAAAAGATAATTAGTCAGATTTAATGGGGACGTGAATCGGATCGTTGAATTTAAATTCCACGCATCACAAAAAGAGGCTTTAGAGTATAATAGTACTATTAATATTTTAAGACTACTTATTTAACAAAATCCAAGATAATATTAAGCACCGCTCGAGAATTCAATGCTTGAATATATATATATATATTATTTATTTATTTAATGAAGTGAATTCTAATTGAAAATTTGTTTGGTGTGACAATTTTTTGCGGTTATTTAAATAAGTAAACTCCTTTATATATTACAAAACATCGATATTTTTCGAAAACTTTCGTATTTGTCAGACACTCCAATGTGTGTCTAACATTCGTCGACACTCGGCCAACAAGTTCCAACACTTGGTCAACTCTCTCAATACTTTCCGACATGCGAATCTGAAAGAATTCCAACATGCATGGGTCAAATTTAAAAAAATTTAATAAATGAGGGATCAAAATGTAAAAAAAATTAAAAAATAAAAATAATAAAGGGGGAATAACGAAAAACATCATAACTTTTTCTCTTTTAACTCTTATTTCCCGTGACACACAATTTACCCACAAGTTTCTTTTTCTTTTTCTCTTTCGATACACTCTAATATGCGAATCCAAAATTTGGATTTTTTTCCGTTTTTCCTCCAAATTTTATAGATTATTAGAATGGAATTGAATTTGTCATATTAAAATAATGAATGATATTAAAAAAAAAATGGTTGATTAATATTTTACTATAAATTCATTCTATGCTTTTATTATTATTTATTTATTTGTGAAATTGAATTACGTTAATTTGATTAAAATAATCCTAAAAAAGATAATTTATCATGTATATATATAAATATATATAATTTATAAAATATTCTTAGTATCTTTGATATTACTTGTCAAATGCCAATGGCAATAATATTAGAGATATTAAAATGGGCATACTTAGTGAATTTATTAAGTCACATGACAAATTCTTATTGGATACTCGAGTAGAATTACTCGGTGATGTGCCTCAAGTTTTTAGGTATGTAGAGAGCATCTCGTTGAACATCTCAATTTTGGTGAAATCAATCTTATCAAGATTGAGCAATTATCAAATAGATTCATGACATATATCATATAGGATTGACCACAACCTAAGAAATAGTCAAATTTTTATTAAAAAAAAATAAAAATTGGATCGCATACTATCAGCTCTATTCATCGCATTCTCCATAAAATAAGTCACGTCGGGGGTATCGATGGAGGCGAATCGTGAGTACCTTTCACGCACGCAACATCAAGCCAGAAATCACTGAGTAAGAAATGTGATTGCCAACTTGTGCATCGATGGAAGTGAAACTAAGAGAGCATGTTGCTCAAGTTGGCACATGACCCGGAGCAGCACGAGTGCCTCAAATTCAGTCACCTATTACACACCGCCCATGACCCTTGGCACCATCACATAAATTAAATTAAATTATCGAGTAAATGAATAAAAATAAAAATAAATCTAAAAAATATCCCATCGTGTTTCTCGCAACCTTTGGAGGAGGAGAGAACTGATGGCTATGGCAGACTTACCGGTCTGATTGGTTGGGCCGCCTCCGCATCGCTGTCGTGACATGCGGATTGCGCGGAGCACGTGACGAAGCCTGGATTTCTTGTGATATCAAGATTGTTTTTTTTTTTTTTGTAATTTATTCAAGGAGAAAATTAGATTGGAAGTGAGTTTTCTATGCAACTATTCTCGAGTCCATGAAATGGCCATTATGTAATACGCGATGAAAATCTACCATAACTACTGCTGATTTTGAGTAAGTTGGGCCCACGCCACGCCCGCTGGAAACCGATCTTAAACCCGTCAGTTAAATTATAAGCCGGTCCGATTCGATTCCCAATTCCGATCTTTCGAAACAAAATTGGAACTTGAGGGTCAGTTCCAAAAGTCCTAAAACCGAACATTCCTAAAACAAATCACAAAAGAAAAAAATTATTAAAAAAAATGTGAAATAGATTATCTTATTCTTGTTCTTAATTTCCACACCCCGCGAGCATATTGAAGAATTGCGGGTCAGTGGTTGGGACCCAAAAGTTTGGTGTTGACGTTTCTATTCTCATGGACAACGTGCCCACGTGTGGCTGCAAAATCCGGTGTCCTTGGGCGGAACGAAAACATGACTTTTCGCCTCTTCCTTGTACTGACCATCCCCTTCTGTTCACACGCACCGGCACGAGGTCTTAAGGTTGCTCTTCGTTGACCTTTCCTCATTTTTCCCTTGCGTTGACCACGACCCAATTTTCATTCGCGTCATCTCGTGCTACATCGGTCATTGCTGACCTCATTTCGGTCCCTACTTCATTTGAGCAAAGACGCTTCTGATTTCGATGCCGGGTCTCCTTTCACGGTGCTTTTCTAGTCAATTGGATTGATAAGGTCATGGGATTTTAGTCGCCGGCAAAAAATTACTCCCGACAAGAATTTACCGAATTAGAGTTAGGTTGAGGGAGTATGATTTGATTTGATCATGTGGAAGTTAGATATGAGATGATGGTTGTACTTCATTTTGCCAGATTAGTCAATGATTAGCTTATGAGATTCAAAAGCTATGAAAATAGCAGGATGATAGAATGGAAGGGCTAAGAGAATTAATAAAAAAAGAAGAAGAAGAGGGGGATCTAAAACACGTGGGTTTTAAAGGCGTATGGCTCATGACAACTACTATCCACCTTATTCCAATCTTTTTAAAATTTATTTAGAATGGACACGTGCGCTATTCATCTGCTCATGTCCTAGAAACTAGGAACAGTGAGTGAGTGATGAGTTTGATGAAAGCTCTTCTTCTTGGGAGTGAACATATCATGGATGCTCCTTCCTCAACCAAACAAGGTAGAGAGAGATGTTCAATCGATTCTTTAGAATATAGCTTTCTGGATTGGACTGGCTCCACTCTAGAATCGAGAATCAGGTTGGATTAAATCGGCCAATTTCAATCTAATTTCCAAGTTGGATTGGCCTAATTTAAATCTTTGATAAATTTGTTTTCTCTACAAGAAAAAAATTGAAAATAAAACATAGCAATTTGGTTCCACATTTCGAACGGGGAATTCGGCTGGCTCTTGCAAGAACCACTTAGAATTGGCTAGTTTAGTCTAGTTGTCAAGTTGGTTCAGGTCCCACGCAACGCTACTTGGAATTGTTTCAAATTTCCCTAAATGTTAATTTTTGAATCCTATCAATGACAATGTCAAGTAAAAACATGAATTTTCTTTCTTTTTTTTTAGGAAAAAAGGGTTTATTGCATTCACACAAACCATTTTTATCTCTTTGCCGACCATTCACACCCACTATTATCTGAATCACATCCTAATTATTTGGTCGGGAAAATTAATTAACTATTGACAAGAGGCAAATAATGGCTCAATCCATTTTTTTCAATGATTTAAATGTTAATCAGCCAGGAACTTTCATGGCTGGGCTCGATTGAAAACTAATCTACTACCCCATATTTTGTGGATTTGGAAAAGCTTTTTCATTAAACATCAAATGAACCCAATAAAGTTTCTTACTTGAACCAATTTCACAAATTAGCTTGGTTACAATTGAAATGTTTTATTTTAAAATTGGAAAGAAAACTAATGTTTAATTTGTGGGTTCTATCTTTCAACCAACTATTTAAATAAATAAATAAAAAAAACCGTCTCCCCATGATATTATTAGCCATAGTCTAAAAGCAAAGGGACACCGATTATATCATAAAATAATAAGTTCATAAGTTTGATTTGATTACTCACCGTCTTTCATATTGGAATTGTATAATCAGAAAAGCCTTAGCTTTCACACTTCGACTTCACATGATGCAAACTTGAATTGCTCCCATTTCTAAATTATTGTTCAAGTGGACATAATCACGCGGTTATTTTTATTTTAATAGCGTTCTCGTATGTTCAGCGCTCCTAGTATTAGGAAAGGTCAAAACAAGTGTCCAGGTGGGTCAAATGGATTGAGTTGATCATGCTTACTGGAATCAACACTCGCAAGATTCCAAATAAGATCTTTCTTTTTTTTTCTAATTTTTAATTTATTTCCATGTGCAAGTGGAGGAGGAAACCTAACATCTGCCCCATTCTAATCTGGATTAGAACGAAGGAATCCCCCCCAAAAAAGGCATATTTACTTTACAGTCCTCGACTTAATCCAATTGAAAGTCCAATGCATTAATCCTAATCAAGTATCCTAATCTGTTTTGTCACTACTTTACTAAGCATTACCCAACATAAGCTTAAACGCGTTTGGCAAGAAGGTCAGATCGGACGAACGGATCTTCATTGAATTCGCCGCGTCACTCGAAAAAGATTACTATTATCTAGTGCATTAAAACTTATGCATGCTCGAGAGATTCTTAATATTTTCTTGAATATGTTCTTGAGTTAGCTTAAAATACTAATAAATCTATTGAAGTGACAGCTTTTCTTGTGATGCGCGCAATCTATTGTATCCGAATCCCCGATCAAATCTTGCCCCATAAAATTTGATGTTAGCTGATTAAGATTTAGCGTGGACTAATCAAAATTATAAATTCCATGTGGCATGCGAAGTGAATAAATTATATGGGTTAATATTATGAAAAATCTTAAACCGGTACATCTATGATAAATTCCAAACTAGTGAATTTTTGTAAATTTATCCTCCATTAGTTAATGTTGAATTATTTTATGAAAAACTATAAATTGATACACCTATAACAAATGAAGGGTAAAATCTTAAACCTCATCTAACTTAGAAATTCACCTGGTAAAATTTAACAGAAACTAAAGAAAGATAATACCAGTTTATGATTTTTTGTGATTAAAAATTTATTTAAAGTAAATTTATCACAAATATTTCATTTGAGCCTTTTTTGTAGGCCCGTGGCAAAGAGATTGGCCATGCCAGCTTTGCCAACATCCACCTTGCCACGCCCACCAACACCTACCCCTCCGGCCATCCACTTATGACGATCATCAACTGAAGCTTTTTTTCAATTATGACTGATTCCGGCAAGTTGAAACCGTCATGCCCATCGATGTCAGCCGAAAATACAATCCGAAAATGATGAACAACGATATCAATGCCTCCTTGAACAATCAATCTGTGATTGCGACCACACAAACGATATTTGCAAGATTCAATCAAAGCAAATTTTCAAATGGCTCCTCATCCGTCCGCGAATGAATCTTTTCTTGGGTGGAAGATAACCAGAGCATAGGGACAAAACTCCGGAACGTGCGAGGATCTTTCTCCGGAGAAGCCATCGCGAAAAAGAAGACGTCAACTTGGCGACGTCGCCGTCAAAGCCAGGGGGAGCTCCGCCGTCCCGCACGAGCCTCGAGCAGCACCGAAAGGCCAAGGCCAAAACCAACGGCCAGGGAAGACCGCCCTTGCATCATCGCCCTCGTCATCAATCCATGACAGAAAGAAAGAAAGAAAGAAGCCCTCACGCGGGACCCACCACATTATAATAACGCCCACTTGGGAACCGCAGCAGGACGGTCGGACCCACGCCGCCGAAACTGGCGGTCCACATCCGACAGTTGCCGAACTCCGCTGCCACAGCGCCGCGGGCTGAAGAAGATTCACGCCGCTCCCGACGGCACCGATCCGGCATCGCACGTCACCGGATCGGGCCATAACTCCTCCGGCGGGGCGGGGGCCACCGAGGCTGCATGCATGCATCGCATTTTCGGGTGGGGTTGGGGTGGGGGAGGTGGTGGGGCCCCTCGCGCTGACCGCATCTAGTCGGACGGCTGCACGTTGGGTGGTGGTCTTCCCATTTCGTCGCCTTCCGGAATGGACCGGTTCGTTTCATTTGGACTATTATCGGAACCGATGTTCGGTCCACCGCATCGGTTCCCCTCGAAATAATTATATAAAATAGTTCCTGTGTGTGCGATTAGTAAAGCAAGTGTCTCGTTCCTCGAAAGTAGTTAACCTGAAAAGGTGGCCAGCTTAACCAAAAAAAGAAGTTATTTGGATTTTTAAAGTATGATCATAAATATCATCAGAAAAATCGACATGTGGAGAAACCTGATGGATATTTAGGAGATTTGCTAACATGTCCTCTCAAGTAGTTTTAAGAGAATTATCAGGAAAATCTTAGATCTATTATATATATACCAATTCGACTTTAAATCATTCAATTGCATGAGACTACAGGTGCTAACATGCAAAATTTCCTAAATTTATAAGATCTGTTTTAATTTTTCTAATTTTTTTATTTTTATGTTTCTTCATTTTTTTTTATTTTTTTCTCCTTCAATTGTTGACCAGTGAGGTTGCCGGCCACAAACAAATTCTAAGCAAGGGTTACAACCCTTGCCCGGGCCCTCTCTTGGTATGGACGAGGACTTGGCTCCCTTGCCTATCGGGTCATGAGGGTTGTGACTCCCTTACCTAGCATGGGTGAAGGCGCAAAGGCCCTCGACTAGATGAAGCGACGGCATCACAGCCCTCGCCAACCAGCAAGAGAGGGTGTTGGCCTTCGCTTGGATCTAAGTGAGGGTCTTGGTGGTCAACAACATAGTGTTAAAAAAATAAAGAAAAATATTAGAAAAATATTTAAAATTTGTGATGAGTCCACAATTTTTTTGGGCACTTTTCATTCCCAAGCTTTGACCGTCTGCCGAAACCCAAGTCAACCGAGGTTTCCCAAGACCGTGCGATCATAAAACTCACGTGGGCTTCAACGTGCGTAGACCAAATCCCAATTGACTTTCCTTTTTCCTTTTTTTTTTTTAACGGTGTGCTGGATTAAAAAAATTTCATTTCGATGGGTGTAGAAGGTTCGTCGGATATGTCGAAGGATATACCATTCCCCCACGCCATCGCATGGAATTCGGAACGGAACAAATCAAGATCGTGGCTTGGGTTTCGCATCTCGCACGCCTCTTTTTACCTGTCTTAGCTCCATAATGGCATCAACGATGGTATCATAAAGGCGAACGGATCGCGTACGTATAGTTTATTTAGTGCCATCTTTATATTTAATGCTGTACTTGTCTCCATATTTATTTTATTGAGGTGCATTGCATGGAATCGATTTGCAAATCTACTTCATCCTAGTGGGTATGGATAGTAAGGTATAGCTGACGCTAGTCTAATCGAAACTTCGATGCATCTATTCTTTAATAAATAAGACTATAGAAGAATCGAGAGAAATTTTTTGATAGAAAGTAAGAGATGCTGCTAGATAATTCCTTATTTGGTCCAATCATGACTTTTATCTTAAGTTAATGAACTAACTGAGATATACAAAATGCTTGATATACCATCAAAATTTTTCGTGTTGGACTTCCTCGACACTTTTTCTTACCAGCACTTTTACAGTCTCCTCCTAGGCATATCCTTCTCTAATCCATGTTTCCTTTAGCACCATCTTACTTTAACATGAAAGCTTATGTTGCAACAACCATCATGGCAAACTCAAGTCACTTTGCTCTAATTGCATCTTTTAGATCAACCATGATGATAATTTTCACTTAAAATTGCATCGATCCTCCTTAATTAAGGAAAATCATCACTATTTTTTTACCGAAGTACGGTTCACAAATATATGTTGGAAGCATTTTTTTTCATAAATTAATAAAAGGAAGTCGTCTCCGTAAAATCATGACAGCTTCGCTGCAAATCAATGAACTGTTTCCCGAGCAAAGACAGCAAACTCCCACAAAGAAAAGTTGCAGAGCATTCAGTCCAACTTTGCACAGCTAAAATTGCAGCCGCCAAAAAAGATATGATTATTTCTTTTTATTGCATCAAGAAAAGAGTGCTGTCTCTCTGTACATCTCTTCTGAAATAACCGAATCACTATTCACAGTCTGAGAAAAGAAAAATGAATCAATTGAATCAGAATCCTCGGATTGAGCAAAAAGAAATCATCCAAGAACTATGCTCTGTTCTAAGCTACGCTGACTCTGCTTTCGGAATTGGACGGATTCCCATCATCGAACGGTTACCCAACCCTCATCCCCCCAATTACTCCTTTCCTGGCTCGCCAACTCGCCAATCCGACCGATCGCCCATGAAGAATCCGACGAGGTCTCCAATGCTTCGGAATCCATCACCGAGGTGGGCGAAAACGAGCCCGATTCCCAACTCGTTCTTGAACATTCCATCGATACCCAATCTTGGAAATCGAAGTGGCACCTCGGAGACGAATCCGCGAATTCGACGACTCCGCAATCTCTTGCGACCTCCTTGTCGTTGTTGACGCAGTCGACGGCGAGGAAGGGGTGATTCAAGAGCATACGGGCGGTCCACCTCTTCTTCGGGTTCTTCGCGAAGCACTTCATCAAGAAGTCCTTCCCCTGCTCCGACAATCCCTCTGGAATCTCCGGGATTTCGTTTCCAGCCCCGATTCTAATCATAAGGGCGTACGCGTTCGACTCGGCCCGCGACCCCCATGCCGGCCTCCCCGTCGCCATCTCTACCACCGCGCAACCGAGCGCCCAGACGTCCGACGGCGGCTCGTACTCGTTGCAGTTCACCGACTCCGGCGCCATGTACATGGGCGTCCCCCGCCACTCGATCCCGCCCTTCGACAACTGCTCACCTGCTCTCTTCGCGAGGCCGAAGTCAGCGATCTTGACTTCTTCGTCGCCGCCGTTGGGGAATACGAGGATGTTCTGGAGCTTGACGTCGCAGTGGACGAACCCTTTGGAGTGGACGAATTCCAGGCCCTCCACGATCGACCTCGTGTGTCGTCTGATCTCGGACTCCGAAAGGGGCTTCCCCCTAGACTTCACGCTGTCGGCGAGGCTGCCGCCGGCGGCGTACTCGAGGAGGATGTTGTAGAGCTCCTGGCCGCCGCGCTCGGCGGTGAGCGAGTCGCCAAGGGAGCGGACGATCCGCGGGCACTCCCTGAGCTCGCGCAGGACCTGCCTCTCGTGCCTGAGGGAGGAAGACAGGGCGGCGTCGCAGGACTTGACGGCCATCAACGGATGGCGGTCGGAGGGGCAGGTTTCGGCCGGCGCGGCGATGTGGACCGTGGCGAATCCGCCGTGGCCGATCTCTCTGCCTCGGACCCAATCCATGGTTTCGCGAATCTTTAGGTTTTTCGAGGTTTTTGAGAGAAGTTTTTAGAGAGAGAAAGAGAGAGCGCGCGTTCTTCTCTGCGTCTGCGTGGGTTTTTTGGCTTTTGCTTGGTGAGGAAGAATGAAACAGAGGAGACACCGGCACACGTTTATATACCGACGAGGAAAAGAGAAGATCTTTATTTTATTTTATTCTTTTAATATATATAAATGTGATAGGGAAGAGGAGGGCGTGTTGTCCTTATTTCGTTTGCGGTTGGATCTGAAATGAGCACGTGAAAGATAAGAATGTCGAGGGAGGGGGAGGAAGCACCACACGACTCTCCTCATATACCGCACCTCGGTTCTGATCCTGATCCTATCCTCTCTGGAGAAAAGAGAAGGAAAATAAAATAAATACTTAAAAGCAAAACCAAACGTGTTAATTGTGAATTGTGAGAATATTGCATTACATCAAATGAACACACGGAAATGAAAGAAGGAGGGATTTTTCACTATTTATTACTCTGAATATCAAGTGGGTCTCGATCGGATCATGAATATTCCATTACATGTATCATGAGCAGGGGTTTCGCATTGGATAATCTTAATAATAATATTTAACAGTATGCACGGGTTTTTAAAAAATTTCACCGGATACAAGACCATTGTTTGGAAACACGGGGAATTTGATAAAGACCCCACGTCTCGCTAAACATGTCTGAGCTTATCCTGGGGAATTACTATAGAGAGGTAATTGCTTAGCAGAGTAGTAGTGAAAAAATTAAGATCCTTGATTAAGATTAGTTTAGCGAGGGTTCAATGGATTAAGTCAAGGTATGTAAAGCAAAATATGCCTTTTCTTAGGGGTTGTTTCCTTCATTCTAATCCAGATTTGAATGGGGCAGATGTAAGGTTTCCACCTCCACTTGCACATGGAAACAAAATAGATAATTTTTTTATTTTTTATTTTGGCTCCAATTGGGTGATCTTCTTTAAGAGATCCCATTTGTATATTACAAGTGCAAATTCCACTTGGCAGGATCAACTCAATCCCGTTGACCCACATGGACACCTGTTTTGACCTTTCCTAATGCTAGGGGCGTTCATCACGTAAATCATGTCCGCCGTCACGATAAATTTATAAATCGGGGTAATTCGTGTTTATACTCTGTGAAGACAGAGTGCAAAACCTAGGTTTTTTAAGTTTATCCGATTTCGACGTGAGAAAAGGTGAACGTGTTGAATTTTTAGATCGATATATATATTTTAATGAGTTTTTGGATCGAATCAAACAAAACTGACGAATATATTTTAATAATAATATATTCAGTGACCCTTTGCTTTTAGCTTAGTACTAATAATTTTTCAGAAGGTGGGTATCAACCGCTCCCAAATGAATCCAATAAACTTCATTACTCGAACCAATTGAACAAATTTAATTGGTTATAATATAAATATTCTATTTTAAAATTAGAAAGAAAACCAGTGTTTATTCAGTCAGTTTTGTATCTCGACTAACTATTTCTAAATCGACTTTCAATTGAAACAAGCCATGAAGATTCCTTGCTAGCCGACACTAACCATTCAAAAAAAATAAAAATGGATCAAGCCATTCTTTTCCCCCACGTCATTTAATTAATTGATTAATTTGTCCAGACCAATAATTAGGATGTAACTCGGGTAATAGCGGGTGAGAATGGTTGGTCAAGAATATAATAATGACGTGTGTGAATGCACTAAACCACCCCCACTTTGACCGTGCAATTTATCCAAAAGATCACATGTACAAACCTCAAAAAAATACATAAAATCAAAGTAAAATATTGGAAAATAAGGAAGAATTAAAAAATAAAATAAAATCAGTCAACAGGTTCGTCACGTTTTCCTGTTGCTGTTGAACCTGCTTCGTCCGCCCTCTTTGAAAGTCCGCATTCGACGGGGGAATCGATCGCACGAGGCTGCATATGCTCCGAATTTCGGGTCGTTCCCGGCGTTTTTGAGCTTCGGTGGCTTTGACATTTCCACCTGCATATGCTCCGACTTTTGTTTTCTTTTTCATAAAAAAAAAAAAAACAAATTCATCTTTTTTTTACTTGACGTATTGGTTGACGTGGTTCAAAAGCTGACGTTTAGGACAACGTGAACAATTCCAAATAGGACAGTGCACGAGAACCAGACTAATCTAGGAAGTGGACCGAAGAACCGATTCAATTCCTAGTTTCAGATGGAATCGAATTGCATCAGATCGGACCAAATTGGTATGTTGAAATTGCGAACCGAACCAGATGACCAATCAATCCTATTCAATCCGATTATCAATTTTAGGACGAAACCTATTTAATCTGAAACGGATGACCCTCGTTCTAAGGAATCGGTTGAGAATCTCTCTTTATCTCGTTTGGTCGAGGAAGGTGTATCTGCCGTGCGTTCACTCCTAAGAAAAAGGAGCTTTCGCCAAGCTCGCGGGTCACTCACTATTCCTAATTTTGGGGACATGAGCAGCTGAATAATAGCGCACGTGTCCATTTAAATAAAAAGGAAAGAAAAAACATTGGAATAAGGTGGAAAGTAGTTGTCATGAGCCATGAACATTCAAAGCTACGTGTTTTAGATCTCCCTTTTTTTTAATTTATTTATTAAATTCTCTTAGCCCTGCCATTCAAGTCATCCTGCTATTTTCACATCTTGTCGAATCTCATAAGCTAATCATTGGGCTAATCCGGCAAAATAAAGTATGACCCACGTCTAGGATCTGACTTTTACGTGTCAGCTTGAATCATATTCCCTCGACGTAACTCTAATTTAGGCAAATTCTTATCCGGAGTAAGTTTGGCCATCGACGAAATTCCCGTGACTTTATCGATCCGTCCACAAGAAAAGCACCACGAAAGTCGGGATCGGAATGAGGTCAGCAATGACCGATGCAGCGAGATCTAAGAGACGACCCGAATGAAATCGGGTCGCGGTCAACGCAAGAGGACGGGTCAACGGAGAGCAACCCGTCGTCTCGTGACGGTGCGTGTGAACGGAGCGGGGGGATGGTCCCTGGTCAGTACAAGGAAGAGAGAAAAGTCACGTTTTCCGTTCTGCCGCGGCCGCACGTTGTGCATGAGATCAGAAAACGGTGGCACCCGAAACGTTCGGGCCCGGCTGCCAAAAATATCGATCTCCGCCGATACAAAGAAGGCCGAGCTTCGTCACGTGCTCCAGGAAATCCACACGTCGCGACAGCGATGCGGAGGCGGGCCGGTCGATCGGACCGGCAGGTACGCCATAGCCATCAGTTCTCCTCCTCTTCTTCTTCTTCTTCGTCTCATTCTCCATCTAACCCTAACATGGCCAAACTGTAGGACAAGATGACAGATCATGGGTATTTGTCTATATCGATTTTTGTCATTGTTCTGCCACAAAGGTTGCCATGAAACACGATGGGATATTTTTAGATTCGTTTTATTTAGTAATTTTGATTTAATTTAATTTATGTGATGGTGCCGGGAGTGATTGGGGGGGTGTATCATGCTCCTTAGCTCACTTCAATCAATACCCAGTTAGGCAATCGCGTTTCTTGCTCAGTCGATTTCTGGTCTGATGTTTCGTGCGTGCAAGGGACTCTCGATTCGTCTCTATCGGACACCTGGTACGACTCGTTGTATTGACGATGGGATGAGATAGATATAACCAATTGCATCAATCGTGTGTTTTTGTATGAACTTAACTATTTCTTGAGCTATTCTTTAGTCTCATAAAGAAAAAACCTTAGCTTTTTAAAGTCTAATTCCAATTTTACTTCAATTTCTTTGTTTCATAAAAAAAAAATCATCAACTTTTACTTTGAGTCCTAAATCTATTCGTTAACCCTCCATCTAGGTAATTACTAAAGCAATTAAGATTAGATTTTATCAATTGTCCTTACTCTCCAAAGAGTTTTCCTTCTGTTTCGCTCGAAATTTTCAATCTTGGGCCCTCGATTATTAATCTCTTGTGCTCGAGAGTGTTCCATCTCTTGTGGTCAGTGAAATCGCCTCCAAGACACTCGAATAACTCGTGCTTGGAACTTTTTCATTTCTCGGTTGTCATTGAATAGAGAATAGAAGATTAGTGGGGGTTTAGATTTGAGACTTAAATAAATATCGGTTGATTTTATGAGATATAAAAAAATTTAGGATAAAATTGAGGCTAGACGATAGAAATGGGATATTACCTAAAGTTTGAAATTTTTTATACGACAAAAAAAGTTTAGAGTAGAATTGAGACTAAAGTTTGGAGATTTTTATGTGAAAAAAAATTTAGTGTAAAATTGAGATGAACCTAAAGTTGGAAGTTTCTTAGGGCATCGAGATTTTTTAAAAAAAAGTACAAATGAGTAGTATTAATAATAAAATAAAATAAGATAAAAAAGATATTCTCCTTTCCTCGTCAGTATATAAACGCGCAAGAGGGTATCCTTCTGTCGTTCTCTCTCGCCAAGCAAAGCAGAAAACCCACGGAGACACAGAGAGAGCTGAAGAGCCCGCCCACTTTCTCTCTCTACTTTCAGAAGTTCCCTTAAAACTTTGAAAACCCTCAAAGATTCGCGGAACGATGGGCTGGGTCCGGGGCAAAGAGATTGGCCACGGCGGCTTCGCCACCATCCACCTCGCCACGCCCGCCGGAACCTGCCCCTCCGACCACCCTCCGTTAATGGCCGTCAAGTCATGCGACGCCGCCCTGTCTTCCTCCCTCAGGCACGAGACGCAGGTCCTGCGCGAACTCGGCGACTGCCCGCGGATCGTCACCTGCTTCGGCGATTCCCTCACGGCCGAGCGCCGCGGCGAGGAGCTCTACAACGTCCTCCTCGAGTACGCCGCCGCCGGCAGCCTCGCCGACAGCATGAAGTCTAGGGGGAAACCCCTTTCGGAGCCCGAGATCAGACGACACACGAGGTCGATCCTGGAGGGCCTGAAGTTCGTCCACTCCAAAGGGTTCGTCCACTGCGACGTCAAGCTCCAGAACATCCTCGTATTCCCCAACGGCGGCGACGAAGAAGTCAAGATCGCCGACTTTGGCCTCGCGAAGAGGGCAGGCGAGCGGCTGTCGAAGGGCGGGAAACAGGGGGGGCTCGAGTGGCGGGGAACGCCCATGTACATGGCGCCGGAGTCGGTGAATTGCAACGAGTACGAGCCACCGTCGGACGTCTGGGCGCTCGGATGCGCGGTGATGGAGATGGCGACGGGGAGGCCGGCATGGGGACAACGGGCCGAGTCGAATGCGTACGCTCTTATGATCAGAATCGGGGTGGGAGACGAAATCCCGGAGATTCCAGAGGGATTGTCGGAGCAGGGGAAGGACTTCTTGATGAAGTGCTTCGCGAAGAACCCGAAGAAGAGGTGGACCGCCCGTATGCTCTTGAATCACCCCTTCCTCGCCGTCGACTGCATCGACAACGACGAGAAGGTCGTAAGAGATTGCGAAGTAGTAGAATTCGGGGATTCCTCTCCAAGGTGCCACTTTGATTTCCAAGACTTGTTTTCGATGCAATGTTCGAGAACGAGTTGGGAATCGGGCTCTTCGCTCTCGCCCTCCACAGAGATGGATTCTGAGCCATCGTTCGTCGGAGAGCACGCTGCCTTGGAAATCTCGTCGGATTCTTCATCGTTGATGGATCGGATTGGGGAGCTAGCTAGCCAGGAGAGGCCTAATTGGGAAGATTCCGAGGGCTGGGTGACCGTTCGATGATGGGAATTCGTCCAATTCCGAAAGCAGAGTCAGCATAGCTTAGAACAGAGCAGAGTCCTCGGATGATTTCTTTTTGTTCCATCCGACGGTTCTGATTCAATTGATTCTTTTTTCTTTTCTACGAATGTGAATAGTGATTCGGTTATTGCAGAGGAGAGAGATGTACAGAGAGACAGGCTACTTTCTTCGATGCAATATCAGATCTTTTTCGTGGCTGCAATTTTTAGCTGTTCAAATTTGGGTGGAGTGCCCCGCAACTTTTCTTAGTGGGAGTTCGCTGTTTTTGCTCGGAAACAGTTCATTGATTTGCAGCGAAGCAGTAGCGATTTTACGAAGACGACTTCCGATTATTAGTTTTTCAAAAAAATGCTTCCGAAATATATTTGTGAACCGTACTTAACGAAAACAATGATATTTGCCCCAATTAAGGATGACGATGAAATTTCAAGTGAAAATTGCTGTTAGGGATTATCTAAAAGCAGTCCCTAGTTTGCCATGATGGTTGCTGCAACCCTAGTGACATGGCATAGCTCGTCTGGTAAAATAAGATGGTACGGAAGGAAACATGGATTAGAGAAGCATGTCTAGTAGGAGATTGTTAAAGTGTGAGTGAGAAAATTGTTGCAGAAACCCAACATGAAAAACTTAATACGATATAGAGCAGTTTGTATATTAGTTCATTAATTTAAGATATAAGTCATGGCTTGAATTAACTCTGTTTTGTTGATATTCCCAGATAAGGGATTATATAGTAGCATCTCTTATTTTCTATCAAAAACATATATCGAGATTTCTAAAGTCTCATTCATTAAAGAATAGATGCATGAAAGAGTAGCGCTGGCTTTTTGCAAATCAATTCCACGTGATACACCTCAGTAAATACAAATATAAGTACGGCATCAAGTATAAAATGGTACTGATCAAACTACCTGCACGCGATCCTTTTGTCTCTATGATAGCAGCATCTTTCGATAAGAATGTACGTTAACAAAGTCCGAAACATGACCGTCGTTGATGTCATGAATGACCTAAGACGGGTAAAAAGAAGGCGTGCGATATGCAAATCCTAAGCCACGATCTTGATTTGGACCTTTCTGAAGTCCATGCGACGGCGTTGGGGAAAAGTATATCCTTCTGACATATTCGACGAACCATCGAAATGAAAAAATTAATACAGAACGCCGTCAAGAAAAGAAAGTCAATTTGGTATTTGGTCTACGTACTTTGAAGCCTATGTGAGTTTTATAATCCCACGGTCTTGAGAAACCTCAGTTGACTTGGGTTTCAGCAATGGTCAACGCTTGCAAAGGAAAAGTGTCCAAAAAAAAAAAAAATTCTCAACTGGTTACAATTTTAAATACATTTCTATTTTTTTCCTTTTTTGTTTTACATTAGAAGTTGGCCTCAAGTGAGGGTGTCGGACTGTCACCTAGATCCAGGTGAGAGCTATCACCCTCTCTTGTGGGTCGGCTAGGGCTGCAATGCCCTCGCTTGGACTGGTCAAGGACCTTCATGCCATCACCTAAGATAGGGAGGGTGTTGTAACCCTCAACCAAAGGAAATTTAGAAAAAATTTTTTTTTTTATAAATTTAAAAAATTGTCCATGTTAGCACTTGTCATGCTATGTATGTGACCAATGTCATGTTATTAATTTCCTGAATAAATTAGTCAGATAGACTGAATTAGTACAATATAAGAAAATTTAGTACTAAATTGATATTGTTTAAAGATTTAGAATTGAATTAGTATCTATGTAATAATTTTAAGATTTTTATGGTACTTTTCTCAAAGTTTTAAAGTTTCCTTAAAACTACTCGAGAGCACATGTTAGCAAATTTCCTAAAGAGCCGTTAGGGTTCTTCCCATATCGATTTTTCTAATGATATTTATGATCATTCTTTAAAAATCCAAATAACTTCCTTTTTTGGTAAACCTGACCACCTTTTCAGGTCAACTACTTTTCGAGGAACGAGACACCATTTTACTCATCGCAAACCTGGATTTTTTTATCTAATATTTCGAATGGAACTGATGCGGTGGACTGAACATCGGTTCCGATAGCAGTCCAGATGAGACGAACCGGTCAATTCCGGGAGGCAACGAAACGGGAAGACCGGCACCAAACGTGCAGCCGTCCGACCAGATGCTGTCAGCACGATGGGCTCCACCACCTCCTCCGCTCCCCGACCCGACCCGACCCGACCCACCCGAAAATGCAATGCATGCATGCAGGCAGCCTCTGCGGTCCCCACCCCTCCGGAGGAGTTACCGCGCCACCCGCCGTGCATTTCGCCCCATGCATGACGGGCGATGCAGGATCGTCTTTTGCCCGCCGCGGCGGCGCTGCCGCAGCGGAGTTCGGCAACTGTCGCGTGCGGACCTCCGGTTTCGGCGGCGTGGGTCCAGCCGTCCCCGCTGCGGTTCCCAGTGGGCACAGTCGTGATAATCGTGTAGCGGGTCCCGCTGAGGGTGGATCTTATCTCTCTCTTTTTTTTATGGCTTCTGATGACGAGGACGATGATGCAGGGGCGCTCTTCCCTGGCCGTCGGTTTCGGCCTTTGGCCTTTCGGTGCTGCGTAAATATGGTAAAAGAAAGGAAGGAGGGGGGGCTGCTCGAGGCTCGTGCCGGCTTCGACGGCGACGTCGCCAGAGTTGACGTCTTCTTTTTTTTTGCAGAGGCTTCTCAGGAGAAAGATTCCGTTCGTCGATCCCCCCGCACGTTCCGAAGTTCGTCCCTATACTCTGTATGTCTTCGACCCGAGAAAAGATTCATTCGCGGAGGGAGGGATGAAGGGCCATATGAAAATTTGCTTCGTTGAATCTTCCAAATTTCATTCGTGCAGTCGCGGTCGCGGTTGCAGTCACAGATTGATTGTTCAAGGTGGTATTGACGTCGTTTCTTTTATTTTCGGATTGTATTTTTGGTTGACATCTTGCCAGAATCAGCCGTAATTGGGAAAAAATTGAGTTGAAGGTTATGACACATTATCTACAAGTTCGAGAATTATACGCGTGAAAATTCTATGAGCTCGGCAAACAATCAATAGGCACTCGCCTAGTCCACCGGGACTTGGCTCTCGTGCCTAAGGGAGGAAGAGAGGGTAGAGTCGTAGGGTTTGACGACCATCAATAATACTCGTGATAAATTTACCCTCCGCTAATTTTTGTTAAATTTTACTGTCGAATTTTTAAGTTTGATAACACATGGCTATTAACAATTGTAACCGTTTGAGGTTTTACATTCCGTTTATCATAAGAGTATTATTTTGTATTTTTGTGGCAATAATTCAATTTAACTTAAATTAATATATGATCTTCTTTAAGAGATCTCATTTGAACCTTACAAGTGTTAATTCAACTCGATCCATTTGACCCACATGGACACTTATTTTGACCTTTCCTAAGAATAGGAGCCTTGAACATTTGACAACACTATCAAAATACCAACTGAGTGTGTCCGTTTGGACAATAAACTGAAAATAGGGGCAATTCAAGTTTATATCGTGTAAAGTCAAAGTACAAAAGCAAGGTTTTTTTAGGTTATTTGATTCTAGCGTGAAAGACGGTGAATCTGCTCAATTTAATTTGGAATTGATCTTAATGAATTTTCAAGTTGAATCAAATTAAACTAGTGAATTTATGATATATTCGGTGTCCCTTTGTTTTTAGACCATGGCTACAAATTTTATGGGGAGATGGGTTTTTTGTTTCTAGATTTAGAAATAATTGGTCAAAAAATACAACCCAAAATTTAGGTGCTTTCTAATTTTACAATAAAACATTTAAATAGTAACCAAGCTAATTTGTGAAATTGGTTTAAGTAAGAAACTTTAAAGAGTAAAGAAATAGAAATTACCAATACCCTAAATTGGATTGTTGTAACCCTAAAACTAGACTAGGACCGACCGATCCAATCCGATCTAATCTCGATTTTAGGGTGAAATTGACCCAACTCAAGAATCGATTCCCCCATAATCATAAGGAATCAGTTAGAATGTCCCACTCGATCTCGTTTGGCGAGGAAGGTGTATCTGCCTTCTGTCCACTCCCAAGGAAAAGAGCTTTCATCAAACTCATCACCCATTCACTATTCCTTATTTCTGGGGGCATGAGCAGCTAAATAGTGCACGGGTCCATACTAACTAAAAATTTAACAAAAAAAAAAAGTGAAATAAGGTGGAAAGTAGTTGTCATGAGCCCAAACCCTTCACAAGCCACATGTTTCAGATCCCTCTTTTTATTTATTATTATTATTATTATTATTAATTCTCTTAGCCCTTCCATACCAACCGATCCTATTTTCGTATCTTTCTGAATCCCACCAGCTAATCATTGGACAAATCTGGCAAAATGAAATCTGGCCGACATCTTGCATCTATCCGCCACATGTCAAATTAATAAATCAAACTCCTTCGACGTAGCTCTAATTAGGTAAATTCTTATTCGCAATAATATTTTACGATAATTAAACACGTGTGTAATAACTATTATGTTTCTCTTTTTTCTTTTTCTTTTTTAGAGAATATGTTTGAAATATAAATTCATTTGATAATGCAATTTCATTTTTCTATTTCTGAAATGAATTTTTCCTTCAAAAATAAAATTGAAATACAAATGAGAAATTCAAATTTTTTAGTTTTTTATTTCTAAAAGTAAATGTAAGAAATGAAAACTCTTCTCATCACTTGTTCTCGTTATTAGCCAATTGCCCATCCGTCCCACTAGCCACCAGTCACCATTCAAAAATAAAATTTTTGTGTGTTTATCAAATATATATTTTTGCTCAAAAATTTGTCTGGGTAATATAAATGGAAAATTCATTATACCCTGAATTCCCATTGCTTTATTTGTCTGGTCAACCAGAAAAGCACCGCGAGCTCCAGCATCGAAACCGGAAGCGGCCTTGTTCGAATGAAGTCAGCGGACCGAAATGAGGCCAGCAATGACCGATGTAGCACGAGAGATCGAGAGACGGCCGGAATGAAATAGGGTTGGTGGTCGGTACAAGGAAGAGGAGAAATTCACGTTTTCGTTCTGCCCGACGACACGTGGATTTTGCAGTCGCACGTGCGCACGTCATGCATGAGAATAGAAAATGTCATACGCCCAAACGTCTGGGGCCCGACGACCAACCCGCAATTTCTCTAATCTGCATTCTTTAACTAATTTTATTGTGATTTTTTTTTTTAAATTAGAAACGATCGGTTTTAGAACTTTCAGAACAACCCTTGTGTTCTGGTTTTGATTTGAAAGATCGGAAATAGGTGACCAGGGACTTGCTCGAAATCAGCAATAGTTGCGTGCGCATTCTTACAGCAGGCTTTGAATTCCAATTGTACATTATCTAGACCATAAAATTTAATGGATATTTCATGGACCCGAGAAATAATCATCCCCAATGAGGGTATTTCTTCTGGTCCTTTGAGAGTAGTCAGATAGAAAATTCACTTCCAATCTAATTTTCTCCTCGACTAAAGTACCAAAAAAAAAAAAAAATAAATCTTGATATTACAAAAAAGCCAGCTTATTATTAGTCACGTGCTCCGAACAATCTGCTTGTCACGACAGCGATGCGGAGGCGGGCCAATCAATTAGACCGGCAAGTCTGCCATAGCCTTCACTTCTCTTCTCCTAAACTTTGCCTGCGTACGAGCACAAAGCAGCGGGGCCACAGCCCTTCTCATTTCACACAACTGCATGTCAAGCTGTAGGGCAAGATGACAAATCATGTGTACTCGTCCATATTGATATTGCTGTTGTTATTCCGCGAAAAAGGTTGCCTAAATCACGATGAGATATTTTTAGATTTCTTTCTTTGATTTTATTTAGTGATTTAATCTAATTTATGTGATATGGCCAGGAGGGATGAGGGGGTGTGTAGGAAGTCACTGAATTTGAGGCGCTATTGCTGCTCTAGGTCATGTGCCAAGAAGGTTGCCAGCTTGAGGAACGTGCTTCTTAGCTCACTTCAATCCATGCCCAGTTGGGCAATCACGTTTCTTGCTCAGTGATATCTGGTTTCATGTTTCGTGCGCGAAATATACTCTCAATTTGCTTCGATCAATACTCGATAAGACTCATTTTATTGATGATGTGATGGATAGAGCTAACCATATACAATCCAAATGTTCTTTATAAGAATTCAACTGTTTCTTGAGCTGTAATTGATCCAATAAGACACAAGTCATGAATCTATGTGAGATTGGATTCATCGGAAATTAAGATGTTCAACAAGATGCCGTAACACGCAAAAAAATTGAGGTGCATTATTGAGTAAATCTACTCAAGCATCTAACAAGAATTTCTCGTGTGACTTAGCAAATCCATCTAGGGTATTGGATTTAATATCTCCAGTATATTTATCATTCACATACTAAGTTTAATATACAACTGGTAAACCATAGGTCATATGGCAACTTTCTTTTGGTTATATAAACGAGCCTACTAATTTAAATAACCACCAATTATCCCATTAAATAAATTTTCCATTGCCTCGTTAAAAAAAAAAAAAGGGTACTTTATCTAGCATTGAGAAACATATTCTTATTAAGCGGAAATTAATATATTCTTGGATTTCGTTAAATAAGTTAATTTTAAATATTAAGGGAGCTATTATACATGAAAGCTTTTTCTTTTCTTTTTTGTGATGCATGCAATCGATTGCGATGTAATCATGTCTCCACTAAATTTGATCGTTCATTAATTGAAATTTAGGTTTTATTCGTTTCATAAAAAAATAGAAAAAATATCACTTATATTACTTATAAAAACAGCAGAACGAATTTTTTCATCGTCAATAAAAAATTTAACTATAAATCATTATCACATTAAGTCTCATAAAAATCCCTAAACTTTAGGTCAAATCCCAATTTACCTTAAACTTCTTTGATTCGAACCTAAATAACATCTTTTTGGATATGAAATATGGGTAAAAACTATAGCAACTCGAGTTGGATTTTATCGATTGTTCTTTTTCTTAAGAGAGTTTTCCTTTCATCTAGCTTAGAATCTTTGATTTTGCACTCGATCTTCAATCTCTTATGCTCAGGAGTATTTTTTCATCATCGATATAAATAAGACATTACCTAAAATTTTGAATAGGACAAAAAATAAGTGTGGAGCAGAATTGAGATTGTACCTAAAGTTTGAAGATTTTTATGGGATAAAAAAAATTAATGTAAAATTGAAAAATTACAAATAAGTAGTATTAATAATAAATATAAATCATTCAAAATCAAAACCCTGAAAACAAGATTCGCGACCACCATGGAGTGATTCGGTTATAGCAGACGAGAGATGTACAGAGAGACAGGATACTTTCTTTGATGCAATAAAAAGGAAAAATCATATCTTTTTTGTTGCTGCAATTTTACTTGTGCAAATTTGGACGGAATGCTCTGCAACTTTTTCTTTGTGGGAGTTTGCTGTTTTTTGCTCGGAAACAGTTCGTTGATATGCAGTGAAGTAGTCGCGATTTTACGAGGACGACTTCCTTTTATTAATTTATCAGAAAAATGCTTCCGAGATATATTTGTGAACAGTACTTAACTAGAATAATGATAATTGCCCCAATTAGGGATGATCAACCACACAATTTCAAGTGAAAATTGCCATTATGGTCGATCTAAAAGCAGCCCCTAATTTGCCATGATGATTGCTGCAACACTTAGCAACATCGCATAGCTTACATGGTAAAATAAGATGCCACGGAAGGAAACATGGATTAGGGGGAAGATTGTTAAAGTGCGAGTGAGAAAAGTGTTGGAGAAGTTTGACATAAAAAATTTGATAAGATATAGAGTAGTTTTTATATCTTAGTTAATTCATTAATTTAAGATATAAGTGATAATCCAAATTGAACTCTATTTCGTTGATATTTCCCGATTAGGGATTATGTAATAACACCTCTAAAGTCTCATTTATTAAAGAATAGATGCATAGAAGTTTCGATTAGAGAAGTGGCGTCTACACTTTGTTCTCCACACCTGCCAGGACGAAGTAGATTTGCAAGTTAATTCCATGTGATACGCCTCAATAAATACGAATAGAAGTACGGCTTTAAGTATAAAATAGTACTGATTAAACTACCCGCACGCGATCTTTTTGTCTCTATGATAGCAGCATCTTTCCACGGGAATGTACGCTAACAAAGCCTGAAACATGACCATCGTTGATGTCATGAATGAGCTAAGGCAGTTAGAAAGAGGTGTGCGAGTTGCAAAACGTAAGCCATGATCTCGATTTTTATCCTTCGAAACCCGTCGAAATGAAAAAATTAATCCAGCACGCCGTCGAAAAAAGAAGAAAAAAAAGGAAAGGGAAAGTCGATTGGGATTTGGTCTACGCAGTTTGAAGCCCGAGTGAGTTTTATAATCTCACGGTCTTGAGAAACCTCGGTTGATTTGGCTTCCGGCAATGGTCAAAGCTTGCGAATGAAAGGTGCCAAAAAAATTCTGATCTCATTACAAATTTTAAATATATTTCTGAAGTTTTCTTTTTCCTTTTTTTCTTTTACACTAGGTTTTTAGCCACATATGAGGGTAATCTAGGCGAGGGCTAACACTCTCTCCAATTGGTCGGCGAGGGTTGCAATGCCCTTGCTTGGTTTGGTTGAGGGCCTTTGCGTCCTCACCCAAGAGAGGGCTTGGGCAAAGGTTGTAGCTTTCGCTCAAATCTTGTTTGTGGCCGGCAACCTCATCAATCAATAGTTGGAAAGAAAAATAAAAGGAAAGGAAAAAAAAATCAAAACATAGAAGATAAAAAATATAGAAAAATTAAAAGAAATTTTATAATTTTAGAAGATCATTCATTTTAGTACATGTTGTATTATATAGGACGACCGTTATCTACATTATTAATTTACTACCCAAATTGATCAGATGTACCAAGTTAATACAATGTAAAAGAATTTAGAATTAAACTGATCAAATTTAAAAAATTCGAATTGAATTATTATCTATATAATAATGTTAGGAGTTTTTTTATACAATTCTCAACGTTTTAAAGTTTCCTTAAAACTACTCGAGAGCATATGTTAGCAAATTTCCCGAAGACCCGTTAGGGCTCTCCACATATCAATTTTTCATAGGATCATACTTCTAAAATCCAAATAACTTTTCTTTTTTCGCTAACATGGCTGCCTTTTCAGGTTAACTACTTTTCGAGGAACGAGACACGTTTTTACTAATCGCAAACACGAGATTTTTTTATATATATAATTATTTCGAATGGAACCGATGACGTGGACCGAACATCGGTTCCGATGGCAGTCCAGATGAGACGAACCGGTCAATTCCGGCGGGCAACGAAACGGGAAGACCGGCACCGAACGTGCAGCCGTCCGACCAGATGCGGTCAGCGCGATGGGCCCCACCACCTCCCGCCCCACCCAAAAATGCAATGCATGCAGGCAGCCTCGGTGGCCCCCACCCCGCCGGAGGAGTTATCGCCCGATCCCGTGACGTGCCATGCCGGATACGCGCCGTCCGGAGCGGCGTGAATCTTCTTTAGCCCGCGGCGCTGTCGCATCGGAGTTCAGCAACTGTCGGATGTGGACCGCCAGTTTCGGCGGCGTGGGTCCGGCCGTCCTGCTGCGGTTCCCAAGTCGGCATTATTATAATGAGGTGGGTCCCCCGTGAGGGCGGATCTTTTTGCTTCTGGTCTTTCTTTCTTGCTTTCATTGTCATGGATTGATGACGAGGGCGATGACGAGAGGGCGCTCTTCCCTGGCCGTCCGTCGGTTTTGGCCTTGGCCTTTCGGTGCTGCTCGAGGCTCGCGCGGGACGGCGGAGCCCCCCTTGGCTTTGACGGCGACGTCGCCAAGTTGACATCTTCCTTTTGCCAATGGCTTCTCCGGAGAAAGATTCCGTCCGTTCCGAAGTTTGTCCCTATACTCTGTATATCTTTGCCGCGGAGGGATGAAGACGAGAGCCATATGGAGATTCGCTCGATTGAATCTCGTAAATATCATTCGTGTGGTCGCAAATTGATACGGCATCCATATCGTTTGTTATTTTCGGATCGTGTTTTTGATCGACATTGACAGGTATGACGGCTTCAACTTGCCGGAGTCCGCCATAATTGGGAAAAACTTGACTTGAAGGTTTTGATTGCATTATTTACAAGTTTGAGAATTATATGGGTGAAAACTCTATGAGCCCGGTGGATGACGAGTTCACTTAGGACTTGCCTCTCATGCCCGAGGGAGGAAGAGAGGGCAGACTCATGAAACTTGATAGCCATCAACCATGGACGGTCAGAGGGGCAGCTGTTGGCAAGCATCGCAAGGAGGATAGTGGCAGAGCGGTGTGGCCAATCTTTTTGCCGTGAGCCTACAGAAAACTCCAAACCGGTATATTTGTCACAAATTAATTGCAAACTAATTTTTTGACCACCAGAAATTATAAATTAAATACCCATAACAAATTTACATTATGTTAATTTTTACTAAATTTTATTGTCAAATTTCTGAGTTGAAAGACACATAATAATTGATGGATGCATCAATTTGAAGTTTTACTCTCTATTTGTTATAAGAGTGTTAGTTGGTGGTTTTTGTAGCAATAATCTAATTTAATGGAAGTTAATGGAGGGTAAATTTATCATTAATGTTGTTTAGGGTGTATTGGTTTGAAGTTTTACCAAGAAGTATTAGTATGTGGTTTTTGTGGTAATAATCCAATTTAATCGAAATTAATTGAGGGTAGATTTATCACAAATGTAGTAGTTTGGGGTAAACTTGTCATAAATGTACTAATTTAGGATTTTTCATAATATTAACCCATATAATTATTCACTTCGCATGACATGTGGAATTTGTAATTTTGATTAGTCCACGTTAAATCATAAATAGCGAATGTCAAATTTCATGGGGGTAATGAATTTGATCGATAAATCTGATATCCCACGTCACGCGCATCACAAAAGAATCTGGTACTTTCGATAACTTTATTAGTATTTTTAAGCTAACTCATGAACAATATCCAATAAAATATTAAGGATCGTTAGAACATGCACGATTTTTTAGTGCACTACTAGATAATAATAATCTTTTATAGATAAGGCGGCGAATTCAATGAAGATCCAATTGTCCGATCCACCCATCTTGCCAAACATGTTTAAGCTTATTTTGGGAAGTGCTTAGCATAGTAGTGACAAAACGGATTAGGATTCTTGATTAGGATTTGATATAATGGGGGGGGTTCAATGGATTAAGTCGAGGACTGTAAAGCAAATATGCCTTTTTTAGGGGGGGTTCATTCGTTCTAATCCAGATTAGAATGGGGCAGCTGTTAGGTTTCCACCTCCACTTGCACACGGACTTTTTATTGCTCCAATTGGGCGACCTTCTTTAAGAGATCTTATTTGGAATATTACAAGTGTCGATTCCACTTAGCATGATCAACTCAATCCATTTGACCGACCTGGACACTTGTTTTGACCTTTCCTAATACTAGGAGCGCTGCTGAACATTCGATTTTATATCATGGGAAGTCGAAATGTGAAAGTTAAGGTTTTAAGGTTATCTGCTCGGTTTAATTTGGTATTGGCTTTAATGAATTCAGGTTGTATAAAATCAAACCGGTAAATTTATTATATTTATGATATATTCAACGTCCCTTTGCTTTTAGACTATGGCTAATAATTTTTTGTGGAGACGGGTCTTTTGTCTCCTGATTTAGAAATAATCGGTTGAAAGATAGAACCTAAAAATTAAACACTTTCTAATTTAAAAATAAAACATTTAAATTGTAGCCAAGCTAATTTGTGAAATTGGTTCGGGTAAGAAACTTTATTGCGTTCATTTGATTTTTATTGAAAAAGCTTTTCCAAATCCACAAAATTTGGGTTGGTTGATTGGTTTTCATTCGAGCCCAGCCATGATAATTCCTGGCTAATTGACATTTTAACCATTGAAAAAAATGGATTAAGCCATTCTTTTCCCCCTGTCATTCAGTTAATTAATTTATCCAAACCAATAATTAGGATGTAATTCAGATAATAGTGAGATAGAATGGTTGATGATGATGATGATGATGATGCACTAAACACTCCCCCGCCCCCGACCGTGCCATTTAACCAAAAGATCACATCTACAATACCTAAAAATATATAAATAACAGTAATCGATTGGAAAATAAGAATAAAATCAGTCAACATGTTCCGGGCATTTTGAACTTGGTGGCTTTGACATTCCACGGGCATGTGCTTCGAATTTTGTTTTCTTTTTCTGAAAAAAGGAAAAATTTCATGTTTTTACTTGACATATTCATCAATGCTGTTCAAAAATTGACATTTAGAAAAATGTGAACAATTTGAATTAGGGATATACACAAGAATCAGACTGACCAATTCCTAATTTTAGGTACAGAATTATACAGCTTGGATCGATTTTTTTATAAAAATTTATTCTTTTCTTTTAAAGAGTAGAGAAACGAATATTGTCAATACCCTAAATCATATCAATCCAATCAAGAAATCAGATTGGACCAACCGATTCCATCCGATATGATGTCGATTTTAGGGTGAAATCAGTCCAACTCATGAACCGATGCCCTTTCATTCTAGGGAATCGGTCAGAACGTCACTCCATGTCTTGTTTGGTTGAGAATGGGGCATCTGCCCTCTGTCCACTCCCAAGGAAAAGAGCTTTCATCAAACTCATCAGCCACTCACTATTCCTTATTTCTTCAGCTAAATAGTGCACGTGTCCCTACTAATAAAAATTAAAAAAAAGAAAAAGAAAATTGGAATAAGGTGGAAATTAGTTGTCATGAGCCACGAACCTTCACAAGCCACGTGTGTCAGATCCCTCTTCTTTTTTTTTTTTTTTTTTTTTAAAATTAATTATCTTAGCCCTTCCATTCAACCGATCCTATTTCCTTATCTATTTGAATCCCATGAGCCAATCATTGGACAAATTTGGCAAAATGAAGGATGGCCGACGTCTCGCAACTAACTTCCACACGTCAAATTAAAACATACTCCTTCGAAGTAGCTCTAATTAGGTCAATTCTTATTCGCAGCAATATTTGCTGGTGACTAAAAACGTGTACAACAACCATTTTGTTTTTCAGTCCTATTTTTTTGTTATTAAACATAAATTTATTTGATAATATAATTTCATTTTAAAATTTTTTTGAAATGAATTATTATCCAAAAAATAGATGTGAAATAGAAATGAGAAATTCAAAATTTTTAATTTTCTATTTTTGGAACAAAAGTGAGTAATGAAAACTCTTCAGTTGCCCGCCGTCATCACCTACTCACTTTGGCTATTGGCCACCATTCAGAGAATACAAATTTTGTATGATTATCGAATGCTTATTTTTGTTTAAAAACTCATTCGGAAAATATAAATAGAAAATTCATTCATGCCCTGAATTCCCATTGCTTTATTGGTCTAGTCAACCAGAAAAAGCACCGCGAGCCCCAGCATGGAAGTCGGAAGCGTCCTTGTTCGAATGAAGTCCGGCCGAAATGAGGTCAGCAATGACCGATGTGGCGCGAAAGGTGACGCGAATGAAATTGGGTCGCGGCGGTCGCAACGGAAAAAAACGAAGAGGAGCAAACCCGTCGTCTCGTGCCGGCGCGTGTGAACAGAGAAGGGAAAACCGGAACGTTCGGAAGGGTTGGTGGCCGGTACGAGGAAGAGGAGAAATTCACGTTTTGGATCTGCCCGACAACACGGGGATTTTGCAGTCGCACGTGGGCACGTTCCGCATGAGGTTAGAAGATGTCGATGCCCAAAACGTTCGGGGCCCATCCACCAACCGCAATTCCTCAGTATGCCCGTGGGGTGTGGAAATTAAGAACAAGAGAAATGATAATGGTCTGAATTGCATTCTTTTTAACTATTTTTTTTTTTTGTGTTTTTTTTTTAGGAATGTTCAGTTTTATAACTTTTGAAATCGACCCTTAAGTTTTGTTTTTGTTTTGAAAAATTTGAAATGGGAATTGAACCAGCTATACTGGAAACTGGTTTAGAATTGAGAGATGGGCTTCCAATTGAGAGCAGTGTAGGTCTAGCTTGTGTACCGGGCGCCACTTTGGTTTTACTAGATTGGCATTCAGCAGTATGACAATCGTGAGCTTGCTCCAAATCACCAATAGTTGAGGCGCATTATGATCGATGGTTTTAAATTCCGATCGCATATTACCTGGTCCATAAAATTTAATGGATATTTCATCGACCCGAGAAAGAATTATCTAAGGAGGGCCTTTCTTCTCATCGTTTGAGAATAGTCGCGTGGAAAGCTCACTTCCAATCAAATTTTCTCCTTGAATAAACTACAAAAAATCAATTTTGATACCACAAGAAAGCCAGCTTAGTCACGTGCTCCGAGCAATCCGCATGTCACGACAGCGATGGGGAGGCGGGCCATCCCAATTATACCGGTAAGTCTGCGATAGCCATCGGTTCTCTTCTTCTTGCCCATCTGCATCTAGCCCTGACTTTGCCTGCGAGTGAGCGCTAGGCAGCGAGGCCACGACCCTTCTCAAATCGCACAAGTACTTGTCAAGCTGTAAGGGCAAGATGACAAATCGTGGGAATTCGTCCATATTAATATTGTTGTTATTCTGCGACAAAAATTGCCTAAAACGCTATGGGATATTTTTAGATTTCTTTCTTTGATTTTATTTGGTAATTTAATTTAATTTATGTGACACTGCCAGGAAAGATGGGAGGGTGTGCGGTAGTACGTCGCTGGATTTGAGGCGCACTCGTGCTGCTCTGGGTCATGCGCCCAGAGGGTTGCCAGCTCGAGGAACATGCTTCTTAGCTCACTTCAATCCATACCCAGTTGGGCAGTCACGTTTCTTGCTCATTTGATTTCTGGTTTGAGGTTCCGTGCGTGATTGGTAGTCACGATTCGCCTCAATCAATACCCAATAGACTCATTTTATGGAGGATCCGATGAATCGAATTGATCATATACAATTGGGTATTTTCTTATAAAAATTTGATTGTCCATTGAGCAATAATTGATTCGATTTGGTGTATATCATGAGCCTATGTGATAAACTTAATATGATATGGAGCAGATCTTAGTTAGTTCATCAATTTAAGATTTAAGTTGTAGCGATTCTAGCAGGATATCACATATGGGTTCGAACTTGAGTTCTTTTTCGGTGATCTTCCTTGATAAATTAGACTATGTAGGAGCATCTCTTACTTTCTACCAAAAACATATCTCAAGATTCACTAAAGTCTTATTTACTGAAAAATAGGTCCATGGAAGTTTTGATTAGGCTAGCGCTAGCCACGCCTTGTTCCCCGTACTTGCTAGGATGATTAGATTAAATCAATTCTAGGTGACATGCCTCAGTAAATACAAATATAAGTATAATGTTAAATACAAATAATGGTACTAATCAAAGTACATGTATGCGAATCTCGTTGTCTTTATGATATTGTTCCAAAGAAAATGGACACTGACAAATTCAAAACATGTGACTATTATCGAGGTCCTTATCACTCCCATTCATCTCATGAATGAATCCTTACGGTTATTTTGTCTTATTTTCCGAGTGCATTACTATTTTTGAAACGTCACGAATGATCCAAGACAATTAGAAAGAGGCGTGGAGACGCAAAACCAAAACGACAATCTTGATGTGGTCCTGTCCGAAATCTGGAAATTTGCTTGATCGAACCTTGCACATATCATTCGCGTCGTCCCGAATCGATTGCCCAAGGTGGCATTCATAACATTTGTTTTTTTTCCTCGGACCAAATCTTTAGTCGACATCAACAAACATGCTGGCTTCCACTTGCCGATTTCACTCGGGACTTGCCTCTCGTGGCCGAGGAAGGAAGAGAGAGGGCGGATTCGTGGGACTCGACGGCCGGAGGGACAGGTGGAATCTGAAAATTTCATTAGTTCACGTTAAATCTTAATTAGCGAGTAAATTTCACGGAGCAATGGATATAATAGTGTGAATCCTACGTACAAGATTGCGCACATTGTAAGAGAAGCTGTCACTTTTGATAGCTTTATTAGTATTTTAAGCTCACTCAAGAACGATATTTGAGAAAATATGAAGGATCGCTTAAGCATGCACAAATAATAATCGTTTTTGGGTAACGTGGAGAATTCAATAAAGATTAGTTTGATCAATCTGACCTTCTAGACAAAACGAATTAAGATCCTTGATTAAGATTAATGTACTGTGAGGTTCCATGGATTAAATCAGGGACTGTAAAGAAAATAGACCATTTGAGGGGGGGGGGGTTCGTTCTAATCCATAGTAAAATGGGAGATGCTAGAGTTTCCATTAAACAAAATAAAGTTTAGAAAAAAAAAAAAAGATTTTTTCTCCAATTGGGTGATCTAATTGCTTTTATGAATTCCAATAGCATGGATTCAACTCAGTCCACTTGACTCGTATGGACACTTGTTTTGTGACTTTTCTTAAGACTAGGTGCCTTGAACATACAAGGAAATTGGTAACCTACAATGTCATCATTTTGACTTGGACGATAGATTGAAAATCAAACGTCGAAATGTGAAAGCAAAGTTTTTAGGTCATTCGATTTTGATGTGAAGGATGGCAAAGATATTGATTTAGTTTGATATAGATTGTGCCAAATTTTCTAGTCAAATCAAACTAGATGAGCTCATTATATTTACGATATTGTCGGTATTTCCTTGCTTGTATTACTGGGGGATGCGATCCCGTATTCAGTGGCTAAAGTGGGGCGATAGGAATACTAAATTTTTCCATGCAACTACGGTGCAACGAAGACAGAGGAATAGAATCTCTATGCTGAAAAACTCCAATGATGAGTGGACAAGGGACCCCAACCAGATCAGACTAATGTCAATAGAGTTTTTCAAAGAACTCTATACTTCAGTGGGAGACCGGAATTTTCAGCCGGTTCTGGACCAGCTTCCAAGCATAGTGACAGAGGAGATGAACCAGTCGTTAATAGATGAAATCACTATGGAGGAAATAAAAACAGCTGTCTTCCAATTAGGAACTCTGAAAGCCCCTGGCCCCGACGGATTGAATGGGCAATTTTTCCAGCATCATTGGATGGATATCAGCCCTAAACTCTATGATGAAGTTACCCGATTTTGGAGGACTGGTCGTCTAAACCCAGAACTGAACAGCACGGTTATAACCCTAGTCCCAAAGGTCCAGAGTCCAGAAAAGTTAGATCAATTCCGCCCTATCAGTTTGTGTAATTTTGCCTACAAAATAATCTCAAAAGTGATGGCCAATAGACTGAAACCCTTACTACCCCAAGTGATTACCATGGAACAAAGTGCTTTTGTTCAGGGGAGGTTGATACAAGATAATATCCTGATCGTGCAAGAAGTCCTTCACCAACTGCGTACAAGAAAAAGAAAGCGGAAGTTTGCAGCCATCCTCAAACTCGACATGAGGAAGGCCTACGACCGGGTGGAATGGGATTTTCTAGCGGCTAGTATGCTGAAAATGGGATTCAGTAATAAATGGGTATCGTTGGTCATGCAGTGCGTAACAACTGTCTCCTATAGTGTAAAAATCAATGGTCAGTTGCTACCTTTCTTTCAACCAACTAGAGGTATTCGCCAAGGAGACCCCCTATCCCCCTATCTCTTCATCTTAGTCGCAAATGTCCTATCGCACATGCTGCATAAAGCGGTAGAGGAGGGAAGCATTACAGGAATCCAGCTAAATAGGGCATGCCCTACTCTATCCCACCTAATGTTTGCGGATGATCTAATCCTCTTTATGGATGGAAAACTTGTTGAATGCCAAAATGTTGCTGCTATCCTAAATCGCATCTTGTTTTGCATACGGACGGGCAATAAATCTCAACAAGTCGGGATTTTTTTCAGCAAAAATTGTCCAGGAGACATTAAAGCAAAGCATGGCGGCGGAGATGAGAGTTGCGAGAGATTGAGAAAACAGGGGAGATACTTGGGCATCCCCTCGGATTGGGGTAAGTCAAAGAAAGAGATGTTTGCTTGGATCCTAGCCCGTATAAACGCTAAGCTAGAGGGTTGGAAAGAGAAGCTGATAACAAAGGCGGGCAAAGAAGTATTAATCAAAGCGGTGGTACAAGCCATCCCACAATACGCCATGTCAGTGTTTAAAATTCCTCTATCCATCTGTCGAGCTATTGAAAGAAAAATCGCTGACTTTTGGTGGAAAACGAATGACCAACATAGAGGAGTCCATTGGAGGAGTTGGGAGACTCTAAAGGAAAGGAAAATGAAAGGGGGGCTGGGTTTCAGAGATTTCATCTCTTTCAATGATGCAATGCTAGGAAAGCAGGCTTGGCGGCTCCTTCAGAACCCTGAACAACTATGGTGTAAGGTTTTCAGAGGCCTCTACTACCCACATGGACATATAATTAAGGCCACTAAAGGCAACAACCCCTCATGGGGATGGCAGAGTGTGATAAAAGGGAGAAATGCAATTCTCCCTTCTCTTAGGTGGGTTATTGGTAATGGACAGAAAGTATTAATCAGAGAAGACAGGTGGTTACCTAGAGGAGTCATAGGCGGCCCGGCAAACAGGGAGGAGCCGACAAGGGTATCTGAACTGATCGACGAGGAGCAACCACAATGGAAAGAGCAGACTATAGGGGAATTGTATGACCAGGAGACAGCAACCGAAATTCTCTCCATACCCCTGAGCCGAACAAGGCTAGAGGACCAAATCATATGGACACCAACTAAACAAGGCACATTTACAGTAAAAAGTGCATATCACAGCCAGCTAGCAACGCAATCACACATCAAACAGGGCGCAGCTTCTTCATCTTTCCAAACACCTCATACAATCTAGAGACGTATATGGCAGACCAAAACCCAGCCTAAACTCAAATATTTTCTATGGCAACTATGTCAAAATGCACTCCCCACAAGATTCAACCTCAGCCGAAGAAAGATCATACCTGAAGATTTGTGTGCACTATGTCAGGAACAACCCGAAACCACGGAACACCTATTCCTCCTCTGTCCTTGGACAAAATCCGTATGGGAACACCCTGCCATACAGATTCATATTAATCAGCAGCAAATTACAAGATTTGAAGAATGGATAGACAGATTCAGCCACCCTACCGTGTCACTCGAGCTTCTCACCCAGCTTTTATGGCTGATCTGGAAGGACAGAAACGGCTATGTCTTCCGCGGCCAACAGCTAAACCCAGCGCTAATAGTCTTCTTGGCGATAGCCACACATGACAGCACTACAACATCCCGGCCCCGAAGCAGCAGGAAAACAGATCAGCGATCCAACAGCTCCGAAAAATGGAAACCCCCCGCACGCGGAGCGATTAAATGGAACGTTGACGGAGCTTACCTCAGTGAGACGGGTGAAGCAGCGGTTGCCGGAGTATGCCGAGACCACGCCGGGACCCTGCTCGCTGGTTTCGCTCGGACAGTCCGGGTGGAAGAGCCGATCCAAGCCGAAGCGCTGGCCTTGCTTGAAACCCTAAAGACGATGGCACAAGAAAACGCAGCAGAAAGGGAATCGTGTGGCTGGGAAGTGGAATCGATCAATCGGGGCGGTTCAAGGCGATAAGTTGCTCTACAGATCGAGTGAACGGGGAGAAACCTTCTGCAGATCAGCTCCATGGGCCAAACTGCCCAGAACGGCAGATCAGCTGGGCCGTCCGTGGAATCATTAGCGAAGCCCATCAACTCTTGCAAGAACTTGGGCCCATCAGCATCACCCACTGCAGACGAGATGCAAATCGAGCAGCCGATTGGGTCGCAAAAGCCCAACGAACCAAAATCCTACCGGAAAACTGGGTCCAATGCCCCCCTCTGAGTTTATTAGATATCTTATGCGCGGATGTAATCCATCTTACCACTACTTAATGAAAGTCTCAGTCATTTTCGACCAAAAAAAAAAAAAAAAAAAAAAAAAAAAAGACTACGGCTAATGTTGTTCGGGGAGATGGTTCTTTTTTCCTCCAGATTTAAGAATACTCGGTCAAAAGGAAGAACCGACAAGCTAAACATCAAATTTTCATTTTAAATTTCTTAAATAAAATTATTCAAATCGAAACCAAGCTTATTTGTTGAAAAAGCTTGTCCAAATCCACAAATTTTGGGGTGGTTGATCGGCTACAGATTGAACCAAGCCATGAAGATTCCTGGCTAGCCGATACAAGCCATTAAAAAGAAATGGATTAAACCATTCTTTTCCCCTTGTCATTCAGTTAATTAATTTTCGAAACCAATAATTAGGATGTAATTCAGATTATAATAGAGGGTGCGAATGGTTGGTCAAAGATATTATAATAATGCGTGTGAATGCACCAAACCACCCTCCTTTGACCGTACCGTTTATCCATAAGATCACATGTACACACCTAAAAATATATAAATCAAAGTAATCAATTGGAAAATAAAGGAAAAAAATAAAATCATTCAATAGGTTCATCGCGTTTTCTTCTTGTTGTTGAACCTGCTTTGTCGCCCTCTATGAAAGTTCTTATTCAAGAGGCAATTCATCGCATGTGCGAGCCGCGTTTCCACTGGAAACTTTCCAGGCGTTTTCAGCTTCGTAGCTTCGACATTTTCCACGAGCATATGCTCCAAATTTTGTTTTCTTTTCACAAAACGGGTGAAATTCATGTTTTCACTTGACATGTCCATCGACGTAACTAGAATTAGGTAAATTCCTGCTAGGAGTAAATTTCGGCGGCGACTAAATTCCCATGTCTATGCCGATCTTAGTAAGGAAAAGGCCCGGTGTGTCCGAAATCGGAAGTGCCCTTGCCTGAAGGGAATCGAAGACTGAAATGAGGTCAGCAATGACAGATATAGCAACATATGAAGAGACGATCCGAATGAAATCGGGCGGCGGTCAGTGCATAGGGAAAATGGAAAAAAAAGGGTCAACGAAGAGCACCCCGTGCCTCGTGCCGATCGTGTGTGAACAGAGGCGACCTAATTTTCAGAAGGATGGTCATTTCAACGAAGACGAAGTCTTGAACTTTTGTGACTTACCCGTAGGCTATACGCTATGTTGAATCGCTCGCTATTGGGTTCATAAGATTTGGTGAAATTTCATGGATCCGAGAAATAATCTACCCAACGTGGGACTGTCTTCTCTGTCATTTCGGAATCAACTAACACTAAAATTTCGTTAGCTCATAACAAGATCTATGTCCTCTTTTAGCTGTCGATATTCATATTAAAAAACTCACTTCTAATCCCTTGAATAAGGCACAAAAAGATCAATGTTGCCATTCCAAGAAAGCCAGCTTCATCACGTGCTCCAAACTATCTGCATGTCATGACAGCAATGCGAAGACTGCGGCAGCCTTCAGTTCTTCTTCTCCTTCTTCTTCATCATCAAACCTAATGGGGGCCCCCCTCCAACCTGCTGCATCATAAGTAGAATGTCAAGCTGTAGGAGAAAAACAAATTATTTATGTGTCCAAGTTAATGTTGTTGCTATTCTGCGACAAAGGTTGCATGAAAGATGATGGGATATTTATCGATTTCTTTTTTATTTATTTATTCATTTATTTAATAATTTCATTTAATTTATGTGATAGTGCCAAGAGTGATGGGGGAGTGGATGATAAGTAACAACAGCTAACTTCAAGATGGCGTGAGTCGGATCACTGAATTTAAGGAGCTGCTGCTGCTTTGGGTCATGTGAGGGGAGAGTTGCCAACTTGAGGAACATGCTTTCTTAGCTCACTTTCCATCAATAGCCAGTTGGGCAATCATGTTTCTTGCTCAGTGATTTCTGTTTTCATGTTTCCTGCATGAAGATGCTTTCCAGGCGCTTTGATCAATACTCAACAAGATTCAATTTGATAGACAATGCGATGAATAAAGCTAATCATATATGATCGAATGTTCATATTTGAATTCAATCGTTTCTTGAGTTGGAACCGATTTGATCAGGTATGTATGATGGATCCATGCAATAATTACTCAATCTTGATGGGTTGGATTCGCTTGAAACCAAGATGCTCAACAAGATGCTTTACACACAAAAGTTTGAGGCACATTCATTGGGTAAACCTATCCAAACATCCAACAAGATTTTGTAGCATGACTTATAGATTTATTTTGTGCACCCCTTTTATTATCTTTAGCATTATCATTAACATATTGACAAGTCATATTAGAGATATTAAGTAGGGACGGGCGGTTTCAAATTAAGTGGTTGCAAAGTGAATAGGTTTTTAACATGTAATTTAGAATTGACCCAAGAACTGATTTTGTACATTTTGATCCACATTGTTGGTCCGATTTGATTCTAGGATCTACCTGGAAATTGGCCAATTCTTCTTCTTTTTGTCATCTTTTTATTCATGTAAAGAATAAATGTTAGTAAAACAACCCCTTATCTACAATTGAGACAAATAGTAGCTATAGCAAATTGGTAGAGCAACAAATAGGGAGAAGTATATTATAAAACAAAGAGAAATATAAAGCAATTGGGAAATGTCCAACTCATCCCTTAGTGAAAAAATATGAAAGTTAAAGTAAAAATAGAAATTCACAAAAATATGCTTTTCCACTTCAACACATAAACTTTATTTGATGATAATATCCTCATTAAAAAAATTCGTATATGAAAATAAAAGAAGTTATTAAAAAAATTTACTCAATAGATGTACAAAAGGGATTACAAAACAAATAATGTTTTTTAGTCCCATTTTGCATCAAGAATGGAATTGAACTGATAACAGTTGGTGAATCAAACTAGAATTGGCCATGTAGGGTTAGTCCATCGTGATTTCAAAGTCTACCCAGGACTGGTAAATTTACTATTAAATATTAATGAGCCTACTAATTTAAATAATTCATCTTAATTTGTCACGTTGTCAAACGAATCTTTATTAAATTCATCACGTTACCCAAAAGAGAAAGTGCTACATCTAATGATTTGAAAAACATGTTTATACATGAATGATGCTTAATATTTTCTTTGAATTTAGACTAATAAGTTATCTTAAAAACCTATTTAAAACCATCATATGTGAATGCTTTTCTTTTTTTTTTTTTTAAAGGGCGCTACGGGTAAGCTATGTGAGGAAACTTGCCTGGGTCTTTCCTCCATCAAGAATCCCATCTTTCACGTGTCCAATCCAATCCAGGCGTGAAAAATCAACGAAAACGCCCTCATCTCCATTATCATATTATAAAAAAAATTATAAAAAAACGCAAATATATAAATGAAATAAAATAAATGAGAAAATAAGAAAAAGATCGCCTCCTTTCCTCGTCAGTATAAGAGAACGCGTAGCAGCATCTCCTCTGCTTCATTCTCCCTCACCAACCCAAAGCCAAAACCCACGCAGAGACAGAGCGCGCAGAAGACCCCCCGCCCCCCGCCCCCTCTCTCCATCTCTCTCTCTCTAAAAAAGTTCTCTCCAATCCCTGAAAAACCTCAAGATTCGCGAAACCATGGGCTGGGTCCGAGGCAGAGAGATTGGCCACGGCGGCTTCGCCACCATCCACCTCGCCGTGCCCGCCGGAACCTGCCCCTCCGACCACCCTCCGTTGATGGCCGTCAAGTCCTGCGACGCCGCCTTGTCTTCCTCCCTCAGGCACGAGAGGCAGGTCCTGCGCGAACTCGGCGAGTGCCCGCGGATTGTCCGCTGCCTTGGCGACTCCCTCACCGCCGAGCGCCGCGGCGAGGAGCTCTACAACGTCCTCCTCGAGTACGCCGCCGGCGGCAGCCTCGCCGACAGCGTGAAGTCCAGAGGGGAGCCCCTGTCGGAGCCCGAGATCAGACGCCACGCGAGGTCCATCCTGGAGGGGCTGGAGTTCGTCCACTCCAAAGGGTTCGTTCACTGCGACGTCAAGCTCCAGAACATCCTCGTATTTCCAAACGGCGGCGACGAAGAAGTCAAGATCGCTGACTTCGGCCTCGCGAAGAGAGCAGGCGAACGGTTGTCCAAGGGCGGGAAACAGGGCGGGCTCGAGTGGCGGGGGACGCCCATGTATATGGCGCCGGAGTCAGTGAACCGCAACGAGTACGAGCCGCCGTCGGACGTCTGGGCGCTCGGGTGCGCGGTGGTGGAGATGGCGACGGGGAGGCCGGCATGGGGATCGCGGGCCGTGTCGAACGCGTATGCTCTCATGATCAGAATCGGGGTGGGAGACGAAATCCCGGAGATTCCGGAGGGATTGTCGGAGCAGGGAAAGGACTTCTTGATGAAGTGCTTCGCGAAGAACCCGAAGAAGAGGTGGACCGCCCGTATGCTCTTGAAGCACCCCTTCCTCGCCGTCGACTGCCTCAACAACGACGAGGAGGTCGTGAGAGATTGCGGAGTCGTAGAATTCGCGGATTCCTCGCCGAGGTGCCACTTCGATTTCCAACACTGGGTGTCGATGCAATGTTCAAGAACGAGTTGGGAATCAGGCTCGCTTTCGCCCACCGCAGAGATGGATTCCGATCCATCCTTCATCGGAGAGCACGCTGCATCAGAGATCTCGTCTGATTGTTCTCCGGTGATCGATCGGTTTGGCGAGTTGGCGAGGGAGGGGAGGCGTAATTGGGAAGATTCCGAGGGTTGGGTAACCGTTCGATGATGGGAATCCGTCCAATTCCGAAAGCAGAGTCAGCATAGCTTAGAACAGAGCAGAGTTCTTGGATGATTCCTTTTTGTTCAATCCCAGGGTTCTGATTCAATTGATTATTTTTTCTTTTTTTTCACTTCTACGAATGTGAATATCGGTTCGGTTATTGCAGACGAGGGATGTACAGAGAGATTCTTCGATGCAATAAAAAGGAAAAAAAATCATATCTTTCTTAAAGCTGCAATTTTAGTGGTGCAAAGTTGGACTGAATTCTCTGCAACTTTTCTTCTTGGGAGTTTGCAGTCTTTGCTCGGAAACAGTTCATTGATTTGCAGTGAAGCTGTCGTGATTTTACGGAGACGACTTCCTTTTATTAATTTATGAAAAAAATTGCTTCCGACATATATTTGTGAACCGTACTTCAAAAAAGAAAAGTGATGATTTCCTCAATTAAGGATGATCGACACAATTTCAAATGAAAATTACCATCATGGTTGATCTAAAAGAGGCAACTAGATCTAAAAGAGTTTGTTGTTTTTGCTCGGAAACAGTTCATTGATTTGTAGTGAAGCACTCGCGCGAATTTTTTGTACTCTAGCATTATGAATTTCATAAGGATGAGTCATATCATATAGCAGTCATGGCCAATTGAGTTCTAAAATTGAATAGATGTTGACTGAATCGATCATTGTATAATAAGTTTAGGACCTTTTTCCCAATCATCTCGGTACAAAATTGGTAAACTTAGGTCATATGGAAAAAGGGCAAATACCATAAATTATGCTATTTGTGATAATTTTATCCTGAACTATTTTTTGTATCATTAAAAATCACAAACTATACCACTTGTAATAATTTTATTCTAAATTTTTTTTATACCACTACAAATCATAAACTATGCCACTTATGGTATTTTATCTTGAATTTTTTTTTGTGCCACACAAAACCCCAAATATGCAACTTAGAATAAATTTACCCCAAACTTTTTCGCTAAAAGGCATTTACGTCCTTTTCCATTTTTTTTTTCTTTCTCATTCCTTCCCTTTGCCATAATAGGCAGAGGAAAGTCGGTGATGGCCGCCCTCACTTGCCCTTGTTGGCGTCGGAGTTGGGCGAGGGCAACCCTCGCCCGACGCTGGCAAGGGTCACCTTTGCCTAACTTAGGCGAGGGCGGCCCTCGCCTCGCCTGACCCAAGTGAGGTTCACCCTCGCCTGACTCAAGTGAAGGTCGCCCTCACCAGATTCGATGATGGCAACCCTTGCTTGGGTCGGGCAAGGCGAGGGCGGCCCTTGCTAGTGTCGAGCAAGGGCAACCCTTCCCAATGCTAATGAGGCCCTTGTCAGATTTGGCTTGGGTGGCTCTCGCCCAACACCGGTGAGGGCTGCTCAACGCTAGTAAGGGTCGCCTTCACCTTGCCCGACCTAGGCAAGGGCGGACAAGGGTAGCCCTCATTGACTCCGTCGCCGGCATCCAGCGTGGCCCATTGCCAACTTCCCTTTGTCGGCCATGGTAGAAGGAAGGAAGGAGAAGGAAAAAAATAAAATGGAAAAGGACATAAATGCCCTTTAGCTAAAAAGTTTGAAGTAAATCTAAATGGCATAGTTTAAGATTTTTTTTGGCAAAAAAAAAGTTTTGTATAAAATTGTTACAATCAGCGTAGTTTGGGGTTTTTAGTTGCTTAAAAAAAGGTTCAAAGTAAAATTGTCACAAGTAATATAATTTAGGATTTTTGGTGGTATTTGCCCTATGGAAAATTCCTTTCAGATACATAAATGAGTCCACTAATTTTAATAACCTATTACAGTTCATCACATTACTTAGGAAACTCATATTAATACATGTTTTAGCATCTCTTGTGTTTTCTTAAAGATTTTCTTCATCATGTGTCTTACAACACATGTGTTAATAGTGTTAAAAAGGTCCAACATAAAAAAGTTTAGCATAATATGAAGCAGTTAACATATATTAGTTGGTTCATACTTTTATCTTAAAGTTTTGAACAAAGGTAGATCTAATTGGATTAGAGCTTTCTCTGGTCTCTTTTGCAGAATTCCTAGTATGTTGAGGGCTCCTAGTCTAAAAGAGGCAACTAGAGAAAAGCAGCCTCGAGTTTACCATGACAGTTGCTGCAACACATAGCAACAATGTGTTGAAATAGGATGGTGAGGAAGGAAGCATGGATTAGATAAGCCTGCTTAGGAGGAGATTGTTAAAGTGCAGTGAGAATAGTCTTGGGGAAGTCCAACATGATATATATATTAACTTAAGATTTAAGTTACAGTAATTTCAAATGAATATCATAACTGGGTTTGGACTTAAACTCTCTTTTAGTGATCTTGTTGACAAACGATTATGTAATAGCATCTCTTACTTTCTACAACAAATGCATTTTGAGATTCACTAAGATCTTATTTATTTATAAAATAGGTGCATGGAAGTTTTGATTAGACTAACGCTAGTTACACCTTGTTTCCCATGCCCGCAAAGATGAAGTTGATTTGCGAATCAATTCTATGTGATATGCCTCAATAGATACAAATATAAGTATAACGCTAAATATAAGGACTCTACTAATTAAAGCAAATGCGTGCAATCTTGTCGTTTTTTGATAGTAATATCTTTCCAAAGAATGGACACTAGCAAAGTCAGAAACACGGCCATCATCGGAGGTACTCATCAAATCCCATTCATCTCACGAATGAATCCTTACAGTTCATTCATTTGTCTTTTCTTGAGTGCATATAATCATTTTCTGACGTGACGAATGATCTGACCTAAATGACAATCTCAATCCATTATCATAGCGATTTTCAGGTCAACTACTTTTCAAGGGGCGCGACACGTTTTTCATTCGTCAAGAACCCAAGATTTTTGTTTTTTACTCTCTTTTTACGTCGTATCGAACTGACAGTAGTCGGTCCTCGTGATATGATACGGGCCAAATGAACGAAACCGGTCGAGATCCACCACCACCGAACGTGCAGATTCGTCGGCATACATTGCACCAGATTGCGATTAGCGCGAGGGCTCCCCCCAGCCCCACCCAACACCCCCCCTCCCTTTCCAAGCGCATGCAATGCATGCAGCCTCGGTAGGCCCCCCACCACCACGGCCAAGCCACGAGCGTACGATCGAGGGGGGGTGGCCCGGCCACCCGCCGCGGCAGGAGTTATGGCGTGCGGCCCGCGCAATTCGGCGCAGCACGCGCGATCCAATCCAGATCAGTCGCTTTGCGATTCTTTGCGACGAGGTGGCGTGAGTCGTTTTTGCCGGCTGTGCTCTGTATCGGCGCGAGAGTTCGGCTGCCGCCTGTCACGAGCTAGAGATCGCGAGTTTCGGTTATCGAGTGGTCGGGCGGGTGGGTCCCGCGGTTCTTTTAAGGATCCTTTTCTTGTTTCCTCCTCCTGATCTTTTCGTGTGTCAGTGGATCGGTGGTGATGCTGACGAGGACGATGATGCAGGACTGCTCGAGGTTGGAGCAGGACGGCGGAGCCACTTCGCCCCGACAGCGGCGACAGTCAGTCGCCAAGTTGCCAATCTTCTTTTCATGCACGGGCTCCTCGGCTCCTCCTCCTCCTCGGGGAAGAGAAGGAGATTCTCCGACGTTTTCCGAATTTTAAGACATCTTCTTTTGACCCCAAGAAGTGCGCCCGACGTGAGGGATATGGCTTTCGTTGTTCCTTTTGAGGGTCCTCGTTCGTTTGAGTTTCCACTCCCACTTGGACATGGAACACCAAACGAAAATTTAGAAGAACGAGATTTTTTTCTTCTTTTTGGGTCCAATTGGGTGATCTAACTGCTTGTATTAATATCACTAGCATGGATCAACTCGATCCACTTGACTTGACTTGCATAAACACTTGTTTCGTGACTTTTCCTAAGACTAGGAGCCCTCAACATACGAGGAATTTGTTAACCTACAATATCGTCATTCTCACTTGGATGATAAATTGGAAAACAAGGGTACTTCGAGTTTAGATTGTGTTCAAACGAAAATCAAGCATTGAAATGCAAAAGCTGAGTTTTTTCAAGTCATCTGATTTCGAAATGAAGGACGGCAAAATTACTGGAATTTAGTTTGGTATTGACTTTACCAAATTTTCGGATCAAATCAAACTAAACTGATGAGCTCATTATATTTATAATATCATCGGTATGCCTAAGACTAGGGATAATATTTTTCGGTTCCTTTTTTTTCCTTCTAGATTTAAGAATGTTTGTCAAAAGGTGGAACCGATAAATTAAACATCAAGTTTTCTTTTTAATTTTATAAATAAAATAGTCAGATCGAAACTGAGCTAGTTTGTGAAATTGGTCCAGAGTTCGAAACTTTATCAGGTTTATTTATTTTTGTTGTTGAAAAAGCTTTTTCCAGATCCACAAAATTTGGGGGTGGTTGATCGGTTTTCAATTGAACCAAGCCAAGAAGATTCCTGGCTAGCTGACCCTTACTTTTTTCCCCTTGCAATTCAGGTAATAGTGGGTGAGAAAGGTTGGTCAAAGATATAATGATAAATGATAATGTGTGTGAATGCCCTAAACACCCCCTTTGACCGTGCCATCTATCCAAAAAATCCCATGTACATACCTAAAATTATAAAAATAAAGTAACCAATTGGGGGAAAAAAGTAAATCAGTCAACAGGTTCATCGCGTTTTCCTCTTGTTGAACCTGCATGGTGAGGCGAATCAATCGCACGTGGCGAGTTGTTCCGGTCGTTTCGAGTTTGGTGTCTTTGACATTTTCCCACGAGCATGTGCTTCGAATGTTTTAATCTTCTAGAAAAGGGAAAGCTGTTGTTTTCACTTGACATATTCATCGACGTACTTAGGAAAATGTGAATAATTCCGAGGAATCGGTTGAGTATCTCTCTTCCCCTCTCGTTCGGTCGAGGAAGCTACGTCTGCCTTTTGTTATCTCCTTAAAAAAAGAAGCTTCATCGAACTCACTAGTCAATAAGCTACTCGTACGTTTTTTTTTTTTTTTTTTTTTTGAGTTGGGGGGGGGGAGACAAGCATTTAAATACTCAAGTGCATGTCCATTCTAAATAGAATATATAAAAAAAAAAAAATTGGGACATGAGATGCAAAGTAGTCATAAATATCATAGTTTGGAGCAACAATTGAGGGTTGTAATCCATTCTAAAGATAGGACTTCGTATTCTACAAAAGCATAGTTCCTATCGGACCAAATGTTCGATCTCGTGACATTTAGTATGAAACCTTGTGTTGCATATCTGTAGTCGACGTGCAGTCCAATCTTAGGAACCGGAATGTAACATCTTGGATCTAACTTTCACGTGCCGAATTGAAGTGATCTTCTAGCCGGAGCAATTTCCGCCGGCGACTATGTTGGGGTCAGCAGTGACGTTGGTTCATGGTCAACGCAAGGGGGGAAATGAGAAAGAGGAGCAACCCATGTCTCGTTTGCTTTCTTAGGGATTTGGCATTCCGGTGTATGTATTTCCTGCTGATGTTTGGTGATTTTTTGTAGAGGTAATCGGATTCTAGAACATTCGAACCGCCCTTTGCTTTCGGTTTAGCAAAATCGAAACCTAAAAGTCGAACCCCCTTACACTTGGAAACGGCTCAAAATTGAAATGGCCATCTCGAGGTCTATTTTCAATTTCTTCTTTTTTTGTCAATCTATTCTACTCTTACTTTAACTCTCACTTTCAAATTATTGCATTGCCACTTTACAAGGTGTGAAAAGTCAAAATTTACACTTAAAGCTAAATCATTCACATTCCAACCTTTTGAAAAGATGGAAATTTGAACCCCCATCTCTCCCTTCCCTTCCCATGTGGCAAGGGTGGCGGTTGGTCCGTTTCAGGTTGGAGTGGTGCAAGTTTGGCTCTTTTGTACCAAGCATAGGATCACTTCAATTTTACTCCAAGTTGCATCCGGTGGTGCGACAATCATGATATGGCTTAATAATGAGTACTAGTTATTCCAAAACAGAATCAAACCAAAATTTCGTGCATTTCTTGTTCAGGCCGATTTTGGTTTGAATTCTCGAAAAATAATTGTTAGTTTTTCTAGTTCAATTTTGTTAATCGATCCAAACTGAAATTCTTAACAAAAATTGAATGTTAAACTTAAAATTTCTCTTATTTCTCATCCCTTGTTTAGTTTAGTGCAAATTTGGTTCAAGTTGGAATCTCATTCTATCGGTTTGGATTTCTTGGAAACGCGAACCAAACCGTTGACACTCTTAGTTATGGTGGTAAATCAAACACCCTAGACCACAAGCATTCTTTATTAATTCCCATGCCGGCTGCTTTCACCAAGTGATGGAAGGTCATTATTTTTTGTAGCTTATGTTCGGTAATTCCTTATCAATACTCAAGGGAACATCTTCCTATCCCCTCTCAATTGCAGCCGAAGTTATTTAGAGTAGAGAGACTGCATAAACATAAAGAGTATATGAGACTTGCTGTCAAGTAACGCGGGACAATATTCAACCGATCATACATAATAGAACAACAATTAGTACGGCTTGTGATCGTACATGATGTTGAATAATTCCGGTTTAGAATTGAAGTGGCCGGACCACCTTAGTTTCCGGTTGGGAGTGGCATGGGCCCAACTTGTGTATCAGGCACAAGGATCACTTCAGTTTTACACAAACACGCGTCTGGTGGTGCGAGGATCACGGGCTTACTCGAAATCAAGAGTAGTTGTGGCGCATTTCAATTCGTGCATTACCCAATCCATAAAATTCAATAGGTACTTCAAACACCCGAGAAATAATCTACCCCGACGAGGGGATTTCTTCTAGTCCTTTTGAGAATAGCCATATAGAAAAATCACTTCCAATCTAAATTTCCCCTTGAATAAAAGGCACGCAAAATCAATCTTGCTAATTCAAGAAAGCCCAGCTTCATCACGTGCTCCGAGCAATCTCGCATGTCATGACGGGGATGCGGAGGCGGGCCAAATCGATTGGACCGGTAAGTCTGCCATGGCCCCCCGAACCCTCTCAAATCATGCAAGTATAATGCCAAATGGAGGGACAATAAAGACAAATCGTGCCTCTCGCAAAAGGTCGAGAGTTCGAATCCCAGCTTCGTTATAGGGTGACTTACCTGGTTGCATGTGTATGTGGTGGCTAACACGTGGGGCCCGGGGTTTTTCCCTAGGTTGTCGGCGGGGTGCGGGGTTCCGGATCATAAAAAAAAAAAAAGACAAATCGTGTGTAATTGTCATTATTAATATTTGTTATTATCGTGGGACAAAGGTTGCATGAAACATGATGCGATATTTTTAGATTTCTTTCTTTTTTAATATATTAATAATTTTATTTAATTTATCCTATATTGCCTGGAGTGATGGGAGGGATGGAGCAAGTCTCTGAATTTGAGGCACGCTGGCGCTGCTCGGGTCATGTGCCGAGTGGGTTGCCAAATTGAGAAACATGCTTCTTTACTTCACTTCAATCTGTACACAAGTTGGCAATCACGTTTTCTTGCTCAGTGATTTCTGGCTTCATGTTTCGTGCGTGTATGGTGCTCACGATTCGCCTCGATCAATACCCAATAGGACTCGTGTTATGGAAGATACCATGGATTGAATTGATGAGATACATTCGAATGTTTTATTTTATAAGAATTCGACTATTTCTTAAGTTGTAATAGATCCGGATTTGGTACATGTCATAAATCTATGTGATAATTGCTTACTTTTGATAAGATTGGATTCATTGGAAACCAAGATGTTCAACAAAATGCTCACTTACAAAAAGTACTCGAGACACAATATTAAGTAAATCTATTCAAGCATCTAACAAGAATTCACAACATGATTTATTAAATTCACTTATTAAACTCATTTTCATATTTACTAATTTAAGTAATCACTGACAATTTGTCACATCAAACAAATCTTCAATTAGGATTTGTCTCGTTGGCAAAAAAAACATATTTATATCCGGGCATAGAAAAATATGTACATACTCAAGTGGCATGTTAATTTTTTTTTGGATTTTGTTAAGTAAGTCATGTTAAAATATTAATGGAGGTATTATAATCGAGAGCTCTTTTCCGTGACACGTGCAATCAAATTTAAAGCAAACGTGCAATCAAATTTGAAGATTCAATTCGTTGCTTTAAATTTGATCGCTCACCAATCAACATTTCAAACAAAGAGCAAAAAAATTCGTCGGGGGCAAGTGAATAAATATCTCCCGCGAGAATATAACACTTTCGTAATTCCGACCAATCACGTGGTCGTGAGGTACGCTACATGAGGAAACTCGTTTGTATATATATATGTTAGTCTTAAAAATAAAATAAAATAAAATAAAATAAGATCTTCTCCTTTCCTCGTCAGCATATAAACGCGTGCCTGCCAGTGTCTCCTACGTTTCATCCTTCCTGCCCAAGCAAAGCAAGAAACCCATACAAGATAGAGACACAGAGAGCAAAAGATTCGCGAAACCATGGATTGGGTCCGAGGCAAAGAGATTGGCCACGGTGGCTTCGCCACCATCCACCTCGCCACACCCGCCGGAACCTTCCCCTCCGACCACCCTCCGTTGATGGCCGTCAAGTCCTGCGACGCCGCCCTGTCTTCCTCCCTCAGGCTCGAGGGGCAGATCCTGCGCGAACTCGGCGACTGCCCGCGGATCGTCCGCTGCTTTGGCGACTCCCTCACCACCGAGCGCGGCGGCGAGGAGCTCTACAACGTCCTCCTCGAGTACGCCGCCGGCGGCAGCCTCGCCGACAGCATGAAGTCCGGAGGGAAGCCCCTCTCGGAGCCCGAGATCAGACGCCACGCGAGGTCGATCCTGGAGGGCCTGGAGTTCGTCCATTCCAAAGGGTTCGTTCACTGCGACGTCAAGCTCCAGAACATCCTCTTATTCCCCAGCGGCGGCGACGAAGTCAAGATCGCCGACTTCGGCCTTGCCAAGCGAGCGGGCGGGAAACAGGACGGGTTCGAGTGGCGGGGAACGCCCATGTACATGGCACCCGAGTCAGTGAACTGCAACGAGTACGAGCCGCCGTCGGACATCTGGGCGCTGGGGTGCGCGGTGGTGGAGATGGCGACTGGGAGGCCGGCATGGGGGTCGCGGGCTGAGTCCAACGCATGTGCTCTCATGATCAGAATCGGGGTAGGAGACGAAATCCCGGAGATTCCAGAGGGATTGTCGGAGCAGGGGAAGGACTTCTTGACGAAGTGCTTCGCCAAGAACCCGAAGAAGAGGTGGACCGCCCGCATTCTCTTGAAGCACCCCTTCCTCGCCCTCGGCTGCCACCACAACGACGAGGAGGTCGTAAGAGATTGCGGAGTCGTCGAATCCCCGGGTTCCTCTCCGAGGTGCCACTTCGATTTCCAAGACTGGGTTTCGACGGAATGGTCAAGAACGAGTTGGGAATCGGGCTCTTCGCTCTCGCCCTCCCCGGAGACGGATTCTGATCCGTTCTCACCGGTTTCCTCGTCGGCGATGGATCGGATTGGAGAGTTGGCGAGGCAGGAGAGGCCTAATTGGGAAGATTCCGTGGGTTGGGTGACGGTGAGATGATGGGGCATCATTCCAGTTCCAGAAGCAGAGTCAGTATTAGCTTAGGAGCAGAGCACAGACATAGCAGTCTTGGGAAGATTTTTCTTTTTTTTGGAAAGGGTCAATCCGAGGGATTCTGATTCATTCGATTCTTCTTCTTCTTTTTTTATCCTTTTTCCTTTTCGGCGACTGTGAATACTTTGATATTCGATTATTACAGAAGATAGAGATGTAGAGAGAGAGAGAGAGACAGGCACGCTTTCTTTGATGCAATGCAATGAAAAAGAGCAATAAAATAAAAATAAATTACATCTTGTTTTTTTGCGGCCGCAATTTTAGCTGTGCAAGTTCGATCGAATGCTTTGCAAAAATCTCTCTCATGATGTCGGATGTTTTGCTTCGGAAACAGTTCATCGATTGCAGTGCAGCAGTCGCGATTTTACGAAGGCGACCACCTCGTTTTTAATTTTGTCGGCAAACCCTTCCGAGAGATACTTGTGAACTGTACTTGACAGAAATACTGATAATTTCGCCCCATTAAGAATTACTCGCTAATTGAATTCTTAATTACACGTTCATCTATATTAAAACCCAAAAAGAGAGAGAGGGAGATTTATGCTTTTGCCCTTGCATTATTTGTCTTCTTTAAATGGAAATGTCTCTGCTTTATTGACTTGGTAATTCCATTTAGGGAATCCCGACGTGGTCATTTCCATAATGGCAAATCACATTAGAGATGGCAAGGGTAATTAAACTCGGTCAACTAAATGCCATGGTGAATTCCTATTGGATACATGAACGATCCTATTGATTTAGTTAACCATTTATGATTTACCCCATTTCTTAATAAACCCGTTTAAATATATGTTTTAGTATATCTCACATTTTCTCAGAGGTTTCCTTCGCCTTGTCTCTTAATGTGCTCATTTCAATACTAGATGAAGTCAAAATTTAAAAATATAGTGTAATGAGGAGTAGTTAATATATTATAGTTGATAATAACCAATTGTTTTGAACTTGGAAATGAATTTAGACCTAATTGGATACAAAATATTTGGTTTCAGGGGCTCCTCAGGTGATCTCTTTAGGTGAACCTATCAAGTTTCCACTACACGTGATCAACACAATTTCAGGTGAAAATTGTCATTACGGTTGATCTCGATAGATTACTAGAGCAAATGGTCTTGAGTTTGCCATGATGGTTGTTGCAATACATAGCAACAATATGGAGCTTCACTTTAAGACATGTTGGCACAGAGGGAACAACGTTTAGAGGAGCACGCCTAGGAGGAGATTGATAAAATGATCATGCGAAGAGTGTTGGAGGAGTGCAATGCCATTGAAATTTGGTATAGCACGGAGTAGTTGGTATATTTTAATCGGCTCGTTAACTTAAGTTTCTAAGGAAAATGTAGTTCCAATTGGATTTGGCAATCTCCCCAAGTGAATGACATGTGTATTAGGATTAACTAGATTTGAAAATCAATTCCATGCTATACGTAATAATAAACATCGATATAAGCATACTTCCTAAGATGTTTTATTAGGAAAATTCATGCTAATTAAATTATATGTAGGCAATCTCGTCGTCTTTGCCAGGGAAGTTCATGATACCAGCATCATCTCAAAGAATTTACACTAACAAACGAAGTCGAAACACGACCCATCGTCGAGGTCCTTATCAATCCTTCGTCCCACTAATAAAAATCCTTTCTTCTCCATTTTATTTTTCGAGTGCATATAATTAATTTTTTTTTTTGACGTCATGAATGAGGTAAGCCAGTTAGAAAGAGACGTACCATGTACGAAACATAAGACGTCATGATTCGGTCTTTTGCGAGCTCAACGTGACGGAGGAAAAGTATCCCTTTGTCTCTCCGTTGAACTGAAAATTTAATCCAGCGACGGTCAATTTTTATTTTTATTTTTTTATGTCATTTTATTTTTCATTATGTGTGGGGAAGCAACGAAGAAATGGTAGGGTTGTCCCCTTTAAAGTGCTCCGACAGTGATTCTTTACGTATCGATTTTTCTGGTAGTATTTGCAATTGGCACTTTAAAAAACCCGAGTAAATCTTCTTCTTCTTCTTCCTTTTTTTTTTTAACACAGTGCTTTTCGGGTCGATTGCTTCCTGAGGAATGGGAGAGCTTTTTATTCATCACAAACTCGAGATTTTTGTTTTCTTTTATTCCGTATCGAATCGATGCCGTAGACTGTACACGGGTTCTAGCGATAAGGCCGAACAAACCGGTCAGTTTCTCCAAAAGACGGCTGAAATGGGAAGAACACCGGCAAGCGTTCGCAGCCGTCCATATCGGATGGTCCCCAAAATGCAATGCATGCGTGCCGCCCTGGTGGGCCCCCACCGCAAGGTCCGAACGTACGGCACCCGATTCCCATTTAAGAGGTGGCGGCCCATCCGCCGGCGGAGGAGTTGTTGTGTGCGGCTGCACGACCTTGCAGGGCGCGTGCGGCCTGCCGGATCCGGGCTCTTTGATTTTCCCGGGTAACGGACGTTTGCCTGCGGCATGATCGCCGTGGGGCTCAGCCGCCGTTGTGAGCTCCGCCACAGGAGGGCGGGTCCCACTTGCTACAGCCGTCGAGCGGGTTGCGTAGTGGTTCCCGCGTACTATGAGGATCTTTTTATTCCTTCCGATCTTTTTGTCAGCGACGGTTGATGATGACGACTTCAGAAGACAAGGGATGTTGTGCAACGCCCGTTCCGTGGCAGTTGGTTTTGTTGTGTGCTCTAGCTGGCCTTTCGGTACCGCATGAAAATGGCAGAAAAAGGGGTTGCTCGTAGTGTTGGTTAGTTCCCGATCCGGTTCCAAGATGGATTGAAGATCGGATTGGGAGGATTAGTTCTCAAAATTGGAAATTGGGGAATGGACCGATTAATCTTAGAATCGGGAATCCAACCGAAGTATTGATCGGGTCCTACCCAATGAACCGGTCTAACACGAAGAGAAAGGGAATAGAAACTTCAAGGTTTTCTTTGCTTTCATTGATATGTATTTATATTACAAAGTGTAAACAATAAAAGGAAAATATAAATATACAAAATCATTTTGAATCACTAATTGATATTAATCTAAACCTTGGATTGATTTAAGTATCTTCAATTAAATGAATTGCACAAATCATATCTCCAACACCGTCACCTTTTCTTCCCACTATTTAGAACATGACCGAAATAATATTTAGTTCATATTATCCTAATCTTTTGAAGATAAAAAGTAATGGAGTCGATCTAGTCCAGTTTGATCCCCCTTTGAAATTAGGAATTGGATCGCCAATGCACCCGTTCTACTTTTAGGAACTAAGAATCGAATTGACACTCTTGAGAACTAAACCCAACCGGCCGATTCGATCCAATCCGGGCAGTTCTAGTTTGGGTGATCTATTTTGCACAACCTTAGCTAATTGCTTGAGGTTGGAGTAGGGCGGCAAAGCCATTTCGCTTTGATGGCGAGATTGCCAAGTTGCCATCTTTTTGTGGCTTCTCGGGGAAGAAAAAGATCCTCTATTTGTCGATCCTCTCACCCTCCAAATTGTCCTAATTAGGGGTGATCAGTTTTCGGTCCGATCCATTTCAAGGTGGAACTGGGAATTGAATCATTTGGTCATAGGATCACGAATTAGACTGCACTGTCAATTTCAATCCGGTCTAATGGAGCAAGCCACTTTTTTTTTTTTTTTTTTTTTTTCCCACTAGAGTGTAGCCATACATAACGAGAGAGAGTGACAAATCTTCATATACTGATGGAAATGACGATAAACGAAGAGTTATTGTATTGTAAATTATGGTACTATTGGATAAAATAGTATTTAGTTTATATTTTACTAATTTTTTCAAAGATATAATAACAAATGATATATGTAGTCGGTCCGGTCCAGTTTTCTCTTGGAATCGAGAATCGAAATGTCCGGACACTGGTTCCATTATTAGGAATCAAGAACCAGATAGACACTCTCAAAAACCGAATTGCACCGGCTAGTTCGCTATTGCTCTGATCCGAGTAGTTCTTGATTTGGATGATCCATTTGCATACCCCTAATTTTGACACGGTTGACCCTAAAGGAGTGTGCGCTTAAGTTGTGTCTAAATCGGCCTAGGTCATCATTTGAATTTGTAATACGTGAAGATCTTACTCATTCGCACGATCGATGTAACATCTTTACTGGCACTCGTGGAAATTATCATATGACGGAATGACCCGTGCCACAAAGAAATCAAAAACCATCTTGAAATTTGCTCCATTGAACCTCACAATAAGGTACAAATTGAAGGTACAAAATAGCTCCTAGCCTCTAGCTCTCTCACCTTGTGTGAACTCTCCCCTATCCCAAAGGTGAAAGTTTCTACCTGTTGAAACCCTAATTTTCCCACTTCTCAAAGGATATTGCAATGGCTTTATACAATACACCCCCACCTAATTAGGAGATTTCTCTCCTTTGCATAGCCTCCATCGTAATCCTTTCAACCCTAAGTTTTGGGAGAACTAAGCACTAAAATTGGGGTTGGTCTCTGATCTGGACAGTTTGCAAAACTTGCTCGCTCAACCAAGAAGTCGAAGCTCCCAGGTGAGACTCTTTGATTTTCGCAGAAATTGACTGCTGAACTATGGATTCGATGTTCCCACAACATGGGCTCCCTTCACTCCAATCCCTAAATATCTTTACTCGCCATTAGTTTTAAACTCCATTAGGATTTTGATTTTCTCGGTATAATTGTAAGTGGCGGCTGAGTTGATATGGAAGGGGATGACAATCACCTCATGCTATTAACCTTGTGTAGAAAGATGGGTGACTTGTGGGCTGAGAATGACATGATAGAGCTAGATTCGAATATCCTTGAAACAGGAAAAAAGGAAAGTGAACTGTTATTATATGGGAAGTTCTTTTCCAAATCCAATGTCAACTTCCAGGCGTTTCTAAGCACTATGAAGAGAGCTTGGAAGATTGAAGACTTGCAATGTGAGGTCATTGAGCTTGGTTTCTTTCTATTCATATTTAACTCAGTAGAAGAAAAGAGGAGAGTCTTACAAACTGGTCCCTGGTCTTTTGCAAGCAATCTTCTGGTCTTACGGGAAGGGGACCCCAATATTCATGAGCACTGTTATGACTTTTCACATTATTCATTTTGGGTTCATCTCTTGGGCCTTCCTCGTGCTGCTGTTACGGAGAACTCAATCAGGGCGATAGCTACAAAATTGGGCACTGTTAAAGAAATTAGAATTGATGCAAAGAACATTAGTTCTCGTAGAATTGGCAAAGCCAGAGTAAGACTAAATTTGGCAAACCCCTTAAAACGGGAACTATTATAAATGTGGGTGGCAAAAAATGGTGGATTGATTTTAAATATGAGAGGTTACCTCATTTTTGTTATTCATGTGGATGTATAGGGCATTATACCAGCCTGTGCCCAATAATACCTTATGAAGCAATTGGTTTAGCCCATGATAAGCTTGAGAAATATGGATCTTGGCTCAAAGCGGAGGTAAGGGAACTTAGTCCATGTTGGAAAACATTTTATGGGGACATTGATCTTACCATAGCAGAAGATGAGATGGAGCTCGAAGCTCCTTTACCTCCAACATACCAGCATATGGACAATGACATCGTGGCTGACAAGAACCAAGCTTTGGTTATTTATACTCCACAGCTACACCAGTTAGTCGAAACCACTTACAAAGTGCAAGATACACCCCTAAACAAAGGGAAACGAGTACAGGATAGTTGGGACCAAAGTAGCCTATTAATAGACTGGGGTTTCAAACTGGGCATCTGAAATTAGAAAAGGCAAACAAGAAGAAACAAGTTGCAAAAAAAATAGAAATGTTTTTCTCCCTATGAAAAAGAGGAGTGACGCAAACTATTATTGATGAAGAGAATTTGTTGGACACACCAATCCATATGTGGGAAGGGGTCCGAGAAGGGGCTTTGGTGGCTAGCCCAAATAAGCCACCGAAGAAAACATGAAGCTATTAAGCTGGAACTATCGAGGTTTGGGATGCCCCTTGACAGTCTAGCATTTAAGAGCATTAGTGGCTCGTGAGAGACCCAATTTGGTCTTCCTTATGGAAACCAAAAACAATGAAGTGGTAGTGGAAAGAACCAGGAAGAGTCTTCATTTTACATTCTCATTTATTGTTGAACCAGTGGGATTAGGGGGAGGTCTTGCTCTGTTTTAGGATATAGAGGTGGATATCAAAGTTGAATTTTATTCCATGAAGCTTATTGAGGTATTGTGTAAGGATCTTGGTAGTGGAGTTGTAATGAAATATCCTTTCTACATGCCCCTACCATTTTTAGGGAGATGATAAGGCTATGGAATACTTTAAAAACCAGAAATATGTCTACCAATAGTCCGTGGCTGTGTCTAGGGGATTTTAATGAAGTATTGTACCAATGGGAAAAGGTTGGTAGGCGTAGTGTTGAAAGGTACAGAATTGTGGCTTTCTGGGAATTTGTAGACTCATGTGCTTTGATGGAGATAGAAAGTAAATGTTGCACATTTACCTGGTCTAATAATCGAGAAGGGGCTGATCTAGTTAAAGAGTGGATTGATCGAGCTTTTAGTAATATGGATTGGAGAGTCCTATTCCTTGTTGCTGAGTTGTATGCCTATCCTACTATTGGCTCAGATCACAACCCCATTATTATGACTTTTGACGAGACCAATGTTAAAAAACATAAAATTTTCAGATTTGAAGCATACTAGCTGGAAAACCTTGAATGTAGGGATGTGGTTAAAAATTCCTGGATGGAGGTTATGGGCAACCAAGTGGATGTCATTAGCAAAATCAAGAATGTTGTTGCTAAGCTGAGGCGCTGGAGTCAAAACAATTTTAAAAATGCATATGCATAGATTGAGACATTAAGGAGTCAACTCACAGCTATAACAAACAGGGGGGGTGAAGCAGAGGGGGAGAAAAAACGTAAAAGGATAGTGGAGCAGATTGAAACACTATGGAGACAAGAAGAAATGTTTTGGAGTATGCGGTCTAGAATCACTTGGTTGAAATGGGGAGGCAAGAATACCAAGTTTTTTCATGCAACCACCATCCAGCGGAGACAACAAAATAAAATTTCCATGTTAAAAATTGACGAGCATCAATGGAGCCGAGATCCCCTTACATAAAACAACACATAAACAGGTTTTTATTACGGCTTGTACACCTCTATTGGGTCTAGATATTATCAGCCAGTGCTGGAACAATGCCCTATAGTAGTGTTGAATGAAATGAATGAGGCTTTGATGTCGCAAGTTACTAGAGAAGAAGTGAGAAGAGTTGCTTTTCAAATGGGGGCTACAAAGGCACTAGGTTCGGATGGTCTAAACGGCTTATTCTACCAAAGCAATTGGTTTATTATTCAGGAGGACATCTTCAACATGGTTCAGTCGTTTTTTAATCAAGGTACCTTTCATCCTGATATAAACAAGGCCCACATTATCCTCATTCCCAAAGTGGCCAATCCGAAAAGTATCACCGAATATAAGCCCATCAGTCTTTGTAATTTCAATTACAAAATAATTGCAAAGATTATGGCAAATAAACTAAAACCCTGGTTTCCAAAAGTTATATCTCCTTAACAAAGTGCATTTATGGGGGGACAATAGATACAAGATAATATTTTCATTGTTCAAGATAATATTTTCATTGTTCAGGAAGTGTTACATCAATTAAGGGTCGCAAAGAGAAAGCGGAAATTCCAAGCTATCCTCAAATTGGATATGCAAAAAGTCTATGATAAAGTGGAGTGGGATTTCTTGGGAGATTGTATGCTGAAAATGGGTTTTTGCGAAAAGTGGGTTCGGTTGGTCAAATATTGCATTTCCTTAGTATCTTTTAGTGTGAGGGTCAATAGTGAGTCTCCAGCCTACAAGGGGAATTAGACAAGGAGACCCGCTATCCCCCTATCTATTTATTATCATGTCTAATGTTCTATCCCTCATGATGAATAGAGCTTTGGTTGAAGGTACTATAAAAGGGCATTAAATTAAACTCTCACTACCCAGTTCTCTCACACCTCTTGTTTGCCGATGATGCTATTCTCTTTTTGATGGTACAGTTAGAGAAGCTCAAAATGTGGCCAATATTCTAAATCAATACCGTTTCGCTTCAAGTCAGGCCATTAATCTAAATAAGTAGGGCATCTTCTTTGACAAAAGCTGTCCTCAAGTGTTACAACAAAATATAGCAACACAACTACGAGTGCCGATCATTGAGAAAACAAGTAAATATTTGGGCATACCTTTAGATTGGGGTTAGACAAAGGAACATATGTTCTCTTAGATTTTAGCAAGGGTTGACAGCAAGTTAGAGAGGTGGAAAGAGCAACTATTATTGAAGGCGGGTAAGGAGATTCTAGTTAAAACAGTGGTACAACCATTATCGCAATATGCCATGTCAATTTTTAAAATTCCGACCTCCATTTGTAGAGTGATTGAATGAAGAATTGCTGCTTTTTGGTGGAAACAGAACGTCCAGCAAAAAGGGATTCATTGGAAGAAATGGGATGTCCTCAAGACTAGGAAAGATTATGGGGGTCTAGGGTTTAAAGACCTTGTCGATTTTAATATTGCAATGCTAGGGAAACAAGCTTGGAGACTTAGTCAAGCTCCAGAAACCTTATGGAGCAAGATTTTTAAAGGCCTCTACTTCCCTAGGGGTGAATTTTGGAATGCTTACAAGGGCTCTAGACCTTCCTGGGGGTGACAAAGTATAATTACGGATAGAGACGGGATTGAACTTGACATTAAGTGGGTCGTGGGGGATGGTAAAACGATAAGAGTCAGACAAGATAGATGGCTGTTATCAGGCAGACTGGGCGGGCCAAAGAATGTTAATGATCCTAATGTTGTGGCTGATCTAATAATCCAGCAATCAGGGGTGTGGAATGTTCAATTATTGAACGAGACATTTGATCCACGAATTGTGCAAGAAATATTAGCAACTCCTCTAAGCCTAAACCCTACACCAGATAAACTGGTTTGGACAGCAAACAATTCAAGCATTTATATGGTGAAGAGCGGCTATAACAAGTTGAGAGAACAAAACAATGCCAAAACAACTTGTCATGCATCAATATCTTCCCAAATTCCAAGGAAATTATGGACAGAAATATGGAACTTACAAACTTTCCCTAAAATCAGATTTTTTTTGTGGAGCTTATGTAGTGAAGGTCTTCCTACTAAGGAAAATCTTTATCGAAGGAAAGTAATACCCGATTCACTCTGCCTTATCTATGGACAAGTCCTGGAAACTATAGAGCATCTGTTCCTTTTTTGTGCCTGGACAGAGCATATTTGGTCAGATCCTTCATTGGATGTAGATACTTCACCGCCGCTCACTAATTGCATCGATAAAAGGGTATGTACATACCTCACTTCTGGTGTTTCCTCACAAAAAAATCCTTTTTTGCAGGTGCCCTCTGGCTGACTTGGAAGGCGAGGAATTACCTGGTGTTTCAAGGACGCACACCCACCCCTAGTTCAATTGTTAGTGAAGCCATTATCTTAACCCAGTTGTATGAAAGATGGAACAACAAACGGATTTGCAATAGAGCAGACCTCACCTTCGCAGCGCAACAATGGAACCTGCCACCGATTGGAGTGTTGAAGATCAATATCGATTGTTCGTGGTGCGGATCAACGATGGCGAGATCGGTTGCTGGGGTTTGTAGAGATAGCATTAGATTGCTCATCGCTAGATTTGTGCAACAAATCACAGCTCCTTCAGCTGCTGTTGCAGAAACCCTAATAGCTCGAAGTGCCCTGCTATGGGTGGAAAAAACACGTGACTCTCCTTGGAGGAAAGTACAGGGAACTCAACTCCAACTCCAACTGGCTTCTGATAGTTTGGTGGTAGTTGAGGGTATATTGGGCCAAAGGGAGACATCGTGGGCTGCATGATCCATCATGCTTGACTGTAGAGATTTGTTGGCCCAACTACATGAAGTTACTCTGCATTTTGAACCGCGAAAGACCAACCAGGCCGCGGATTGGGTGGCCACGGCCCATCGAGCTGGCACTCTTCCACCCAATTGGATTGCAAGTCCACCCAATCCCTTGTTGCAAATTTTATGTTTGGACTTTCAACATGGATGTAATCCTTCCTCAAGCATAGTTTAATGAAGCTATTTCCTTTGAACAAAAAAAAAAAACTCGCAATACCATTTGCGACATCACGAATTGATTGTTTAAGACTGTGTCGCTATTGTTCACTCTCCGGATCATTATTTCGGTTGGCATTGCCAGCTTTGACTTACTGGAATCAACCACAGGGGGACCAAATTGGAAAATTTTGAGGGGAAGGTTTTGATTGCATGGCTTGCGAATGTGAAAATTACATTGGCGCGAATTATATCTATTCAGGGATCAAATTGATCCTTTTCCCTTGGTTGATTACCCTAACCAATGGCATCAATTCAAAGGCCGAAATGCGGATGTATGAAAAGGCTTGTCTATTTTGAATTCAATATCTCCCAAATCCATCCCCTTTATTAACATTTCGGGCACTCTACATCATATTATGTTATTTATAGGGAAAATGTTAAAAAAAAGTCTTAAATTTATTGTATTTGTGTCAATTTAGTCCAAAATCTTTTATTGGTGCCAATATAGTCCTGAACCTTTTGATTTAGTTCCAAATCAATTCTTCCGGTTAATTTTGATTGCATATTGTTAACATGGATGTTGGACAGCCTATGTGGCACTACTAGTGTTGACATGGACAAAATTTGATAATATTTTAATATTTTTTCAAAATTTTAAATATTTCTCTTACTTTTTTCTTTCATTTTTTTTTGCCTTCCTTATACCTTTTGCTAGTGATCAGCTATCGACCATCGGCCACTAGCCATGGTAGGGTGATGGTCATTGTCGCTTGCAATAGGCGAGACTCGGTCGGGCGAGGGCTTTCTTCGTCAGATCTAGCAAGGCCAACCCTTGCCTAAGCTAGGGTGGCCTCTCCTGGCCGAGCCTTGCCTATGTTGGGTGATGATGACCCTCGCCCTACCATGGCCGGTGGTTGGCCATCGCTTGTGGCTGGTGGCCGATCACTGGCAAAAGGTAGAAGAAAGGAAAAAAAATGAAAGAAAAAAACAGAAAAATAATTTAAAAATAATAAAATAAAATATTATTAAAAATTATCTACGTCAACACTAATGGTGCCACGTAGATCAGTCAATGCTATTTGATGTACATGTTAGTAATATTTGACCAAAATAAATCAGAATGGCTGAATTAACATTAAGTTAATAGGTTTATGATTGAAATGACATCAATAATTTTGATTAAATTGGCACTAATGCAATAGGTTTAAGATTTTTTTGACATTAGTTGACATTTGTTGTTATTATTATAGTTAATATAATTACTATTATAAATGGCCTAATGGAGGGGTTCCAAAGCGGAATGACCTCGCAAGGTGGTTTTATAGAACAAAATAAGATCCAAACTTCACAAAATAATCGATGCGAGACAATTTGGAGGTGCCATACATGGAAAAATAATCATCTTGCGGCACTTACCTAGAGAGTTTTTAAAGCTTGCATCTCCTATAAATATAGTGATCCTACGTTTCCGTAATTTTCAAATGATTCTATGTGACTTCGAATGAACTTAACTGCCAATTTTATGTTCTTTAAACATTTGTGTTCAATATCAAATTAAACTCAGAAGCTCAAATGCTAAAAACAGAAGTCTGAGCAAAAAGCTAAAAAAAAAAAAAAAGTGATTGCTAATTGCAAGTGCATTATATTTCATGAACATACAATATCCGGTCTCTACAAATTTGGGCTTGAATAATAATTTTCTTTTTACTATTTTAGAAAGAATTACAGCATATTGGTGAATGGATGTTTCCAAGATAGAATGATACTGCGGCTGTGCATGACACATTCTTCATGTAATTTATTATTTACTCTATTCTGCATGATTTATTCATTTCTGTTGATAATGGCGAACTTCTTAAAATAAATCCTAGTTAATTGCCAATATTATGATGGTGCAGGTTTTGGCTGCCGTCAGCATTTTATGATATGCGTGTTTTCTGGATTTTTTATATATCTGGCCAAACATTTCGTTTTGCCCCCGGTGCTTGTCGTCGCTCTTTTCGACTGTAGGTTTTGACTATTGATCGCTTCTCAGAAAGAGCAATTCTGGACGGAGTAGAAGCTCTAGCTGAGGTAACAGCCCCGAAAGATCACCCGCACGGTATGTCGATGAGCAGATCTGGAGCTGCAAAGTTGACATAGAGCTTGAGAAGAAGTCTTAAGTTTTCTTCATTTTGTCTTGAAGGTTTGAGGTATCGATCAGGTTCACGTTGTTCTTCTAGTGTTGCTAGTCTTTTTGAAAGACGTGAAAGGCACACCTGCCGCCAATCTGAAAACCGTATAGACACTGACGATAAGAACAGAACTACATAGAAGAACATCTTCAGTCTGGCCCCATTTAACTTTAGATCATGGCTTCTTGCTCGTATTTATTCCTATGGATGGTTATTATTTGGGATATTGCTCTTGACTTCTCAGTATTTCAACCTATGTTGTAAGCCCTTTTTTGGGAAACTTGGAGGCAACATGTCACTGGAGGAAAACTCAGAGAAATTACTGAAGAGACTAAGGGTTTTTCTACTGGAAATGAGTCCCCTGCCGCCCTTTTTGTGCATACTCCAGCTGGTAAGCCGTAGCGACAGACTAGATCTTGGCTTGCAGTTGCAGAAAACTTTTGAGTTCCCTTCTGTGATCGGAGATGATGCAATGGGAGGAGCAGCTGATCGGTCAGAACTTCTCTCCACCGCCATTATGGATGTTTGGATGGCTGGACTTGGCGCTGCTGTGCTTCCCAACATGGATGCTCTCAGTCAGCTTCTATTTGAGTAAGAGAGTCTGTACATCTCAACTACAGCACCTGAAGATAGGTGTTTATAAATGGTGGACTTCACCAATCGTATGCGTCAATCATGTCACTGGAGCATAATCGCCATAATTTTGAACAAATGACTGCAATTACCTATCCGTCGTCTATGACTCGTCATCTCATTGATTGTCATCTATGGCATGTTGTGTATTGCACGGCATTATTGCATGTTTCATGTCATATTTCACTTGTCACAAGTTGTCCCCTATATGCCATTTATTGTATGTCGCTGGCACTCTGTCATTTAGTTGCTTTTAAGGCATGGCATCATCTAGGCATATTCGGACATATATGTCATTTAAACATCATCATAGTAATCTTTCACCTAGGTTCATTGATATGTTATTTGTTTGAACCTGATGCATTATGATTGCTATTTTCTCATGCTTTGCATTTAGTGGTCATTTAAGAGTTTGATTTTCCTCTATATTTTATTTAATGCTGTCTTGTCAGTAGGTTTTTCTCTCATAATTTGAGATATAGGTATGATTAGTTTAGGGTGTCGCTGCAGGGATTGTCCTAGGGCATGAAAACAAGGCAACATATATTTTTTGCCCGACATCGTATCAGGTTTTACTTTTCTCGCATATTACATTCCGTTTTCCTTATTTTTATATTTATCTTGACTTGGTGTATTGTTACTCTATACGCTTGATGGATACTTGCTTTTTGCAAGCAAAAATACATGATCATTTAATAAAATGTACCTAAGAGCTTAAATTTGGGAAGATCACTTGAATCAAATTTTCAATAAACGAAATACGTTTAGGTACCAAAAAGGCACTAACTAAACTATAGCATAACCAAGTCTCCATTGTTAGATTTCGGCTATGTAAAGTGCAATATTCTCCTGTGCCCCATTTAGTTTCTAGCTCACCCTAATAGGCTAGTGACATCTCCCTCATATGATAGAATTTTCATAAACTGATTAGTCAAATGAATTTTCCAATGTCACAAAGGTAAGGATTTGGGAGAACCCTCATCAATTGAGGACCATTGGTTCCCAACTTGACATTACCTCTAAACATTTCTTCTTCCAATCGGGAGGGTCATAACATATTCCAATCATCTTCATAGGACCAACGCTATTGAAAAACATTTTTAACCTCTGAAGTAATATCCTAATTTTTTTAATTTGCATTTTCCAACAAAGAGAACATTTTCTTTGGCTAACTAACAAACACAAGAAAAAGAGGAAAATACCTTTCTGGAAATCAATATCAATTAGTCAAAAACAGCCTAATTACAATATTTTGATTGTTTCGGGTATGATTTTCCCCAATTCATTATGCGAAATTGCTATGATATTCAACCAAAAATTAAAAAAGAAAAAGAAGGTGGAGAGCACAATAGAGATCAAGCACATCCAAGTATCTTTTTGAAGTATGGCCATTGCTGATGCAAAATAGAACCTGCTTTCCATATCAGTCCTCTTGCAATGTCATCCAGATAAACGGTATATAGAAGTAATCACGTGAACTCAGTCTTCGTAAACCAACATCATCGTTGCCATTGATCGTGCGGTTTCCACAAATTCAATGGCTAGATCTTATTGGCAGTAACCGAGATTGTGTAATATTTTCTTTTTTCTTGGCATTGCGACTTTAAAAGATCAGAACAACTAAAGTGCTAGAACTTGCCAGACCCCTATAAATGATAATAAGCGTTCGCTGTTTCCTGCTAAGGACTTAGGCGAATACCTTGGATTCAAGAAACCAACCCGAGCCACGAGACTAAACAGAACTTCTGTCTTGCCATCAAAGGATAAATCCTCTCGCGTGCTCCCACAATCTTGGAAAATCTAGTCACAAAATTATAATTAACCATGAAATTTCCAAGATTCGTCAAACATAAAGTTCATTTCATTCAACTTGTATATCCGAACAAGCCCTGTAAATGTGCTTCAATACATAAAAGATCGGATATTTGAAAAGTGAATCGTTAGATCAAATCACTAACTCGGTGATAAGTACACGAACCTTCCATGGAAAGAAAAGACTGATCTGAGCCGTAGAAGGCTTCGACCGTCAGTAGATTGTCTGAACCGTTCACCTGCGATGGAAAGCAAACAACATTTATCCCCAAAAGGGGATACTTCGGGAGATGAGTGTGACTAGAGTAGAGAGTAAGGCTGCCGTCCGCACTGCATGATGTTTACCAAGTTTCCTTTTTGACTTTTGTGATCCTACAATTCAAGAGCAAAAGCAACTATCCACCAGAGAGGTTTCAGCTCCATCCGTCGATAAATTCATCGTGCATTCATAGTAGGAAACAGTGCATTCATACTCTACAGCCGTGACATCTCAAGTCTCGTGTTTGCTGGGGATGGGGAGTGATTACTCGAGTGAGAGGGTTCGACTTGACCTGTTTGTCATGCACCATAAAAGGAATACTCAAAGTAACTCTTATAAAATGATCATCATTTGGGAATTAATATTACTTTATATATATTTACTAGAGCATCTCCTATCCGATATGTTAATATGGATGTCAAAAACTCCCCCATTTAAAAGAAATAACATTCTCTCGAAAGTAGAGTTACACTTGACGATACTCCTTATATTCCATGCATGATTCAAACCATTTTTGTCCTCTTCATTGTCCTAAAAAAGCCCATTGGGAGTCTCACCTTGTCAAAACCCTATTGTAGTGATCACTCTCCCTTCTATCATCTAATAGGGTATGGGTTTAGTCTATCCACAAAAATCACACACTTACCTTCTCGAGTCCTATCTAACCCAAGTTCCCTTACTGTATGTTAGAATACGTTAGACGTCAAACACCAAAAAAAATAGAGGGGGGGAGGGTTTCAAAAGAAGAGAGAAAAAGGCTAGGCAAAGAGAAGAAGACACGCCTGGTGGGACTCGAACCCACAATCGTCTGATTAGAAGTCAGACGCCTTATCCATTAGGCCACAGGCGCTGGTTGATGCCTAAATTGCACCCATATTTTACGTATTAATACTTTATTACAAAACGCCACTCTTCCCAATTTTTGGAACTTCATTGGAGGGGGGCGAGAGGGAAGCGAACAGAACGCAACCGTGCATTAGTTGCGAGCGAGAGAGAGAGAGAGAGAGAGAGAGAGAGAGAGAGCGAGCGAGCGAGCCAGAGAGCCTGAGTTTCTAGGGTTTGGTCTCGAGAGGAATTCGATTTGAAACCAGAGGTCGTCGGTGAGCAAGTGATCCGAGTATCAACCCCCTCCCCCTTCCCCTCGAACGTAATTGATTTCTGTTCCTTTGCAGGCCAAGAAATGGTGAGTTTGATTTGGAATTCGATGATGACGCATGTGTGTGAGATAGAGGTGTGCTCTCTGTGTGCAGGCGCGGTCGAGTGTGAGAGGTGTTCTAGAGTCGTGTGTGTGGTGAGAGGCCCGTGCGAGCGAGCGAGCGAGAGAGAAGCCTTCTTGAGTGTTTAGAAGGGTTCCTTTGCCCCCTCTCCCCCTTCCGTCGCCGCCGGTGCTCCTCCTTTTCAGCCGGTTCTCCCCTCATGGATCGCAAGCTCGTGGTGCGTGTTGGCTCTTAGCGATTCGTTTCGTCGACTTTCGCTTCGATTTCGTTTCTGGGTTCGCGGAATCTTGACTACCCGCGACGTGTTTCTTTGATTCGATTGTATTGGTCGGCTGAATTCGGGGATTTTTCAGGTTCTGGGTATTCCGTGGGATGTCGATTCCGATGGCTTGAGAGAATACATGAGCAGGTTCGGCGAACTGGAGGATTGTATCGTCATGAAGGTGTGTTTATCTTCTCGTTCCGTTTCGTATTTGACTGGATAGATAATCAGAGTGTTTAGGATTCTCTGATTGTAGGTTCCGTGGCTTCTACTTTTTCGATCTTTTTCAAGGAATACTTGAGATTTCGATATCGGAAATGTCGGTCCGTCCGTCTTTCTTGAATTGGAAGTTCATGAATTGACATTAGCAGATAAGGAAAATGTTTTCTTTGTGAAGGATGTCGCTCGAATATGGAGTGCAATTCTTTCGCTCTGTGGGGACACCTCATATACTTGCATCAACTTTGTCTTGGTTGAGTTTGAATTTGTTTCACCAGATCAAGTTACATGAGATGCCCCTCCAGTCATTGAAGATTGTGCTTTGAATGGTCGAGTGTAACAAACCGTGTGAAGAAGATAAGATATTGATTCCCTACTTACAAGAAGCGCCTTCTTCTTCCATTATATAGTTATGCGTTTGGCCATTAGATCTTTCTAACCGATCTTAATGAAGCTGGGCATCTTCAAAGTCATCCAAACTCAACCTGAGTCTGCCATTGTTGCTTCTGCTTGTCTCCAACCAGGCTTCCTGTTCCTTATTGATTGGCTATAAACTACCTCTGTATCAACCTCTCCGATTGTCATCCTATTTTTCTCCTTTGTCAGTGCCAAACTATCTCTAGTAACAGGAGCTTCAGTCTGTTCTGCTGAAATAATATCAGTTTTATTACAAACCCATCAGCAAGAATTCTATTTACATCTTTAGTTAACATCACAATGGCTGATTCTTAGTCAATTTCCCCACGGCTCCATCAGGAATGTCTCCTCTTCCTGGTTGGCTCCACAGTTAATCTCTTCATTCTTCTTTGGTTAGCTTTCTCTAGAACCATTTTTGTGTCAGTTTTCCTCAGGCTACCATATTGAGGGAAGTTCTCTGCCATACATTACTGCTGGTGGATTGTTAAACACTTCTGGCAATAGGATTGCTACTGTCATCTCCATACCTGCCTTTTCCTGGGATTTTTTTTTTAATCTCAGAAGTTTCTCTGTGACCAGCTGTAAAAAGTTATCACACGTTCCTATTTGAATTTAATACCCAAGACTTTCAAGCTCGATACACATTCCAACCCCACGACAGGTTCATGCATTCCCCGGATTCTTCTCAATTAAAGAAAGCACTCCCACTTCTTTATTTCTTAAGCAAACAACTGTTGGTTGCCACTGCATTTGCACACAAATTTTGCAGAAAAATGTTTTGGTTTAGTAGCTCTTGCTCAAAAAGATTTTAAAAGAGGTTTAGCTTATTCTACAATGTGTTAACTTGGTTATATGATGTTTTCTCTAGGTAGGAAGTCTTATCAAGCTGCTTTATTTCATTTGATTACTAGTGCTTATTAGAGAGCATGTTTGTTTTTTAGAATCTGGATCAACTATTTATTGAATGGAAGGCATCATTCCATATTCTCTGGATAAAAGTCAAAATATAGTTCTTATGGGAGGTTTAGAAAAAGCAGGTACCAATTACAAATACTGCTCTGCTCTATTAGCTACCTTGCTTGTTTTTGGTCAGATATCAAAAGAAAAAAGGGGTAGGATGATCTAAGTTTCAAATTGCAGTCCATGTCCTTACATCTATGACATGAGAACTAGATAGCCTTCCATCCTTACCTTTCTCTGCCCTTTGTTTAACCAAGTTATAGAAGATTTAATGTTTGTTGTGCATTCCTTTCCGTTGGTGTGTCTTTATATCTTCCAAACAGATCTCTCTCTCTCTCTCTCTTCCCTCCATCCTTAAAAGGATTAGCACATGATCTCTGTTGGCTGTGATCCAAGCATCTTCCCAGTTGATCAGATTTACCCCTATAAATCAGCCAAAGGAACCCATCTTTATTGATTTTTTTTCCCTCTACAGTGCTGCCATACTCACTCACTGCAGCCAGATGACTCCAACCCCTGGAAGCACTTGGCCCTTTTCTAGCATCTAAAAGAACAGGCATTAGGATATACTAGAGGATTCTGTGTGATTTTCCTAGCTAATTATGCTAGAGTAGTACAAGGCGAGCTTGACTTTTGAAACCCTATAATCCCCTTGGCTTTGGTTAAGGTGATCATTAGAGTTGATGCATGTAGGACACTTTTCTGAGAAGCAAGTAGGGTCATTTGTTTAATAGGGTTATTTGGTAGAAGTTAGCTCTTTGATTACCGTAATTGCAGAATTACTACTTCATTATTTCATTGTGTTTGTATGTTTGCCTATGATTGGTGTCATGTTTATTATGTTCATTCTGACCACATATAACATTCTCTGCCATTTTTAGGAGCGGTCAACTGGTCGATCTCGTGGTTTTGGATATGTGACTTTTGCATTGGCAGAAGATGCTAAGGTTACTTTTTCTTGTTACCAGCATCAATAAAATTACTGCAGATTCCTGGTTACTTTGGACTGAATATTTGTTCTCCCTGCAGAGTGCATTATCCAGTGAGCACATTCTTGGCAATAGAACACTGGAAGTGAAAGTAGCTACGCCAAAGGTTATTATCATGCAAATAAGAAACAGATCCTTGTATATATGGATATAGAAACTATAAATTTTGTTACCTTTCTTCTCTTTGACAGGAGGAGATGAGAGCCCCTCCAAAGAAAGTTACCAGAATATTTGTTGCTAGGATCCCACCGTCTGTCACTGAGTCAACCTTCCGGAGGTAAATTAATCAAGTTGAAATGATACAGATTGTCTAACTGTTGATTTATAGAAAGTCCTGATGAGCATGATCCTTGTTTTTGGCAGTCACTTTGAGCAATATGGTGAGATATCAGACTTATATATGCCAAAGGTGATCTCTCTCTTCCTCCAACCCCACCCCCCCCCCCCCCTCCCTCCCCCCAAAAAGAGGGTGCATGGTTGTATTCCAATCATTAAGTTTTGAGGATGACAGACTTGGTCCATATAGAAAAGCTGTTGAAAGGATTAAGTACTGTGCATATGTCTACCTTTGCATTTCTGTGCTAAGTATGTGTAAGTTCTATCTAAGGTGAATATTTCCTTTTCTGATGTGTGCTATGTACAGGACTATGCTTCAAAAACACACCGTGGAATCGGTTTCATTACTTATGCAAGTGCAGGTTAGTCCTTTCTATGAAGAATCTTTTATTTTCATTGATTGGTTCTCTGTTTTTTTTGGGAATAAGAAAACGATACCTTGAATGGAAAAGGCATGGCATGACAGATACAGAGCTACTACATACTTCTGGAGATGAGTTAAGTAAATTACATCTTGCATGCATCAGAATATTTCTTAGGCTGATTTTAGGAGGAAGCTTGTATTTTTGGGATATGCAGTTTTAGAGAATGTCAGAGTGTAGATTGTTGTACCTTCATTATTTTGCTTTCACTTCTCAACTTGTGTCTAAGCAGCTTGTGAAAATTCAAGCGAAGCCAATTTGTGACTGAAGACATCTGGCTATATTGTGATATCAAATTGTTGATCAGACAATCTAATAGAGAGAGTTCGATCTTCTTGATAGTTTAAAATATAGGATAATATGATTGAATATCTGTGCGAATAGTTCACCTGATATTTACTGGTAGTTTTATGGAAATCAAATATATGTCCTTAGATAGTCATTGTTGCTTTATTGCTGACAAATACTAAGTGCTAATTTATTCTATCACTAGCAAATGTTTGCTCAGCTGGAAATATAAATCATTGGTCTTTTCTATTCTATTTATTTATGTTGCATAGCTTTGATGTGGGTGATTGTGGTGGCCATTCACTTTGTTTTCCAATCATTTGGGATGTTCATGAATTTTGGGAGCATTATGATGGTATGAATTTGCCTCCTTCTCTCTCGTGTTTGATTAGACATCATTGATCGCTCTTATTCCTGATGTTAGACTCAGTGGACAACTTAATGGCTGAAACTCATGAGCTTGGGGGGTCCACAGTTGTCGTTGATCGTGCAACCCCGAAGGTATGTAAAATTTCACCTGATATATTCTGCCATATGGAAGTCCTTTTCTTAGCAGATTTCAGATGAAATGATATCAAAGGCGTATTATCTACATAACAAATCTAATCCTTCCAGCTACATCTCACATTATCATGTTCTCAGGAAGAGGAGTTTCGACCAGTAGGCAGAATGGCACAGGGACCAGTAGGCAGAATGGCACAGGGTGGATACGGTGCATATAATGCTTATATATCAGCTGCTACTAGATATGCAGCTGTTGGTGCTCCAACCTTGTATGATCATCCAGGCTCAAGTTATGAAAGTAAACTCCCTGAAGTACATCTTCATTTGCAATCTACATGACTGACTACTTTATGCATCCATTCATTTCCTTACTGTCTACTGGTGCTTTTATGGAATAGGAGGTGAATATGCTCGAGGAATGGGGAAAAAAATATTTGTTGGCAGGCTTCCTCAGGAGGCGAGTGCAGAAGATCTTCGGCGGTATTTTGGTAGATTTGGGGCAATCCTGGATGTCTATGTTCCCAAGGTAATAGGTGTGAATTTAAAGAGCAGATGATGACAACCGTTGAGATCATATTGCCCTAAGAATGCTTACTTCATGCAGGATCCTAGGAGATCAGGACATAGAGGTTTTGGCTTTGTAACTTTTGCAGAAGATGGAGTAGCTGATCGCGTTTCTCGCAGACCGCATGAGATTTGTGGACATCAGGTAGTAAACCCCTCATAAGTTTCCTTTTATGAAATGATGATTTTCCTAGAATTTCTCACTATATTGCTTGTATCTATGGGTACGGGGGTGAGAGCATCTATTCTATATAAATGGTATAGTAGATCCCATGATTTGTTTTTAAACAATTAACACAGATTCTATAGTATAACCAAATTCTGTTCATGGTTGACTCCATTCAGAGAGAATGTTCGATAAAGTGATTAGGTTACTTGCCTCGTGTGAGCTTTGTCCTTGGAAATGGGTGCACCAACCAAGATAAGCACATAATTCTTTTGACTGTAAGTGGATTACATCTCACCATGTTGGCACTTTTCAGGTTAAGCAAACTTTGGACCTATTGAATAAAGCATTTGGTAGCTGTGATGCCATCTTAATCTAGGATATGGTAAAATTTAAGCTGTGGTCTTTGTAATGTTGTGGGACACTGGATTTTGTAAGTCCTAGATGCTTCTGAAAGTCAATGCTATGGTTCTAGTTAGTAGCTCTGGGAGCACTTAGGTTTTAGTTTCTCATTAGAAGTGATACTAGATGAGTGTAGATTCTATTCACAGTGCATTTTCCTGCCTTTATTCATGATCAGTGCTCTCTTCATTGACTTGTTTTTCAGGTAGCAATAGATTCAGCAACCCCCGTCGATGATCCTGCTGCTGGAGGAAGTTTAATGATGGGTGGTGCTGAAGCCTTTGGAGGCTATGGTGGTCCAATACGTTCCTACGGCAGGATGTATGGAAGCCTGGATTTTGATGATGTAAGTAGTGCAGCTCCTTTGCACAACTTATTTTTTGAAAATGAGTATGACTCCACTAATCGGTCTGTGATGCTTTTTTCTGTAGATGCAGTGGGGTTATGCATATGGTGGTGTGAGACCATCAAGAGCTGATAGCAGGTATAGGCCATACTAGGGACGTGGTGATTTTCGCATTTCCTGATTAACAATGTCGACAATGCTGACTATATGAAGTCGTGATGCTCTGTTGAGGGATAGCTAGGTTAATGGACAGTTCAGGATTATGCCTAGGCACATTGGTGGGCAGTATTTATGATGGTTTTAATGAATTATTTTCCTCCTTGTTGGAATATTGTTTTGTTCTTTAATGTGTATTAGTAATAGGAAATTGTCCAGATTACTGTGGAATTTTAATGGTTATGTTGATAAAAAATTCATATATGGTCCCGGTTTCTTTTAGATTAACTTTGGACTGGCTTGTGATGCAAGGAAAGAGCATGTTAGATCCGAAACAGAGAGTTAGTAATTAGGAAATTGTCCAGATTACTATGGAATCTTAATGGTTATGTTGGTCAAAAATTGATAAATGGTCCTGGTTTTTTTTAGATTAACTTTGGACTGGCTTGTGATGCAAGGAAAGAGCATGTTAGATCCAAAACAGAGGGTTAGAAGTCGAACTTGGTGGGCCTTGTAGGTTCTTAGTTTACATCATCTTGCTCAAGTAAAAATATCTGATTGCTGCGTCATGCCAAAGTTGCTATCTGATGTTTCAAGTTCAATTCTCTTTAAGCTCGATATTGGAGGATTTGTCTACGCTTCAGCGAGTATAATGACCTGGAGAAGAGGCATCATCTTGCACCTGATGTTGATTCCAAATGCTTGGTTTTGACAGGGTAAATGTCACTAGCGACGTCCGTATTTTTAGTTGAAAAGTACGAACGGCCTTTTTCGTCCATCTTTTCTTTAAAAAGTGATATCGGTCATTTCCTGATTGATCCGGAGATGGAATTTGCCGGCGTCGTTTTCTTTTTCCTTGTTTCCATGTTGACATCCACGCTTTCTCCCTCCAATCGACTTCTTCATCTTGAACCCCACTGAATCCAAACAAAAGCAACAAAATCTCACACCCCACAACAATACAGAACTTGTAATACGTAAACGCCTGCTCATGATCGCCCATTGCGGTTAAGGCTGTAAAGTAAAGCTTGACGTGGTCAAAGAAGCACGAGGTGCGATGGGCATGAGCTTGAAGTGGCTTGACGAGAGGCCATGTAGCCGGGCTCGACAAAACTCAAGCGGCCATGGTCGAAGTCTCATGAATGTGTCTCTCTCATTCTTCTGTTGGCTGATGCGAATATTAGCGCAGAGAAAATTTCACGAGTCCAGGACACAAACTCTAATGTCCAACTAAACAAACAGATTGTCCATGTTGGTAAAGAACAATCGGTAATTAAACAGAAAAATATAATTAAAGGATCGCGGAAAGAGAGTGAAAGCAATTAAAATAATCGAAAGTCTCGTGAGGATTCCTTCTTTTTTAAAGGTAAGAGAAAGAAGTGGGAGGAAACCACAATTGCGCTCCCTAGAGGGTTGACCCTACTCATCACGCCCACCGTTAAGGTTCCGAGGTTTCAAAGAGTAACACAAAAGTTGTAGATTTCCCCGGTCAATCATTCCGATAAAAAAGGATTGCTTTTGAATCGAAAAGAGTAGATGGACAGCTATAGTTTTCAGACATTAACGTTGTTTGAAAACATTCTATAACAAATTAACAAAAAACATTCTATGAAAATAAGTGCAACTCGCCCCAAAATCAAGGCAAAGGCTTCCAAAATATTCCATCTTATTCATTCTCTAGCAATCTATTTTCCAAATCATTTCCCCTCTTTCGTATGTCCTTTCTTGAACCGCGTTGCCTCCCCATCCATGATTCTCGCTTTGCCTGCTTTTTCCCTGATTCTCACATTGGCCTCTATGCCATTCAACGGAGAAACCTCATTCGATCAAAGACTTGGAAGTTCGCCAACAATGTCGTGAACTCGTGATCCAGGATTCTCCGATCTCATACGGCCATAATCGTAAACGATTGCACGTTCAGCTCCGTTTTCTAAACAAAGATATAATGAAGCGGTGGCCCAGACTTTTCTTTCCATGGCCCGGCTGGCATAGTTTACGCGAACATTCTCTCATTGTCTTAGTGATTCAATGCACCTAAGGTAAGTTCTACCCTCAATTCAGTTGTTCCACGTATTTGATCGCCATTTATTAAGTTAGGTTTCGATTAAAATTGACTTCCGAATCATTGAGATGGTAACTTCAAGATCCATCCAGCACACCTAATTGAACGTCTTTCAGCAAATTAAAATGAACTGTGAATGACACTCCACCTGGATCGCAAACTCTTGTTTTCTATCCATTCCAAACATCGAGTTGACTTTGCTTGCATTAGAGTCGAATGGAATTGCTTGGTTTGAATTGTGAATGCATGACTTAATGACTTGGGTAATCAAATTCAGTGAACTACCATGCGATACATCGATGTCACCGAATATCGTAGAAAGCAGAAAAGTAATACTACTAGAGGTGATGATATTTTAATGCTCGTTGCTTTACATGTATCATACAGTATTATATCATATCGTACAACGTACATAACAAAAAATCTGAGCACATACAACTAGCCAGTGTCAGCGAAAGGAATGCCCTTAAGACAGAGAAGTTGAATGGAAGAAGAAGAAACGGACCTGGTCGGGGATGTGCAATCTTAATCAGATAGGACTTGAGCAAGTATCATCTTGAGTCGATCCGGTAGAAACTACAGTTCGTGGCAGCGCAAGCAATTCCTGAAGGAGTTCACCCGGAAAGGCCTGCAAGAGATTATGTTTGTCTGGGAAGCCTTGGAATCCTGATGGCGCTGCGAGATCGAGCTTCTCATTTTTTGAGCCCTTACCTCGGCCATTCTCAGTTTGTTCAATATCCTGTCCATCTCTGCCGATCGCTTCTTTTCTAGTTTCATCTGAACAATAATTACATATCCGCAAAGTGAATAAAATTGATTTCTGTGACTAATACCGTGAAAATTAGAATATCGGACTGCATCGTACTTGAGGAGTTTGAGTATAGGCTTATAGTAACTTAGCACATTGTCGGAACCAGAGTAGACAAAGATGATTCAAACTTCGAAATTTGAAGACTCGATCATGCACGCCACTGTTTTATTTCTGAAATTAACTTCCCGTCTGCTTTGTGCAATTTTAGCTTAAACGAGGTCCTTGGATATGTAGAAAATATTCTCCTTTGTTGGCAAAAATCCGAAGAAATACTCATTTAATTTCCCTTAACATCACTAAGTAGATATCAGATGAGCCATCGGTTGAGCTAAGATAGCGAAGGACTGACCTCTAGTTTCTTTACTGCCGCTTCTGCTTTTGCCTTCTGCAGATTTTCCCAGGCCGTGATCTTTGCTTCTTCCCTGTGCAACCTGCCAAAGAGAAGATTCATATGCATATCAGCTCATGCAGCGTCTCCATCCATATGTCAGATTCTACTTCCTAGCGCTTCCATCGACGTGCAGATCAACCCAAAACATTATTCACGTCGAATGGTGCAAACAAGTCAATGATACCTAACACTGGCATTAAGTAGAACAATACCAGGACATGTTCTTCCTGGCCTCCACCACGTCCCAAGATGATCCTTGAGCTTCCCCTTCGCTGAATCTATTCGAGTCCTCATCACCTCGCCCGCCCTTTCTAGAGAATCTCGAGGCATGCCTCCTGGACCAGCTAATTATGGTCGCCCGCTTGTCTATTCCTACGTCCCGCACTTCCAGCTTCTCGGATTGTAAGCTCTGGGATGGTGGAGATTGGCAATTGGAAGGGCTGGTTTTGGGAGACGAGCAGGGGCTACTCTTTGGGCTCATCTGAGTCGCCATGTCCCTTCGTGAGACAGCGCGAGAAACCCCATTTTCGTTATCCTCGGCGCAATCGAATTTCTCATCTGCAGATCGTTCAGCCATTAAGGTTCCAAGCTGACATTATGCGAATTGCAAGCTGAAGCAGAGGTCCATTTAGTTTAAGGTTTAGTTCGAACAAAACCAAGAAGTGAATTCTCAGTTTCCACAAAAACCAGAGAGAGAGAGAGAGAGAGCAAAATGCCACCAAACTTATCTCCTAAAAGCTCAACCGAAAACCACAAGAACCATCTTGAGAAGAGCCTCTGAACCAGAACATACCTCAACATTACCCAGAATTCATTTGTGAAACTGAAGCAGATGCCCTGTTCACACACATCTACAATGCAGCAACGACCACAAAAAGGAGAAAGAAAACAAGAAGTCAAAATTGGAACTCACCCACCATCTCCGACCACTCAAGGCCAATAGCAGACCGACCCACATTGCCACCGTTACTACCCTTCTCGCCCAGCGCGCCGCCACGACCCGACCCGACAAAACCCATCACTCCTTCGTCGGCCACCATCACGCCCGTCGAGAACGGCGACCCCACGGCGAAGCCCCGCCCGCTCCACCCATCGACGCACGGCGAGTAGCCGGGGTAGTACCCGGACTGGCCCAGCGGCCCGCTCTTCGACTTGGGCCGCCTCTGGGGGCCGTGGCCGTTGGGGTGGGCGGCGAGGTGCGAGTTCTTGACGGCTACGGGGCTGCAAATCCACCGCTCGGCGTCTTCCCACTTGGAAGGCAAGGTCCGGTTGCTGTTGAAGGGCGAGAAGGAAGGCGACGAGGCCGGGTTGACGTGGGCCCTGCTGGCGGCGGCAGCGGCGGCGGCGCCCAACGGGACGCGCTCCGAGGTCCAGCCCTTGGGAGTGCCCAAGTCGTGGAAGGGAAGAGAGTTTCTCCTCTTCATCATCGGCGGCGACGGCTGTGGTGGAGGCTGCGAGGGGGACGAGGAGGCGAAGGCCCAATCGAAGCTCAAGACTCTGACGGAATTACGTTATTACAGAGAAGGCAAACCATAAAAAAAGAAAAAAATAAGAATTAAAACCGGAAGAAAAATACAGACATTTTTTCCACGCTTAAAATGGAGTCTAGCTTCGTAGGTTTTGCCGCCAGAAGACCGCCGTGAATATAGAAAAGCTGGACCAAGGAGGAGGATGAAGGGGGGACAGGTGTACGGTCACAAACGTCTTGGTGATTTTGTCGTTGTGGGGCCTACTGTGTTTTGACCAACAGCATGCATCGCAAAGGGCTAGTAGCCTAGTACTACGGTAAATCTCGAGCTGACTTATAAAAGATTCGTCCTGGTAGAAAATCTCATGACTATTTATTGTCAATTAATTTTCATAAAATTTTATCATTAAATTATTAATTTAAAAAAATACATAAATATATCAATTTAAAGATTTATAATTTTCCATAATGTTAATATATTTTAATAGAATTAATTGAGATTAAAATTATCATGAGTGTATCTATTTAATATTTTTGATGGTCAAATAATTGATTTGAGATAAATTTATCATAAATATACTTATTTAGAGTTTTTATGATCAAAAAATTAATTTATGAATAAATTTATTATAAATGTATCAAATTAAGATTTGTCATTGTATTAATCCTAATTGCAAAGCACAAACTATTAAATACTGTATTTGAATGCATATAAATGAATCTACGAACTTGCATTTGGCATTTATGAACGATTTTTCCAACTTAGTCTCTTTAAGTAAGAGTATGAAACCAAACATATTCTATTCAAGAACTTTGGATCAAACTACCTGAAAACAGGTTCAAGAGCCTATTTAGTGTAATTAGTCCAGGAATAGGTTCCTAGTGAATACCCACCCAAAACTAAACTAGACAACCCTATTTTGCAATTGGTTTTATAAGCCAAAAAGGCAAATCCTAATTTCTTTTTTCCTAAATTCTAACCTTAGCCCTCCTTTGTTTTTTATCCTTTCTACAAACTCCTCGCTTGTCTTCCTCTTCCCCTAAATTTTTATGGATGAATGGGAATAGAGTTTAATAGTTTATGTTTTATGTTATGCATTGGAATTTTTTTATCATTTATTCATCTTATGGATTGTTGTTTTTAGCAAATTAGGATTTTTTTTAATATTTTACTTTAAATTGTTTTGTTACTCATAGTCTCATAAATTTTGCCATTAAAAATGAACCAAAAACAAAAAAAAAAAAAAAAAAAAAGGTTTTGGCTAGACCTTGTAACAAATTGCAAAAACAGAGTAGGTTCTAGAATCGGTTCTAGGCAAACATGATAGGTTTTAAGGTTAAAAAAATTAAAAATCTGTTGTAACTAGGTAAGTTCTAGATTTTAACTCAGGAATTAATTACCCCTATCTTTAAAAACTAAGACTAGAATGAGACTCTTATCATGCACGAGATATAATGACCTAACAAAATAATGACCTAGCATTTCACTTGATTTTTTATCACCTAAAAAAGAAAAATAACAAGCTGTCACCTTATTACCGCATAACATCTCTACACATCATATTAGTATACCCACGTACATATACAACTCATCTTAAAAATTCATGAAAGTTAACTTCTCAAAAATGGATAATGACACAAACAATCTTGAACTTTGACTCAATATATAATTTACTCCATGAACTTTTAATTTATTTAACGTGGTCCTTAAACTTTAGCTAATGTATAATGTGGTCCATGAATTTTTACTTTATTCAAAGGAATTTCTAAACTTTTGGTAATATTTTCATATAGTTCAATGGCTGATTGAATATGTATTAAAAGTTCAAGTTTAGTGATCACATTATGCATTAGGCTAAAGTTCAAAGATCATATTAAGCAAATTAAAAATTCAGAGATCAAAGTTTATAAATTATTTGTGTTATTTTTTCTCTCAAAAAAGTATGGAGACAAAAAATTTGGAAAGGAAGTGACCCCACCTATTTCCATAAACATTGTTAGCAATATGTATGAAGTTAACGAATGAATTGTACACAATGTAAATCCACTTATTGCGAACGCTTATCCCAACTTCGGATGTATCCGGAAATAGCCGTTGGAGTATACGAAGACGGGAACGGCTTTATTCGACAATAATTAAAACACATGCATGTATATTTCTTCTTTCTCATTGTACGACTGTAGTAGTTTTTCTTTTTTGGCCTTTTTATCTGACTCTTCCTTGCCCTAGTTTTGGGAGGTGACAATTCGAGGTGCGTACTTAGATTTTGCTCCGACCGGGACCGATGCTTCTCTGTTCTCCCCTTCCGCAAGGAAACAAGAAACGTCACATGATGAACAGCATGTCACTGACTGCGGCAATAATGGTGCTCCTGCAAGAAGACAAAAGGGAGACATGGCGAGAGAGATACGGATGCTAGACCATACATGGAAGGTGGGCTCGCCCTCTAGAAAAAGGTGTTCGGCGAATTGCTCAAGATTGAAAAACTCAATCGATGGATGTGCCAAACATCGGCTTAGAAAATTGGGAGTCGTAGAAAGGAGAAAGAAAGACAACACGCTCCCGCGTAAGAGCATACGTTCTATTAATAATTAGATATTAAATCTCATATTCATTTAATAATTTAAAGCTTTAGAATGATTGACAATGATCCACCAAAGTTTCACATGCTAGGATGTCTATTTGCCTTCCCAAATAAATATAACCACGCTTAGTACTAGGTAAAAATGATAAGATAAAGTGTGAAAGAGAGTGCTATAATAATTAAATATTACTCCTCAAAGAGTTATTGGTCTAGTTTGTAAATACTTTCGTTCAACTCTTTTTGATATTTTCTTTTATTCAGAGGATCGAGTTAGCAAATCAATCTCATTTATCTCAACTGATATTTCAAGTTTTGTTCCTACTCAACATTATTTCTTAACATAGGGATAATCACCAAAAAAGTTCTAAATTTATTGTACAAATACCAATTTAAAAAAAACCAATTTAATATTAAATATTTTGATTTGGTCAATTTAGTCTTAAACACTTTAATGATTTATCAATGTAATTCTTCTAGTTAATTTTGGCCAAAGATCATTAATATGAACATTGGTCGTCCTGGCTAACACTGATATGGACCTTTTTCAATTTTTAAATTATGAAACTTTTCCACTTTTCTTCTTTTTTAAAAGAGAAAACTTTAAAATATGCAAAAATTATCACAATCAATGTTGGCCATATAAAGTGAAATGACTAGTATTTACGTTAGTGATTTTTTGGCAAAAAGAAACTGAAAGGATAAATTAACTGAAGTGAAAAGTTTGAAACTATATAAGTATACATACAATAGATTTAAGACTCTTTTGGTATATTTTCCTTCAACATCGGGTCATTAGAGAGTAACTTTCGGTAAGGTTACTAAGTGGTCTAGACGTACACATATGGGCCATATTTTATTTTATTTACTGAACCAAGGATATAAGCTTCATTTGATGCGTAAAAACACACAAAATACCATTATAACATAGACGAAGTGCCAAGCATCGGACACATCTATAATCCCACACTACTCCCATGAGGGCAGGTCGTGCCTATAAATCGGTTTTGCATGACCTCTAACCAGTGATGCACGGTGGCAATGATAGGACTAGTAAGGTCGCTTTCAATGATGTCATAGTCAAGATCGAGCTGTTCAACTTTAGACATGTCTCTAATTTCACATAGCTCGTGACTCAATTAGTAGGGGTGTGCAACCGGACCCGGTTTAGCTCGGAAACCGGTTCTTGATTAAACTCAATTGAAAGTATGCTTAACCGAAAGTTAAAAAAAAAAAAAATCTTTCTATATAATGCTTTTGAGTCTCTTTTGTCTCAAAGAAATGTTAAAAAAAGAAAGATTTTCTCTGAATCAAATTAAGAGAGAATTGTTTTAAAAGAATTGTTAAAAAGAATTTGTTCTCATGAATTATTTTTCTTTTTTAATGATATCACTTTCAACTATTACTATGGTCACAGAACAAATGCTACTAACTATTGTAGCACTAATTCTCAATCCAACTCAAGAAAGATGTCATCTTAATAAGAGCTTCGTCGCATACACATAAGTAAGCACATTAAGTCATATTAGAAGTATTTGTGGGAATGTGACTAATATTAGATCCATATTTTTTGCTAATGCTTATGCATTCTTAGGATTTTTGCTTTGTCTTATAATGTTAGAAGAATTACGTTGTTGTTTTTTCGCTAATTAATGTAAAATTTGAAGTCGTATAGAATATTGAACGATTGCAAAACAGGTTCCAAAGAAAACATGGTTGGGTCTAAAATAGAGTCTAATAAAAACAGGGTATGGTACATGGTCCAGAAATGAGGAACCGGTTATAACAGGGTCGGGTACAGGGTCCAGGTCTGAACCCTACCTACCCTGGACCCGATCACCCCTATCAATTAGTATGCTTAATTCATGCTTAAATCTCATGCTCTCAATGATATCATAGTTGAGATTGAACTATTCGATATTGGACACGTCTTTGATATCACATAACTCGTGTTTTGATCGGCGTGCTTAATTCTCGTGCTACCTCAAATTAACATAGGATGTTTTAATTTGTGCTTAAGTCTCTTGCTCTCAATGACATTAGAGTTGAAATCGAGCTGTTTGACATTAGATGCGTCTTTGATCTCACATTGCTCGTGCTTCCATCGATATGCATAAGTCTCGTTCTATCTCAAACAAAGACGGGATGTTTTAAGTTTGTGCTCAAGTCTCGTGCTTTCAATGAAATTGGAGTCCCGATCAAGTTGTTCAAGTTAGACATGTTTCTAATCTCACATAGCTTATGTCTTGATCGGTATGCTTAAATCTCGTGCTACCTCAAACTAAGATAGGATGTTTTAAATTCGTGCTCTGTCCTAGGCTGGGTAGGGCTATCTTCACAAAGGAAATAAGGTTAGGTGCTTATTACGGACATAAATTGGATCAATGATTGGCTCACTCAATCGTTGGAGCGGCTAATGATTGAGAATATTCTTATCTGAGATTGGTTAACAATTTCTTGGAATCCAACTGTATACACATTAGATTGTTGATGCCATCTATCATTTCCCTCAACATAATCCAAATTAATTAATCATGAGCTGCCTACTTTTGCTACAAACAAGTTCTACACAGATCAGCCGGTATAGATGGATGGCAATAAATGGAGTGGATGTTGATCCATCAGGTTGGCATATATGAAAATCATTGTTTTGACTCCTGAATAGTGATTAATGAGTTGGGTCTCGAACGAAAGAGACTAGCAAATTGAGAATCGAGGTGGATTGGCTTAATTCTAACCTTCATTTTGTTGTCATCTAGTCTGGATGAATGTGAAACGAAAAGATTCGGTGGGATGATATAATGAGAAATGGGCTCGAACGCAGTTGAAAAGTTTGTCAACTATAGTACCATATTTTCTCATTTTTCACATTAGGTGCACATGTTTCGGTGCAATTTTTATTGATTATTTTCATTTTTGTTTCCATAAAACCTCCTGCCGTATAACTCCGACCCGGTAGGTCCAATAATCAATATTAAAAAAGTGGGCCTGTTTCCTCTCCACAAAGGGAAATTTAAATGAGAACTCGAGCTGGACCGATTGTGCATGCACATGGGGGCATTCCATGTATGACTTAATTTATGTGTGAATTCGCAGGTCAAGGTTCCATCTTCAAATATTTTCTTATCATACTTTATATTATCTATTTCCTTTTAACAGAGTTGAATACAGTATTTTGAAAGACAACAACCTTTTGATAGACAAAGTTGGCGTATGGTTCGAACCCTAAAAAGGACAAGATATCCAGAGAATCATTATATCAATAAAAAAATTTTAGAAGGTATGAAACAACTTTTGTCATACCTGGCAAAGTTCGATTTTATCTATTGATCAAGTTACTCTACAGCATTATAGTATTCAAGACTTTATTTTAATTTGGAAATCTCGAATTGTGTGCTTGACGTTCTTTCGTCACACATTCATTATCGGAATGATAATGGTGTTATTTGCCGTCATTTTCAGAAAAATAATTTACCTAGACAAAGACTTTTTAGTCTATGTTCCTGATTTTGCTTAACATGAAAAATTCCATCTTATTTTGAGCTCTTGCAAATCACGAATTCCATTAGTAAGAAATGAATTTATCTTAGCTACCCATAAAGAAAGTGTACGATTTTTTTTCATCTAAATATATAGAATTTTAAGGGTATGATATAATGATCCAATGAAGAAAAAAATAATACATAATTATTTCCAAGAGTTGGTCAGCTGAGGCATATGAAATGATTGCTAAAAGTACAATTAATGAATCAATCTTATATTACATGACATGTTTTGATACAATAAATCTTCAAAATCCTCTTTCTATCAAAAATTCAAACCAACCACTTGTATGCACATGATTTGGCTATTTTAAGTTACATATTTCATACCCAATTCTTACTCTCTCTTTTTTTGGTAAGGTAAGTATTATAAAAATTTTCAACCAAGAGAACCTATACAAGGAAGGTGAATTACAGTACCAACAATCACTCTACGGGACACCCAATTCTAACTTCCTCACTTGTTATCTTATGATTTGGGTTCCTGAGTAAATTGGTTATTTCATCTTTATCCGCTGGTAAAATAATTACCTAAGAAAATAAGTTTTGCCAATTTCATTCCAATTTTATATCACTCCTTTTCAATTGTTTTTTTTTACGTCATGCATCTTAAATTGATTCTCCACTTTAAATAAGCTTTATTATATTATTTTATTTAATATTTATGGTACATTTGTTTCACTAAAACTTCATGACACAAGAAATATTTTCTATCAAAATTATTTTGAAGGAAAATTGTTAGTTTTCATTGGTTTGGTAGATTGGGGAAAGTGATTTCTTTCTTATTGTTGTTTTTAGTCAATGGAAAATATTTTTTATAGATCAATTAGTTTTCCATTATCTAAACAGCGAAAAGTTGGGAAAGTAATTTACCAAAAGCAGTTTTTCTTTAAATAAATGAACCCCTAATTGTCGACGGATTTGAAGTTAGATAAACTCTATTAGACAAAAATCCAAAATTTAATTGCTCTTTGGTCTTGTAATTATATCTTTAGTCTCTTTTCGTTTTGGCATGCTCATAGTGTCCTTTGGCAACTTTTTAATTAGGTACAAAATATACTTGAATCATCTTTATAAGAACACTGAGCTCATACACTACAATATTTTTAATAGGAAATCCGGTTAGAACTTAGTTACTTAACCTTTCCAATTGAATGATTTTTTTTTAATAATTAGAATAAGCAATAAATTATTTAAGTATTTATCTTATATTGGAAGATTAAAAAGAATTTCCCCCTTTTCTAATTGTGTCATGGCATTGGAGATTGGTTGAAATTTGCACTTGACATTAAAAGGGAAAATTCCAATTAAGGGCTTGATATGCCCTCATTTTCTCAAAAAAGGGTCCAAAGTGGACATGGTTTCAAATAAGGGCCCAAAGTACCCAAGCTTGTTTCAGTTAAGGGCCTAAGCTCGCCGGCCGGCGAAAACTAATTTTCCGGTGACCGGAACAAGGACATTTTGGTCATTTCCCACTTTTTTTTTTTCGTTTTTCCTTCTTTCATCTTCTTCATCATCGCCGGTGGCCGGCCGGCCACCGGCGACCACAGGAGGGTCGGGGAGGGTTGCCCTTGCCCGATCCACGCAAGGGCCACGACCTCGGGCTGGGCAAGGGGTTGCGCCTTGCCCGATCCGACCGCAAGGGCCACCCTTGCGGGTGAGGGTGAGGGAGCTTGTCGGCCGCGGGTCGGCCCAGCCGTCTCCCTCTCTCTTTCTCCCTCAGCCCAGCCCGTCTCCCTTCTCCTTCTCCCTCTCCGCACGTGAAAGGAACGCACACACGCACGCAGCAGCAACGCTCACGACGTCGCCCCTTGGCTGACGTCACCCGCGTGACGCCAGCAAGGGAAGATTCCCTTGCTGCGCTGTCACGCGGAGAGAGGAGGGGCGAGAGAAACGGTTGAGGAGCAGGGGGGCGTCGATTCTGACGAGGGGGAAAAAAGAAAAAAGAAAACCAGAAAGAGAGACCGGAAAGGAGAGGGACGGACGGACGCCATCACCGTTCGACCACCCCCGACGCCGCTCGTGCACCATCTCCCATCGTCGGTCGCACCCAAGACCGCCGCCCGTGCTACCCCATGACGGAGAAAGATCTGAGAAAAAAAAAAAAGGAGAAGATGATGGCCTGAGCAGACAACGAGCAGGGAGAGAAAACGCAAAAAAACGAGAAGAGAAAAACGAGAAAAGAAAGGGGCGGACCTGAGAAGAGGAAGAGAGAAAGCAGAAGAAGGGAGACGCGCTCAGCAACCCGCCGCCGCCCTCTGCAACTCTAACCCGAACCAGGTAGGTTCCACTCCTCGCGATTTCTGTTCTGCTTGCTGAGGAGGTGGGCCGGAGCTCGCGCCGACCAGTTCGCGCGAGCCCCGGCCCTTACCCCACTTTTATCTTACTTCTGCTTCCATTAGAAGCTGTTTCCGAAGACCCTAGAGTGCATCCTAAGCTCCGTTGAGCCGAAAACTTCCATTTCGATAGTGCCCGATAGGTGTTCGACGAAATGCTTCAATGAGATCCGAAATTTGTGCCCCTCGATAATCTGTGGTTTTTATGAATGTTTGATCGTTTATTGTCTATTCTCGTGTTCCTTGGTATTATAGCCATTTTCTTGAAGTTTCCACGCGTTTTTGGGTAGAAAAGAGACATTTTTGGTTTTCCGGCGATGGCATGTTTCGGGATCGCCGGAAGTCATCGCCGGCGACGTCTGGCGCCGGCCGGATAGAACAGCCGACGCCGGACGACACGAAGATCCCTTTTAGACCGATGAGGACCTGCGGCGGCGTCGGCAGTGGCGTGGATAGAGCTCACGCAGGTTTCCGGCGAACCTCCGGCGCGCCTCAACCTTGCGAAGAAGAAGACCAGAAAATTCCAATAAAAAAAAAAAACGAGAAAAAGAAAAAAAAAGGAAAAGGGGCCGGGCCGAAAGTTTGAATGAAAGGGGCTGGGCTGGTTTATTATTTTCGAATGGGCTAGACCAGGTTTGGGCCGAAATTTTAGAAATAGAATTGGAAATGGGCTGCTTTATTTTATTTTTATGGGCCATTTTTAAAATGTTTTCGACCGGGCCGTTCGGCCAGCCCGGTCGCCGGCCCGGCCCGGACCGATAGGGTCCGGGTCGGTTTAGCAGGGCCGGGTCACCCGACCCGGTCCGAATTACTTTTTAATATTAATTTAAATTTTTAAAAAAATTCAAAAAAAAAAAAAAATCAAATATTTCAGAAATTCCAAATTAAAAATATTAAATTTTTTTAAAAAGTCTTAAAAATCCGAAAATCTTTAAAAAAATTCAAAAAAAAAAAAATTTAAAATTTTTTTTTTTAAAAAAAAATTTAAAAATTTAAAAAAATTTAAAAATCAAAAAAATTCAAAAATTCAGAAAAATCCAAAAAAAAAAAAAAAAAAAAAAAAATCAAAAAATTCAGAAAAATTCAGAAAAAAATTGCAAAAATTAGAAAAGCCCTAAAAAGAAGAAAACATCCAAAATTGAATAAGCCTTTAGGGCTTTACAATAGGTTTTAGTTATGTTATATTCCCGCACTTTATTTGTCACGATTTTTAGATGTTATTTCCTTAGAAAGGTTAGGATAAACTTGAGTTTCTCGAACGTGTCGCCATAACCTTAGTTAGCACACAATTAAGTTAGGTACCGAAAGGGCGTTAGTCCCATGACTAACGTAACCAAGTCCCCGACCTCGCACCCTCCTAGTTTGCAAAAAAGCGAGATACGCTCCCATGTCTCGCTCGGTTTCTAGTCGACCTTAATAGGCTAGTGGCGACTCCATATTCGAATATTTTTGTGAATATCCCACGTCGCGCGGGGTATGGGCTTGGGAGAGTCCAAGGTAATGAAGGGTCGTCGGCCCGAAATTAACAATACCCCTAAACCTATTATTATAATTTTCAGAAAAATTTAATTTTAGGTCGTGGCCGCGGGCGAGGGCGACCTCACCGGATCCGGCGAGGTCGGCCCTCGTCGGCTGCGGGTGAGGACCCCTCGTCGGCCGGGGACGAGGGCGAGGGCGACCTCGATCGCGGACAAGGCGACCTCGCCAGATCCGGCGAGGTCGCCCTCGTCCGCGGCCGGCGAGGCCCGCCTCGCCAGATCGCGGCGGCGAGGTCGCCCTCGTCCGCGGCCGGCGAGGGCCAACCTCGCGGATGGCCGCGAGGCGACCTCGCCCGTCCCTCGCCTGAGGCCGGCGAGGGTGGCCCTTGCTGGATCGGGCGAGGGCAACCCTCGCCTAGTCCTCTGTGGGCATCGCCGGTGGCCGGCCGGCCACCGGTGATGATGAAGAAGATAAAATAAGGAAAAAAGAAAAAAGAAAAAAAGAAAAAGTGGGAAATGACAAAAATGTCCTTATTCCGGTCACCGGAAAATCGTTTTTTACGGCCGGCGAGCTTAGGCCCTTAATCGAAACAAGGTTGGGCACTTTAGGCCCTTATTTGAAACCATGTCCACTTTGGGCCCTTTTTTGAGAAAATGAGGGCATATCAGGCCCTTAATTGGAATTTTCCCGCATTAAAATTTCCTAGCTTTCACTTTACCATTTCTCACATGATGGGCTGGGCCATTTAAGATGAAAGGCCTAGCCCTTCCAATTATTTGTGGACTGGGCCGCTTTCCTTATGGGGGGCTGGCAAAATTCGTTTACGGCATGCCTAGGTGGCCTTCTAAGTCTAGCTTATCTAATAACTATATCAAATAGCTTAAATGGCTTTGTTTGCTAATGATTTTTTTTTATCTTTTGATAACACAGGAGCAGACCACAAAGCCCGATGAAATAATTAAGTTCAAGCCTTTAATCTATATAAGCAGAGGGCACATGAAATACGGATCGCGTGTCCTTTATGTAGATACCATACCAATCTGGGTCGTACGTGATCGCAGTATTGGGCAGCATGACGAATCCAGGGCCGACAATAGATTTGGTATTAAGGGGGGCGTGGGATGCGAGAGCAAGATCCTGAAGGCTATCATTGTCCTCGACAAGGAAATATGCAGATCCAAGGGCTCTGGAGGTCACTGGCTTAATTTGTTCTCGTCCTCGTTAGGGCTAGAAGTGGCGACCGTGGTGGTGGAGCGAGGTGTGACTAGTCTCTCTTGGAATTCATCGGAGGCCTAAAATTAAGCGCAATTATAAAAGTCGAGATACTTGATTGAGCAAAATAGAAAATTCAAAAAAATGATTGCAAACGTATATATACTCGCAGTGTCATTCTGTCTAGTTTTCTAGAGAGAGGGTGGCTGGGCCTGAAATGCCCATCGAGTTTTGGAAGTCACAGGCCACAGACAAAATCATCCTATCATTCCTGCTCTTCCTCTACCTTCGTTGTTGTTGCTGGTGACTAAGATTGCATATGGTAACAACTCCATCCTTGAGAACAATTTTTATTCGGAAATAAATTTTTTTATTTTTATTCTCAAGATAAGTTTCTGAATAAAAGAATACGTTTAGTAATTGCACAAAATTTCTATTCCCGAGAGTATAAAAAGAATAGAAATGCATTTGGTATAGCCCTAAAAATTTCTATTTCAATTTTTTTCATTTAATTAAATGTCAATGGAGACTTAACAATTAATGTTTTGAGTTTTTTTTAGCCGCAAGAAGAAAAGTAAACATTAATTTGTGGAATGGGCAAGGACAAAACAAGTGAGAACAAAGGTGATCCTAAAGTTGGTGTGCTTATTTGCGCAAACTCATCAATCTTCAAGCAAACGATATCGGAAATCCATGGAGGACAGGCTTACTCGATTGCTATAAATACAAGGCAAATGGTAATGCAAAAAACTTATAGAGCCATCTAGGGTGTGTTGGGTAACACTCCATTTTTTTTGTTTTTCTGTTCATTTATTCCCTGGAATAGAAAAAGAAACAAAAATCCATTTGGTAACGTTTGCTAGCGTTTCTATTCCTCGGAATAGAAAGTTATTCTCGGGAATAGATTTGGAATAGAAACAAAAAGTAGAAAAAAATAGCTTCTTGTTATTGGGAATAATTTTTATAAAGTTATTTCTTCGATTGCCGCTACTCATGACTGCCGTTGATTGTTGCTCGTTGTATGTTGCCCATTGCCATTGGTCGCCTACCACCACAATCGATTGCCACTTGCCACCATTGTCACTTGCCATTGCAACCAGCCGTCGCTCATTGTTGTCGTCGTCGTTGTCGCTGCCCGGTGTCAGTTGCTAGTTGCCGCCCTCTGCTTGACAGTTGCCAATTGGTGACTCGGCAACCAATGGTGGTAGGCGGCGGCTGCCATCGGAAAAAAAAGGAATACAAATTTGTTTTGTCGGTACCAAATGCATTTCTATTTTTTTTCTATTCTGAGAATAGAAAATTTATGCAGTTACCAAATGGGTTGCTTTACTCAAAAGTTGTTACAGGGAGTAAAAATAGAAACAAACTATTTCTTAAAAGAAATTGTTCCTAGGAATAGAAGTATTACCAAATGTTCTCCTAATTATCTATTAAAACTGAATTGCATATGATCTTAAAGGATGTCAATAATAGAATTGTAAGGGAATAAGACATCTTCTTTTAGCGAAGTCGCCAATTTATCATGACTTAGCATTGTCTTTAAAAGAAGACGGCATTTAAAAATCCATATGGTAAAGTCCTAAGAGCTTATTCCAATTTTCATCAAAATATTTTTACATTTGTTTATGCTAAACAATTCTAAACTAAAATTAACACTAAAATCTAGTAAAACTAATCAAAATATAATTTCTCAATTTTTTCCTAAATTTATAATTTTATTTTATTTTTAAAAATGGGGACTCAGATTGGGTAAAGAGACCTAGTCTAGATGTGGATCTTATCCAGACTTTGTGTCGATTGTGTAAAGATAAGCATTAAGTTACGCTAAGCTTGTATCCCTAAAATGATCTTATTTCTCTTTTTGTTCCTTGGAACAAAAAGGGATTTTTTATAATTCTTATTTCAGTTTCAAATTTATTTCCTGGCTATTAATTTATTTCAGTGAGTAGAAAAATTAACTAAGTACAAATTTATTTCCTGGCTATTAATTTCCTTTATCCCTTCACATTTTTCCTTAAAATTTTCAATATTTGAGCTTTGTCATTTTTTTCTATTGCGCACCCCAAACATCCGAAATTCTACCCATATGAAAAGTTTAGGGCCACTTAGAAATCGTTCGCAATCTTTAAAAATTCAGAAATAAAGGGAAAATCGATGAATATATTTTTGAGAAGAGTAAGCTAGTTCAGCCCAGTAGAGTGAAGTCCGTTAATGTCGACGTTTACAAACTTTGAAAGGTAAAGAACAATAGTCACGTAATGACATGCCAAAAGCATTAATCAGCATGCATGAATGACCTGCCTTTGACTAGACTGAAAAATGTGATTCAGTATGACTTGATAAAAAAGAGGGCATTAGGGGGAATTACAAAAACACCACTTATCAAGTCTGAAACAAGGAAGTCAGTGGCCAGGCGTCGAAGGCTAATGGAATCAATATGTCAGCTTAGTGTCGCTGCAAAACAAGCAATTTCAACACAAATAAATGGAAAACATGGGAACAAAATTGACTACAAAATTTAGGTGGTTCGATTGATGAGTTGCAGATCAAGTGATGTAATGTAAATCACAAACCACACTTAAATTCTCACAAATGCTCTGAGTGTTTTCCTCCAAGTGCACCATTGACGTACAGATTTCTCATTAGGAACACAAAGTTGCATTTGGTAGTTTGTAGGACAACAAATTATCTTATTCGGTATTTGGAAATGTCCTTCAGACTAGACATGCTGAAAGATATTTCGATAAAATGTCGGATAAGTAATCCAAGACAAGAGTGGGATAAACTAAGATTGTGTTATATTTTTGTTATAAAAATACTTAACAATCCATGTTATCTTCCAATGATGAAGTGACGTATAAAAATATTGCTTCGCTGGTCATCGCGCTAGGACCATCACCACTACAGTCGATCGTCATTGCTTCAAACCATCGAGTGATTGTCGTAGCCTTTGACCACCACTAATTGTCATTGCCGGCTAGTCAATAGTGTTTCGGATACTAGGGGTGAAAGAATTTTGAGGACAATCGTTGTCACCTCCGACCATGGGCCAATTTGCAAGCTGCCAGATTCAAAGTTCCTAAATAATGGCTTTGTTATGGTTGCTAACCAATAAACTTCTTACTGAAGTCGCTATTTATTGAATCGAGAGGAAGTTTTACCATTGGGGTCATGTTCCTCTCTTAGAGTGGTTTGGTTTGGTTTTTGTGGGGAGGATTGTCAAAAAAGTCCTAAACCTATTGCTATTGTGCCAATTTAATCCTAAATCTTTTTTTTTGACCGATTCAGTTCTAAACCTTTTGCGATTGTGTCAATTTAGTCCATTTGGCTAAATTTAGCCGGCCGGAGTTGACATGGATGTCGGCCGGCATCGGCGACAATATTTTAATTATTTTCCAAAATTTTAATTATTTTTTAAATTATTAAATTTTTTCTTTCCTATTTTTTGTCTCTTCCTCCCTTGCCTCTTCCCCTCGGCCTACAGTAGTGGCCGGCTAGCTCTGACGAGGCTTGCCGGCCACTGTGCGAGGTCCGCGAAGCCCTCGTCGATGGCCAGCGAGGGTCGTGGCCCCCGTCAAACCGGCCACCCTTGCTGATGGCCTTGTCGTGGCCTGGTTGCGGGCCAATGTGGCCTTGCCCACAGCTGGTGAGGCCATGGCGACCTTTGCCTAGGCTTGCCATGGCCTCGCTAGCTGCGGGCGAGGCCATGGCAACCTTCGTTGAGACCCGCCATGGTCTTGCTAGCTGCGGGCGAGGCCGCTTTCGCCTACGGCCAGGCCATGGCGAGGCTGGCCTCACCATGGCCCCCAGGCCTCCCCTAGGTATGGACAAGGTCATCGGTGAGGGTTGCGGCCCCCGACGGCCTCACCCAAACTTGGGCGAGGTAGCTTTGCCTAGACCTGGGCGAGGCTAGCCTCGCTGTGGTCCCTAGGCCTCCCCCAAGTTTGGGCGAGGCCAGCCTCGCCACGGCCCCCAGGCCTCCCTCAGGTCTGGGCAAGGTTGCTGGCGAGGGTGGCCGGTCTGATGAGGGTTGTGACTAGCTAGCCGCCGGCGAGGGCTTCGCGGCCCTTGCGCAATGGTCGGCAAGCCTCGTCGGAGCTGGTTGGCCATTCGTCGGCCCGGGGGTGGGGAAAGGGAGGAAGAGACAAAAGAAAAGAAAAGAAAAGAATAGAAAAGAATAGAAAAATAATAAAAAATAATAAAAATATTATTAAAATAATGTCATCGGTGCCTGGTCGGCGTCCACGTCAGCTCTGGCTAGCCAAATTTAGTCGGATGGACTAAATTGACACAATCGCAAAAGGTTTAGGACTGAATCGGTAAAAAAAAAATATTTAAGACTGAATAGACACAATAGCAATAGGTTTATGACTTTTTTGGCAATTCTTCCGGCTTTTGTGAATTGTCATTCACTAGTGTTGTTGCTTTCGTGAGACGTTTGGATGGGCTTACTTCATTGTATGGAGTTCTACTAAAGGCTTTCCAAAGCAGAGATTACTTTTGAGTAGATGAGGAGATCTTGAGAAAGGTCTTTGGACCTGGATCACCCAAATAAAAGAATACATGGTTTCGCCTATTTGTCGTATTTCTTTCAGGCACTCTTGTTTTGGCGTTAATCTGCATTAGGAGAGTGAAAGGTGCTCTTTTCTAGGTCCTTGAGTGAACAATTTAGCGACGACCCAAGTGGAAGACTGGGTTTCCAATCAAAAGGTAACGTGGACAGACGTCTTTGAGCTCTACCTCTCTGTATTTGTAATGTAGACAATTGGTCGCAACCCTCGCGCAAGGTTTGCATACGGCGATGGATTAAATAGTAGATTTAAGCCACTACGGGGAATGTCAGGAGTGACGGGTGAAGGCCAAAATAGCTGGACATAATGGATGATTTTCAATTGTATCTTAGGTTGATGAGATATTCTATAACTCCGAAAATTTTCGAAGGATTTCAAACTTGCCTTAGCATATCGTATCCAAATATGAATCTAGATGGCCAAAAAGAAATCAAAGTGAAAAACACATAAAAATGAGCGATGGCCAAAAAGTGTAACTAATCAACTATAACACAAGAAAAGAAATATGTATTTTTTGGCAAGCATTTTTCTAACCAAATTAGAAAATCTTTCTTTTTATTTTTTCACAAGCTAAAACTTGAGACATATTTTTAAGAGTAATTATAGTTTAGAAAAGAAAAGTTTACGCAAGCAATCACATACACCATTGCTTAGAAAGTGAATTGTTATAGTCTTTAAAGCTCAAAGTAATTTAAAGAGGTTTGGCCTTCTATTTGATTTACTCCACTCTCCTAGCTGTAACAGCCTATTAACAATCTCTACAGATGAATCTCCACGAGAGACTATAGGTCTACAAGTACATGCAGTCCAATAATATACCCAAAACATAAATATTCTTTACAATGATTACTCCAACACGCTCTCATAAAATTACAATCTAAATCATAAGTTTTTTCTCAAAAGCTAAGCAAGAGAAGTTAAAAAGAGGCTTTTTTAATGAGTTCCAAGATTTGAGATTGGCTCCAATGTACATATATATAATTTGAATCCTATTGATATACAACTAGGCCTTTGTTTCTAGCTACATGGGCTATTGCCTATTCCGTTTATTGCGTAAATTTCCTGTATTATAAGATCTATTCAGACTTGACTATTTTACCAAATCCCCAATCTTTCACTTGCTAAATTAGGGTCCTTAACAACCGTATTGATGCATGTAGCCCCATCTAAGTTGTTCTTATTCAATTTAATTCATCCGAGTACCTCAATAATTTCTTGTCCCTCACTTAATCAAAATTCAAAGGTCCTTCCAACTGTAACAATTTCCATGGAGAATCTTGCTCTCATATGCAGATTTTGGAAGATCTCCATTGGCATAGAACTTTTGTTGTTAGGTACCGTTTGGTTTAGCATTTAAAATGGGCTTTTGGGCTCTAAAGTCCCTAGGGCAAATACAAAGGGCATTTGGTAATTTTTTTGGGGAGCTTTGAGATGTAATTGCACCTCCGAAGCTCTCCAAAGGCCTTTAGCTCAACGGAGGGTTAGAGGTGCATTGGGAAGTTACATTTTCGGAATGTTATTCCCCTAGTTCAATGAAAATTTATCAATTTCCCATCCCACACTCATTTGTCAAACAAAATTCCACTTTTACCCCTTCTCAAACAAAACCCTAGCTCTTGACAGTTCTCTCATGCCTCTTCCTCTCAACAGACTTCTCTCTCTTGAGATTTGTGTGTTTCTTTGCTATCCTTTTTGCGCTCAAGATGCCTCTTGCCTCTCTTCCCTCATGTTGTGCTTGCCTCTATTCCCAGGTAAATATTTATCTATTCATGCTAAATTTGATTCCAACCATCATTCTTGTGATGAATTCTTCCTCGTGTCGTTGATGTTAATTCCTCTATTCGTGTTGGTCCTAATTCTGGGTTCGTCAATTGTTGTTGTCTATAGATTGACTTATTTTTTTTTCAAGTGAACTTTAATTTGTTGTCAGTCTTTTGAGGTCTGTAGGGTGATCTAACTTTGGAATTTTGACTTTGATTAGTGAGGCTTGGGGTGTCCAGGACTTTGTGTTTGATGATTGAATTGAGTCAAGTGATTTGTTCATTGAATTTGCTATGGTTGGTTTCTAGCAAAATGTCCATAATTGCTTGTTTAGTGTAGAAATATGTTGAATTGCCTTCTATTTGCTGGAAAAGAGAGGATTTTAGAAGGTAGGAAGTTGAATCATTTGACCTTGTCTTATTAATTTCTTTGTTTAGCTCGTTGAAATGATGATGATATGTCCTTCGATCACTTAGTGTCTTCCAAACCATTTGTCGGAGCTCCATGTGTAATTCTCTTCACTGATTCCTCTGCTTCTCTACTAGAATTGCATCATTTGTTGATGCTGCATCATCATCAAGAATTTTGAGTAGAAGATCTTGTGCTTCTTCAATGTATGGTCCTCTTCTTGTTGAGATGGAGATGAGGTTGGGGTTGGTGTTTTGGTCAAATGGGTTCACTGAGTCACCTATTTGGCCATTTTCACATTTTATTGTTGTAGGTCTGAGCTTTTTTGCGGTCATAGTTCTATGCTCAAGTCTCATCTTGTCTTTTTTAATTTTTTTTGCATGCTGCATTCCTATGCGGCTTTTTCTAACATCAGTGTACGACTTTTCTTGGCATCATTGTGTTGATTTGTTACATCACTATATGACTATTTTTAGGATGATGATCGGTTGTTTTTCCTAGATTCAACTCTACGTTTGACAACAAAGAGATGATTTCCTAATTGGAGTTTTAGAAGGAATTGATGGCTTAGAGAGTAAAAATGGTGGAAAAAATGTAGATTAAACCTGAGCAATAGTTTAATCTTTTCATATTATGTTGCTGGAAAGGATTGAGCATGTTGTGAACATGAACGATGTGTAAGTTGGGGCGCCAATGATAATATTTCTGGCCAAAAATTGATTTTTGGAAGAGAAATAGATTTTTCTATTTCTATTTGTAGATGAATTTTTGAGATAAAAAACGCGTTTAATAACGACAAAAAAATTCATATCCTTGGAATAGAATTTTGTTTAATAATCAATAAAATTTTACTTTCCCAAGTGGCGGCAGTAATGAGAGGGGTGTCAGCAGCAATTAGTGGTGGTGGTGGTGGTCAACGACTGACAACCAGTAGCAGCGGGCGATTGGCGGTAGCGGTAGGCGGGGGTGGTGGAGGTGGAGAGTGGTGGAGGTGGAGAAACTCCTTCGGGTGAGAAGTTAAAAAGAAAGAAATAATTTCTGATTTCTATTCCAGAAATAGAAAAGTAAAAATTTTTTGTTTCTAATTTCTATTCTAAACCTATTTCTAGAATAGATAGAAAAATAAAATTATTTTACCAAACGGATTTCTATTCCAAAAATAACTCTTGAATAGAAATTTATTTTAGAAATAGAAACATAATTGTTACCATGCGCAGCCTTAAAATCTTGAGACTTAAAACAAGAGAGAGATACACATAAGATGTGGTTGTACTAGGTGAAAAATCTCTATCATCTGTGTAGCTTCCCTCTACCATCTGTGTAGCTCTTGCTGAAGGAAGCACATCCTCCTATATACCGCAACCAATGGCAGAAGACAACGGCGCCTTCGAACGTTTGGAAACCCTCTGCAACAAGCTTGGTAAGCTCCTATATACAAAAGAGTTAGAAATTAGGGATGAAGATTTCTCAAAGGAAAAATTAGTGGAATGCCGCTTCTCCCTAATGGGCTAACTGTACTAAAACCCCAGCCTGAATCACCAAGCCCTACTTACAGCTATGAAAAAGGCCTGGAAAATGGACACCGTTGTTATGACACCCCTAGAACACGGTGTCTTTTGTTTTAACTTTAATAGTGAGGTGGATCAGCAAAGAGTGCTAAAAGGAGGGCTCTGGTGCTTCTCTAACCACCTGCTTACTAAAGGCATGGGAACCAAATATGCCCCCTCATTGCTACAAATTCACGACATGTGCCTTCTGGGTGCGAATTTTGGGACTCCCTATTGAATGGAAGTCTGGGGGCATTGTGCAAAAGATTACTAGCAAGATAGGCAAAGTGCTAGAAGTCAAGGTAGAAGAAAAATGCCTGGTTATCCAACATGTTGGGAAAGCCAAAGTTTTGCTGGATGTACACGCGGAACTAATTGTAGGGCAATCAATGACTCATGGCGATAAGAAGATATGACTGGATTTTAAATATGAAAGGCTTTCTTTTTATTGCTACTCTTGTGGCAAATTGGGCCACTATGCAAGCCTGTGTAAAACCATCCTTTATGATGAAGTGAACTTTGATACCAAAATAGGCAGCTGCTATGGCAACCGGTTGCGCTCAGAAGTCCAGGACCATAGTCCTTTTTGGGACTTTTTTTACGCTAAAAAACCATCTAAAGATAGCATGAATGACTCAACAATGGTTCAGGAGACACATGACCGACCTCCCTCCACACTATTGTTGCAAGATGTGGGCAGGACGAGTCCCTGCAGAATTGATACCAATTTGGGCGAGGGAATGGCCCGTCCACATGCATAGCCTAGCGGCGAGACAACAAACAAATCCCAGCCTCAAAGGGTTGGCAAGAAAATCGTAATGCTACCAGCACCCCCCATCCCCAGGCCCATGTTGTCTCACTAAAAAAAAAAAAAAAGAGTACAAGGGCCCAAAAACACCCTCTGGAAAGAAACAAAGATGTTTCAGCCCTTACAGTCACAAGTCCATTAGTATTGACTGGCTGGACGAATCTCAACTCATGGAGACCCCTATAGGAATAACTAATGACTCTTTTGACCGGGCTATGGTGGTTGGCCCTAAAAAGCCACCTGGGGGAAGATGAAACTCCTATGCTGGAACTATTAAGGGTTGGGTACATATTTGACAGTTCAAGAGCTGCAAGCCCTTGTGGCTTTGCATCGACTCGCCGTGGTTTTCTTGGTGGAAACCAAAAATCAAGAACCACTACTTCAGAGGATAAAAATGAGATTGAATTTTACCCACTGCGAAGTCGTCAACCTAAGGGGTACGGTTGGAGGGTCGGCCATATTCTGGGATAATCAAGTGGAATTACAACAAGAGGCGCAATCGGAGCATTATGTGAACATCACGTGTAAGAATCGTGAAGATGGTAAAACCATGCAAATCACTTTCCTTCATGCTCCTTATAACCTAAATCAAAAACTAGATGTTTGGAATGAAATTTGCCAAATAAACTCCTCAACCAGACTACCCTGGGTATGTATGGGGGATTTCAATGAAGTCCTATTCCACTGGGAGAAGAAGAGGGCCGGTTTCACCGATAAGCCCCATATGACAGCATTTATGAAGCTGCTAAACGATTGCTCTCTCATGGATATGGAGAGCAAATGGTGTGCTTTCACTTGGTCTAATAATAGGGAGAGGTGAGCCAATATAAAGGAACGCTTGGACATGGTCATTTGCATTGTGGATTAGAGGATTTTGCACCCGGAAGCTGAAGCTTTTGCCATACCAGTCCTAGGTTCCAACCATAGCCCTCTAATTCTCTCCTTGCATACTGATAGGGTGAGAAGGAAAAATGAGTTCAAATTTGAGACCTTTTGGCTTGAAAATGCTGAATGCAAGGAGATTATTAAGGGAGCTTGGGATTTGATACAACAATAGGATCGGACATTTCCCCAAAAACTACATGTAGTGGCCATAGCATTGATGGAGTGGAGCAAGAGGACTTTTCCTAACGGGTAGCGGAAAATCACTCAACTAAAATAGGAATTACAATCCCTCATTAACAGTGATAACTATCTTGAGGAGAGAACAAAAGTCTAGGGCATTAAAGAAGAAATAGAAGCACTATGGAGGCAAGAGGAGCTGTACTGGGGGTTGAGATCGCGGATTAAATGGCTCAAGTGAGGTGATAGGAACACTAAATTCTTCCATGCCACCACTATTCAATAAAGACAAATAAATAGGATCTTTAGGATCAAGATTGCGAGTGACAGCTGGATTTCTACACCTCACAAGATCAAACACATTGTTGCGGCCTATTACTAAGAGCTATATCAATCGGAAGGCCATAGGGATTTTATGCTGGTCATTGAACAGTGTACAAGAGTGATCACAAATGAGATGAGTATGCTGCTGGTGGCTGAAGTTTCGGAAGAAGAAATCAATGTAGCAACTTTTCAAATGGGGGCTGAAAAGGCCCTGGGCCCCGATAGACTAAATGGCCTATCCTACCAACAAAACTGGAAAAGCTTGAAGAAGGACATCGTAATGGAAATCAAAGAATTTTTCAGAATAAGTTACATGCTTCCAGAGCTCAACAAAACTAGCATTGCCTTAATCTTGAAAACCCAAAATCCTAAATCGCTAGACCAATACCGTCCCATCAGCTTATGTAATTTTGGGTATAAAATCATTGCAAAAGTGTTGGCCAACAGACTCAAACCATTGCTCCCCCAAATCATTATTGAAGAACAAAGCACATTTATAGGGGGGGAGATGTATCCAAGACAAAATATACATGGTCCAAGAGGTTCTACATCAAATCCGCACTAGGAACAGAAGAAGAAAGTTCCAGGCCGTTCTCAAGTTAGACATGAAGAAAGCCTATGACTGTGTCGAATGGGATTTTCTAAAGGCCTATCTACTGAAAATGGGTTTTCATGCATAGTAGGTTAAGTGGGTAATGCAATGTGTCATGATTATTTCCCTAAATGTGAAGGTAAATAGCGAGCCTTTAGCTTTCTTCTACTCATTCCGTGGTATCAGATAAGGGGACCCTCTGTCCCTCTACTTGTTTATTATGGTGGCTAATGTGTTGTCGACACTAATCGGAAAAGCAGTGGAGGATCGAAGCATCAGGGGAATCAAGTTGAACATATGGTGTCCTACTCTCTCTCACTTCCTCTTCGCTGATGACTTGATCTTTTTCCTAAATAGGATGGTCCTGGAATGCCAAAATTTGGCTCTAGTGCTAAATCAATATTGCACGGCCTCAGGACAAGAAATAAATCTGAACAAGTCGGGGGTCCACTTCAGTCGGACTGCTCTCAACATCTAATGAGGAATATGGCGCAAGCGTTGAGGGTGCCAATCCTAGCACAAACGGGGAGGTACCTAGGTATACCTTCAGATTGGGGAGCATCGAAAAAACACATATTTGCATGGATTCTGGGGCGAGTTAATATGAAATTGGAAGGCTGGAAAGAAAATTTGATTTCTCGAGTGGGCAAAGAAATCCTCCTAAAGTCAGTGGTGCAAGTCATACCACAATATGCTATGTTAGTTTTCAAAATTCCTACATCAATTTGCAAGTCTATTGAGTAGAAGATAGCACAATTCTGGTGGAAAACAAGTGAGCAAAGAGCTAGCATTCATTGGAAACGATGTAAGGTGCTCAAGTCAATGAAAGACAATGGAGGCTTAGGGTTACGTGACCTGCTAGACTTCAACAAAGCCTTGCTGGCTAAACAAGCTTGGCAACTAAACACAAATCCAAACTCCTTATGGGGGCTCCTATGTAAGGGACTATACTTCCCCTTCAAGGATATTTGGCACGCGGGTAAAAGTTAGAAATCATCTTGAGGATGGCTCAGTGTACTTGTTGGCCGAGATGCCATATCCCTTGCTATGCGATGGACTGTTGGCGATGGAACAAAAATTAAGACCAGGGAGGATAGGTGGCTCTCGAAAGGGATCATATATGGACCCACGAACAAGAATGAACCTCCACTTATGTTGGGGTTCATATCCCCAACAGAAGGAATTTGGAAGCTACCACTTATATAGGAAGTTTTTAACGACCATATAGTCTAGGAAATCTTGGCAACCCCCCTAAACCCACAATTGGGACATGATGCCCTCGTATGGACAGGCACACACGCTGGCCACTATACAAATCAGAGTGGGTATATGGTTATTTGAGAATCAATAGCAGAACAATGCCCAATCGCAGCCTCATTGTCATATACCCCCCAACAGACTATGGAATAGCATATGGTGCATCCAAGTCCTATCTAAAATTAGATTTTTCCTATGGATGCTATACTAGAATGCCCTACCAACAATAGATAACCTATTTCGGAGGAAAATCGTTCTTGACCCTCTCTGCCCGTTGTGCCAAGAGTGATGTGAATCCGTCAAACATTTATGCCTCCTCTGCCCCTGGATGAAATCAGTGTGGGCGCATTAGAACTTTTGAATTCATATACCAAACCCCGGTTTAAGTTGAATTGAAGAATGGATTATGGAATTAGTGCGATAGGAAGGCTTATTGGCCTTGGCGCCAGTGGTGTCGATTCTGTGGGAGATTTAGAAGGCGCGGAACGCGGCGGTTTTCTAGCGCCAAACTCTGCACGTTGACGAGGTCCTGGAAACAACATTATTGGCCCTTCGAAGCTTCCGAGCCTGAAAACGGCAAGCAACAATCTTAGAACCTACAATAACTGAACCAGCAGATGGAACCCTCCATTGATGCATGTCCTCAAGATCAATACAGATGGGGCTTACCTTCTCGGTGACATCGTGGGCTCGGCGGCTTGACTTTGTTGCGATTTTGCTGGCCGGTTGCTGCATGGAGGAACCAAATCGGTCCCGGCGTCCTCCCCACTTTTGTTGAGGCTTGGGCGGTATTTGATGTCCTAGAATTCTGCTGCTCCCAATAGGATTTCCCCTCAGCTGCGCGCTGTTTTTCCCCCCTCCCTCCCCAAGCGATGTCGTTCTCTTAGAGACCGATTGCCAAACTTTAGCTAAAGCCCTTGTCCATCATCAGTAGATCACGTAGGAGGTGTGGGTCTCTGTCTAGAAATGCAAAATTTTTCTGTTGCGTCTGCCAAAAATTCAGGTTGTTTTTTTTCACCGTGAGGCCAATACCACTACAGACTAGGTCACGAAGAACCATTGTAAAAAATATTTACCCTTTAACTGGGTACAATCCCCCCTGTCTATCTCTGGAACCTACTATATACCAATGCCCACCTCTCAGGCCCCCCTACTTTGGGCTAATTTAATGAAATGTTTCTATTTCGACCGAAAAAAAATGTGAAGCTTGCTAAAATAATGATGGTGGTTTGTACTATGTTGTTTGCTTTTTGTAGGACTAGTTGCTCCTAAGACATGATGGACTAATGTATGTCAACTGTACTAGAGAATGCGTTTTTTTTTTTTTTTCAAATGAGGAGTTGATGCATGTTAAACACTTATTGTTGTTGCACACGAATTAATGCACAAATGTGGTTTTTTTTTTTTCTAGCATCCATTTCCAGCAGATAATAAAATGAGAATGCTGCTGTTTGCTGTCATTTTGGACATTTTGAATGTTGTCCAAGAATGTCAATGTAATATTTAAGGATAACATATTTTTTTCATTGGGACATTATATAAAAATGTTTATTATAATGAAATTATTCTCTTTTCAACTGAGAAAGATTCACTTTCATGTTCTTTTATTTATAAATTTGTTAACATGTCTCTTTTACATTATTCTTAACACGTAAAAATAAAAGTTATAGTCATTGTTTTTTTTTTCAATTCTAAAAAAATTAAAATTGGAAAAAATTAAATTGGCGTACCAAAGGACTTTCGAAATATATGTTTATCAAATAGCATTTCCCCCAAAGTTGCATCTTAATGCACTTATTAATTACAGTTTACCAAACAATATTTTTATTTCACCAAAACACCTTTAGACTAAAGGCATTTACATTTCTCTTAAGGCTTTTCTCAAAAACCAAATCAAATGGGCCCTTAACATTATATGTATATGAAGTTGTGTAAGTAGAGAATCTTTCGTCCACAAACTCAAATAAAGTTTACCCAAAATGTCATTTTTAATATACTTATTGAGTTTCCCGGATAATCTTTCCTTTTATGATGTCAAAACCTTTTATACCTTTTAATAGGAAGAAGGTGTCTTCACCCACATGAAGATTTGAATAAGCCAGAGAAGTAAAAATAAGCTTTAAGAGCATTTTGATCCTCTCGGCCAATTTTCAACAACCACTTTGATACAAGTATATATATCCTTCCAAACTTCTTCCACATATAGGAGTCTTAAAATAGGTTAAGGTAGTCATTGTAGTGGCTGTTTTTATCTTAGAACATCCACCTAGGACTAATTAATGAACCTAGCCCGGAATAAACTAAACTGCTTCTGCAAAACTTGTTCAACACTTCTTTTACGTAGCCAAAAATGGCAAACCCCATTTGACATTTCAGTGTTTATCCGTTGATTCTAAGGCTTTAAATTGGCTCTAAAGCACCAACTTTAATTTGAATCAAATTGATATAGAGACGTGTCTTCTTTTTTAGGTACATGGAGCATTGCCCATTTCATATGTAGCATGAACTTTCTTTATAATGGGGTCCATACAAACTTAACAATTTTTCCAAATCCCAATTTGTTTACCTATTGCACTTAATTCCTTCCCAACATATTGATGTTATTAAGTTATCCAACTTGTTCCCCTTTTATTTGATCTGTCCAAGCACTTCGACGATGGCAAGACCCTCGTTTGTTCACCAAATCCAAATGTTTTTCCAACTCTAGCATCGTTCTTCATTTGCATACTGAGGAAGTTTTTCATGAAAACAAATGTCATAATATCATTTGTATGTGAACCGTACGGAGGATATCTTGTCTGGCATTCACACATGATGTTTTATCGTCCTTAAAATAAATCGGGAGCTTTTCCAACCCAGGGACAAACCTAGAGAAGTGAGATTGTCCCTAGACACGCTGGAAAAATGGTGCGGTTAGAAGTGAGTGATGGAGTAAGTGAGAAGAACCCATAAAATGGACGTTTGCTAGTACTGAACTAACAACTGTTTGATTTCCGTGACTTCCATAAGAAGAAATAGTTTTTTTTTTTTAAATATTTCATCCAACTAGATAGATGCGTTTATAACATGTTTTTGCCTAACTATATCTATGATCTTAACAAACCATAAACACCACCCATAATAAGGTCTTCTTCTTATGTAGTAAATAAATAGTGACTTTCAATATAAATACCATTTGAGGGTAAGTATACTAGGAGTGCCATAACTTTTATACGGTACTCACTTTGGTGCCAAAACTTTTTTTTCGCTCACTTGATTGTCACATCGGAGTAAAATCATTCCGTTAAGTGCCACTTCCGGCCAAAATGCATACGTGGAATTTTTTAATGATTTTTAATTTTTTTAATAAGTTTCGATGTCGACGTGAATTTTTCATACAAAACGACGCCGTTTCTTCTTTTTTTGGAATTTTTTTGATTTTTTTTGGGTTTTTGGTTTTTTTTTTTTTGGTTGGCTGTAGAACCCTTGCCCTAGGCCATGAAGGCTTGGGGCAGGGCCACCGGATCTTGGCTGGCCACTGGCGAAGGCCGTCACGGCCTCGCCCGCGGCTGGCAAGGGTCTCACCAGCAAGCCTAGATCTTGTTAGAGATTTGGGCTAGCTGGCGAGATTTGGGTTGGTCGGCAAAACCCTCTCCAGCCATGGGCGAGGCTGTGACGGCCTTCGCTAGCAGCCGATTGAGCTCCGGTGGCCTTGCCCCGAGCCTTGTGGCTCGGGCGAGGGTTTGGCGGTCGGCGAGGGTCACCGATGACCCTCGCTGGCCTTAAAGAAAAAAACAAAAAAATCGAAAAGAAAATTCAAAAAAATTAATAAATATATTAAAATATTGTTCACCGCGCCAAGTCGCTTTTCCGGTGGTCACGTCAAAAGTGGCACTCAAATGAACGTTTTTTTTAAAACTTGTGGTACTCAAGTGAGCGAAAAAAAAATTTTGGCACCAAAGTGAGCACCGTACGAAAGTAATGGCACTCCTGATATCCCAACCCCACCATTTGAATTCATTATGTTAATCACCCTTATTTCTTATATAACAAATGTCGCATTCTCAAATCACAATCAAACTCTTCAATTTTGTTTGTTTCACGAAAAAGTCAGTGATAAATCTCTAATTTTTTCTTAGTTATATATCTCAAAAAAAATGATTAAACCAAAAATACTGTTGTTGATAATTAAATTACTTATCATTGATCATTCGTCTAAGTTATCAAAACAATCCAAATTAAGGCAACATTTTTCAAGTTATTAATTTTCCGCTAAACAAAAGAACGCATGGTTGAATTTCCACTTGGCTCTAACTAGTTATTTTCCGTTATTGTCTCTATAGATACCATAGATATAGAGGAGCTTTAATATAGTCTTCCGAGCAGTTTAAGTCATGAAGAGGAATTTTTGCAGTTTAATAAGAGTTCAATAAACAACTCACAGCTGCAACGCCTCCTCAATTGTGACTGCTTGCAACTATTCTTAAGAAAATATGCCCCATCCAATTTTAAGATTTTTAATTCTAGAAAATGTTTTACCATATAATTAAAATAAGAAAGCGACCAAATACCACCGTGACTAATCCTGAGACAATGGACTCATCTCCAAACAACATATCACCTGACTACGCTAAAGGGTACTATAAGAAGTCACATGCATTGGCCAATTTAGATTCAAGAGATCCAAGTAGGTGTCCATTTCAATTCTAAAAGTAGGGGGCCTTTTTAAGGCCAGGTGACCTCACTATAAGGTGAAATTATTTGCTTTAGATAGTAGGTCGAGAATTTGTTTGTAGTAAACTGCATTCATTGGAAGTAACATGGACCTGCTTTTGAGTAAATTATTAATTTCTCAAAAAGGAAAACAATATTTCTTTGGTGATAAAGTGTAGTTATTTTTGGTAACTTCATATATATTGTGGCAAACCATGTTCATGTAGAGTAAAATGAGTCTATTTGTAAGTGAAAATTATTTGTTAATAGTGAACTTTAGTTGTTCAAGGTAGATCTTCTCTCTTTTAATAAGTTACTTCTAATAAAAGATCATAAGGTTAAACCTTAGTTGTTCTTAATAAAACCTTAATTGTTCTCCGCTATACTTTTCATTTCAATTAATATCACCAAAATAATCCTTTTATTTGAACTTCGACTTAAATAAGCTGGTCGTGTTAAACTTGCATCCTCCCCCCCCCCCCCCCAACTCCCCCGGGGCGGGTACAATTAATGTACTTTGACCTAAATTTGAGCTATTTTCTGACAAAACCCTAACGGCATCTAGGAAATCTATCATTATTTACCATATTAGCAATTTTGCTGGATCAATGGCTACTATTTTCCGGCTAAAGTGACATTAATTACAAAAATATGAAAGTTTAGCTCATTCGGTGATTGAAACTAAACATTTGCAACTCAATTGTTAAACCCACTAATGGTGCGTTTGGTATAGCATTTCCAATGGGCTTTCAGGTCTAAAAGCCCATTGGGGAAATGCCGAACTGTTTGATTCAATTTTGAAGCTGGCTTTCAGCTTTCAAATGGGCTTCAAAATGCTGAAAGCCCAAAGCTAGTAGGGACTAGCTTTGGGCTTTCAACATTCGACTAAAGGCTAATATTAATTTTTTTTTCCAAAACTATCCTCATTAATTCTTCATATTTCCGATTTTACCTCTGATTTTTTTTTTTTAATGAGAAAGGGGCAGCCCTTCGCCGGCGAGCTAGATCTAGCGTTGACGGCTTTCGGCTAAGGTCGCCTGAGGTCGAGCGACGTCCGGCGAGAGTCGTGCGACCCTCACTGACGGCCGTAGCCCTTTGCCGGACCGGAGAAGGGTTTAATACAATTTTCCAAAAAAAAAGTATATATATATTATACTCCTTAAAGCCCATTGTGAAAGTTTTTTAACCAAATGCACATTCAAAAAATTTACCAAACACAATTGCATTTCCCCAAGTAGCTTTGGACTTTCAGCATTTGCATTGGCCCCTTGCAAATGCTGAACCAAATGTAGCCTAAATTTTCAGTAACGGTAAGTGAAGATACCCCTTCTTCAACTTTCCATCCTCTCTTCATCTTGAATTTTTTCACGTTATTTCTTTTATATTGGAAGAAACGAAAAAGGGTGATCGGACTATTTCATCCACCAATTACTCTACAAAAAGGAGAAAAAGATAACTATGTACCATCGAGATCTTAATATGTGGACGCAAACCAACACGTGGCTTCTAACCGTTCCCCAATCGAGTCGACCCCGATTTTGGCAGAAATTAAAGGAAAAGTGGGCCAAGTTTTATAGTATTATCGTCCGATGTTCAAAGGAAAATTATATATTTCCTTTGTCGGCCAGCCAAACGAAAACCTTCGAAGCTGGGTTTTGGTCCCGCCGGACCACTGAAGCCTCTGAGACCGTGGCGTCGCCACGTACGCCATAAGAAGGAGATGGGACGTCCTGTTGGTGACACGGTGGCGGCTCTATTTCAGCCACCTGAAATTAAAAAAAAAGAAAGGAGGGGGAGGTAATGATGATGTTGATCCATAAGGTCAAAAATTTATACTTTCATATTTATCTCACCACCGTCCGAAGCACTAAAGACGATAGCACTTCTCTTAGGCCAAGTTCTGCTGGTCATTTTTCTTTTTATAATCAAAATTCACAGCCAAAACAACAAAAAAAAGCTTCTTGTCCTGCAAAAACGGATGAACGAACAAGCTTTTTGATGGGCTGGTGTTTTACTTAAAGGGTGTTTCGGACACAGATAATTAAGATACTTTGTGTTTTCTTTGAAGATCTTTTCTTCATTGTATTGGTTGTGTTTCGAGTCAATTTGAGGGTGGAACAAAGACACTCTTATCTTTTTCTCTGGTGGGAAAATAACCAATCGATTCCCATTGAGTTTTTCTTGAGTTGACCACCAGAGGAATGACACCATCACAGCACTTGCAAGCGAAAAATCGAGTTCTTTACCTGCCAGAAGAAAACCAAACGATATCCACAATCCCTTCGTCCCCACCTCACTATTTCCAATTCTGTCGCGAGCTGCGGTCTTGAGGATCATTTTAACCAGACATCGGCCACTACCACACAAGCCAGCAGCCCGTCAACATCTGTTCCATAGATTTTTGTTTCCTCTCTCTCTCTCTCTCGTTCAGTGGCTGTTAAAGAAATGAGCGTGAAGTGGACCTAACATTGATTTGCCACATGGCGTTTTAGTATCTCCATGATTGGCTTCGATTGGCTCTATATCTCTCTCACTACCACCAGGGAAAAAGAGAAGAAAATAAGAAGTCCATACTTTTGCTTCTTGATTACTTCAAGAAGAAGGTTCAACTGCTAGCAAAGTACTTTGCACAGAATCGATGGCTTCAGCTCTGTTTCTCAACTTAATCCACCCTTCATCCTCAGTTTCTTCCAAGACCCACTTCTCAATTCCCATCTCCAAGGATCTTCCACTTGATTTCTCTCCCTGTCACCACTCAAGAAGTTGTAAAATCAGTTCCCAGAAAAGGAGATGTACCCAGCAAGTGAGAGCCACTGTGGTTGAATCCCCCGTGGTTCAAGCGGATAGCTCAGATGCCGAAGCGAGCCGAGCTGCGCCGAGCAAGAAACTCCGGGTGCTCGTTGCCGGAGGCGGCATCGGGGGGCTGGTTTTCGCGCTGGCGGCGAAGAGGAAGGGGTTTGAGGTTGTGGTGTTTGAGAAGGACTTGAGTGCAATTAGAGGGGAGGGACAGTACAGGGGTCCAATTCAGGTACAGAGCAATGCGTTGGCTGCTTTGGAGGCTATTGACGTGGAGGTTGCTGAGGAGGTGATGAAGACTGGTTGTATTACTGGGGACAGGATTAATGGCCTTGTTGATGGGGTCTCTGGTACTTGGTGGGTTCACTTCGCTTGGTCTGTTGATTTGCTTACCCCTTTGGTTTTTCAATGGTCTGTTGATTTGCTTGCCCTTTTTGGTTTTTCAATTAAGACTGATTTGGTAACTTATTGGTTCTTTGGTTTGGAGGGAAGATTCAGAGATGTGATCTCCAATGCTTACTATATATACCTTTATGCATCTTAATTGGCTGAGTGAGTGAAGGATTAGGAATTTGTTGCTCTGTATTATGCACTGATCAGTTGAATCTTAACTATGAGAAGTTTATATGTAGGGAAAATTATTTCTGACTGACAAATGAAGTGGTTTGAGCCCGTGTGGGTAAGATTTTAGACCACTAGATTTTCACAGTGGGTTCAGTATGTGAAGCAATATTACCATGTGGGTCTTTTTGAATTCCACAAGTATACTGAGTGTTGCAAGTATTGAAGTGGTTTGAGCTCGTCTGTATATTTTGAACCATCAGGATTTTATAGTGGCTTGATATATGAAGCTTCCATTTTCTGAATCTCACAATAACATCATCAATCTCATTACATTTACAATAGGTATTTTCGAAAATATTAACTTACATAAAAAATAAAAAAACATAATGTATGGTACTGTGATAGAAAAGGCACTAGTATGGTCAGCACTGCCTCCTCCGCTGTTCATGGTTTTGATTTCTTTTCCCATTAAAAGTTTACACAAATCTCAGTGGACGAACTTATTTTTCGAGAAAAGTCTCAGAAAGTGATATGCAGTTGGCTACAGGTACATCAAATTCGATACGTTCACTCCTGCAGCAGAACGGGGGCTTCCAGTCACTAGAGTTATCAGCCGAATGTCCCTTCAGCAAATTCTCGCTCAAGCAGTCGGGGAAGATGTTATATTAAATGACAGTAATGTGGTTGACTTTGAGGATGATGGCACAAAGGTAAATTTGAGCACTGACGCTTTTGAGATTATTTCTTCACCAACTGGTTTCAGGGAAATGCAACTGGAAGTTTTTGCCCTTATGTATGGAAAATGCATTGGATAAGATAATCTTGTTGGCTGTTTCTTGGCTTCATTTGACATTCCTCATCACATGCTTCTTATTATTGATTTAAGGTTACTGTCACTCTTGAGAATGGGCAGCGTTTTGAAGGTGATCTCCTAATTGGAGCCGATGGTATATGGTCGAAGGTACCATGTTCTTCCCTGTTCTTTTCAGATGAAAGAGAAAATGTTTGCCCAATGAGGGATTGAAAAACTTTTTGAAGCAACTTGTCCTAATATGATGAAAGAAAATTCTAATGAGGACTGAATTAGATGTCCAGACAAATTGCATCATCCTATTCAACTAGGCGAGTATGGAAGTCTTAGGCCTAAGGATCAGGCAATATCATCCATTCAATATGGTTCCTTCTATCATTAAAAGCAAAGTGAAAAGATGATCACAAAATCGTCTGCAAATAATATGTTGCGAAGTCGCTATTCCGATCCCGTCTCCTGAGAAGTCTTTTTTCTTCCTTTGAGAATAGGTGAGGAAAAGATTATTTGGGCCAAAGGATGCCACCTATTCAGGCTATACTTGTTACACAGGCATTGCGGATTTTGTACCGGCTGACATTGAGACTGTCGGGTAAGAATGTGAAGCCTTTTCCGCTTCTGTCAGTGTCTGGGCCATGAATTAGCTTGATTGGTATGGTATTCAAGGGAAGTTAATCGTGTCCTGGTATGTGTTTTGATCATCAAGTCTCTCACAAATTGAGTCATTCTTGCTCTGAAGGTATCGTGTATTTCTGGGACACAAGCAATACTTTGTCTCTTCAGATGTTGGCGCTGGAAAGATGCAGTGGTATGCATTTCACAAAGAACAACCTGGTGGTGTGGATGGTCCAAATGGTACATTTTCCACATTTCTTTAAACATTCCAATCGTGCTTTATATTTTGGAACTGATCTGTGCATTCCATGGTTTCTGTGCATGTCTTTACCTTGATGACTTATAGTTTTAATTTTTTTATGAAAAGCAATATTTACTAGAGCTGCATTTATCACCATAAATTTCATGGCTTGGATAATTGCCGTGACCGGGAGCGGTGGATTCAACCAGATCTTGTAATAACCTGTTCCTGTGATGTAATGCTGAGTATCTGCTTACTTGTAATGACCATATCTTTTTGCATGTGACGATTCCGCAGGTAAAAAAGAAAGGCTCCTTGAAATATTTGGAGATTGGTGTGATAATGTGACGGATCTAATACTTGCCACGGATGAAGAGGCGATTCTTCGACGTGACATTTATGACCGGACACCGGCTTTTACGTGGGGAAAGGGTCGTGTGACTTTGCTTGGTGATTCCATACATGCAATGCAGCCAAATATGGGGCAAGGGGGTTGCATGGCCATTGAAGTATGCATCTAAAATTCAAGTGTTATAAGTTCTAAGTCAAGAAGACTATGTTGCTTGCTATTACTTGTTCATGCTTGGCTGGTTCAAGAAATTTCTGATTTTCTTTCCTGATGTTTTAGTATAATTTCGTCAATAGTTTTTTGTTTCCTTGTATGAATCAAAATATAACTGCCCTGTAAATTGTATGTGATCTGGTAAACATACCTGTTGTATGGGCATGTTATATTTTGCATGTTTTTGTCTGCTTCATTCTCTCTGTTTAGCATCTTATAAACATAGTGAAAGTTTGTACTCAGTGCTCAATTAAAATGCTTGAACATGGCCATTAATGAAGCCAATAATTGCTTTATCATTTGCACAGGATAGTTACCAACTCTCCCTGGAGCTTGAGAAGGCATGGAAAAATAGCGTTGAATCTGGGACCCCGATTGATGTGAATGATGCTCTGAGGAGGTAATTAATCCTTTATTAGCTTTTTTGTTATATAATGGCCAGAAGGTTAAGTCCTTGATCTTGTTAACTTAGTCACAAGTGCATAACAGTAAGTTCCTGTGGATACAATGTTTTGCCTCGCATATTTTTGCTCTCCTTAGATATATCTTCTACTGACAAATGGGAAGATTTTTACCCTTTGGTTCTGAAACTCTGTCGACCTATCAACAACTATGCTCTGCTATTTGATGCACGGTTCAAAGCATGGAAGTTCAATCCAACTCTTGACGTTTTTATGCTCTATAGTGAAAGCGAGCAATCACCCCTGAATAAGCACAGTATACTATCATAGTTCTATTGTCTTGGAACACTGTCTTTCTGTTTCTAGGAGCAAGTACTGACCTGAATCTAGTATCTGCAGTTACTGCATGTTACGTATTTAGTACTCCATATATTTGATGTGCTAAGATTGATCAAAGTTTTCAATCTGTCAGTCAGCTGAGCTTGTGATTTTAATTTGAATTTCCTTTAGCTATGAGAAAGCCAGATACCTGAGAGTTGCTGCCATCCATGGAATGGCAAGAATGGCTGCAATAATGGCCTCAACGTACAAAGCTTATTTGGGTGTGGGTCTTGGTCCACTCTCGGTAGGTGCTTGTTTAAAATCAGGCCATAAAAGCAAGCATTATGTTGATATCATCCTTCACGCATTGACTCTTGCAACAACAAATATTCACAGTTTCTGACGAAGTTGCGGATACCACATCCTGGAAGAGTTGGTGGAAGATTCTTTATAGACATTGCAATGCCGTTGATGCTCAACTGGGTATTGGGTGGTAACAGGTCAATCTTAGGAACACTGGCTTTTCTTTCCTTTATAATGATCCTGCAACTACAAAAAACTTGAGATACAATTCTTTCTGGAATGCGTCTGGACTGAATCTGGAATTCTGTTGCTTACAGCTCAAAACTTGAGGGGAGGCCACCCAGTTGCAGACTCTCAGACAAAGTATGGTCCCTGCATTCCTTTAAATTATCTTAGGAATTTAAATTTATAGCTGATTCATTTCATTGTAAATATATGACATATCCTCAATGTTGAAGCTAATGTATATAAAATCCATGTGAATAAAGGCAAATGACCAGTTGAGAAGATGGTTTGAAGATGATGATGCATTGGAGCGTGCTATGAATGGGGAGTACGTATTTGAGCCTTGCAATTTTTTGTTCAGTTCCAGTCATATTTTCTCTCCTTTACTGCAAGCTACTCTTTATCACGCGCTTGTCATGCATTTTGCAGATGGCTTCTTTTACCTTCTGGAAACCAGACTAGTTCACTGCAACCTATTTGTTTGAGTAGAGATGAAAGCACAAGCTGCATGATTGGGTACGGACTTACTTAAGTTCTCTTTTGACTCTCTATGTTATGAAATAGTACAGAGGTGGCACGGTATCAACTCAGCTTCCTGTGAGTTATTAAAGCATAGAAAGCAATTTTATGCTGCATCTTAACTGTATCATAACCTCTCATGCTGGGAGGAAATACTTTGTGTTTTATGAGGTAGGGTTCCTTGTTTAACTTAACTGGCAAGTCAAAAGCAATGTAACATTGACGTTGCTGTACATGAGCTTCATGATACTGGCCTTCCACATTCTTTCTAAAAATGGCTTTTGCATTTATAGGAGTGAACTAGATGATGATCTTCCTGGCATTCCAGTGACCTTACCTTTGCCACAGGTGAATGTTCATTTTATTTGGGTTTCTTTCGCACGTTTCCACTTTGCTTTGTTGGGGGAATATATAACTAGGTTCACACGGCATTCTTGTCTCAGATTTCAAAGGTACATGCTCAAATCAGCAACAAAGATGGTGCTTTTTTCGTGACCGATCTGCGGAGCGAACACGGTACCTGGATCACCGAGTAAGAGCACAGAGCAGGGTCTTCTTTGTTTCTTTTTCTCTTTATTGTTTGCCAAGTTGGAGTTATAGGATGTGATGAGATCACTTTTGCAGTAATGCAGGGCGTCGGTATCGTGCAACTCCGAATTTCCCGGCTAGGATTCATCCCTCGGACACCATCGAGTTTGGTTCAGACAAGAGGGTCAGTCTTCCGTTCCTTGTGAAGTTCATGCCTTAATTGTGACATTACTGATTGCTTTCACACGTTCGTTTATCTAAGTTTATGCGATCCTCTTCAGTTCTCAGATTTGCTAACAAAACTGACTATGAAAACCTGTCGTGCTTATCTGCAGGCGATATATCGCGTGAAAGTCGTGCGGTCTCCTACGAAAATTCTGGAGGCTGAAAGAAGCGGAATGCTCCAGGCAGCATGACAAGACGGAGTCCGACACTCGATTTGTACAGCACATCAGAGTCGAAGCGACAGAGCTCTGATGATTTCTTGACACATTTGAGAATATCTCCCACGGGGAAACATGTCATTGATTGATCCTATAACTATTAGTGAAATGAAAGTAAGTATTGATTAGTGATATGAGTCTACTGTCTTCGCTATGGCGGCTTTGCTCAAACATCTTTAAACGGGGGACCATCTCTTTCAGTTTGCCAAAAACCATCGTTAGGCGAATGGAGCCTTTACTAAGGTTCGTCCAGTGAGACGTAGGAATATAAGTTTGACCTTTTCTCCTGTCTCTCCACAATGGGAGAGCTGGAGGGCGCAAATGTTAAGAAAATTAAGGCGTCAATCTCCAACCATAATGCAATAAATTCGAACAGAAATTTACTGAGAAACTTAAAAATTGTATTGATGCTTAATTTGACCATGCAGTAGTTATCAAAACAGTCAAATACAACTGAATTTGGATGATATTTTTCCGTACGCCAGTAGAAATTAGATTTAAAATTCTTCAATCCCGTGGCCACGATCATTCATCACCATCTCTTTGCAGGGTTTTATACATAATCATTTTATTCCCGCTCTCTCTATTATTATGTGCAAAGTAAAGAGGAAAAGTCTATTGCATCCTTAGAGGATAGCCACGAAAACATGTTGCATTGAGTTTCATACTCCAAGGGGTGGAATTATCCTTAAGGATGGTGTTTGCATGCTTTAAACAGTTGATTTTATTTTCATTTTCTCCAAATTTACAACAATCTTAAAGATAAATTTTATGAATTCCCAAGTGAAAATTACTGTTGCTATTGTCATTGTTGCCATCGTTGCTACCACCACCGTTATTATTGATTCCTCTACCTCCACTGCTCTAGTTGTGTTGCCACCACTAGCACATGTATCATGGCAACCACTTTAAAAGGTGGCAAGAAAGAGTTTTTTCCATCTTAGATATGCATGGAGTGGAAGCCAAACCACTTGATAATAAGTTTTGGAACAATGGATCATGTTAATGAGGCATGTAGGCACATAATTATGGGTATGCTTTTTAATTCAAAATTAAAAGTGAAAATGTCTTTGACTAGGGTAAGCCAGATCACTTGGTTCAGCTTATTAAAGTGATCAGCTTTACAAATTTTAAAGAAGAAACTGCACTGGAAGTCTTAGAATTTACCATAAAGTATAATTAAATCTCAAAAATTCAAAACATGCAAAATCAAAAACTTATTATGAAAATGCACAATCGAGTTTTAAAACTTATCATAAAAGTGCAATCGAGTCCTAAAACTTTTAAAAAGTGCATCAAGTCCTAAATTTTTTTTTAATAAAAGTATTATCAAATCTTAAAATTTTCAAAAAGTGAGATCGACAAAGTGACTTGATTAGATCAATTTGATAAGTTTTATGACTTTATTGTGATTTTTGTGAGTTTTATGACTCAATTGTACTTCATGATAAGTTTTTGAACTTAATTACATATTTTTAAAGTTTTAAGACTTAATTGCATATTCATTGCAAGTTTTAGTACTTCCAATGCACTTGTTCCAACTTTAAAAGAAGAAGAACAAAAGTTACACGATGAAATGCAAAACACATTAAATGGCATACATATATAACTTGCCATTGACTGGATTGGAAAGATGAAAGAAGGCATACTACAACTTTTGTATGATGGCCACTATAGTGCTAAAACTTTTCAAAGATCGTTTTAAGTTCTAAAACTTTTAAAAAACAATTTCTTAAGTGACTATAGTAATTAAATTTGTTGGAAAATTTTATGTGGCTCACTAGAATCACTTAAATAGATGTTTTTAAATAGTTTGGTTACTAAAGAGATCGTTCATAAATTTTCAGCATTGAAATGGTCATTTATAAAGTTTGTGCTCTAAAATATCTAAAATTAGAAATTTGACAAAACAACACATAACTTCACATTTTATTAAAATCACAAAAATCTATTTCATTCCTACAAAAGAAAGGAAGTAAGTAATTATCTTTTCACCTCTCGTAACTTCACATTTGTTTCTGTTTTGAGATTGGACGGCAGAGCTTGGAGACTCGTGGAAATGGACTTCTTCTCTTTGATCAACTAGAAGGATCAGTACTAGGGAACATTTGGGAATCAATAGAACCCCAATTTTTATCAATTTGTGAAAATTTGACGCATTTAACCACGTTGTTCGGTGCATAAATTATGCAACACATAAATTTAAACTGTTTCGTGTCAAACTTTGTCACTAAAACTTTATGAATAATCAATTTAGTGCCAAAATTTTTAGGAGTGTCTATTTTAAGTGACATCGATGAGCTATGTCAGATTTTCTGTAATTGGAATTATTAAAGTGACCTCTATTTAAAAATAGTGACACTTAAATAATCATTTGAAAAGTTTTTTTCAATACCGAAAGAGAGACATACAATAGACATAACATTGATATCGTCCTTATCCCTTGAAAAGGTGACTCAATCTGATGCGGCAATATTAGCCTATGATATAATCACCTTGACGGATGCAGATAAAAATGAGAGCACTACATGGAATTAGAAAACCATCGCTCATCATGTCTCAAATATAAAAACCAGTGGCGAGGTACAAGGCTAAAGGATCCTTCTTTATGTCAATTTAGTGTTGTTGCGAAACAAGCGATTTGAACACAAAAAAACAGAAAAAGAATATTAAATACCAGAATTAGGATTTGATCGATGTGAATTATATCCAACCTCCAAATGCACCCTTGACGTCCCCCAGTGTTGTCCTCTCAATTTCTCGTTAAGAAAATTAGTGAAAAGCCCTATACATTAACCTTGACAGCACAAAAGAAGGGTGAGTCACCGATTAGAGCACAAGAAAAGGGAATATTACTTGTATGCAAACCATCTTCTAATCAAATTAGAAAATCTTTCTTTCCTTTTAATGTAATGGCTAAAGATTAAGGCACATTGGTATAAGTAATTATAACATATACTGTTAATGTAAATAAAATTTTACGCAAGTGATTTTATGCACTGATGGGGTGTTATAATCATCAAATCATGGACGAGGCAAATTTAGTGAAATCTCATTTTATAGTGGCGATGTGTGCCCCCATTTTTCCTATGCTTAATAAGTATATTAGAAAAAAGAGCTAAACTTAACAACCAAAAGGGGGTGATATAGTTTGGTAGGACAAGGCTGCCGCCTCCAATCAAGGCGTGCTACTTCCCTTGCCCATATGATTTCTTGTCTGATGTCTTATGGATAATGATGGGAAAATTATCTAAAAAGTCTTATACCTTTTACACTTTTGTCAATTCAGTTTTAAATTTTTCAATTTTACCAATTCGATTTTGAATCTTTTTACTTCTTACCAATTGAGTTTATCCGGTCAATTTTGGTTAGAAAATGTTGATGTGGATGGAATTTTGAATAATATTCTAATAATATTTTGAAATTTTTGTGGTTTTTTTTTTCTTCTCTGTTTTGGATAGAGTTGACAAGGGTTAGCAACCCTCACTAGCCAAAGGTGAGAGCCGCCTGACCCTCACCAGCACTAGGTGAGGGCGTCGTGGCCCTTGCTAGGGTGTGCGAGCCCTGCCTAGAAATGGCAAGGGCCGCGATGCCTACGCTAGATTTGGCCAAGCGAGGGCTTGGCGGCCCTTGCCGGCTCTAGGCAATTTTGGCCAAAATTGAACGAATAGACTCAACTGGCAAAGAGTGAAAAGATTTAGGACTAAATTGGCAAGTAGTGAAAATGTTTAGAACTAAATTGACAAATTGAAAGGTTTATGACCGAATTGGCAAAAATACAATAGGTTTAGGACTTTTTGGACAATTTTCCCAGTTAATGATAGGCTCATTGGAGTGCTCACATCAAAACATGAAATCATGAGCCGAAGGTTTTGACCCACACTATATAGCCTAAGGCTTGAATATATGAACCGGACCTCACTTTGGCGACTTGGTATTTTCAAAAACATCAGTTACTATAAATAAAGGTCCATAAAGCCTCGATCGATTCCTAGACCTCTAGTTATATTTACAAAAATTATTTATAAGTAGTAAACTTTGGTTTGGTCATGGTAAATCTTCTCATTTAGTAAGTTATTTCAAATAATAAAAATCATCAGCAGTAAAGCTCATTTATTCCCATTAAACTTTTTCTTTTCAATTAATATCGATTGAACAATCCTTTTATTTGAACTCTGAATTCAATTAGCCAGTCGTAACAAACTTCCCATTTTTTTTCCATACAATTGATGCATATTGATAGGAATTCGAGCTATTTTTCTAAGAAAATGCTAATGGAACCAGGGACTGATAGGACCAGACCGGACTGTTCTATTCGGTTCTAATGAACCAAATCACTTGTTATCATAATATTGAAAAACAATATATGTCCATGTGGACTTCCAAAAATATACATCCCCCAGTTCAAACACGTGTTATTACAGAGGCAAAAAAAGAAATAGAACCGCAAATCAACTAAATTTCAATTTACACTTCTGCCTTGGTTTCGCTTAGGTTAGGGTTAGTAAGAGGAAGGGAAAAAGAATTGGGAAAGTGAAGTAATGGTAAAATTTAGAGGGTTGTTTGGAAATTTTTAAAAAATATATAAAATTGATTGGTTTGGTCGGTCCAGTTCCCACATTGGAATCGGGAACCGGACTGATCGGCCATCGGTTCTAAAAATGGAAACTGGGGATTAGACTAACACTCCTTAGGACTGCCCAAAATCGATCGGTCTAGTTCGATTTGGTTCTGGTTCGGGCGGTTCTCGTTGCACACCCCTAAAATGGAATGTAAGATATTGAAGAATATGATTTATGTTGATCATGAATTGTAATGACAAGAACTAATATTAGAATATTATATAAAATAACAATACCAAATGCAACCAAAGAAAGATATACTTTAATAACCAACAAAAGAAACTTACAAGACTAATAAAAATAACAAATAATAGGGAAAAAAAGGAAGCCGTCTTGAGAAGAGTGAAATCGGGCCCATCTTGCAAGCCCATCAAGACTTCTTGGAACTTATAATTCAAGGAGTCTATAATTTTGCATGGAGGGTGAAGTGAGAGTTACACATATAAGTTGAGTTTAGGAATTGTGAGCCCATTTAATATTCATATAATTTTGGACATTGCCATTCTAAACATATATATCCTATTTATTGAACATGATTAACCCAATGTTCCAAAAAAAAGAAGGTTAACCCATATAATAACTTAGTCCATCAAATAATATGTCTACTCAAGAGTAAACTCTAATATGTAAATGATCGATACTTATTGAATAGATCTAAAATTATTCTACATATATTTATGTGTCCCCATCAATTAAAGTTCATGAAAGATGGCTTTGACTTTTTTGTTTTACATCCACAATAATCAACTGTTGTTAGGCATGGTTTTGACTTTTAGTACCGTAGAAATGTTAAGATAATACATATAAATTATATTAGAGGTCCCACATCGAAAAATTGATGTAGTATAGAGTAGTTAATATATTCTAATTCGACTCATAACTCATGTTTTTGAGTAAATGTGGATTCAACTTGATATATTGACGGACTTGAACTTGGCTTTTCTCTTGGCAATCTCCCTATGTGAAGGTATTGGGCTTATGCTATGCTTTTTTTCAACAAATGGTATCAGAGCCGATAGTTTGGATCTCCAAGTAAGTGAGCGTTGCAGTGTAGCAATACGGACCCGTAGGGATGAAGTTGGGCTAAAATGATATCTAAATTAAGGGGAAGTAAATTTAATATAGGAACTCACACGTGAAGGGAATATTGTTAGGATATATGTGCGAATTGTGTTAGAGGTTTCACGTTGGAGAATTGATGTGGTGTAAAGCAATTAATATGTCATAGTTGGCTTATAACTCATTAGCTTAAGCTTTTGAGTGAAAATGTGTCTAAGTGAATATATTGACGGACTTAGACTTAAGCTCCCTTTTAGCGACCTCCTCACGTGAAATCATTGGGCTTGTGCTACGGGTCACTCTCATCTTCTTCTACAGTGCCTGGCTACAGTTTCTTGCTCCTGATATGAAAGCTGCTAAAAGACCTTCGGAGCTGGGCTTTTGTTCGGCAGACCAATGAACCCGTCGACCCTAGCATTGCCGTGTACGCCATGATAGAAACAAAAGAAAACCTGATTACTGGAACACGCGATGGTTTTGTTTTACCCGCCTGAAATTAGAAAAAAGGATGCCTATCTCCATGATTGGCTTCGATTGGCTCTACATCTCTCTCACTAACTACTAGGAGAAAGAAGAAGAAACGGACACGTTAAAGCTTTTGCTTCTTCATTCCCTCGAGAAGATGGTTCAACCGCAAGCAAGGTGTTTTTGCCCATTGTCAATGGCAACTCTGCTTCTAAACTTAACCCACCCTCCATCCTTTTCCTCCAAGACCCACTTCTCAGTTCCCATCTCCAAGGGTCGTCTACTAGATTTATCTCCTTGTCGCCACTCAAGAAGTAGTAAAATGAGTTCCCAGAAGAGGCGATGTACCCAACAAGTGAGAGCCACTGTGGTTAAATCCGCCGGGGGTCAAGCGAATAGCTCTAATGCAAAACGCCCAGTGGCGCCAAGCAAGAAGCTGCGGGTGCTTGTTGCTGGAGGTGGCATTGGAGGGCTGGTCTTTGCGCTGGCGGCGAAGAGGAAGGGGTTTGAGGTGGTGGTGTTCGAGAAGGAGTTGAGTGCAATTAGAGGGGAGGGACAGTACAGGGGTCCAATTCTGATACAGAGCAATGCGTTGGCTGTTTTGGAGGTTATTGATATGGAGGTGGCTGAGGAGGTAATGACTGGTTGTATCGTTGGGGACAGGATTAATGGCTTTGTTGATGGGGTTTCTGGTACTTGGTGAGTTCACTTGGCTTTGTCTGTTGATTTGCTTAACCTTTTTGGTCTTCTAATTGAAAGTGGTGGTGTGCGTTGAGAAAAAAACCCGGTGGGCATTTATTTACTAAGATCCACAACAAAAGTGATTTTATCAGTATACAAATTTGAAGGCAAGAGGACAAAAGTTCAAGAAGAAATATCACTCCTAACACGCACTCACTAAGATGGTTGAAACTAAAAGCACAAAATATTTGATGATGTGAAACCACATTAGGTGATGTCAAGGGTTCCGTCCTCCATTCATTAAACAAATCACGAGCTTCTCTAGTAAAGTGAGAATTTTTTTTAAAAAAAATTATATATATATACATACTGGTCTGAGTAGGTGATTCCACACCTAAAATTGGGAATCGAACCGATACCTATCAGTTCTAGTAAATTGGAACCAAGAACTAGACTGGTCCTTGTCAAAACCACCAATTCTGGGCTAGTTCGATTCAATTCTAGACAGTCAGAGTGTTTCTTGGTTCTTTTGCACACCTTTAGCTTTAATATATGAAGCAATCTATTGTCATGCAAGCCATTTTGAATTGCATAAGAATATCGAGTACTACAAGTTTCGAAGTGATTGGAGCCTATGTGGACCTCTAAGATTTTGTAGTGGCTGGATGTATGAAGTGGCCATTTTCTGAATCTCACAATAACATCATCAATCTCATTATATTTTGGCTCTATTCGGTCCACTAAATATATTATGTTGAAAAATATTTTCCTCATTTTCTTACATTCCAATCACTTAAAGAAAATAAGTTAACAAAAAAAAATTTGACCGTTAACCAAAAATTTATGTTTATATTAAAAAATGATTTCTCCTTTCAAAAATTAAAATAAAAAATCATTCTCCAAATATGACTAGGTATCAATACTTAAACAAAAAATATTAGTGTTTGAGCACGGGAACCCCAATGCCCATACTTGGATGCTTGGTGACTAGACTCAAGTCATAGAGGCTAGGCTCAAGATGCCGATGCAAGAGCCCGAGTCGCCAATGGCCATGCCCAGGCATTAGGCTTCGACTACAAGTCCATCATGGCAAGATTAGTTCCTTGGTACTCGAGTCTAGGTCTATAAAACCTGGGCCTAGGTCCCTTGAGACCCGGTCCAAGATCTTGGAGAATGTGCCTAAGTCCTTGGCAGTCATACCTATACTTAGCTCCTTCGCCCAAGTCATTGGCTAAGTAGCACTGATACCAACACACATTACATGACATGACATGACATGCCGACACATCATTTTTCAAAAAATAGAGAATTATGATACATTGAAACACATTGTATATTTTTATATATATAATAAATTATCATTTTTATGATAATTTAAATCAATTCACAAATAAATATATAAATAAATAACCTAGAATGAAGTTACATTAAAAACATTAATCCAACATTTATTAATATCATTCATTAATATCATTCATTATTTCAATTTGACAAATTCAACTCCATTCTAATAATCCATAAAATTTGGAAAAAAAAAATAAGCAATTCATATTTTGGACTCGAGTGTCAAACATGTCGGAAGAGAAGAGAAAAAAACTGGGGGATGAATTGTGCATTAGGAAGTGAGAGTCAAAAGAGAAGATAATACTAGGTTTTTCTTCTTTCCCCATTTATTATTTTTTTTAATTTTTTTTTTTAAAATTTCACATATATACATTTTAATATTTCATTTATTGAAAATTCTTAAAATTAACCTCATGTGTCGGAAACTCGCATATTGGAATTCCGACTTAAGTGTCGGAGAGTGTTAGGAAAGTTGACCCGATGTCGAATTTTCCAACATATGTTAACCAAGTGTTGGAAAGTGTCGGACATGACATGAGGGCTCCTGAAGAGTGTTAGTACTTCCTAAGTCACTGACTCCCTATCTTGGGTCCATGGAATTCAAGCCTAGGTCTACAAAGGTTGAGCCCAAGACCCTAGTGATTGTGCTCGAGTCCCTAATGGCCATGCCCGAGTACCTTGCTCCCATGCTCATGTCACTAGTGCCTACCTAAGTCCACAAAGATCGAGCCTAGGCCATGCCTAGGTACTTGACTCTCATGCCCAAGTCACCAACACTACCCAAGCCTAGTTCTTCGGCACCCAAGCCTAGGTCCCTTGAGGCTAGGCAAAGACCTTGGCACTTAAGCACTCGTCTCCCATGCCTATCATACCAACACACGGGTTGGGTCTCTTGAAGCCTGGCTTGAGACACCAATGCCTGCGCTTGAGTTTCATGGCAGCCATGCATGAAAATCCAACACTTGTGCCCGAGTCACTAACATCCATGCCCATGTACTAGCTCCCCCATCCAAGTTAGGGCTAGATTCACAAAAACCGAGTCTAGGACCCTAGTGCTCTTTCCTAGGTCTTTAGCCATCGTGCTTGGGTACTTGGCTCCCATGCACAAGTCACCTGCGCCTAGTGTTGAGTCCATAGAGACTAGGCCCAGTTCCTCTAAACTCGTGCTTGAATTCTCGATGGCCATGCTCGTGACCCTGATGCCTTTGCCTGAATCCCTAACATCCATGCCTAGATACTCTACTCTTATGTCCAAGTAAGGGCTTGAGTCCATAGAGGATTGGCTCAGGCCTCCCAGGGTTGGGCTCAAGACATTGGGGCTTGTGCCAAGGGAAGCCAGCTCTTACACCCAAGCCATTGGCGCCCGGTAGCTGAGTGTTCCTTATTTCACACAACTAATGCATGTCATTTCTGAAAATAAATGAAGTTTTACTTTCCAAACAATGGAAAATAATTTCCCATTTAGTTTCATATTTCAGTTGAACACAGCAAAATATTATCATTTTCATGGAAAAAAAGACTTTCTAATAAAAAAATTACAGGTACTTCAAAAAAGTTATGTACTTAGAAAATAACACTATCGTATGGTATAAGGGACTAGTAGGGTCAGCACTGCCTCCTTCGCCTTTCATGGTTTTGTTTATTTTCTCACTCAGAAGTTTACACAAATCTCATCGGAGGAACTAATTTTTCGAGAGAAGTCTCAGAAAGTGACATGCGGTTGGCTACAGGTACATCAAGTTGGATATGTTCACTCCTGCTGTGAAACGGGGGCTTCCGGTCACTAGAGTTATTAGCCGAATATCCCTTCAGCAGATTCTTGCTCAAGCAGTGGGAGAAGAAGTTATCTTAAATAATAGTAACGTGGTTGACTTTGAGGATGATGGCACGAAGGTGTATTTTACCACTGAGGCTTTCGAGATTACTTTTATTACCTACTGGTTTCAAGTTAATCTAGTTGGTTGTTTCTTGGCGTCATTTGACATTTCTCATCATGTCATTCCAAGGTTGCCGTCATTCTTGGGAATGGGCAGCGTTTCGAGGGTGATCTCCTAGTTGGAGCCGATGGTATATGGTCGAAGGTACTATGTTCTGTGTCTTTTTCAAATAGAAGATAACATGCTTGCCCAATGAGGGAATGAAAAGTTTTTTGGTGTGACTTGTCGTCCTAACTTGATGAAAGAAAATCCTAACGAGCACTGAATTAGATGTCCAGGCAAAATGGATCATCCTGTCAATTCTAGGCAAGTAAGGAAGTTTTAGGCCTAAGAATCAGATGCTATATCGTCTATTCATTCTAGTTCATTCCGTCAGTAAAAGGAGTGAAAAGATGATCACAAAATCATTGCCCACGAAAAATATGGCTGCAAAGTCACTATTCCTGTCCTATCATCCTGAGAGGTCTTTAATTTCTATGAGAATAGGTGAGGGAAATATTATTTGGGCCAAAGGATGCCACCTATTCAGGCTACACCTGTTACTCTGGCATTACAGATTTTGTACCGGCTGACATTGAGACTGTCGGGTAAGTATCTAAAGCCTTTTTCCTCTTCCGTCAGTGTCAGGGTCATGAATTAGCTTGATTGCTATGGTAATAAAGAGAAGTTAATCGTGTCCTGGTATATGTTTCGATCATCAAGTCTCTCACAAATCGAGTTATTCTTGCTCTGAAGGTATCGAGTATTTCTGGGACACAAGCAATACTTTGTCTATTCAGATATTGGCGCTGGAAAGAGGCAGTGGTACGCATTTCACAAGGAACTGCCCGGTGGTGTGGATGGTCCAAATGGTACATTTCCTACTTTCACTTAAAGATCCCAAGTTCATTCTGATCGTGCTTTTCATGTTCGGAACTGATCTACGCATACCACGGTTTCTGTGGAGGTTTCCCTTTATAATCTACCTAAATTCCACTGAGCTGGTAGTAATTGGTTCGCACTAGCATGTCATATCACAATGACTCATAGGCTTTTCTTTTTTTTTCCTATCTTTTATGAAAAAGCAGTATTTACTAGAGCTATATTTGTCATCATTAGTTTTATGGCTCGGATGACGTCGTTATGATCAGCAGCAGTGGATTCGACCAGATTTTGTAATAACCTATTCCTGTGATGTAATACCAAGTATCTACGTACTTGTAATGACCATATCTCCTTTCCTGTGACGATTCCTCAGGAAAAAAAGAAAGGCTCCTGAAAATGTTTGAAGGTTGGTGTGATAATGTGATAGATCTAATACTTGCCACGGATGAAAAGGTGATTCTTCGACGTGACATATATGACCGGACGCCAATTTTTACGTGGGGAAAGGGTCATGTGACTTTGCTTGGGGATTCCATACACGCTATGCAGCCAAATATGGGGCAAGGGGGATGCATGGCCATTGAAGTATGTATCCGAAATTCAAGAGTTATAAGTCAATAAGACTGTCGCTTGTTTTTACATGTTTATGATCGGTTGGTTCAAGAAATGTTCTGATCTTTTCTGTTTTGATGTTTCAGTATATTTCTCATTGAGTTTTTACCCCCTTTTTATGAATTAGAAGATATCTGCTCTTTAGATTGTTTGTGCATGCTTGGTCAAGTTTGTGTGTACAGGCATGTTATAGTTTGCACGTTTTCATCTGCTTCATTCTATCCATTTAAGATCTTATAAACATCCTGAAGGTTTGTACTCAGTGCTCAATTCAAATGCTTGAACATGGCCGTTGAAATGAAGCCAGTAATTGCTTCTCATTTGCACAGGATAGTTACCAACTCTCCCTGGAGCTTGAGAAGGCATGGAAAAAGAGCGCCAAATCTGGGACCCCAATTGATTTAGTTGATGCTCTGAAGAGGTAATTAATCATTTATTAGCATCTTTGTTGCATAATTCTCAGAAGGTTAAGTTCCCCTGAATACAATGTTGTGTCTCACATATTTGGATACATCTTCTAGTGGCAAATGGGAAGATTTTTTCTTTTGGTTCTGAAACCTGTTAAGACATATCAGCAACTATGCTCTGCTATTTGATGCACAGTACAAAGCATGGATGTTCAATCAGAATCTTGACTCATTTATGCTTATAGTGAAAGCAAGCAACCACCCCTGAATAAGCACACTAATTATCATAATTCTGACTTCACAGAACACCACATTTCTGTTTCTAGGACCCAAGTAATGACATCAATCTAGTTTCAGCAGTTAGTGCATGCTAGGAGACATTTGGTATTTTATCTTTTGGGTGCTAAGCCTGACCAAAGTTTGAATCTGTTAGTCAACTTAGCTTCTAATTTCTATCGAAATTTCCTCCAGCTACGAGAAAGCCAGACGGCTGAGAGTTGCTGTCATCCATGGAATGGCAAGAATGGCTACGTTGATGGTCTCACTGTACAAATCTTATTTAGGTGTGGGACTTGGTCCACTCACGGTAGGCACTTGTCAAAGAATCAGGCCATAAAAGCAAACATAATTTTTGATATCATCCTTCATTCATTGATTCTTGCTAAGTTTCTGATGATGTTTCAGATACCAAATCCTGGAATAGTTGGTGGGAGATTCTTTATAGCAATCGTGATGCCGTTGATCCTCAACTGGGTATTGGGTGGTAACAGGTCAATCTTTGGAACTCTGGCTGTTCTTTCCTTTATAATGATCCTGCAACTGCTTAAGACTCACGACAAATTCATTGAACGCAATTCTTTTTTTAATGTAATCGGACTGAATCTGGAGGTACGGTCTTTGACAGCTCAACACTCGAGGGGAGGACACCCTGTTGCAGACTCTCAGACAAAGTATGATCCCTGCACTCCTGTAAACTATCTTGGGAATTTAAAATTTATAGCTGAATCAGTCCATTGTAGATACTCGATAAAATCATCAATGTTGAAGCTAATGTATATAAAATATGCATGACGAAAGGCAAATGATCAGCTGAGAAGATGGTTCGAAGATGATGATGTGCTGGAGCGTGCTATGAACGGGGAGTACGTATTTGAGCCTCGCGTTTATTTGTTCAGCTCCCAGCATGTTTACTCTTCGTGACCACAAGTCACTCTTTTTCACGCGCTCGTATTTCGCACTTTGCAGATGGCTTCTTTTACCTACTGGGAACAAGACTAGTCCACAGCAGCCTATTTGTTTAAGTAGAGATGAGAGCACCTGCTGCATAATTGGGTACGGACTTGTTTTGTGTCATTTGGCTCTTCAAGTTATTGTGTAGTACAGAGGTGGCATAATACCGAGTTGGCTTTCTGCAAGTAGGGCAACGACTCTCAAAAGCAATTTCATGCTGCATCTTATCTTAACTGTAGTATAACCTCGCTTGTAAGGAGAATACAGTTTGAATGTTTATTTTGAGGTAGGGATCTTCAGTTAATTGGCAAATCGAAAGCAATGTGCCCTTGGCATCGCTGCCCATTAACTTCACGATGCCGGCCTTCCATATTCTTGCTAATAATAGCTTCTTGGGTTTATAGGAGTGAACAAAATGATGATCTTCCTGGAGTTCTGGTGACAATACCTTTGGCACAGGTGAATGTTTCATTTCATTTTTGTTCCTTTCACACCTTTCTGCTTCGCTCTATTGGAGTCACGTTACATTCTTGTCTCAGATTTCAAAGGTACATGCTCAGATCAGCTACAAGGACGGTGCTTTTTTCGTGACCGATCTGCAGAGTGAACACGGTACCTGGATCACCAAGTAAGCAGCATGAAAAAAGGGTCTTCTTCATCTCATTTTCTCCTGCCGTTTACCAAGTTTTTAGTTGTAGGATGTAACGAGATCGCTTTTTTTGCAGTAATGCGGGGCGTCGGTATGGTGCAACTCCGAATTTCCCGGCTAGGATTCATCCCTCGGACATCGTCGAGTTTGGTTCAGACAAGAGGGTTGGTATTCCGTTCGTTGTATAGTCCTGTGTCGTAATAGCAACGCTACTGATTGCTTCTATACTGTGTGCCTCTCAAAGTCAAATGATCCTCCTCGGTTCTCGGCTTTTGCTAACAAGACCAACTATACAATCATTGCTTTCTGCAGGCGATGTATCGCGTGAAAGTCGTAAGATCTTGTTCGAAAATCCCGGAGACCGAAAGAAGTGAAATGCTCTAGGCAGCATGATAAGCAGGAGGGAGTTCGGCATTCAACTTGTGCGGCAATTGATTCAAAAACACACCAAAGAGTCAAAGCAATATAGAGATTGTTAAAGTATTTCACATTGCTTGACAACGGGGTTTATATACTCTTTATAGACATATGGCATTTCTCTCAACCTATCATTTTAACCTTTTTTTGGTTGAACTCTTTAATATGGTACGAGAGTCAAGCTTTGCCCAACTTATTTAAATGGGCAGCTCCCCATTCATAAAATTCTACGCTATTCTTAATTCGGTTTGCATGTGAGAAGGGTGTTAAAGTATCCTACATTATTTGTGAGAAAATTACCCAAAAATTAGTAAACCTATTGTACTTTTGCCCATTCAATTAAATTTTTTTTAATTATGCCAATTAAATCCATTTAGCCAATTTTAATAATCGGCTAATTTTTAATAATATCTTAATAGTATGCTGATTCGTATGCTGATTCAAGGTATTCAATGAGCTATATTGTTTACCTAGGAAAGAGAGTACTAGAAAACATTTGAACTATGAAAGATTAGATTAATTTACTACATAAAATTAGAAATATATAGGTGTACATAGGAGATAAAGATTAGCCTTATTATTTTGTCTAATATAATAATTACACTCAAAATAAGTGTTTAAGATTATTGTCGCGTGATTACTTTAGTGGAAATATAAAAGACAATATCAAATGCTTATAAGAAAATAAAGTAGTCCACCAATTTATTACCCATCCAATGATCCAATATTTTCTTTGCTTTTTCACCTATTACATACTGTCATACACTTACAATTACATTATACTAGAAAATACTCTCTATCTATTAGATACTGTTATACTCTTACAAATACATTCTACTAGAAAATACTCTCTCTCTCTCATATTCACTTCTTTGGTCATTTTCGATTTCTAGTAAGGAAACATTTGCCTTTTGGAATTATCGTATATAAATAACATGTTGTAGAGCAATTCCTGATGGGGTAATTGCCAAAGGTGGAGAAAAGTGCTAGTGTACATGTGCTGAGAGATGAGTTGATATTGTTGCTCCAGTTGTTGCAGAGGGAAGGTGAAAAAGGCGTGGTCTGATGGCTTTGAGTCGTACATTTGGATTGTGCTAGAGGTAATTGGGCCGATGGGTCTATTTTTTGGGCCATTGTCTTGGGTAATTGGGACATTTATTGGATTCTTGGGATCATTTCGAGGGTCATCTTGGGGACTGTATGAGACATGGGGACATTTCGTGGACCTTGTCCAACTACTCATGCGTTTGTGCAATGAAACGATATCTGCTTACCCAAGAAAAAAACACAAATGTTGTGGAGCATATAGATGTGTGACAAAACACTCCATTTTTTTTGCAGAAAATTAATAATTTAAAAAATATTTTCCTAAAAATATCATTTATATTACTTACAAACATGAATAAAAGAATAATATTTTCATAATCCATGAAAATATTTAAATATAAACTGTTATCAATAATGAAAAAAATTCACTAGCTAATTATTTGAAGCGATTATTTTAAAAAAAATATATTTTCAAATTATTCACTTGTGAAACAAATGGAACCAAAGTGTTAACTCGTGATGTTGAAACACTCGGGCATGTGACTATTGGGCCCGAGATGGTAGCCCAAATAGAAGAGAAAGCCATCGAGGAATATGGTGACCGGAGGAGTCGTGGAGGAGCATCAGATGCATGATGATGGTTCAACGATCAGATGATGATGGCATGGTAGTTGGTGAGTGAGTCGTGAGTAAGAAAAGGGTAGAGAGAGGTGAAAGACGCATGTTGACAATGAGCATGAGGGAGAGAAAGTAGAGAGACTCGAGAGAGACAGAATGTAAGGGAGAAAAAGAGGAGAGAGAGAATGAAGACTTTCAGGCCAATTGAGACAATCGAGCATTAAAATCTAAAACTTGGAATCTCATACTAGCCCGATTATAAAATAAAAAATAAAAAAATCTAGGCTCGCATACTTGACCTAGCTATGATTTTGCTTTCTCCTATTACTTTAGCATGCAATAATTTCGATTCTTAAACAATTATTACGACCTTTGTCAAGTGAAAGCAAAATTCACGGACGCACGCAGCCAAAACAATCCAACCTCAAGTGCAACTCTAACCTTTTGTACAACCCAACACTAAAACCCTAGCTATCACCAGTCAATTTCACACCGAAGTCAATGACTGCAACCTGTCCCAAACTGACAAACACTTTTTTAGACTGAGTTCCTTAGGCGGTGATCCAAAAATGCCATCCGCATTCGCACGAACACCGCACACGGTATCGATCACGAACTGGTCCTTCGCAATAACTCCCCCTTCATCCTTCACTCTCGTGATCTCAATCCCACCACCACCACCACCGCACAGCACCATCTTGAGGCACAAGCGTCCAAAACATCCCCATTCTAACGTCAAACGTGTTGTCGCTATCCCTAAAATCTTTCCTTTGAATTTGCACTCCAGACCCAAGTGCACCTGTCTCGCAATGTCGTGGACAGGCCTCAACATGTCCGGACACTTCCTTGCCTGTGCAAGTGAGAAAGAGAGAGAGGGGCCTTTTACAGCACGGACATGAGTGGCCATTCGTCCACCATCATGACCACCCCTCGAGCAGACAAGGGTTGGACTTTGGGTTGGTGCTCGAGTGTCATTTCTTGTCTCTAGGGTTTCGTTCGGGTCGAGGATAGGATGGCGGACAGATGGATCTTTGAGGTCGAATTTGTCACGATCCGTCGTCCTGCTTCATCTGCCAATTCATCCTTAATGAGAAAGAGGATTAATCGCGCAGCGATTGATGACAAATAAAGATGGGGATCTTTGGAGTTGGATCGCTCAAAGTGGGGTGTTGATTTCGTGGGGCTTTAAAAGTCTTCTCCCTGTCTTCGAACCAGCAGACAAAAAGCTACCGGTGAATTGGCCCAGCTCTTTCGTCACCCCGATTGCCCTCGTTCAAATCATCCGAGGGTCCAAAATAGTTGTTTCTCTTTTGGCAGAGGATTCCAACTTAGATGTATCTGTTTCCCAAAAACTAAATGAATTAAAAAATATTTTCTAAAAATAATTATTTAATTCAATTGTGAAAAACGAAAAATATTTTCATCATCTCTAAAATTATTTAGACATAAATTGTTATCGATAATACAAATATTATTTATTGGCTAATTATTTCAAGTGATGCAAGCAGTCATTTTTGTTGAAAAAAATGCATGTGTATATATTGATATATATAATATAAATGTGTAAAAGATCTTGGGAAAGTCAAAGAACACCCTCTTTTTTGCGATCTGATTATCCTCTGGAGTTTTGTTAATCTTGTCGCGTGTTCTTTTTTATCCATTGAGTTTTTATGTTTAAGATGGACCCTTTTGTTATATAAACCCTAAAGGTCTCATTGTTTTGGTTTTGTGACATGGTATAGATTTCTTAGCCACGACATAATTTCTCGATTATTATATATTATTCAAAAAGTCAGTAATTGATAATAATCCGATTAAATCAATAACGTACTATCAGAAATGTCTCGTGGCTAGAAAATTCAATTTCTCTATTTAAAATTTTTTTGATTAAAGGGAAGTCATTCGGGTGAAGAAAAAAATAGAGAAGGCGCATTTTTTTGGTCAACAATGATACACATCGACATGGTAGAAAAGAAGAAGAGAGAGAGATTTCAATTACAATGTTGAAGAAGCACGTGAGGAAGATGAGTGGCGGTGGGGCGACACGTGACTCCCAACGGTAAACACTAAACACCGGAGGTGGAGGGCTGGTGGCAGCAACCGTTGGAGACTTCAATAATTATACAATAATGAATATTAATTGAAGAATCACAGTACAGATATTACTTCAATAAAATAAAAATAAAAACAGAAAAAATCAAATAAATGAACAAAAAATAAAGCAATTTGGAAATAGTGATTTTCTGGTGCCGCCTGATTTCTAGCTGACCAACATGTTTTTCTGAGGTATTTTCTTTTCCCTTTTATTTTGCTTAGCTTCTAAGGTTCTTTTCAAGTGGGTCCATACGCTTTGCCAGCCAAAAAAAAAAGGCAAAGAGAGGAGGGGGAGGGGGGAGAGGGAAGAGATGGTCCCCATGGCCGATTTATCAAGCTTTACTTGTTTGACTTTCTAGGCAATGAAATCATGAAAAGTTGACTTGACTTCACCCATCATAGAAAAAAATAAATATGTAAATATTCCCACAGCCACAATTCATATTGTAGCTTTGTTATATAACCTAGCAAGTGCCTTATATCTCTTCCACTCTTTTTCTTTTTCCCTTATAAATCAATGCAACGTAATCTTAAGGTAATTCATACATTAAAATAATTTGCACATTGAAAATATTATGGTATCGGTATTTTTATTTATGGTAAATACCACAAAAAATCCTAAACTATACCCCATGTGACAATTTTACCTTAAACTCTTTTTTTTGTGTTACCAAAAATCCCAAACTATGCCACTTGTGACAATTTTACCATGAACTATATCACATGTGACAATTTTACTCCAATTTTTTTTTATTCCACTAAAAATCCTAAACTATACTACTTATGACAAATTTACCCCAAAATTTTTTGGGCTAAAGGGCATTTTCGTCTTTTTCTTTTTTTCCTGTTTTTTTTTTCTCCTGACAGAAGGAAGCTAGTGAGGCCGCCCTCGCTAGCGTCGGAGTCGGGCAAGGGTCGCCTAGGATTGTCACAACTGGTATAGTTTGGGGTTTTTGGTGGTACAAAAAAAAGTTTACAATAAAATTATCACAAGGAGTATAGTTTAGGATTTTTGTGGTATTTGCCCCTTTATTTAATTAGGTTAAGCTGACTTGGTATATTACCATAGACCTAAAGAAAGATCTGTGCTAGGTGAAGTCTTTATCTAAGTACTTTCATGAGAACTTTTTTCTTGATATCCTCTCTTTTAAATTTTGGATTAATATCATGAAAAATTCCAAACTGGTATACATGTGACAGATTTACCCAAAACAAATTTTTTGATTGTGAAAAATCTCAAATTGATATGCCTGTGACATATTTATCCCAAATGCCCACAAAAGATCCCAAATTGATACGTTTATAACAAATTTATCTAAGCTAATATTTTGACCATCAAAAATCCCAAACTAATACATACCCTTTGTCATCAAAAATAACTATAACAAATTGAGAGTAAAATCCCAAACCGATATATTAGTCAATTTTCATATACTATCGAACTCAACAATTTGACGGGATAAAATATGGAAACTAATAGAAGGGAAATTTGTTACGAGTATACCAGTTTAGGGTAAATCATCAAAATTGTACTAGTTTGGGATCAACTTTATATATGCATACTAGTTTGGGGTTTTTCGTAATATTAACCTTTAAATTTTTCCATTTTTTACCGTTTTTGTAATTGCTTGGTAATTCCCTTTCCTTGCCTATGCACGTGGAGGGGTGCCCTTGGAAGATTTTGACCGCAATATGCCACGAGGAGGTTTTACGCACAGCCGATTCGGCAATGACCAGTTTATACATGCTCCTCTTTCTTCGTAATATGAATTATCTCTATTTTATAGAATATGCGCATGTCTTTCATTATCAAAGACATTATGAATAACATGAATAATAGTATGAATGGTATTTGGGATAAGAAGCACCTAGAAAGAAAAATCTCATCCGAATTGTATCAATCAAATCAAGTTTATTACAATTATGATATGAGATGTGACGGAACACGACAACCAAAGGACATTGTAGTGGTTGCCCTCCTCATGCCACCCGTGTCAAGGGAGAGAGGGTGCAAGCAATAGCAACCGCGGCATGGTGATTTGCTGTCATATCTCTCTCTCTCTCTCCATTGAAGTGGCTCTAAATTTGAATTTTGAGAGCATACTGGCTATCATATGCGGTGGTTACCATCACCTATCTCTTAATTTCTTGTATTGCTAATACAAATGCCTAGTTAGCTCTTACATACTGTTAAGATTTGATGTGCAATCACGAGGAAAATAAAGAAAAAAAGTGAGAAAGAGAATTTGAGACACAAGTTCTTATCTAGATTCACTCTTAAACTAGGGCTACGTTTAGCAAAAGATTCCACCTCTCTATTACATCTCTAAATTACATAAAAATGAGCAAAGTCCTCATGTCTTCCTATTGAAAGAGTATGAATTAGACCCAACACATACCACACATAAAACATGACAGAGTCACTTGTGCCAATAAGAATATGATGCTTGTATTCATCTTGTCCATATCGGCACTCTGACTAACTATCTTAAGCGAAGAATTCATGATGAACTTTTATGAAAAATACATAGACCACTTTGAAACAAAAAGATAGATGCAAAATTTGGAAATTCCAAAATGAGTATAACAAAGATTTTAAGTGATAATTATGTCGAGATAGGTCATAACATATAATGGTGCAATGTCCTAAATGTAGTGCTTAAGTGAAAATGATGTGCCCCCACACGATTAACTACCGTGAAGTGATAAGTTCAAGTTCAACTATCAATGCGGCTATAATTCAACTCAACAACTCCCGATTATATATAGTCCACCAACTACAACTTTGAATGCTTGATAATTGTCAAGATAATGCTTTGCCTAGCCTAACCAATTTAACAGTTGAAATAATGAGAATTATGAGAGTCCCCAACTAACAAAGTCGTCTTTAATGTGATGAAATTAGTGGATAGATAAATACAACGAAAGTATAATTAATGTTTGTTGTTAATAAAAAAGGGTTAAAATCAACCTACCATAAATTCTTACACGTCTCGTCAAATGTTGGGTCTTATGTCAAGCTCTCTAACGGAGAAGGACCTTCGTAAGATGTTTAGGACCTTTGTAAGATGTTTAAGAATAATTGGATGTCGGAATATTGGGATCGAACCGCTAATTGTGAGTTAATCATGCACATCACATGGCTAAACTCTATATAAACGGTTAGTCATGCATTTATAAAGATTACCTAAAAAGAGACCTAGAGCATAATCACCAAAAGCAATTCCTAACAAAATGTTGAGCTGTGATTCATTACTCTTTATGGATAGGAAGGCACGATGATTACACTCCTCAGTAAGTGGGCATAGTCGTGGGAGTATCACTTCCTTGCCGCCAAAGGACTTTAATAGTTTGAGATTATATTTTGTTGGTAAGTAGGGTTTGTTTCCTTGAAAAGCTACTAGATATAATTAATTTCTTTCTCTTGTAATTGATTGACATAATAAATAGGTGGGGGTGCTAATTATAGTGGAATCATTTACTAGATATAGTCATAGTTTAAAGGTGAATCAGCATAAAACCTTGTGCATTGAATCCTCTTTCTCATTTTTTACTCTCTATTCCATTGTGTCTGAATGCCTGATCCTAATATAAAACATGTTATGAATCTACTACTAGTGCAATCCCCTATTTGAGCCGGTCTCGCTCAACTATTAAGACGATGTAGTCAAAGAAGTGCCGCCGTAAAAGCACTTATCAGGCAATTCCCGTCCTCGGACGCATCGATGCTCTTGGACAACGCTTCGAACGACCCATATCGAAACATCACCTAGTTTATCAAAGGGGGTCGGGATCATCATCGTGCGCGCACTAACTCAAACGAGAGGCTCTGGCAAAGGCCAGTTCAATTGGGATCGAAATCCACGCTCCACGTTTTTCAAAAGCCGACGTGATGGATCTCGGATCTGGATCTTCGTACGCCTCCTCACGTGGACCCAAAGATGAAACCATCCACATCGTCGTTTCCGAAAACAAGCCAAGAGACAAAGAAATTTAAAATACGAAAAAGACCGGCAAGTAGACAAGCAAATGTGAAGGATTATGCGAAAGCGCCCCGCACCACCACGAGGAGCGTGCTCTTCGATTCCCCAACCGTCCGGCCCCTACGATCTCATGGTCGTGCCCTGGCCCGGGCCCCCACCCACCCCTCGGAAGCGCCAGCTCTCCCTTTCCCCCGATTTCCCCGATTCGCCCTTCTCCTCTCTCGCTATTCACTTCACACCCTCTTCCTCGGTCCAATCGCATGGAATTTCAAAGGGATAAATCATTCATAAATTTTGACCAAATGTACAATTTGATTCTTATATTTTTGATTCGTTCATTGTGATTTCTGAATTTTAGATATATACTCAACTTATTCTTTGAATTATATAACGATTTCCAATTTGTTGTTCTATTAATTTAAGTTTAGGGATAATATTGAATAATATAGTTTATGAACTTATTTGAATTTATACCAAAACTTCAGAGACTATATTAAACATACTAAAAATTCAAGTACTACATTACACATTTGACTAAAGTTCAAGAATTACATAAACAAATTAAAAGTTTAAGGATCAAATTGCATATTAGACCAAAAATTAATAACTATATGTGTTATTTTCCCAATTTCAAATTGTCCTCCCTTCTAAAAATTGAATGTTAGTAGCTATAAACCTATGTCTCCAAAACGAGCTAATTTCCTATAATAAAAAAATCCTCAACTTTAGGTTGAGTTTTTATTTTATCCTGAACTTTTTTCATCTCATAAAAAATCCTCAACTTTCACTCTAATCTCAAAAAAATCACTATTGATTTCTTTGATATCATGAACATTAGGTTACTATTTTACCTTACAAGGTGAGGATGTTGATAAAAAACGCATGTTCTGATTATGAACTTCTGATTGATTCTAATGTCAATAATTTTGAGTAAACCAGTGAGGAATTTTGGACATGTAAGTAAATTTGGGGTTAGAGCAAAAGTTTGAGGCAGAATTAAAACTGGATTTGAAGTTTCGAGTTTCTTAGAGAATTAGACATTGCCAAAACATACAAATTACGGGATGTCATAGCACAGTTATGTCATGATGCAGCTATAACTTCGTTACAAGGGTCTCTATAATACCCTGAGGATCTTCAGATCAAGCGTGAGTAGATCTCACCCATCAAATGCAAACTTTTTAAAGTTTCGTGTGCTGCGACATTTTGTATGAGATTTACGATGAATTACCTTGTAATTATGCGGGATAATCGACTAAATGGGCTCGAAGGATGGAATGGGATCCAACTGATATTTTTCTTTTCTTTGGGTGGGGGGGGACCCTTTTACTCAAGGATTGCCGGGTCGAATTCGGATAAAGAATCCGGGCCATCTTCCACGATCCGAGTTGGAATATGGAAAAGGCAAGCGGAATCCGAAAACAAATCTCTTTTTGGAGCAGAACACAGCAGCAGGCAGGCATCCCCCTCGTTGTTCTGCCTCTCAAAAGCCAGGGCATGGGAGAAGGTTTCCGTGTCAGATTCTCTCTGTGCCGTGACAAATCCGAAACCCATCTTTCCCTGTTTTCTAGGGGGAGGGGCCGAAAACACAAAAAAAGAGAAAGTCGTGTCCTCAATTCGAATGTCCCTGTCTCTCATCTCCCCCATCTCTCAAAAGACGAGACTTTTTCTGAGCAAAGTGTGCTCTCACTCGTGCTCCTGCGATCCTGCCAGTGTTTTATCGAAATCGCCCGGATTTTCCTTTCCCCACCAGAAAACCCACTTCCAAAGAAAGACGCAGAAAGCAAACCTAATAATGTCCCCATTCAAATCAATTGCTAACTTATTAAAATCGAGGGCGTGCATCGGTCTAGTGTAGCCTTGAATTGGGACCAAACCGACCAATTCTAAGTAGTTCCAGCAAGAATTAGTCTTATTCCCATTCATGGGAAAAAATCCATACTGTATTTTGTATATTATTTTGAATTAATATCACGAATAACCTCAAACTGATATATCTGTGATAAATTTATCCAAAACTAATTTTTTAACTGCCAAAAACTATAAAGTTGTACATTTATAACAAATTTATCCTAAATGATCACACTCAAATTGGTACATTTGTGACAAATTTACCTTAATTTAATTTTTTAATCACCAAAAACTCCAGTCAAGTTTATTTATGACAAATATACCCTCCATTAAATTAGATTAATATAAAAAAATATTACAAAACTGATACAATTGTAGTAAAAATTCAAATTGGTGTACAAGTCAACTGTCTCGTGTCATTGACTTAGTAATTTGATAATAAAATTGAACATAAATTAACATATGATAAATTTGGTATAAGCATACTAGATAAAGGTAAATTTGTCAAAAATACATTAGTTTGATGTTTTTTGTAGTCAAAAAAATTAGTTTGGAGTAAATTTGTAAAATATGTATTAATTTGGAGTTTTCATGATATTAATCTTATTATTTTTTATTTGGCATGAAAAGTATAGATCATTTGTGGGAGTATTCTTTTTTTTATTACTAGTAACTTCTATGTGGTTAGTGATTTTATCCTTCACAAAAGTAAAACATTGCAAGATAGAAAATAACACCACCAGTTCCTCGATTGTCTTGAGATTAGCCAATTCGGTCCAATCCAAATCAAGGGTGAACAAGGTCAGTTCTGATTCCACAAAATGAGAACTGACCGTGTCCCATCTAGTTTGAAGGTCCAATCCAAATCGAGGGTGAACAATGTCAAGTTCCAATTCCACAAAATGGAAACCGACCGTGTCTCAACTAGTTTAAAGGTAAGAATCAGCCCACTTCAAAACTGATCACTCCTAAGGAAATTGCCTAATTCGTTCAAACCGACTCAAAATATCACTCGATTACAACATGATTGTGTTCGCTTATAGATCATCCTCACTCTCGATCACCAGAGTACCAAATTTGCTTGCCCGGCTAATGTTCAGCACAATCTGCTACTCATCGCTAAGCACTCCCCCCAAAATCAATTTCACATAATCGCGAGTGGAACGTGCGAATCAATTTCGAGGCTTAGGTTCATCGTCCGTCGTACGAACAACTTCGATCATTCGTTTTAAATCCCAAAAGCCTACCCCAAGAGCAACTAGCAAGTAGCAACCACATAAGAAGCAGCAGCAGCACCGATCCAAACCGGACCATCCCATCCGATCCCACCCAGACAACCATTTGCTTTTGGGGCTTCGAAAGCGACGCACACGTGCACAGGTGCTGCCGATTCTAGAAACCCGAGCCAGTGCTGCCTCCAATAACGATGAGCTGTAAATATTTATATGTATCTCTAAAAATAAATTATTCACACAACAATATCGAACAATATATATAATATAAAGATAGCAACTATGTACTAAAACTTTTTTATTTAATTCTTTACTTGGCGTATGAACAATGGATGGCATCACGTAAATTTCGAACATCTTCCTCACATAGTACATCGTCGCGTTTCCCCATGTGTTTTTGTATTCACTTTGTAATTTATAAAAGTTTTTTTTCTCTCTAACCCAAAAGAGGGAAAACCCAAAGCCCGAGGCCTCAATTTTTGCAAAACCAAATTAAAAAAAAGGGGGGTTAATATTTAATAAAAAGGAGGAAAATAAGGAAAAAGAAAAAAAGAATCTCGAGGAAGAGGAGGCCCCGTACTACGACCGGGACACCGACTCGGCCAGTTTCCCGATCCTCTCCACAAGCTCCGGCGACAGCTTCTTGGCCGGTCTCCTGTCCTTCTGCGGTCGCCGGAAGTCGAACCCGAGGGCCTCCGACACCTCCTCCGAGCTCCACCCGGCCTTCCGGAGCGAGTCCGAGAACCGATCCGCCTTCAGCAGGAGCGCGTCCAGCACCGCCTGGTTGTCCAGCAGCACCATCTCGCCGCCCTCGAAGAAGCCCGACGCCGACACGCCCACGATCTCCGTCACGTCCGACTCGCTCCACCCGCCTCCTCTCAGGACCGACCCGATCCGGTCCACGTACTCCTCGACCCACTTCGGCATCCCGGATCTCGGCATGTCCGGGTACCGGTCCGGTGACGAGGAGGAGGAGGAGGACGAGTTCCTCCGCCGCCGGTCAACGGCCGCGTCGCTCCAGAATTCGACCCACCTCGGGGTCCTCCCTCCGGTGGCGTCGAGGCTCCGCCGCGAGAACTCCGACAGCGAGCCAGCCGATTTCGAGTTCTTCTCCACCAGGGATCGCTGCTTCCGGAGCGTGTGCGGCTCGGAATCGGAGCTCCGCCGCTCGAAGAAATCGGAGAGATCCAGCCCGCACAGGAAGATCCGGCTCTCGTCGACGAAGAAGATCGGGTTACCGGCTAGCGGCGGGTTGCAGGGAATGTAGCAGTGGTTGAAGATGGGGATCAAGAGAGGCGCTTTCTTCAGGGCGTTCCTCGCGACCCGGAGGGCCTTCTCCGGGTCGGACGGTCTCGGGCCCCACGACTTGGGCCAGAGCGCGTCGCGGGCTATCTGGAACGTGATGGCGGCAATGGGGAGGTCGATGGAGGCGCGGAGCTGGAGCCGGGCCGAGCCGGTGGCGCGCCAGTCGGGGAACCCGGGGCCGACGGGGAGCCCGGCGGAGAGCACGGCGCGGAGGTCGGGCGGGAAGGTGAAGCCGAACTCGGCCTCGGTGAGGGCGAACTCGGCGTCGGAGAGGCCGGGTTGGACCTGGACGCCGGAGCCGCGGAGGTGGGCGGTGACCTGCTCGGCGAGGGTGGAGAAGGAGAAGAGGCCGTTGCGGGTGGAGGAGGCGGCCGGGGTCGAGGGGGCGGCGGCGGCCCTGGCCGAGAGGCGGCGGAGGCCGGCTATGTGGGCCGGGGTGAGGCCGGTCATCCTGCGGTCTACGTCGACCATGGCGGTGGCGTAGGCCTCGTCGCTCGCCGAGGTTTGCGCTCGTTTCGTCGCGAGGGTTTCTGGTCGGAGCGTATGGTGGGGTAGAGAGATAGAGAGAGAGAGAGAGAAAGGGAGGAAGAAGATGATGATGATTGCGTGAATGAGAGTGTTCGGAAGAAGTGTTAAAATGGAGGAAATGGAATGAGACGGGGACGAAGGACGGGAGTGCTTTTCTGCTAGAGAGAGAAAGTAGAGAGAGAGTAAAGGGATACAGAGGAGAACAGTGTACTTATAGCAGGTGGGGAGAGTGGGCCCCACTTCTCAGATTTTTGGTTATTTTTTTAAAATTTTTTTCCACTTAAATAGGGTCGCGAACTTTGACCGAAAATGAAACTTCCTTAATTGTTTCCCTTGCTAAATTTACAAATTACCGGAAAAAAAAAAAAAAATGATAAGTACGTTTTTAGATTAAGCTCAAGTGCTTACCGACCCAACGATAACGTGCACCCAAATTTCTACTTTTATAAGGATAAATTATTTTCCATTAAAATGTGTATCAAATATCAAGAACAATGTTTATACGGCTGTAATTTCTACTTATTAGTAATTGTATGTTGTAAAAGTTTCAAATGGCTTAGGTTATTAAAAAAAATGTTCAAATGGCTTTAAGAATTTTTTTAGGCAATTCAAATGGATTAATTAATGGCATTGCACACCATCCCAAATTCATGCTAGATCTCACATGAAGAAATAAAATTCTAACCAATTTTCAACAATTATCAATATATCAAGTATATGAGTAACATTCCAAAATGGAAGTTGTTTCATCACTATTCGTATTATATATTTTTTATGGAAAGTCTCTAAATTAGTCCAATTTGCATCATTAAATCTAAAGGGGTTCCATCACATTTGATTAGTGTGTATATCCCCCTCTTGTATTCACACTAAAAAAAAAAAAAAAAACGGAAGTCATATCAAATGTACTTAATTTCTTCTCCAAAAGAGCAGTGAATTTCCTATTCCATATTTACACAAAACAAAATTATTACTTTCAGGACATTTTATGAGACAAATAATCGATTTTCGAAGTACTTGATTGTCATAATTAGTGTTTCTTATCTGTCAAGCTCTAACCATCCATCTATTTAATGATTTCCCAGTTTAGGCTAATCCAAGAGACCGCAATTGAGTCAGAGCCGAGGCTGCATCACCGCCATGATTAGGTCTGCATAGCAGGCAGGAAGCAACGGCTCTTTTCATGGGCGATGTACAGCCAAAAAACAAAGGAAGAAAAGAAGGATTAATATTCATCAACTGTTCATCCAAGACTTTAATTAAAAAGAAGAAAAAAGAAAAAGAAAACGACGCAAATCGAGATCTCTGTCTATCTCCATCGCTATGGCGATGTTATCTTTTCTTCTTCTTCTTCTTCTTCTTCTTCTGTTTCCAAACGGTATTTCCCTGGGAAATGATTTGACAGGGCATGGGAGAACAGTGGAGGTTTTCTTCGGCTCCTGCAGCAGCACCAGCCTGCCGCTCCATTACTGTTTCCGCCCACCTTTTAGGGTGGCTCGGTCTTGACCTTTTGGAAGTATCTCCGCCCTTTTTAGTTTTTATGATATCTTCTCTTGAAATTGAAAAACATCAGGATGTGTTTTTTTCTTTTCTTTAAGAAAATTGTTGGAGTTTAGAAGCAAATAAGTTTTTTCGGACTCTTTCTTTGAGACGATTCAAAAAAAAAAAAAGTTCATGTGCACATTGAGATAAATCTAGCTTCACATTCGAAATTTTTATAAAGAAGGCACGAACACGAGATAAAAAATTGACTGTTGTGATTTTTTTTTTTTCAAAAATTGATATGTCGACGTGATTTTTTTATTATTAAAAATAATCATGAATCTGTATTTTACTTGCCCGATATTGAATTCTAGACCATCCCCTCCCTTTCTCTCTCTTCTCCTTAGAGCCCATCTTCTTCCTTATCACAACATACCCTTCTATCTCCACTTCCTAGTTGTTGCTGCTATGATTGAATTGAATTGAAATAGTTATAATACCTGACTTTTTAATCTTTTACCAGAATTATAGGAGATTTGACTTAAAAAGACCTTAAACTTTTGGTTCAATTGGGGTTGACTTGAGCTTTTTCGACAGCCCTAATGACAACTTTTAATTTTTCACTTTATCGCTCATTTATGTACTTTAATCTTAAAAAGTCATACTTATGAAGACCCTTATTAATCCCATTTGGTATATATATCTTTCTTGCTACTCTCTCTCTCTTGCACGTGTACAATGGGTCGAGCTTATATTAATTATCAAGGTAGTCGATCTTGGCTTTCTCAATACTAACGGAGCCGAATATGACTCAACTCAAATCAATAGAGTTGCAATGGTTCCATAATTGATGGAGATAGGATCAGATCCTACTTTGCTGCTCACATTGTCCGAGTCAAAACATAAAACTTTATTCGATATCTTCACCGTGGTACCACTTAAACATGTTTAGGAGTTCACTGTTAAATTTAAATGATTTAATTCACCTAAATCGTAAATTATAGGACAGTCTTCTTAAAGAATTCAAGGACTATCCTTGTGGTGGCCCTCACAAAAATCCTCACTTCTTTTTTTTACCCCCCTCCCCCTTTTACTTTTTGGATAGTATTATCTGCGTTGTTTCTCACATAACCGCAATTTTCTAGGGAATTCGATTCCATTAAGGGGAGAACCTTTTCTGCTGTTTATGTACTTTGGATGTCCTGCTTTTTTTCTGCAAATAAAAACAAAGATCATGGGCCTATTAGCAATTATTATCCGCGGGGACAAAGGGAGATAAAAAGGCGAGAACCCAGACAATGATAATCCCACATTGTCGTGCCCTAATTTTAATCATTCTTTGTTTCTATTTACTTATTTATTTTCCATAAATTTTATTCCCCGTGAGTTTTTCTAGAAAAGTAAAGAAATAAAGGCGGGCAGGCGCGCTGTTAATGAAAGTTAGCAACTAATGATTGGCCGTTTAGCATGGGATTGTCAAGGAGCTAATGTCCCTTGGGGACAGGACACTTCCACCCCTTGCTTTTGGCCTGCCCACCATGCAATGAGACATTAATTAAAGTGAAGATTAGGTCAATTGCATCTGAATTTAGATTTGACTCTACGTGAAAGATATTCAAGAAGGCATTGGTACATGAATGTCTTAACTTGATAGATGGGTATATGTTTAATCATCCGATGGCCACGAATTTTAATGAGATTCGTCACATTATATGCATCAACTTGGCCGGCATATCTTAATTTTTATCCTTCTTTTCCTTGGCCATGGAACGGTGCGTTAAAGCTGAATCAAGATTTGTTCACATGGAGGCAGGAGAAAGAGGGAGGAGGAGATGGAAAGTCAGCAAACCTCATCTGGAAAGCATGAAGGAGTGGGCGGCAATTAATTCACGCACAAGGTGGGGAAAGATGAGTCGGTGCGACAGTCACATGGTTCTCAGACCACTTCTTGGCCGGGAACACCGCAATTGCTGAAACTCTCATTTACTCTCTCTCTCTCTCGCGTGGCATACATTGCTGGCATGTTGAATGACTCCTAAGTTATTTTTACACAAATTTCCCCTCTATTCAGTGTAATTTATGACCCGATGCAATCTTCAGATTTAATCAACATGCGTGTTAAGTGTTCGGACCTCAGAATGACAATGAGGGTTGAGGCCTGATCTGACAAAATTGAACAAATTAAAGATTCAATTGAAACTAAAGAGAAACGATGAGAAGATCAAATTGCATAATGAAGATCAAAATTGCTCCGGAGTGCTAGATTTGTACTCTAATGAGATGCATGACGAGATGGACAAGATCGAATGGTGAGATTATATAGTGAAACCATAAGATTATATCCAAGGGAAAAGAAAACTTGTCTTTGCTATTATTGTAAATGACAAAAGAAATTAACGAATTATATATACTCTTTTATCCCCTAACTCTTGTAAAAAATATAATTGAGTCCTCAACACTTTTTGTTCCACAATTGAAGTATATATTTAATTTGTATAATCGAATCTTAAAACTTATTTGACTTGCATAGTAAAGGTCTCCACCACATCTACGGGGCCATGATCCTTGCTAGTGCTCGTGGGTATGGTCTGTTGATCACTATCATCTTCGAGCGATCCAAGCAAAGAGCTGACTCACCCCTTCCGACACTTGTTGAAGAACAAGCAACGGGCGCCGACATCCATTACCCTAACCTTTGGCAAGGTCATCAACAGTCGCTAGTTCCCCCTCTTCTTTCTTCATTTACTGGCTTACATTTTTTGTTTTCTCCTTGATATGGCGTGGGACATCATCATCACTTGCAAAGGCTTTTGCCATGTCAGCAAATCGGCGAATCCTTAAAGAACAATGAGATTGAGTAAATGACAAGTATCGAGATTTAATTGTAATAGGAAAAGTTCAGGATTTCAATTGCACGTCTCACAGTAGTTAGGAGGTGGAAAGCGCGATCAAATTAAAAGCGCACTCTATGTTATAAGAACTAGAAAATACAAATGTTTAAAGTACCTTTACCGAGGGGAAAGAATCTATGAGAGAGACATGTAAACTACTTCATGATTCCATAGGTGCATCATCAATCGAGTAGCCTAACAGTCTGCATCAAAAGTAGATGCAAAACGCACTAACAACTAAATTTAAATTTTAAAAAGAACCTTAAAATAAATTAATCCTCATCAAATTTATCTTTAGAGCCACAAATCATTCTTCATATAATGATTAGACAGTATGTTATTTACTATAATAAAATTTCACAATTTTATAATTTGAATATAACAATTTCACAGTCGTGGCACATCACTTAAAGCTAAAATTTTACTTTTACATATCTGTGTCCGGTCATGTGTGATAAGTTAATTAGGTCAAGGAAAATTTAATTAGGTCATCATACATATATATATGAATATGACATCATATTTTCACAAAATGATTTACTTCAGGACCTTTTTTGGTTCTTTTTTCTTTCAATTGTTTATCACCGATAAGATAATGGAGAAAATTAATGGCTGACTCGCGCTAGCTTTCAAAATCCAAAGGTGGGCAATCATGATTTTGGAGCGTCCCTCAATCAGGTGCGCCCTTAATCAAATGTAAATTTTCTTCGTCACAATTAATATAAACTCCAAGCACGTGATTAAGTCACTGATTCTTTAAATTTATTAATTTGATTGCCGTAAGAATCTTGGGAGGAAAGGACCGTTTCGTGGGTACAATATTTTATGGAACGAATTCGACTAGGACATGCAATATAAGGTGCTAACATGTGGAGGAGCCCTTAGGTGTCGTTTAAACATCAAGAAAATTAGAATCTTCTTATGTTATTGTGCTATTGTCAGAATCAATTTGGTCGGCTGCAGGTAAACGGTCAACCGGGAGGAACGAGTTTCATGAACGTTGCAGCTTCCATGTGACGTCAACGTAGTGCAATTGCAGCATTATAGGCCATCTTTTAATATAAGGTAAAAGAAGAAGAAGAAGAAAAATTGCATTCAAGCAATCCACGATATCTGTTGTCACTTTTCAGGGTATTAAAGGTTGAGATGGGTACAGATCAAAATGGGAGAATTATTGAATTATTCCTGATCCTATTTGTATGAATATCAATTTGATCATTAACTTTTGAATTTTGTCAATATAATTCTAAACCTTTTCTTGAATTTTCTATATAGCGTTTCCAACCGATTTTTATCTGAAAATGCTAATGTGACAGTCTAGTCATCGCCATCCGTTTTATGTAGCTGGGCTAGTGTTTGGTGTGGATAATGTTAGGTAAAGCAAAATAGAGAAAAGAAGAAGTTGAACAATTAGAAAATGAAAACAAAGAAAAAAAGGAAAATTTCAAGAAATCAAGTAAAACAATGTTGTTACAATTAAGTTTGTCCATGTGAGATTGCGAGTCGTGCCATGTAATACAACTAGTGGTGAATGGGTCGCCACGTTAGCAATTTTAGGTCACAATCAATCGGAGTGATTACATTGAAATTTCACAAAATGGTTTAGGAATACATTGGTAAAGTTGAAAAGTTTATGACGGAATTTACATCTGTATAATAGGTGGAGAACTGATTCGGTAATTTTCTCACTAAAAATTATTTAGACATTGTCAATGGGAAAATTACCAAAAAAGTTAATTGCAATTGTGCCATTTCAATTATAATCTCTTTTTTTTTTGCCAATTGAATTTTAAACCTTTTGCATTTGCACTAATTTAGTCCATTTGATCAATTTCGGTAGGCGAGCATTGACACGGATACCAATTATTTTACATGGTGTGGCTGGCATTAATGTGGATAATTTTTTTATAATATTTAATATTTTGCAAAATTTTCGTATCTTTTTTTTTCCTCTTTCTCGTTTTTTTCCCTTCCCTTCCTTCTTCCTCCTATAGGCTGTTGACTCGGCAACTAGTTAGAGGAGAGCTTTGACGAGGTTAAGGTCAACCTTGCCGGTCTCTAAAAAGCCTCGCCATAGCTAGGCTAGACACCTCGCCTAGCCCCTAGTGAGGGTCAAACTCTTGCTAGCGGTGACAAGATGGCCTTGCTTTGGGCTGGCGAGGGTCATCCTTGCTAGAGGCCACAACATTGTTGGATTCGGTAAGGTTGACCTCACCGACCCTCATCTTTGGCTGGTAAAAGAATTCGAAAATAATATTAATAATTATCCATATAAATGCCGGTCTCGTCACGTAAGACGACTAATATCCACGTCAGTATCGGCCGGCTAAATTTGGCTGGATGGATTGAATTGATATAAATGCAAAATGTTTAAAACTCTTGGCAAATAAAAAAAGTTTATGATTAAATTAGTACAATTGTAATGTGTTTATGACGTTTTTTGGTAATTTTCCTTATTAACAATCCATTGATATGTCTTTTCTTGTGCACCTTGACCGCTCCAATTTTTTTACATTATGAAATGATTTATGAATTATTCCATTTGTCAAACAAAGAAAAGAAAAAAGAAGACAACTTGCACATTGTCCAAAAGTCATACATTTGCTGATATGGTCAGAAACACCAAATAATCAAGCAGAATGTGTAAGACCTTTTGAGTATATAAAATGGACCAATTAGTATGTGGAGCCAAGAAGCTACAAAAGTCTAAGGAAAGTTTACGAAGTGTGGTGCGATTATGGAACCAATCGGTCACCCCCATGACTTTGTGATGTGTGGTGTGCATGGAGATAACGAACAAGGGGTGGTCCATTTAGATAGACAAGATCAGATGCTCGTGGAGATAGTGGGCAACATGGTTTCCTTGTCTTCTCCAATCTTATACGTCGATATCTTCCTCGGAAAGTGATTAGCCATGCTCATTACATCTCCTCATCACCCGCAATCACCTCTAATTGGGGCAAGTTTTTCCTTTTGTAAATTCATCGGATATCGCTTGAAATAGATCAGTCCTCTACTCTTCTCTCTTTTTAAGGAATACGAGTCTTTCATTCACTTATGACATATTATTATCGATCGTTACACATAAGTATCACGTCAGCTGATTAATAACGTGTGACGTGATGAGCGAAGGCGAAAGGCTGGATTTTAGTAAAATGAACACGGAACAACTGAGTGTTGAGATTATTTATTGATATGGACATCAACCTATGGCATCTGTTTTTACTAATGAGTAGGGGTGGGTTTAGATAATCAACCTTGGTGATAGTCTCTAGTAGCTCTCTTTGCCTTCCCCTTTTTAGCTTTGAACATCGGCTTCATTATTTTATGAATTTACGTGGAATCTTAATCGATGAATTCTATACTCGTTCACCGAAAGTGCACGATCCAAAAAAGTCCGTCTGTTTTATAACCCACAACCAAGAAGTACGTGTGATTCTTTTTTCCGAATAACAAATTACATTACTAAACAGCCATAGAAAAATTACCTCATCAGTGATTCACTTATTGTGTAGATGATAATTCATTTCTAAACTTTTTAAAAATTTGTCAATTTAGTCCTATGTATTTGTGCAAAATTTAAATATAGTCATTTTGGTCAATATTCATTAAAAATTACCAACCTGGTGGAGTGCGAAATATGTTTAATACTAATAGGGTATTTCCTGCAAACTATCTTGATTCATTTGATATTTGGCAATTGAAAAATAATTTGGATCAATGACATGCGATGTATCTGATTCATGAGATACTTATGTAAGGTTGATCTCTCTCAGGACATAATATGCAAGAACATTATATACCACGTCAGACTTATATTGTATCATGTCACTTTTAATTGCTTTATACGGTTAGTTGCCCTAGGGAAGGCATCATTTTCTTATTCCTACGTTCCCACTTAATCTCTCAACCTCCATGACAAGGACACTTCTTAATCAAGTGCCCTTTTGTACCTTTAACCTAGATTAGTTTAGTACTAATCGCCCAACTAGCTTTAGGGTTTCGCAAAAGAATCAAGCAATCGATCTTATTATATATAATCATAGTATACTTGATAATATTTGAAAAGCCAACTTGGGTTAGGCTTTACCCACCCATGATTCTCCTAATTATAGAGCCTAAGCGAAGCACAAATCTTCTTCCTCCTGTTTTCCCGTTGCTTATGGGGCACATGGGGTGGTGTATCTCTCTCTTGGACTGATTAAATAAATTAAATCATGTGTTATGGAAGAATCTTTTATCCAAGGACAACCATTGAAATAATGCTAAAGAAAAGTTGGTAGATCCTTACCCTACAAAATGATTTTTATTCTTGTAAGCATGCACTCTCATCTTATGATCAGCCCGATGTATTGTGTGCTTCTTTATAGACTCTACTGGGCCAAAACAAATTCCGTTCCTCTCGATTTTATATAATTATTATCATCATCATTATTGTTTAGAGAGTAGATCTTACACTTGGAATTATGATCTACATATAATACTCTCTCACTAACTCATCTCATGCTTATGTTGTTGATCATGTAAATATCTATCCATGTAGAGAGCTAGGAAGATCCTAGCTAGGATTAATTTATATAGTTAGTCCTTGATGCTTTCATAGTCCACAGTCCTTAAGCGATTCCTTGCGGTCCTAATGTTACTGTGCTTTCAGTTAGCGTGGGATCTAATACAACTCTCAAGTACTTACCTGTATAGTTGCCTGGGATAATGATTAAAAAAAGTTCTAAACCTATGGCACGGGATGTCAATTTACGTTAGCAACCTCCATCACCTATTGCCAGGGCATTGACAATTGATGGAGGGAAATAGGAAAAAAAAAAAATAAAAGAAAAGGAAAAAAAGGAAAAAAATTGCAAAAATTGCCCATATTAGCATTAGTGGTGCCATGTAGGATGGCCTGTATCCAAATTAGTGATTGTCGGCCAAAATAGATCAGAAAGACTACGTTGAGAAATTGCCAGATGGTTTAGAATTAAATTGGCCAAATTAAAAAGTTTAGGAATGACTTGACATATATGCAATAGGTTTAAAACTTTTTAAGTAATTTTTCTAAGAAAATGAGCTCTATACTGTCGTTATATTTCATGTTAACTAATGATTAAGGTAGTGTGCATATATCAATTATAATATGAATGCACGACTTATACATTCTGTATGGTGTATGTCTAAAAATCTCATAATATCTCTACCTAAGTCGGTTGCGTGACATTCCTAAATTAACTCACTTGATATATTGTCCGTTTTGGCCTATCTCATTCCGAGCATCACAGTTTTATTCTTTTTGGCGTATAGATAGACATTTTTCTAGAAGATCACTCATCTTGGTAGTGTTCTAACCTGGAGTCACTTAACTTTGGAGTTCCAAAGCAAAACTTGTCATTACATCAAAAGGCAATTCCGTGAATTAATTTCAGTTTTCACACATATATTTTAGAATCACTCTCCTCTTGTTTAGTGCATAGTTCGGTTTATTCCTGCCCTCTTCGCCATCCTAGAAGCCAACTGGGAGCCGCTTCTTGTCTAGACCCTCCCTGACCCTGGCGACCACTCCTTGCCCTCATCAGACCAAGTCGTTACAAGTTGCAATGGTGAGTTTGGAATTATCTATATATTTAAGTTAAATAGTGGACTTAACTCATTTTTTGCTTTCCAAATTAACTTTGCATCCAAAGTTAAAACTACCCCATACTCTTTCTTCATCAAGTAGCCATCCACTTCCCATAACTTTAATAACTGCTCGCAGCATATTCAATCAATTGTATAATATTCATTCTCTTAAAGGATGATTCTACATGACATTTTCAACTCATTGGTGTGCGTAACATGGGTCTCATCACTAGTGTAAGTAAAAAATGTGAACATAGTACTTGAATAAAGCAAGCTAGTTCAATTTAGACACGAAAACAATCAAATTAGACCCAACTTTGCTCAAAAAGTTTCAAGATTAACCATGTATTCTTATTTCATGTTGTAAATCATTGCCTCTGCATGATATGGTTTACATAAACGCAAATTCTCTACCCTCATATCAAATCAAGTCTCATTCAAAGGCGTGTAGTGTTATGTTATATCAGCAACTGTCAAGTACATAGGGGTCATTTTTTTGGGTAAGCACCGACATGTAATAGGTGACACGACACAACACGCCGACACATTATTTCTAAAAAATAGAGAATTTTGACACATTGGAACACGTTATTTATTAAATATATTTTTTAATTTATTCATGATAAATTATCATTTTTATAATGATTTTTATTAAATTAATTTGATTCAAATTCATAAATTCATAAATAATAAAAGAAGAGCCTAGAATGAATTTACTCTAAAAACATTAATCCGCAATTTGTTAATATTATTCATTGTTTTAATTTAACAAATTCAACTCAATTTCAATAATCCATAAAATTTGGAGGAAAAAAACAAACAATCAATATTCTAAATTCTCGTGTCAAAGCTTGTTGGAAGAAAAAAGGAAAATAAAAAACAAACTTGAGTGAGTGAATTGTGTGTCAAGGGAAGTGAGAGTCAAAAGAAAAGAAAAGATTAAGATTTTCATATTTCCCCATTTATTATTTTCATTATTATTTATTTACATATTTATATTTTAACCTATCATTTATTGAAAATTTTTAAAATTGACCCACTGCATGAGTTTTGACATGAGTGTCGAAGAGTGTTGAGAAAAGTTGATCAAGTGTCGAAGAGTGTCTAAGAGTGTTGGAGAGTGTCGGACTTGTGTTAGAGTGTTTGACATGATATGAAGACTCTCGAAAAGTGTCGGTGCTTTTTAGGTGATTACATAGTGATGAAATTTAGAAATATTTTAGAAGCAAATATACAAATAAACTAATAAAAAGGTTCAGTACAAAAGTAGATATTGGAATCTTCGCTCCCCTATTTTCTAAGCCTAGAAGTATTTACTAGCTTCTATAAAAGGCAAAGCCTACTCCGGTGCACACGGTGAAGAAACAAGTGGCCTTTAAATGAAGTGATGGTGGTGCCTTTCATTAAATAAGAAAATGGATTCATGAACATCAAACTTTCGGGTTTCATATATGGAGAATAATCATGAAAAGCCACCATCGAATTTCGATTTGATCATGCTTTAAATCTAGATTGGAAGCTTGCAAATCTGCAATTAGCATTGAATTCCATGGACAAAGAGGACATCGCATCTTGGAGTTGATGAGGAAATTAGAAATGGACGTAAAGCGATGCAAACTTTAGCTACAAAAAGTGGCCCCTCGTGCGGTGCGTAGAAGCTCTTCTCTTTCAACTTTTCTTCTTCCACGTTCTCTTTAACGCCCCAAAGGTTGATAGGTTGCTAAGAATATGAAAGAATTTAACCAAAGACAAAAGAAAAGATTGACGGGTCATGCGTGTGCGTGCGATAAGGATGGAATAAAGGTGAGGTTTCTAATGATGCCTCTTTTCTTTTACGAGGATCTCGTGAAGATCACGCGACAATGGGGGGAAGAAATCATTTAGCCTCCACAAACTCACGTACGCAATAAGCTATAAAGAAACTTGTAGTTATGCGTGGAAGGATTTTACTTTTCCATTTTTTATGGCTTCATTCAAAGCTTTTTGATGAATGTATTTTGAATTTTTTTCAATCTGAAATATTTGAAACATCTATAGAAATATTAATATGTAAATTCATTTGTAATTTTTTTCACACTTTTTTATGTTGCTTAATCAGAAGTTGCCTTTTGCTTTTAAAAGACACAAGCAAGCCAAAAAGAAAATGTTAATATCACTAAAAATTTCAAATTAATACACTTGTGAGAAATTTACCTTAAACTAATTTTTTGACGAGCAAAAAACCTCACACTATATACCTATGACAAATTTATCTTCCGTTAGTTTCTTTAAAATTATTGAGTTGGATGATATATGATAATTGACGAGTGTACTAATTTGGGGTTTTACACTTCATTTGTCACATGCATACTAGTTTGTGCTTTTTCATGATATTAATCCAATTTAATGGAAACTAACAAAAGATAAGTTTATTACAAATATACCAATTTAGAATATTTGATGGTAAAAAAAATTATTTTTGAACAAATATGTTATGGGCATACTAATTTGGGATTTTTGATAGTTAAAATATTAATTCAAAGTAAATTTATCATATCTATATTTATTTGAGGATTGTCGTTGTATTAACAACCAAGTAGATTGTGTGCTTATACCTTCTCCTGCCACCTGGGGGTAGGAACATGATTTCTCTTAATGAGCCACAGCTTATATTACACTCATTGCCTCTATTTGTAAAAATTGCAAAAGTTCTTAGGAGTGAGGCACATTTCTCAAAGTTCTTTACAAATTTTACATCATTCCCAATTACTCTTAAACTTGATTTTTGATTCAATAATCCTTAGAGATGCTAAAATGGGTTTAAAATCCATTAATTAACTCATATTTGATAGACTAGGTCATTATGGGGGGGCTATTTAACAAACATATTCAAATTGACCCGAGAAATAAATGGCTAACTATAAATGAGTCAAAATGGGTTGAGAACGTATTCGAGACCTATTTTCATTACTGCATAAAATGATCGGTAATAATAATTGCCAATCAACAAACACGTGCTCCTTAGGCATATGTTTCAGGCCTTTTATAGAGAAATTTTTGTCCAAAAAAATACATTGACCCCTTGCCACCCCGTGTACAGTTGAAAACCTTAGCAACGTCAATTATGTCTCAATTTTTTCAAATAAGAAAGAAAGGATTAGAGATTCTTGAACATAGACCGGAAAATTGGAGATGATAGATCCTTAGCTCAAGGAGGAGAGCTGTAACGAGAATGTTGTGGACTAAAGCGAACCTTACAAAGCGCTTTCTTGTTTGTGAGCAAATTGACGTAGGGTCATTAAGGGGTAAGATAACTCTAGGGGGTGCGACGCATGGGATGACCAGCATGTGTTCGTCAGCCAGCAATTATTATCATTGGTCAGGTGCTCATCAAAGTGATCAAGTTTATGGAGTTTATTTTAACAAGATCGTTTGATAATCTTCGAGAGATAAGCCTCGCTACAAAAGGATTTTTAGAAATTTCCATCATTGTTCTGAAAGTATTAGGTAAAAGATTGAGAAGGAAGCTATGTACTCATGGCAACAAATAATTTTATTGGTGTAACATGTAAGTGTTAGTTATTAGATGAAGTATAGAAGTTTGGAAGAAGCGTCAGAAAAGTCCTAAAACTATTATAGTGGTGCCAATTTAGTTATAAACCTTTTAATGGTACTAATTAGTCATAAAACTTTTGATTTGGTGTCAATTTAGTCTTAAATCTTTTAACTTAGTGCCAATTCAGTTCTAAACCTTTTAATGGAGCTGATTTAATCCTAAACCTTTTGAACTAATGCCAATTTATTCTTAAACCTTTTGACTTGGTGCCAATTCATTAATAAGTCAAAATTAGTTGGAAGGATTGAATTGGCACCAAGTCCAAAGTTTAAGGACTAAATTGGCACTAGTTTAAAATGTTTAGGACTAAATTGGTACCATAAAAAAGTTTAGGATTGAATTAGCACAAAGTCAAATGGTTTAGGATTCAATTAGAACCATTAAAATATTTAGGATTGAATTGACACAAATGCAATAGGTTTTGGACTTTTTTGATACTTTTTTGATACTTTTTCTATAGAAGTTTGGGGGCATCCCCCAGTATTACAAATAGAACTAATAATGCGAGAAGATGGAGATAGGAAGTCTCCACATATTTGCCAATACAACATTAGCTTGGGAAGGTCCAATATTTTTGTAAATTGAAGCTCTACCTCTAACGATTTTACGCATCTTAACCAAAATAATGTGGATATTATTTGATTTTTTTGAAAACGTTTACGGTTCTACTCCACTCAAATGCAATATATTGTTGTCAAGAATGATACCTCGAGGAGCCTCGCCACTGTTTTTGCCCTTAGAAGCACTGATCAACCATCATAGTACAAAATGCCGAATCCCCTGTTGTGCCAAGATATTAAGCCATATACTTCTAGTCTAGCTGCATTGGAAGAACAAATGTGTTCTATCTTCTAAATGGGTCATACAAAAATTGCATTGGATATCAACTAAAGGCATCTATTGCAAAGAAACTAGTTGATAAAATTATGTTTGCTGATATTTATGGTCCAAATTAGGTTAAGCTACTCTACAATCGGTCTCGCTTTTCTGAGTTCGTCATAAATCTCTTTATAACACTACCTGAAGCTAGATATGACCGAAGTTGGTCTCAACTTAAAGAAGACCTCACTAACTCTAGGCCATACTATCCTTGATGTTGAGCTGCATAATTGGAGTTCCTCTACACTTAGTACCATGAACCAAATTAATCCATAGGGAAGAGGGTGGATAATTTATGAGGTTCCAAAGCATGCGGCTTGGCAATATTTTGTTTCATAATTTCAGACCGAGCAATCCTACTTTTCCCTCCCTTGTCGGTAAATAAACTACTTGTCAAGCGACTTTGTGGATCTATGTATTTTTGTAATTCCTACCCATAAGAATTGTCTGAAAAACTACTTGCCAAGTGACCAAAAGAAATTTAAAAATACAATATTTTTAACATGACGGTTTAGATGAAATACCAACTTAGTATGACCTTTGACATCATCATGATTCTCTTTCTCCAGATGTGTGAAATAGCTTTATTAAGGGAAAAAAAAGAACATCTATCAATACCCATGTTACTTTTCAAATTGGGATTGATTGTGAATTAATGGATTCCTCTCTAGTATGAGTTCTATTATATCTCATTGATGATATTGCACAAGTCATTCCGTGGAATAATGGAATAAGTTTCGCATCACCCTGCTCAAACTCAAAGGGCCCTCTATGGGATAGACATTTTCCTTATTCTAACTTTCATTCTCAGACATTTGTTCTACCTCATTACAAGGCGTGGAAGTCAAAACTCACACCTGAAACTAAATCATTTTAACCCCAGTCCCCTGAGAAGGTGGGGATTTGAATCCCTCACTTCTCTTTTCCTATAAGGAAAGGGTGGTCACTTGGGTAAACTCCAATGGTTTATAGGATAGATATTCAATATATGAAAATATGGAGTAAATTGCTCCACCAGCTGAGCGACAATGAAGAGTCTAAAATATCAGGTGTAGAAGCTATTCTTCCCATGGCTGCAGAAGCTGTAAACCATGACGTACCATTAAAGAGGAATTTAGTTCAACTTCCGACACTCAAAGGATTAGAGAATCAAACAAATGCTCCTCTATTTCAAAACTTCTAATTTCAGTCTCCATCTCTCTCTCTCACGTGGATAGACCAGACCCTACCTGATGCTCAGCCGGTGTTTCAACTAATTCGGAAATGCTGCTGTAAGTGAGATGCATGAAAGGCCGTGAAGGATCGAAGAACACATGAAGTACTCTACAGAGTAGAACTTGGATCCCTTCCATTTGCTGAAGACATCCATTTCATGAATCAATTTCGAGTTTTCTAGATTGCTTGAAAAGTACTTACAACGAATAGAATCCGATAAAACCAGCTTGGATGAACAAATCAATACCCTCTTCAATGTACAAAAACTTCCTTGGACCAAGGTCTAGTGAACCGGTCCTTTATAGCCGTTGTCATATTACTGCACATGTGAGACCCACGCGACACGCACATGATCAATGGCTTATCAGACCAAGTCCACGGGGAGGCCAGTAGAGAGGATGGCGTGGAGGTCTGGCGGGGAGGTGAAGCTGAACTTGGCATTGGTGGGGGCGAATTCGCTGTCAAAAAGGCCGGGCTGGACCTGGATGCTAGAGCCGTGGAGGTGGGTGGTGATCTGGTCTGCAAGGGAGGAGAAGGAGAAGAGGTTGTTGTGGGTGGAGGCGGTTGGGGTCGAGGGGGCAGCAGCAGCTCGGGTCCTGGTCCGAGGCTGGCTATGTGGGCGAGGGTTAGGCTGCTCATCCCGCGGTGTACTCGACCATCGCGGTGGTGGAGAACTCGTCGTTCGCTGCGGTTTGTGTTTGTTTCTTTGCGAGGGCTTCTGAGAGAGAGAGAGAGAGAGATTAGAGGGATATAGATTAGAAAGGAGATGAGTACTTAAAGGAGCCCACTTTCGGTAGTGAAGAGAAGAAGACGCTTCACTTAATGGAAACTACGGACGACCAAAAAGAAAGTTTAGTGATTCTGTTCCTCATAAAATACAAATTACCAAAAGAGAAAATCGTTTGTGCTTATAAAAGTCTACATTTTAGGACTTCGGACCTAATTTACTTTGATAAAAATGGGTAGATAAATGATTATTATGAGCAATGTTTGTATGAGTGTAATTAATCTTGTTCAAATATAATAAAGAGCCGGTTCATTTAAGATTCAGTTAATATCATGAAAAGCTCCAAAATGGTACACTTGTGATAATTTTACCACAGACTAATTTTTTGATTACTAAAAGCCTCGAACTGGTACACTTGTGATAAATTTATCCTAAGCTAATTTTTTGATCACTAAAAATCCCAAACTGATACATTTGTAATAAATTTACCTTTCATTAGATTCCGTCAAATTTAATAATTAAATTTGCTAACCTTGAAGACACATGGTAACGTAGCAAATCCACATGGAAATCCATGGATTATATATCATGAATATCCCCAAACTCTTATACCCATGACGAATTTAGCAATACTTTTGTGATAAATTTAACGATACACCTATAACAAATTTGAGATCTTTCATGGCATTAACCCTATGGATTTCCATGTAGACATGTCATGCCACCATAACACGTTACCATATGTTATACATGTCAACAAATTTAACCATTGAATTTGACAGAAGTTAACATTATGTAAATTTATCATTATTGTACCTTTCATTAGATTCTGTCAAATTTAATAATTAAATTTGCTAACCTGGATGACACATGGTGACGTAGCAAATCCACGTGGAAATCCACGGATTATATATCATGAATATTCCCAAACTCTTATACCCATGACAAATTTAGCAATACTCTTGTGATAAATTTAATGATACACCTATGACAAATTTGAGATCTTTCATGGCATTAACCCTATGGGTTTCCATGTAGACATGTCATGTCACCATAACACGTTACCATATGTTATACATGTCAACAAATTTAACCACAGAATTTGACGGAAGTTAACATTAGGTAAATTTATCATTAATGTACTAGATTGGGGGGGTTTTGGTAGTAAAAAAATTAGTTTAGGATAATTTATTACGAGCGTATCAGTTTGGGATTTATCATAAGTTTACCAATTTGGACTTTTTGTAGTACTAACCCTGTAAGATTTATGAAAAGTAAAATATGTCCGTTTTGCTTCCTAGCCAAAAGTTTAAATGTTGTACAAAAAATTATGAAATAAGCAATATGTCAAGCTACATGTTAATATGAATGTCGTAAAAGTTATAAATGTTTCGAATTAAAAAAAAAATGGTATATAAGCCGCAAGATTCAGATTAAGCAAAAAGTAAAAAGATAAAAATCAATCCAAACAAAGCTAAAAAATGACATTGCGCATCATTCCTAATTTATACTAGATTACAGATAAATCTAAGCGATTTCAACGGTCATCAATTTATCTAAATCGAGATAGTTCTATGGCTGTGTGGATTGTCTTTTTATACAAGTCTATTTTATCTTAATAATTGTCCCAATCTACACCGTTTAATTTAACGTGAGTTCCCGTCATGTACGATCAGTGTATATTCTCTCTCTTAATGTGATATGAGTCGTTCATCACCAAGTTTTTACCAGAAAAAATAAATAAATATTAACCAGCTCACATCATGTCCAAAAGAAAGCAAATATATGTCGAAGGTTCTTAATATCTGCTCTAGAAGATATACGAATAAACTAAATGGGTCATCTAATCTAAAATAACAAATTTATTGTAAGGGTTTTGCTAATGAGCTCTTTTGAGACACTTGTTAAGCATATTGTATGAGAAAACATTCGATTTTCAAAGCATTGATTATGTTTATCACGGAAGCAATCAATGTATTGAAAATTACAATATTTTCTTAGTTAGTTGTTCAGCAAATCCCCTAAATACCTTTCAAAATAATCTTCATGATAAATCTTACAAGTTCGGTAACTCACATCTTCACGAGTTTAATCGACCCTTACATGTGGAAATCCTGATCTCCTCTACTGAATTCCCCCCCTTTCAATAATACGATTCTTTATAACAAGTTGAGATTATCCAAATATATCGGGAAGTCTTTTCTGGTTGTATTTAATTGCCGTCCAGTTTACGCTAATAAGACCGCAATTAACTGAAAGCTAGGCATTTCGCAATGTAGCTCTGCAGAGTCCAAAGCAACATAAATTGCACATTTAGGTCAAATTAAAGAAAATTACTTATTTATGCTCTCACTATAAGTTTCGCTTTTAAATTTTCCAAGAAGACACAAACTTTCAGGTGGATACAAAAATGGTCACCATTGCTATTTCCATCCAAATTATTCTGCGTGGCTAATGGTGTTGATGTGCCAAGCTTTAGCAACCCTCGCTAAAATTTTTAATTTAGCTTTCAAAGGGACAATGAATTAAATTTTATAGATATATTTAAGGTGATCGGTTTCAGGGTGAGTCGGTTCTTATCCTAAAACTTGAAACTAGGCTGGGCAAGGTTGATTTTTAGTTCGTGGAATTAGGGATTGAGTCGCCCGTTTCGAAGTCTAGTTCGATTCTAGGGTCGGTTCTTGAACTGGTGATTTCTTCACCCTGTCCTAAGTCCAATTTGGTTCCAAGGTTGGTTCTTTAACTAGTGATTTCTTCTTCTTCTATTCCCTACAAGTGGGAGTTTCCCAAAATTAAAAGAAAAAAAAAACTTATGAATCAAGGTTTGCTTCAGAGTAAAAAAAAATAAAATAAAATAAAGAATTCTTGGCCAAGCCATCAATTTGATCTCTTCGGCTTGGTTCCTTATGTGGAATTTGGAACTAGACCAGTTACTCTTGATTCCAAATTTTAAGAATATGAAACTAGACTAATCCCCCTAAATATTATTCATAACCGGCCAATTTGATCCGGTCTAGTCTGTTCCTGAGTTATATTGGGACCAATGCACACAAGACTTATTTATAGTCGCTACCTATTTAGCTAATAAATGGTACAGCAAAGAACTTCATCTTAAAGGGTATATGAAATACTTAGGTTTCATTTTCAGACAGTAGTATTAAGTTGTTGCTAGGACACATGATAGCCTTTGGCATCTCCCTCCATTGCTCATTTGTATACTTGAGATTTATTAAGTCACCCTTGTTTATATACCCTATTAACCCACATCGATAAGTATCTTTCTATTGGGATTAGGTTATCAAACATAATGAAATAGTGTAAAAGCGAGAGAGAAATCGAGACACAAAATTTTATTCTCGTTGATTCTTAAACTAGGTTTACATTCAGTAGAAGATTCCATTATAATTAACACCTCACACCTCCCTATTAAAGTAAAAATACTTAGTAACTATTCATAGGCTTAAGCCTAAACTACTAATAAAATATGAGCTTAAACCATAAAAGTGGAAGCGTTGTGCCTTTTTGTCCATGAAGAGTATGAACCCTACCCCCTCCCCCTCTCTCTCACGCATACAAACTCTAGACCAAGGCTCTATTTTTATGGTTAAGCGAGTCGATTTTGGCTTTGTTGACATCAACGGGGTCAAATATGGCTCAATCTGGATCAATAGTGCTAGGTCGGTTCATCATTGATGGAGACGGAGCGCGATTTGGGTTCACCAAGTTTAATTTCTTGAATCCTAAATGATCAGTCTTCTCAAAGAATTCAATGTTATGCCTGGGGTGGCCCCTGCAAAATCATTATATTTGCACTATTTCTCATTTTCTGGGGAATTCGATTCCATTTGGGAGCTACCTTTCTCCTGTTATGTAATTTTGATGTCCTGCTTTTTCTGCAAATAAAACCAAGATTATGGGCCTATTAGCAATTATTATTCGTGGGAAAAGGGAGACTTAAAGGAGAGAACCCAGACAATGATAATGCCACATTGTTGTGCCCCAGTTTTAATAATTCATTCTTTATTTTATATTGTATCTATTGTTTGCGTGTGATTTTTTAGGGAAGAAACAATTAAAGTGGGCAGCCACGCTGTTAATGAAAGTTATCAACTAATGATTGGCCATTCAGCATGGGATTGTCAAGGGCTAATGTCCCTTGGGGACCGGACACTTCCACCTCTTGCATTTGGCCTGCCCACCATGCAATGAGAAATTAATTAAAGTGAAGTCTAGGTTTATTGCATCTGAATTTAGATTGACTCTGCGTGAAAGATATTTGCGCCTATCTATCCGAGAGATGGTATGAGTTTAATCATCCGATGGACGTGAACTTTAATGAGATTCACCACATTTTACGCATCGATTCGGCTGCATATCTTAATTTTATCTTTCTTTTCCTTAGTCATGGAATGCTGCGGTAAAGCTGAATCAAGATTGTTCACATGTTGGCAGGAGAAAGGGAGGAAGGAGGAGATAGAAAGTCAGCAAACCTCATCTGGAAAGCATGAAGGAGTGGGGGGGCAATTAATTATACGCACGAGGTGGGGAAGATGAGTCGGTGCAACAGTCACATGGTTCTCAGACCACTTCTTGGCTGGGAGACCGACAATTGCCGAAACTCTCTCTCTCTCTCTCTCTCTCTCTCTCTGAGGCATACATTACTGGCAAGTTGAATAACTCCGAAGTTATTTTCACACAATTTCCCCTCCATTCAGTGGAGTTTATGACCCAATGCGGTCTTCATATTAGTCAACACCCGCGTTAGCTGTTCGGACTTCAGAATGACAGAGGCTTGAGGCATCGTCTGACAAATCGAACAAATTAAAGATTTAATTGAAACGAAAAGAGTAAGAAGATTGATCTTTTTTTAGCTTTAAGCCTACAAGTTAATGACTAATTAAAGAGAGAGTAAGGAGATTAGATTGTGTAACAGAGGTCAAAATTGCAGAGACTCCGGATTGCTAGATTTGTACTCTAACAAGATACACGATGAATGGACAAAATCGAAAGATCATATCATATGGTGAAGTCTTCTATAAAATAGAATGAATATTATATGGATTCATTATTCAATTTAAATATTAATTAAAACTGAAAATAAGAAAAAAAATAAGAAAATTTGAAAGCAATTAAGTTCTCGGCGCCTTCTATCCCACAATTGAAGTATTTACTTAATTTGTGCAATCGGCCCTTAAACTTACTTTGACCTGTACAATGAAGGCCTCCACCAAAACTGAGGGGCCATGGTACTTGCTAATGCTTGGGGATCGTCCATTGATCATTGCCATCTCCAAGCGATCCAAACAAGGTCCAACTCGCCCCTGCCAGCACTTGTTGAAGAACAAGCAAAGGGACCAACATTCATTACCCAAACAGCTGGCAAGTTCATCGGCATTCGCTAGTTTCCCCTCCTCTCTCTTCATTCACTGGTTTACATTTTCTTTTTTCTTTTTCCCCCTGACATGGCGTGGTACATCATTATCATAAGGAAAGCTTTTGCCACGTTAGCAAATCAGTGAATCGTTACAGAACAACGGGATTGACCAAAAGAGGAGTTTCAAGATTTAATTGTAAAAAGAAAAGTTGAGAAACTCAATTGCACATTTCTTAGTAGCTAGGAGATGGAAAACGCGCTCAAGTTAGAATCGAACTATATGTTATAAGTACTAGAAAATACAAATGTTTAAAAGTGCCTTTACCAATGGGAAAGAATCTATGAGAGAGGCATATAAACTACTTTATTCCATAGCTGCGTCCTCAACCGAGTAGCCCAACAGTCTATATAAAAAGTAGACGAAAAACACACTAACAACTTAATTAAAATTTAAAACAAAAGAACCTAAAAATAAAATAAATCCTCATGAAATTTATCTTTAGAGTCACAAAATCATTATTCATATAATGACTAGGATCATACCCTGTTTACTATGGTAAAATTCCACAGTTTTACAATTTGAATATAATAATTTAACGACCATGGCACATCACTAAAAGCTAGAAAATTGAAATTGTACTTATCTATATCCAGGGGTAAGAATAGTAAGAGTGTCATAATTTCCGTATGTCATTCACTTGAGTGCCATAATTTTTTTCTGCTCACTTCATTCCCATATTGGAGTAAAATTGATTTTTGATCATCACTTTTGGCAAATCTTCCTATGTGGATCTTTTTATTAATTTCCCATATTGACATAATTTTTTTATTTTTGAATATCTTGTTAATTTTCCATGCCGGCGCCATCCATACCACGTAGAGTCATTGGCATCCATATTGGATTTTTTTGGTAAGACAAATCGCCAATGACACTTGAGTAATCGATTTTTTAAATTTATAACAATCAAGTGAGTGTTGCAGCTCTCTTAGTATATTTATCCCAAAAATGCTTATACACATGTCTGTTGAAGGAATGATTATTTAAATATTTTGAAAAATTATTAGTTTAGTCTTTATTTATAGTATGATGTCAATTCAATTTTAACTTTTCAATTTTGTTAATATAGTCCTACACACTTGTCTAATATTTAAATGTAGTCTTCCATGTGAATTGTTGTCGCAAATTGCAATGTGGAAATAAAAAAATTGCCCACATTAGCATGTCATTGAGGATGGTCGATAATGACTAGACACCACATTAGTGATTTTCAGTGGCAATTGATGGGAAAGGCAACATTGAAATATTACCCAAAAGTTTAGGACAACATTGACAAAACTGAAAAGTAGGGTTAATTAAGTAGAATAATTAGTTGTTGACAAGAAAATTATGACAATTATAATTGCATTATAACACAATCCAATCAAACCTTTGGCCAATATATATTTTTTGTCAATTCTAAATGCATTAAAATTTCCGAAGAGAGAGAAGAAAAAAAAGGTAAGAAATAATTTTAAACTTGAGACTTGTAAGAGATATTGTGGTCAATTTAAAGTAAAAGTTAAACCCAACCTACTTATTTATATTTGAGTTGATGCGAATAAAATAAGGAGAACATATGATGGATCTCTAGAGTGAAGGGTTGTACGGTGGTTGGGAAAAAGGGTGAGTGAATGGGGTAATTTATAATTAATTATACTTATGTATTAATAGACAATAATTATTTTGATGATATTTTAATTTCGATCTTTTATAAAATTAAATTTAAAATATTTTGGATTTATATACAATGGGCCTCATTCATGAGAAGTATCTACCTTTATAAATATATGGTGCCACCTTATGCTAATATGTCTTAGAAAGAATTAATTAATGCAAGGCATTTGTCTTTGTGAGACCCTATGGTAAAGTTCATAAGAATAGCTGCGTTAGCCCTCCCCGACCTTTTCACATATAAATAAAAATGCTGGGATAATGACAACATGAGTGCTATAACTTTTGTAGGAAGCTCATTCAAGTATCATATTTTATTTTATTTTGCTTACTTAAGTTCCACAATTGAGTAAAATCGATCATTTGAGCATTATTCCCGACAAATCGCTTTACATGGATTTTTTTTAATTAATTTTCCACTTCGACGTGGATTTTTTTTTTTGTATTTTTTATTAATTGTCCATGTCAGCACTAACGATGTTATATACGACGATCAATGTTTTAATGATGGATTTTCCGGCGAGGCAATTTGCTGATGGGAAATTCTTTTTCATAATTAATCTAAACTCTAAGCATGCGACTACGTCACTGTTTTTTTTTTTTTTTTTTTTTTTTAATTTATTAGTTTGAATTTGCCATAGAATCTTGCGGGGAAAGGACCGTTTCATGGGTACAATAATTTATAGAACGAATTCGACTAGGACATGCGATACGAGGTACGAACATGTGAAGGAGCCCTTAAGTCTCGTTCTCACATCAAGAAAAATAGATTTTTCTTTTGTTTTTATTGCGCTATTGTCGGAATCAATTTGGTCGGCTGCAGGTCAACGGTCAACCAGAGGATCGAGTTTCATGAGCTTTGCAGCTTCCATGTGACTTCGATGTAGTGCAATTGTAGCATCATGGGCCATCTTTTAATATAAGGTTAAAAAAGAATAAGAAAAATTGCATCCAAGCAATCCGCAATACACGTTGGTACTTTTCAGGATCTTACTGGTTTAGATGGGTGCAATTCAAAATGGGAGACAAGTACCTAACCATTTCTATACTTATTGTACTAATATAATTTAATCATGAACTTTTGAATTCTGTTGATATAATTCTCAACATTTTCGTGAATTTTCTATGTAGTCTTTTCAATTAATTTTTGCTTAAAAATGTTGACATGACGGTATAGTCATCACTGGTTGTCTTACGTGGCTGGGTTGGTGTTTGGCATGGATAATGTTAGGTAAAGCAAAATAGAGAAAAGAAGAAGATGAACAATAATAAAATAAAAAAGAAATTAAAATTAGAAAATTTCAAGAAATCAAGTAAAACAACGTTGTAAGATTGCTGGTCATGCCAAGAAATATGGGTAGCAATGAACGGGTCACCACGTTGGCAATTTTGGGTTATAATTGACTGAAATGACTATGTTGAAATTTTCTAAAATAATTTATAATTATATTGTTAAAATTGAAAAGTTTATGACCAAATTAACATTCGTGCAATAGGTCTAATACCCGATCTGGTAATTTTCTCACTAAGAATTATTAATTTGACAGTATATCTCTTCCTTTGCCCCTCCACTACTCCAATTTTTTACATTGAGAAATGACTTATGAATTACTCCATACATAAAAATAAAAATAAAAAAATAGAAAAGAGAAGACGAACTTGTCAAAAGTCAAACACCTACTAATATGGCCGGAAACACCAAATAATCAAGCAGAATGTGTAACACTTTTTTTGAGTATATAAACTGGACCAATTAGCATATGGAGCCAGGAAGCTACAAAAGTCTAAGGAAAGGTCATGGTCATGGATTGTGGTGTGATTGTGGAACCAATCGGTCAGCCCCATGACTTTGTGATGTGTAGTGTGCATGGAGATAGTGAACAAGGGGGTGGTCCATTTAGATAAACAAAATCAGACGCTCGTGGAGTTAGTGGGAAACATGGTTTCCTTGTCTTCTCCAATCTTGTACCTCGATATATTCCTTGGAAAGTGACTAGTCATGCCCATTATATCTCTCCCCATTCGCAATTACCTCTAATTAGGGCAAGTTCTTTCAAGGAAGGATCCTATCCTTATCTTTTAATTTTCTTTTTCTTTTTTTGTTTTGGTGACTTGCAAGTTTTTCCTTTTCTAAATTTATCGGAATAAATCACTTGACATAGTTTAATTTTCTATTTTTCTCTTTTTTTGGGGAATATGAGTCTTTCAATCACTTATGACGTGGTATTTGTTGCCACAGATATATACAACGTTGGCCAATGATACGATGTGTGACATGATAAGCAAAGGTAAAAACTTAGATTTTAGTAAAACGAACACGTAACTAATGTTTGAGATTATTTATCGATAAGGATATCAACCTATGGCATCTCTCGGTGATAGTTTCTAGTAGCTTTTTTTGCCTTCCCCTTTTTGGCTTTGAACATCAGCTTCATTATTTTATAAATTTACAAGGAATCTTGATCGATGAAATCCATACTCGTTCACCGAAAGTGCACGATCTAAAAAAGTTCATCTGTGTTATCGCCACAACAAAAAAGTTTATGTGATTTTTTTTTCTGACTAACAAATTACAGTACTGGATAATCATGGAAAATTGTCTAAATTTTTAACCTATTATGTGAATGGAAATTCAGTTCTAAGTTTCCTTTTTCAATTTTGATAATTTAATCTTACACATTTGTGCAAAATTCTATTGTAGTCATCCAAGTAAATTTTTCATAAAATTACTGACGTGGTGGAGTGAAAATAGGTTTGATATTGATAGAGTAATTTTCCGCAAACTATCCCGACTTAGTCAATACCTGGCAAATGAAAAATAATCATGATTAATGATACGCGATGTATCTAATTCATAAGATACTTTCTTCATGTGTAAAGCTGATCCCTCTCCTGACATAATATATAAAAACACTATATACAACGTCAAATTTATATTGTCTCATGTCACTTTTAATTGCTTCATACAGTTAGGTGCCCTAGGCAAGGCATCATTTTCTTTTTTTCTACGTTCCCACTTAATCTCTCAACCTTCATAAAAAGCACCCTTCTTAATCAAGTGTCCTTTTGTAACTTTAACTAAGATTAGTTTAGTACTAATCGCCCGTCTTGCTTTAGGGTTTAGCAAAAGAATGGAGCAAAGGATCTTACTATATATAATCATAGTATACTTGATAATATTTGAAAAGCCAAGTTGCGTTAGGCTTTACCGACCCATGATTCTCCTATTTATAGAGCCTAAACGAAGCACAAATCTTCTTCCTCCTGTTTTCCCGTTGCTTATGGGGCACATGGAGTGGTGCATCTCTCTCTTGGGCTGATTAATTTAATTAAATCATTATTTAAGGAAGAATCCTCTATCCAAGGACAACCATTGAAATGAGGCTAAAGAAAAGTTGGTAGATCCTTACCCTACGAAATGATTTTTATTCTTGTAGGCATGCACTCTCGTCTTATGATCATCCCGATGTATTGTGTGGTTCTTTATAGACTCTACTGGGCCAAAACAAATTCTGTTCCTCTCGATTTTATATAATTACTATCATCATCATCATCATCATCATCATCATCATCATTTTTTAGAGAGTAGATCTTACAATTTGAATTATGATCTACATATAATACTCTCTCACTAACTCATATCATGCCTATGTCATTGATCATGTAAATATCTACCCATGTAGAGAGCTAGGAAGATCCTAGCTAGGATCAATTTATATAGTTGGTCCTTAATGCTTTCATAGTCAACAGTCCTTGAGCCATTCCTTAGCGGTCCTAATGTTAGCGTGCTTTCAGTTAGTGGGGGATCTAATACAACTTTCAGGTACTTAACTGCATAATAGTTTGGGATAATGATAGAAAAAGTTTTAAACTTATGGCATGGATGTCAATTTACGTCAGCAACCTCCGTCGACTGTCGCCGAGGCCTTGACAATCGGTGGAGGGAAACAGAAAAAAATAAGAAAAAAAAAAGAAAGAAAAGGAAAAAAGGAAAGAAAGAAAGAAAAAGATTGCAAAAATTGTCTATATTAGCACTAATGGTACCATGTAAGATGACATGTATCCACTTTAGCAATTGTAGGCAAAATATACCAGAAAGACTACATCGACAAATTACCAAAATGTTTAGAATTAAATTGGTGAAATTGAAAATTCTGGAAATAAATTGACATCTATACAATAGGTTTAATGTTTTTTTAGTAATTTTTCTGAGAAAATGAGCTCTCTACCATCATCATATTCCACATTAACTAGTGATTAAGGTAGTGTGCACATATCAATTACAATATAAATGCGCAACTTATAAATTGTGCATGATATATGACTAAAAATCTCCAAATATCTCTACCTAAGTCGGTTGCCACAGTGAATATGGAATTATCTGTATATAAAAGATAAAGACTGGACTTGACTCATTTTTTTCTTTCCAAATTAACTTTGCATCCAAAGTTAAAACTATCCCTTACTTTCTCTCTTCATCAAGTAGCCATCCACTTCACACATTATTTCATGCTGAAAATCATCACCTGTCCATGATATGATTTACATAAACACAAATTCTCCGTCTTCATAAAGTCTAATTTAAAGGCATGTTCTGTTATGTCATATTAGCTTGAGTACATAGTGGTCTTCTCTGGGTGATTATATAGAGATGAAAATTTGAAATATATTAGAAGCAAATATAAAAATAAGTTAATAAAAAGGTTCAGTACAAAAGTAGATATTAGAACCTTCGCTCCCCCATTTTCTAAGCCTAGAAGTACTTACTAGCTTCTATGGAAAGCAAAGCCTACTCCGGTGCACACGGTGAAGAAATAAGTGGCCTTTGAATAAAGTGATGATGGTGCCTTGCATTAAATAAGAAAATGGATTCATGAAATCAAACTTATCGGGTTTCATATTTGGATGATAATGATCACGAAAATTCACCATTGAATTTCGATTTGATCATGCTTTAAGTCTAGATCAGAAGCTTGCAAATTTGCAATGTAGCATTGAATTCCATGGACAAAGAGGACATCGCATCTTCGAGTCGATGAGAAGACTAGAAATGGACGTAAAGCTACGCAAACTTTAATTAGAAAAAGTGGCCCCTCGTGCGGTGCGTAGAAGCTCTTCTCTTTCAACTTTTCTTCTTCCACATTCTCTTTTACGCACCAAAGGTTGATAGGTTACTAAGAATATGAAATGATTTAACCAAAGAGAAAAGAAAAGATTGATGGGTCATGTGTGTGCGTGCGATAAGGATGGAATAAAGGTGAGGTTTCTAATGATGCCTCTTTTCTTTTAGAAGGATCCCGTGTAGATCACGGGACATAAGGGGAGAAGAAATCATTTGGCCTATACAGACTCACGTACACAATAAGCTTTCGAGCAACTTGTAGTAATGCGTGGAAGGATTTTACTTTTTTTTTTTTTTTTATGGCGTAATCTAAAACATTTTGATGAATGTATTTTGAATTTTTTTTTAATCTGAAACACTAAAACTTATATAGAAATATTGATAAGTAAATTTACATGTAATTTTTTCATAAATTTTTAAGTTAATTAAGCAGAAGTTGCTTTTTAAAAAAAAAAAAAAAAAAAGCAAACAAAAATGAAAATAATTTAAGAACAACCAAGAAGATTGTGTACTTAAGTCTTCTGTCACCACTTGGGGGTAGGAACTTGATTTCTCTAATGAGCCACAGCTCATATTACACTCTTTCCCTTTGGGTAGAAAAATTCCAAAAATCCTTTGAAGTGGGGCGTATTTCTTAAGGCTTTATAGAGATTTTGCACCGTTCCTCTTAGTCTTGAACTAGATTACTTTGATTTATTAATCCTTTAAGTCGGTCGTGGCCGGTAATAAAAATTGCCAACCAACAAAGCCGTGCTGGTCAGGCACATGTTTAATGACTTTTTTAGGTAATTTTTGTTAAAAAAAATTCACTTACCCTAGCTGGCCCGTGCACAATTGAAAACCTTAGCAACGTCAATTGTCTCAATTTTTCAAACCAGAAAGAAAGGACTCGAGTTTCTCGAACATGGGCTGGAAAATTGGAGATGATAGATCACTTAGCTCACGGTGGAGGGCTGTAATGAGAATGTTATGGACTAAAGCGAGCCTAACTAGTCGCTTTCTTGTTTTCGAGAAAATTGAGGTAGGGTTATTAAGGGATACGACGACTTTGGGAGGTGCATGATGACGAGCATGTGTTTGTCGGCCAGCAATTATTATCAACGGCGATGTGCTCATCAAAGTGATCAAGTTTATAGAGTATATTTTAACAAAATCAAGTTTGAGAATCTTTGAGAGATAAGCCTCGCTACTAAAGGATTTTTGGAAATTTCCGTCATTGGTTTAAAAGGATTAAGTAAAAGATTGAGAAGGATGCCACGTACTCGTGACACCAAACAATTTTAAGGACACAATATATTGACCAAGACGGTTTAGATGAAATACTAACTCACATAACATTTGATATCGTCATGTTTCACTTTCTCTAGCTGTATGAAATATTATTTGTAAGGATAAAAAAGAATATCATAACATGTTACTTTTCTAACTGGGATTCATTGTGAATTTATGGGTTCCAGCTTGACATAGGATCTTATCTAAGAGATAATAGGAAAATAAATGGATGTAGAGATGAGAAAATTGAAAGAGTACATTTTTGTATTGATTGTTTCTCTTTTTATATTAATTTACAAAGTGAATCTCTTTATATACATTTCAAGTAATATTCATCTTATGTTGAAGATGACGGAAAGATCATACCTTGTGCTAAAGATGAGAAAAAGATCAAGTTCATACCTTGTTTTGATATATATACCTCAAGTAATATCCATCTTGTTCTGAAGATGATAAAAAGATCTAGATCATATCTTGTTAGGAAAAGATCGTATCTTTGACTCGTTCAACATCCCATCGCAAGCTTATGGTGTGGTATGAATAGTTAGCTTGGACCTCAAAAGTTGTGCGGAAGAGAGACCTTTGATGGAGATATCCACTGGCTAATCCTCATATATAATGAAATGGATGTTGGTCTATACATGGGCTAGGCGTTCATGGATAAAACAATAATCAATTTCCACGTGCTTTTTCTGAGCATGGAATACAAGATTCACAGTGAGGTACAAAACTAATATATTATCACACAAAAGAATTGGTGGATGTTGTGGAAAAGGATGAAGATCTTTCAATAGATATTCCATCCACATCACTTCTACAGTTATGTCAACTAAGCACTTATATTCAGCTTTTGTCTTGAAGCGGCTAAGGTTCATTTTTTGCGAGAACGCTGTGAAATAAGATTACAATCAAGAAAGACACAAAACCTCCAATTGAGTGTTGATCATTTTTATCACTAGCCCATCCAGCATTGGAAAAGGCATGAAGAGCTTTGGAAGGACCACGAGTGAAAAGAATACCAAGAAGAGGAGTATCTGCCAAATAGTGTAGTATATGCTTGACGAATTGCCAAGGAGTTATTGTAGGAGCATGGAGAAACTAGCATGCTGTATTGACAGAATATGTAATGTATGTTAGGGGGAACCCGGTTTCAATTTCTCCAATAGCTAAATTTAATTCAGGATCAATTTCTCCCCCTGAATAACTAGATGGACCAAAACCAACTTAGCCTCAACAACAACCAGCTAATATACCCTCACAATATGCGAATATAATACGGAAATAATAATAATATAAGGCCAACAAGAACACTAAGGATTTAACGTGGAAAACCCAACCGGGAAAAACCATAGACCATCCAAAAATCTTCCACTAATTATAAAGAATAGCAAAATACACCAATTATACTTCTCTAGTCACATATTAGAGGATCGACATTAATATTACAATAATAGTTTCTCACCACCAAGATGAATCAACAAATTCAAAGCCAGAAAAATCTAACGGCAGTCAGAGAATTCGAAGGCGATTCTTGACGAATAAAGACCATCAACTCATAGTCATCGATCTTGCTAACAACATACTCAAATTTGAGCAAATTCCGTCAATGTCTTGCCTTTGAAATGGGATCACAAAGATCTCTCATTTTTCTTTTTTCTTCTCCACACTCTCCCTCTTTAATGGCTGTTTTCTCTTCACTTTTTCACTGTGCATGTTGAGCACCCCAATGAAAAACATTGCACAAAGCAATTGTTCTTCCATTTCTCTTGTCAACCATTTCTTTCTTTTTTATTTGTCTATTAGCTAGGCCCCACAAGAGGTGGACCTAGTCAACAAATCTCCCCCTCCACCTCATGTGGGAAATTCCATCATGCCCGCTTTTCTTCTATAAGAGTCAAGCTTCACTACGGGCAATACCTTGGTCATCATATTTGATATATTATCGTCGGTGTGAACTTTCTCTAGTAAGAAGAGCTTCTCTTCTAACTTTTCTCGGATCCAATGATACTTCACATCAACATGCTTCAACCTTGAATGCAATATCGAATTCTTGTTGAGATAGATAGCACTCATGTTATTGCAATATAGAACAAATTTCTTTTACCTTAAGTCCAACTCTTGTAGAATTTTTTACATCCATAAGAGTTCCTTAGCTCATTCAGTAATAGCAATATATTTTGCTTCAATTGTAGATAAAGTAATACATTTTTGTAATATTGATTGCCACGAGATAGCTCCCCCTGCAAAAATCATCATATAACCTGATGCGGATTTTCGAGAATCAATATCACCAGCATAATTCGCATTTGAGTAGCCACTCAACTTAGGCTTTTCATTTCCATAACACAAGCAAAATTTAGAAGTCCCTCTAAGATACCTTAAAATCCATTTAATAGCGGTTCAATGCTCCTTACTTGGATTTGAGAGAAACTTACTCACGACACCAATTGCATGAGTAAAATTGGGTCTTGTACAAACCATGTCATACATCAAACTACCTACAGCCGATGCATAGGGAATTTTCTTCATCTCTTCCTTCTCTTTCTCACTTGTTGGACACTCATTAATACTCAACTTAAAATGACCTACAAGTGGAGTACTTACCGGTTTACATGTGCTCATATTGAATTTTTCAAGCACCCTTTCAATGTACCTCTCTTGAGATAACCAAAGTTTCTCATTCCTCCTATCACGAGTAATTCTCATGCCTAGAATTTGCTTGGCCAGGCTTAGGTCCTTCATTGCAAAGGCTTTACTCAACTCATTTTTCAAGTTCTTGATTTTTTAGCATCATGTCCAATAATCAACATGTCATTTACATAGAGTAGGAGGATGAGAAAATCATTATCTGAGAATCTTTTCATAAAGACATAAGAATTGTAGTTTGTTTGTTGTATCCATGTTCTTCCATGAATGATTCAAACTTCATGTAGCATTGTCTATGTGCTTGCTTGAGACTATATAATCTTTTCCTTAGTCTGCATACAAGATGCTCATTGCCTTCAACTTTAAAGCTCTCCAATTGCTCCATATATATTTCTTCTTTCAAATCTCCATGAAGAAAAGCTGTTTTTACATCAAGTTGTTCAATTTCTAAATTCAAGGTGGCAACCAACCCAAGAACAACTCAAATCGAAGATATTTTTACAATTGGTGAAAAAATGTCTTCAAAGTCAATTCCCTTCTTTTGACGAAAGCCCTTCACAACAAGCCTAGCCCTGTGGTTTCAAACTATTCTCTTCCGTCTTCAACTTATACACCCACTTATTTGTGAGTGTTCTTTTACCCTTAGGTAATTTCACCAATTCAAATGTGTGGTTCTCATGCAAGGATTTGAGCTCTTCTTGCATGGCTTCATGCCACCCATTTTTTCAATCACATGACATAGCCTTTTCATAAGTTTCATGTTCTCTTGCATAAGTGAATAACACATACTGATGTGGTTGATATCTTTATGAAGGTTTACGTTCTCTTTCAAATCTTCTAACTTGAGGTAAAACCAGTTGTTCTTGCTCAACTGGCTCAATGGGCTGTTCTTACTCAACTATTTCACCTGTCTCAATCGAACAATCGACATTATGTGAAGACTCACTATCTTCATGATTTCTATGATTTCCATGAACTTCTTCCCCATGATTTCCACCTATGGGAGGAGGATTTAGGCTAAGACTAACTGAACGTTGAGCTGTATTCTTTGGTCCCTCCAGCTTGTCAATGTGTTCAATGATTTGATTCTCAATGAACATCACATCTCAACTTCTAACAATTTTTTTTACAACTAGATCACATAGCCTATAGCCAAACTCTTCATGTCCATAACCTAAGAAGATACACTATTTAGACTTGTCATCAAGTTTAGACCTTTCATCTCTTGGAACATGCACAAATGCTTGGCAATTGAACATCTTTAAATGATTGTAAGAAACATATTTTCCACTCCAAACTCTTTGTGGAACATCTCCCTTAAGAGGCATTGATGGAGAAAGATTTATCAAGTCAACTATTATTTTCATCGCTTCACCCCAGGATGTCTTAAGCAACTTTGTATAAGAAAGCATACATCGAATTCGATCATTAATTGTCCAGTTCATTCTTTTCGCTACTCCATTCTGTTGTGGTATTTTTGGAACAATCTTCTTAATCTTGATACCATAATCTCTACAATAGTGTTCAAACGGACCTCTATATTCACTAGCATTGTCAACTTGAACACATTTCAGCTTCTTCCCGGTTTCCTTTTCCACATTAACATGAAATTGTTTAAAAGAAGCAAGAATCTGGTCTTTAGATTTCAAAGCAACAGCTCACACTTTTCTAGAACAATCATCAATAAAAGTTACAAAGTATAATATAACACCAAGGCTTCTAGCACCCATGCAACAAACATCAATGTGAACTAAATCAAGTACATTTGATTTTGTAAGTGGAGAAGAACTATGAAATGAGAATCTATGTTGCTTACCTATTAGACAATAAGAGCATTCCTTCAAATTTTTCTCCTTCAATGTTAGAAAACTCCTTTTAGCAAGAGTTTCAAGTCCTTTCTCACTAAGATGCCCAAGCCTCATATGCCATAAATTAACCAAAGAATCCTCCACTGCATTTACTTATTCTTTAATCAAGTTAGCTTGCGTGGTATAGAGAGAATATATTTTCTTGCCCTTAGCCACTACCATGGAATCTTTAGTCAATTTCCATTTGCCACCGAAGAAGGAATTGCAATAACCGTCATCATCTAAGGCACCCATGGTTTGACGTCCTGAAATTCGAGCCCTTTGAGGGATATATGAACGTGAATTTCATCAATGCATTGATGGTTAATCTTACTTGAAATTGATTACTCCTGAGATATTAACCTTGAGGGGAAATACTAATGAGGACGGAACTCGTGTGACTAAAAAACTTGACTTGAGAAAACAACTCGACCATGGGATTTGCGTAAGAACGATCTTGTGGTTATACAGGCCAATTTCAGGGGTGACTAGAAGTCAGTTCATGGATAGGGTATAATGGGACAATGGGTGGATCCATTTACTGTTATCGAGACCGCGATCGACCCTAAGTCAAGTCTTAGTAATTGTGTACTTTGAAATAAGAATCAATCCTTGTAATTTCATAATAGCCAAAGGCGTCCATGTGTCGAGAAAAACTTAAACATGGTTTGATGTTGAGTCAAGCACGAGTCGGTTACACGTAAATCCTCGAGTCACCCGTTAGTCTAAGACGTACTAAAATTGCATTCTATCGAAATTGACAATGTGTAAATCTAATATTGGACAACAAATTTTCAGGAAAGTTAGAGTTGAACTTTTGGACAATGTTTCTATAACCTTCAAAATTGTCGATAAGCCCAAGTTGTTGGAAAAGGAATTAACAAGCTGAGAAATTGAGCCCACGAGAAAGTGGGCCGGGCAAAACCCAAGTGGGCCTCATGCCCAAGGAGGGGCGGCCACCATGGTGGGCCCAAGGTAGCTTTTTGAGCCCATTTGAGCCAATTAGCTCACTTGACCTATTTTAGCCCATTGTTTATTCTTGAGCCAATTGAGCCCAACAAATTCCCGAGCCCATTCCTTTTCATTCCTAGCCCATTTCTTAGGCCTGCTCTTCATCTCAACCCATGGACAAAGTTGTGATTGTGCCAAGGTGGAAAAGACTAAAATGCCCCTTTAGATATTATTAGAAAGAAGAAAAAGAAGAGAGAGAAAGCTTTGGATGATGAGGTCATATGCATGGAGAAGAAGCAAGAGTTATAAGCATTGATGAGAGTGGACTAGGCCTTCCTCTTCTTTCTCTCTCCTCCTCTAAGTGAGCCGACCACCCCATTTTCTTCTTATTCCATTCCTTCCTTTCCTCCATTTTCATTGCTGGTTTGATCTTGTCACCACCTTAGCCGCCTGCAGTAGTGATTGAGAGCCCTAGTCCATACCCCTTGTCGCCACTACTTGCTAGTCTCGGTCATCGGTCAGGCCGTTAACCGCTAGAAGCCACCACCCCCTCTATCCACTTGCCTTTCCAACTACTGCACCAGCTGGAAAAGCTCGCCCACTGCCCTATTTCAACCTTGCTAGCACTTGGACTAGCCACCAACAGCTCCCCCTCAACCACCTGGACCATTGGACACCGGCTAGTAGGTTGCCGGATTGCCGGTTAGTCTGGCCAGCAACCGTTCCTCATTTTTCGCTTGATTTTCTACTTGATAGAGGAAGACCAACCTTTGCAGCTGTTGTTTCCACCCTAGGATCGCCTTGGGTCGACATTGTTGAGGTCCCTATGCATAGCCTTTGCCGTCGCCATGCCCATGTCTCCGGCCTGACTAACGGGTGAGTTTACATCATAATCCATTGATTAGTGCATTAAACTTGTTTATGGATAGTTTAGTTATAGTTGATCTTGGTTAGGGGATTAATTAAGATTAATTAGAGTTAAGATAAATGGTTAGATGGATGACCATGGTTAGTTTAATTAGAAAGTGAACTATGATTAGTTAATTAACCAATGTTGGGTTAATTAACTAGAGTTGGGTTATGACTGGATTAATTAACCAAGGTTGGGTTAATTAACCATAGTTGAAGTGTGGTTTGGTCAATTAATCATGGTTAGCTTGGATTAAATCCTTAATCTTGCTTAGTACTTTTTAATTGTGGTTTAGTTGAATAATTAAGGATTAGGGGATTAATCTTGATTAGCTTTAGTTTATTGAAAAGAATTGTTTTCTTTTAATAAATTATTGATTTATGAAATCTAGAATTTATTTTATTAATTATTAAATTCTGGAAATTACTATTCATAAAAGTACTGCTCACGCACATTGTTCATGCATAAGTGATTTTTGCTTGTATGGATGATGATTTAATCGTATAACTTGCATTACTAAGTGTTAAATGCATAGATATTTCTATGAATTGTGTGGGCATAGAAAAAAAAAAGGGAAAGCCCAAGGTGTTGAGCGTATGTTTATGTCTAATGTTGTCTTGAAATTGGAAAGGGCATGCTTTGTTTGTAAGACATGGAAGTTGGGTAATTTTTGGAATAAAAATGTGACCGCGTGTATTTATTTGACTAATTTTGCAAGCATGTATCACATATGCATTGGCTAATATTCAAGATTAAAATGAGTTGTGGTGATATGCTTGCTTAGTCACTAAATTGAACTCGTCACCCCGGCGGGAAATTGGGGGACGAAGTCCGACTCATTAGAAATCCCAACGTGAGTCTAGATGCGAAGTCACGGTAGAGGTTGGACCCATGCTCCTTCGGGAATACTGTCTTTGGAGGGAGCCCTTGACGTAGCCATGCCTCATGAGGGATGGCGATATTTGGCTATGCTAGTAGACAACGATGGGAGTACAATTGTGGCCTTGAGAGGCATTAATAATCGAAACACATGTAAATGCAAGTATGCATGAGGAACATGATGTCATTGGTTCTAATTATGCTTGTGTTGATTGCACTGTTTGTGGTATGCCTGAATTGATAACGTGCAAGGTGTGGCAATGGCCAAGTGAGATCATCTGCGATATGACTCGAATGTGATTGATCGAATGCATTACTTATATGTGATATGCATTTGTCATATTATGCATGTGTATATCATGGAAGGTATGACATGACCAGGTAAGGTTGTCTGTGAGCCGATCGCTTGTCTGTTTATTATCCCTAAAAGTGTGGATTAGTGTATGTCTTGGCTAAAGTAGTTAGTATTATTGCCATCGATCTGCATGAGGGGTGGTTCTTGATAGGTACCCTAAGATGAATTGATGTCCTAATCGAGACTTAGGGCGAGAACTCGCTAAGATTATATCTCATTATTATATTGACCATTTTAGGTCCTTAGAATGGCACACCTTCTAGTGCGATTCAGGGTCCTTAAGGACTAGGAGACCATTGTGATGCATCGCCGTTTCCCGGATCAGGTGCACCTGTATGAGAAGCATATCTCCACCATCTGGATGGATGAGAGACCTAGGCTATGGATTCCCTATCAATTCCTGGTGTAGTATATTTGAGAGAATGATCTCTTGGTCGGTCCTCTGCGCAATTTTGAAGAGCCACCTAGTAGAGGCCCCGAAGACACAGACTAGAATCCTATGGATTTGGACCCTCCAAATGGAACCATGATGAATTCGGATCCCACCCTACCTATAGCTAACTCATACCCTTCCGACTATGACCTGACGGAGCCTAAGTCCGATGGGTCCTTACACTTTGGTAGTCCTTGAAGGACATGCCGAACCTGATGGTTTTTTTGGAGAGAGTGGATTAACCTAGCCTTAGTCTCTTTTTGTTTGGCTTAGAAAAAGGAACCGATCCACTGATGGGCTTGTAAATAGAAAACATTCATTTAGTGGTTAATTCGGTAAGTAAATAAAAGAAGTGGTTTGCTATTGTTGTGTTGTTTATCCTTCTATCCCTTTGATGATTGATTGATTGGTTGATTGGGTGATATTTCATTTTCTGCCTGTGCATAATGAAAGAATAAAATGAGTGGTTGGTGACAAGTCTTGGGACGTCGCATTCAATTGACCAAGGTGAAGGGGTTGTTGCGTGCTCGGGGTTCGGGGTGTGACATGTAAAGATCAAGTGAAGTGAAATATTCGGAACATGTCTCACATTTTTCAAAAGTAAATTACATCCAATGTCCATTTTCAAATAAACATCTCCCATACCAATAACTTTGGAAACACCGTTATGTCCCTTCCTAACACAACCAAAATTACCACTATGATAGGAAGCAAAATAGTCACATCGCGAAGTAACATGAAATGAAGCCACAGAATCAACAACCTAAGTAGATTCTTGGCATGTAAGGTTCACACAACCGTCATCACGTATAATCACAATATCGCCATTAGATGCAATCGCCGGTGTAGTTTGTTTCTCTTCTTTCTTTATCTCTTCATTTCTATCATGAGATTTATCTCTTTTTGGTAACTTGCATTCTCTAGTATAATGTCCCATTTTGCCACAATTATAGCACTTCACACTCCTCCTTGGCCTGATTTTGATCTTCTTTTTAACTTGCCTTTGTGGTCATAGTTCTAAAACTTTCTTGAATGACTTCTCCCCCTATTTTCTATCACAAGAACCTTTGAACTAGAAGCATAATTCAAACATTTTCTTCTTGTTTCTTCATTGAACATGCTTTCCTTAACCATGCTCATAGAAAGCACACCGAAAGGGGCCAAATTGCTTAATACCAAAATTAAGGTGTCTCAACTATCAGGAAGAGTACGAAGCAGTAAACATGATTGTAATTCGTCATCAAGGTCAATTTCAAGATTTGTCAATTGATTTACAATATTTTGAAATTCACTTATGTGTTCCGACATATTACTCCCTTCCTCATATTTCAAATTTACAAGTCATTTAAGTAGAAGAGCCTTATTTGGTGGAGTTCTCCTCTCATAGAGGTCTTGTAATTTCTTGCACAAAGTGTTCACCTTCGTCTCTTGAACAACATGATGATACACACTATCATCAATCCATTGTCGGATAAACCCAACTGTTTTCCGATTCATTCACTCCCATTCCTTGTCTTCCTTATATCCTTTAGCCTCATCGCCCTCAACAAGATCAAACAAATCTTTGCAATATAACACGTCTTCCATCCAAGGCTTCCAAATAGAGTAATTCAAGGCATTCAACTTAAACATGGCATTGCTAGTTTCCTCCATTACTCAATAAAATTTCTGCACAACCTTAGCTTTGATACCACTTTGTTGGGGGAAACTTGGTTTTAATTTCTCCAATAGCTAAATTTAATTGAGGATCAATTTCTCTCCTGAAAAACTAGACGAACCAAAACCAACTTAGCCTCAACAACAACCAGCTAATATACCCTCATGATATTGGCCTCGGGAGTGGCGAGCAGCACGGAACTTGAATTAATCAAATGGCATAAACAAATACAATACAAAAATAATAAGAAGACAAAGCCAACAAGAACACTAAGGATTTAACATGGAAAACCCAATCGGGAAAAATCATAGACCACCCAAAAATCTTCCACTAATTACAAAGAATAGCAAGATACGGCAATTATACTTTTCTAATCACACACTAGAGGATCCACATCAATATTACAATCATAGTTTCTCACCACAAAGATGAATTAACAAATTCAAAGCTAGAAAAATCTAACTACAATCGGAGAATTCGGAGGCAATTCTTGACAAACAAAGACCATCAACCTGTAGCCATCGGTCTCGCAAACAACATACTCAAATTTGAGCAAATTCCGTCAACGTCTTGCCTTCGAAATAGGATCACAAAGATCTCTCCTATTTCTTTCTTTCTTTCTTTTCCATCTCTCTCTCTCTCTCTCTCTCTCTCTCTCTCTCTCTCTCTCTCATGGTTGTTTTCTCTTCACTTTTTCACTATGCACGTTAAGCACCCCAATGAAAAAAAATGCACAAAGTAGTTGTTCTTCCATTTCTCTTGTCAACCATTTCTTTCTTCTTATTTATTTATTTATTTATTTGTTAGCTGGCCCCCACAAGAGGTGGACCCAGTCAACAATGTCAAGTTCGGTAATGGTCAAATACTAAACGGCATTGACTATGTTGTAATAAAATAATGGGTTTGATAAAGGCTCACCGTGTTTATGAGAGATAGGTTCATCAGTTATGCACAATGTAGAAATTGCACGGACATTTGTCATTTTTTATCTTAGCAAGATTTCATGTGTACTTTACCTAATATAGGAGTAGTCCTTCAGAAGTTGATTGGGCTTCAAGACCAAGAAAGTAGTGAAGGGTTCCCAAGTATTTAATTGCAAATTCATTATGAAAAGCAGCAACTAGACTTCTGAATGGAGCATTAGGAGAGCCCGTGAGAACAATGCCATCCACATTTACTAGAATTATCATGCTGTAGTGAGCGATGTGGAGAGCCAACAATGAAGAATCTATGCTTGACAATCAAAATCCAAGGTCAATGAGGGGATAAGTACACTAGGAGTGTCAATACTTTCGTACGGCGCTCACTTTGGTGCCAAAACTTTTTTTTCGCTCACTTAAGTGTCAAATCGAGGTGAAATTGTTCACTTGAGTGCCACTTCGCCGGAAAAGCTGACGTGGTAGCCGGAATGCTGACATAGCCGGAGTGCCACTTCGCTCACTTAAGTGTCAAATCGAGGTGAAATTGTTCACTTGAGTGCCATCGCCGGAAAAGGCCGCGTGGAAAGCAATATTTTAATTATTTTATTTATTTTATTTTATTTTTTTCTTTTTTTTTTAAAGGCCGGCGAGGGCCACCGTTGACCCTCGCCGTCGGTCGCGAAGGCCTTGGGTGAGACCGTCGGTCGCGAAGGCCTTGGGTGAGGCCGCGCGGCCTCCTTGCGGCTGCCAAGGGCCATTGTAGCCTTGCTTAAGGCCAGATCTAGGTAAGAACCGCTTGGCCTTCGCCGTCGCCGCCACGGGTGAGGCCATCGACAGCCTCGCCGGCCTCACCTAGGGCCTTTGTGGCTGACGGCGAGGGTTCCGCAACTGGCGAGGGTCAACAATGGCCCTCGCCGGCCATTAAAAAAAACAAAAAAATTCAAAAAAATTAATTAAAATATTAAAATATTTCTTTCCGGCGGCCACATCAGCATTCCGTTGCCATGTCAGCTTTTCCGACGAAATAGCACTCAAGTGAACGATTTCACTCCGATTTGGCACTTAAGTGAGCGAAAAAAAAGTTTTGGCACCAAAGTAAGTGCCGTACAAAAGTATTGGCACTCCTAATGTCCTAACCCCATCGATGAGGTAGGGCCTTAGCTGTTCTACCAGGCATGAGGAGCTTACTTGAGACCATAAAGGGAATGACGAAGATGACATACATGATGAGGACATGTGATTAACAAACCCTAGAGGTTTTACCATATAAATTTTCTCATTTAGGTAACTATGCAGAAAAACATTGGAGAGATCAAGTTGTTTGATGGGTCATCCTTTAGAGTAGGCAACAACAATAACAGTGCGAAACGTGACTGACTTAGCAATAGGGCTAAAAGTTTTAGTGTAATCAATTCTAGCTTGCTATGGAACAAGTCAAGTTTTATACCACTCTAGAGTTTCATCTGCATGCAGCTTAACTTTGTAAATCCATTTGCATACTATTAGACGAGCATGAGAAAGAGCTGGAACAAGTTCCTAAGTGCCATTTTTTATGAGGGCAGCATATTTTGCTTTTATTGCGAGCCAATGCGGATCATGAAAGGCCTGAGTAAAACATGCAGGCTTCATATAAGAATGTGTTGTGGTAGTCATTACAAAAGTGTGTTGAGGGTTGATAGTTTGGCGTGAAATAGTTTCATCCTTGAGGTGGGTAACCATCGAATGAGTAGGGGTAGGAAGACTTGGTGAGGACTATGAATTAGTCAAAGTAGGAACACTAGTTGTTGCTGTGAATTAGTCAAGGTGAGAGTTATTTGAGATGTATCTAGTGGTGATGCTGATGGAGGTGGTCTCAATGAAATTTTTTGTACTGGAAGTAGTATAGGTAGTGGAGATAGAGGCAACATGATGTCTAAGTTTAGAGCTAGTGGCATTGGAGAAGACACAATTTTGAAGTAAAATGAGGCTTCGTAAAAAATTGCATTTGCAACAATATAAAACTTGCAATTTAGTGGGGAATAATACTTGTAATCCTCTGTAACCCTTTGTAACCCTCATAACTTGGAGGGTATCTAAGAAAGATGTAAGCTTGAGAGTATGGGGCCAATTTATGAGGGGCATAAAGCCGTAGATATGAAAATATTGCACAACCAAAAACCCTCCAAGACAAAATATCAGTTGATGCCAAGAAAAAGTGTTTGCCAGAGACTAATGTTGTCAATGACCCTTGAGGGAAGTCTATTTATCAGAAATGATGTAGTCTCAAAGGTATATTCCCAACTATATGATGCAGTTCTTGCTTGATTCATTAGAGCTATTCCAGTTTCGACTATGTGACAACGCTTGCATTCTGCAATGCCATTCTGAAATGGAGAATAAGGACATGATATTCATTGAATGATCCCATGTTGATGTAGGTGAGTTTTAAATGCCGAAGAGAGAAATTCAAGCGCACAATCACATTGAATTGCTTGCAATCTACATTGAAGTTGAGTTTCCACAAATTTTATGAAAAGCAATAAAGGTGGTGAGGAATTGCACATCAATAGTCAAAGGGTAGAACTAAGAAAAATGGGAGATGTCATCAATAAAGCAAATATAATATTTATATCCACTTAGAGATGTTATAGGAGGACTCCTGGTATCAAAATGAACTAGTTGGAGTGGAGAAGATGCTCAAGAACTAGTAGACGGATGGGAATGGCAATGGCCCTTGCTAAGAGCACATGTTGTACAAATAGTGGATGCTAATATAGTAAAATTCGTTTAAGTGGATCATAGTAGATTAACAATGACATCAAAGGAGGCATGGCTGAGTTCATGATGCGACAAAGTAAATGAAATAGCATAGGATGCAATGAATGCTAACTGAGAAGCCATGGAACTAGAATGGCAAAACACGGTAAAGACCATGTTCAAGCTTGCTATGGAATAGAATATGATCAATTTGAAGCGAAATGACATGAAAGTGAATACCATAAAACATTAAGACACAATTATTAGCAATGGCAAATTTGAGGGACATGCACCAAATTTTTAGTGATTGAAGAGACAAATAAAACATTTGAAGGGCAAAAAGGAGTGGATGAAGTAGGTTAAAGAGCACCTAGATAGATGGGTGATCGGAAGAGAGACTCTCTTCCCATCACCCATGATGAGTTGTTGAGGACCTCTATGGAATGGCATTAGACAGTGTAGTGGTACCATCCTTAACATGTTGAGATGAACCAGAATTCGGGTACCACAATGCAATAGCAAAAGCAAAGGGTGGCAAAACTATAGGTGTATAGTGATTGATAGGAGGGGGAAGAGAATTGTAGTAAGCTTGAAAAGATGGTCCAAGTTGTTGGGGTTGAGTTTGTTTTTGGGTTGTGTGTGGATAATTGTAGGTTGGTTTGTGTTAACATATTGGGCATGATTGGGAGTTGATGGAGGTGCAAAATGTGGGTCATACCTTTGTTGATACTTGGCAAATTGTGATATGGGTGTTGACAAAGTTTGGCAATAGACAAGCAAAGAACATCCCAAATGCCAAACTTGGAATGGGGGACATATAAGTGCTAAAACTTCCAAAAGGTACACTTAAATAGGGGTGAGCATGGTTCTTGGGTAGAATCAGGATCCGGAGAACTGGACCGGTAGGTCCAGTTCGGTTCCCGGTTGTAGGGAGTCTCGGTTCCATTTTTTTTGGAACCAGCAATTCTTAGTTCGGTTCTAGGTTCTTATAGGAACCGAAACCAATATTGTATATCTCAACCTAAAAACCCCTAAAAATCCCTAATTCTATCTAGTCCATTTCTTCTCTCTCCCCATCCCCAAGTTCTCGATATTTTCCCCTCTCTCTATGGCGAACGACACCCCTGAAGCTGCTCGTTGCCCTCAACATCGCCTCTGGGATTTCTTGAATTGGTGGCCTTCCTCTCTCTGGTATGTCCTTGTGGGTGTTTGTTTCGTTGCACTTGCTTTTCTTTTCCTGGTCTTAGCATTTTGTTGCTCCAGTATCAACATCGGCTCATGAAGTTGCTCTTTTGTTCTTTGTGCATCTCGACTCTTCTCGCTCATGCGGGATTGCTCACTCCTTTGTTGTTTCGAAATCGAAGGCACATTGGTCTCCCTTTTGCTGGGGTTTCTTCCCCATTCCTTTTCTCTAGTCATCTCACCATCTACGCATCATTCGAAATGTATATAGTTTCCCTATTGATTTCGAGATGCTTTTTGGTTTTTTATTCACTCTCCCTCTCCTTGCGTGTACGTATTTGGTTATTTTGCGTGTGGCTTTTGGAGCTGTTGAGGGCAAAAAATACGGGGCTATTTTGGGGTATGGTTTTGCAATAAAACTCTTGAGAGAAAAGAACCTTTCTCTCAAGAGTTGATTAGGAGGGTTTAGAGAGACTTTTTGAAAATATTTCTTTGGCAAGGGTGATGAAGAGGGTTTAGAGAGAGTGAAGTAAAAGGTATTCCTTTGATTGGTAGGAGGTATTGACATCAAGGGATTTAGAGATTAAGGTTTATGGGAGGGATTGGAGTTCTAAATTCCTTTCCTTTTTTCTGATCTCTTGAAATCAATTCCAAATCTAGATGATGTGGGAGACTCTATAAATACTTTTGTTCCCTCTCTTACATGTCTGCCCCCTCATTATGTCTATAAAACATTGATGTCGTGCGAACATTAATTTTCTTTTATTGGGTTTTTACATGGCTCTTTGGCAGTTATGGTTCCCTCGATGAGAGAAACCTAATATATATTTAAAGAACGGGCAGATGAGAGCAACCTCTAGAATTTCGATTTTGTTTTTATTTCTCTATGCTTTCTAGAATTTGTGCTGCATGGAGTTAATGTTGTTGAGTTATAATCCAACGAAGAACTTCTTGCATGGGAAATAATCTGCTTAAATTGCTGATTTTAGTGTGATAGTAGGTGATTGTGTAGATCTAGGAATTGTTGGGAGGTGCTGATCTTGATCTATTCTGATTTGGATTTTGTGATTGTAATGCGTGTTTCTATTGTGCTTGGCCTATTGGTAGATGTTTAGCTTCAAAATTTAATTGTTGGATGCTTAAATTTATATTTTCTGATTATAGATACGAACATTGGGCATGCTAAGATCTTGTTTCTAGTGTCTACCTGGTGCTTTCAACACATATTTGGTACCCTCAAACAAGTCGCAGAAAAGAGAGTTCTCTTTCTCAAAACATTTTGCAGAGGTTTGACTATTGTACTTGCACCATTGAATTAAAGTCATACCACATAATCAACAAGATTATAGCTGCATCTAGATCATACTTTCGGCAATTTTTAGGTTCCAACTAGTTGGAGAAGTGCTGATCTTCATTTGTTTTGATTTGGAATTTGTGATCATAATGTGTGTTTCTATTGTGCTTGGCATAGTGGTGGATGTTTTGCTTCAAAATTTAATTGCTGGACGTTTAAATTCTAAGTTGAGGATATTTTGTAACTATAAAAAAATTCGGAGTGATGCTGTTGTGGGTTTTGGTATGGAGAAGTACATCTTGAAAGTGAAAGTGTTATGATAAGTTTGTGCAGCCATTTCTCTAGGTAAATGTTGTGAAAGTTTTGTTTAATTAAAGATGGAAAAAAAAAAAGGAACTCGTTAGAACCTGGAACCGACCTTGGAACCTGTAATAGAGTAGGTTCCAAGTTCTAGGTTCCAAAAAATGAAGAACTTGTATTCGATGGTAGGTTCCAAGTTCCAAGCGGAACCTATAAGGAACTTGGAACCGCTCACCCATATACTTAAGTGCTACTTTTTATTTATTTAAATTGGACACATAAGTACCAACTCTTGTAAGACTTGTTGGAAATTTGACATGGCTCACTGTTGACACTTAAGTGTTCATTTCTTATATGATTTTGGCACTTAAGTATACATTTCAAAAGTTTTGGCACTTATGTCCCCTTGTGCCAAGTTGTGACACTTGGGGTGTTCTTCTGCCGACAATAGACAGTGTTGTAATGGCCATGACCACGATTAGCTAGCAGTAGATCAAGAGTGGTAAAATTCCACTTTGCTGACCTGTATGGAGGAATAAAGAGTTGTTTCTACTAGTAAGGGAGAAGTTTCTCGAATTGGTTGAAAATGGTCTTGTTCTGATGTATGCTACAAAGGCGGCAAGTAGTGGTTATGCTCTTTTGAAATTGCTCAGTTCAATTCAACCTTCATGAGATAAGAGAAGAACATGAAGGTCCTCATGGGAAAGTCGATTGGCTCGGGTTTACACTGAAATTGCAAGTGCAAGTTGGTCATACTCATTGCTAAGGCCACAAAATAGATGAGTTTGATATTCACTTTCAGAAATAATCTCACCTATTTCAATTGCTTGTTTTATGTATTCTATGATTGATTTTCCACCTTTGTTAATTGTTTGCCATTGCATACGGAGACATGAAGCTTGGGCTAAAGATTGAGCCACATATGAAGAAGAAAGATATGCTCATGTGGAAGTTGAGGTGTGGTGTTTAGATAATAGGATGACGATTGGTATGGTGGATGTGGCCATTATCCACCAAAGGATTGTTCACTCTCTTATTAACTAGGTTGTGTATTCTGGATTATGAGTTGGAGTGGTGTTGGGGTTGCTCTCTTGCTGCTGGATGTGCTGTGGTGGAGCCTTCTCGATGCATTTTATGTTGGAAATTTTCCAATAATTGGCTTACATTAATTAATTAATTTTCTATTTTATATAATCGGGTTAATGGATATTCCAATATATTTTAAACCCTAAAGTGATCTTATTGAGTTGGGTTTTGGCATCTATTAATTACGGGCCTAGTTGAGCAAAGAAAGTGTAGGCAATTGTGTTTAATCGAAGCCCGTAATGGGAATAGCCCAGTTGACATGCTGTTGATTAGGGTTTGCTAGGTCCCCTCTCTAGCCTATAAAAGGGTAGGTTATACCTATCAGCCGCTTAATCCCATAAAAGCGCTAAACCGAAATAGGTCATAGAGAGGAAGAACCAAAGATACCGACGTATCACCGATCATATCGGGTTGATCCGTTTTCGGGCCAAGTGAGGCCATGGCTCAAACGGTATGTAATTAATTCCGCTGTACATATTTGGATTATTGGTGTTTTACAATCATGTATGAATCGAATTCGTTCTTAATTTAATGATTGTTCATATTAAGAATTATTACATGTGGTATCAGAGCCGACTCCCGACCGCGTGTGGGACCACAGCGAGGACGCTGTGCTCGAAGGGGGGGAGAATGTGACGGCCCGAGCGAAGGTGCGCAAGGAGGAGGGATGGCGGTGCGTCCGCGCCTCGGTCCTCGGACGTGCGCAAGGAAGGAGAGGATATGTCTCTTGTCCCACATCGCCTAGGGAGGGAGTCCTGGGATAACTTATAAGCATATGAGTTCTCTACTTGTACATACACGTTTTAAAACCGTGCGGGCCTCGGCCCAAAGTGGACAATATGTGTACAGTGGTGAACCCAGAATGTTACAAGTGGTATCAGAGCCTGTCATATATGATTGTAGAACCCAAAATTTTTTTTTTGAACAAATTCGAAATTTTCTCCCTTTAACCTAATGTTGTCGTTATTTTCTCATGCGGACTCTTTCATTGATTGATTCTGAAACCTTAGGGTTTTTATTCTACATGTCGAGATCTTTCCAACCATATATAATTCATGGATTTTCGTTGAGAATTGAGAGAGAATTTCGAATTTGAAATTCTAGGGTTTGTACCTTGAAAAGTTCCGAATTTTTTTTTTTAAATTACTTGCAATTGAATGATTTATGTTATAAATTGATGCATGGGTATTGTTATATATATGTTTTAGATTTGTTTGGTTGCATAAAAGTGAGTTTTTTGGCCTTAAACTTGAGAAAATTGATTTTCGGCCATGGGTATAGGATCCGAAAATTTTGAAGCTTCAATATTGATGATTTGTTCAATTAATCTTCGTTTAAATCACTCTAATCCCTTTATAATGGTGTGATAATTAAAGCCCATGAAAAATCTCACAAAAATTAGGTATAAAACAAGTATTATTGAGTTTCGGGTCGTGTGACCCGGTTTGCAGACCTCGGGGCTCCGGCTGAAGGTTGAAGAAGACCTCCAGCCAGGCCAAGCCGGATTCTAGGTGCAGGCCCAGATCTGCGCCTAAGAGAATCCGGGCCAAGGGCAGGCTGGGCTGCCGGATTCTGGGCAGAAGCCCATCCATTGGGCCCGTTTTATGGCCTGTTGTAGATTTTGGGCGCAAGCCCAGAATCTCGGCTTCTGTGGGAAGCCCAGGCAGGCTGGGCCTTGAGGATTTTGGGCGTAAGCCTAGAATCTAGGCTTCTTCCAGAAGCCCAGGCGGGTCGGGCCTTGAGAGATTCTGGGCGTAAGCCCAGAATCTGGGCTTCGGAGAAGCCCACGCGGGCCGGTGACCAAAATTTTCTTGCCCGAGCCCGCTGGGCCAAATTTTTTTTTTTTTAATAAATGATTAATAAAATATTAAATGAAAATGAAATTTCAAAAAAAAAAAAAGGAAATTTGTGGCAAAAATTGTTGTTTAATGCAATATGATTTTGGGAAGCACATATTGTTAAGTGCTTCATATTGATAAATTTTGGACATTAATTAACTGGAACATTATAAAAAATTTTGGAGTTCCTATTAATAAAAATTGGTATATACAATTACCCGCCCAAAGGGGTTATTGTGTATATTAATTTGAAAAATTGCATGAAGAATTCCCACTTTAAAAGATGGGGATGTATAATTGGAAAAATATTTATCCGCCCAAAGGGGATAATTTTTTTGAAAATTATATGTAATTCCCCTCTATATTAATATAATAGAGATAATTGATGAGGATGTATAACTCAAAAGTTTTATCTTCCTAAAGGGGATAAATTTTAGAGTTATGTGTAATTCTCCTCTATGTCGAGATAATGGAGATGTATAATTTAAAAGGTCTTGTTTGCACAAAGTGAATAAGCCCTTGATAATTATATGTAATTCTCCTTATCGTCTCTATATATTGATATTATGGAGATGTATAATTTAAAGAATTTGTCTGCCCAAAGGGGATGGATTCTTGACAATTATATGTAATTCTCCTTATTGTTGTTTTACAACTTTATGCTGTGGAAAATAATTGTGTATTATACGCTCTGCCCAAAGGGAGTTTATAATATACTAATTATTTTGTGGAATTGTTTATTGCCCATAATTAATCATATTGCATTATGTGTGACAAACAGTTACTTTTGCTGTGAACAACAATAATGCCACGGTTGAGATGTTAACTGGATCAAACTTTAAGAGGTGGAAGCAAGATATAGAGTTTGCTTTAGGAATTATAGATATGGACTTGGCACTATATGAGAATGAACCTCCCAAGCCTAATGATCAAAGTAGTGCAGATCATAAGGCCCATTATGTTAGATAGGAAAAATCCAACTGACTGAGTCTCATTGCTATGAAGAAGTCCATTGCTGAGCATCTCATTAGTGGTTTACCGGAAAATACGAATGCAAAACAGTTCCTTGAAGCAGTGGGAGAACGATATAGAGTCTTGGACAAGGCTGAAGCTAGAAACTTGCTGCATGAGTTAACAAATATGAGATATGATGCTGCTGTGGGTGTTAGAGAGTTTATACTGAAGATGGTCCACATTCAGTCCAAACTCAAAACCCATAAAATTGTTCTTTCTGAAAATTATATTGTGCATCACGTCTTAAATATTTTGCTAGCTGAATTCAGCCAAATTAAGACTGCTTATAGCGCTCAGAATGAGACTTGGAGCGTTAATGCCCTAATTTCAAAATGTGTGACTGAGAAGGAGAAGTTGAAGAAGGAGAAGAATGAGTCAGCCCATGTAATTGCTAATGCCAAATCGAGTTCCTCTAGGGAAAAATGGAAGCCTAAAGGATCAAATGCTCATGGTCCAAAGAAAAGCCAAGACTTCAAGAAAAATGCTAAATTCTTGGAGTTAGATGTTGCTAAAGAGATTCTTCTCAATCTTTTGAAAGGGAAGAACCAAACAAAACGGTTTCCATTCCATTGCCCATCTTGAGTGATGATTCCATGCGAGAGCCTTGTAGAGTGAAAGCGCAGCAAGAAACAGATATTGGAGATATGGCTGCGAATGAAATTCCCCAGACGAATGATCCGGCTCCAGAAATGCCTGTGCGGAGATCACAACGACAAAGAAGACCGGCACTTCAAGATGATTATCATGTCTATCTTGGAGAAGCTGATTTTTGACATTGGACATATAGTTGATCCGACGACCTTCAAAGAAGCTCTTGATAGTGATCAGGCAGATAAATGGTTAAGCGCAATGAATGACGAGATGATTTCCATGTCAAATAATCAAATATGGGAACTTGTCGATTTACCTGATGGGCATAAATCGATTGGTTGCAAATGGGTATTCAAAACCAAGAAAGATAATAAAGGCAACATAGAGAGATTCAAGGCGAGGTTAGTCGCAAAGGGGTTCACGCAAAAAGAGGGCATTGCTTATACTGAAACTTTTTCTCCGGTGTCCACTAAAGATTCATTTCGGATAATTATGGCATTGGTGGCTCATTTCAACTTAGAGCTTCACCAAATGGATGTCAAGACAGCTTTTCTAAATGGAGACCTGAATGAAGAAGTATATATGCAGCAACTTTGAAGGGTTTAAAGAAACCGGAAAGGAGCATATGGTGTGCAAGCTTCGGAGGTCTATTTATGGTCTCAAACAAGCATCACGTCAGTGGTACTTGAAATTTGACAAAGTTGTGAGATCATTTGGCTTTAAAAAAAACAAGTTTGATCAATGCATCTACATGAAAGTAAGTGGGAATAAATATATTTTCTTAGTACTTTATGTAGATGACATTTTGCTTGCCAGTAGAGATGTTGATCTATTGAATGATTCAAAAAGTTTTCTGTCTGCTAAGTTTGATATGAAAGATCTTGGGGAAGCCTCTTTTGTTTTAGGCATTGAAATTCATCGTGACAGATCTAAGAAGGTTCTGGGATTATCTCAGAAAAGTTATATAGATCGTGTCTTAAAAAGATTTCATATGCAAACCTGCAAGGTTGGTGAAGTTCCTGTTGTGAAAGGAGATAAATTGAATATAGAACAATGCCCCAAGAATGATGTCGAAAAAGAAGCAATGAAGAATGTTCCATATGCTAGTGCAGTTGGCAGTCTTATGTATGTACAAGTATGCACCGGACGATATTGCTTTTGCTTTGTGAATGCTCTTGGGAGATATTTGTCGAATCCAGGTCATGACCATTGGGTTGCAGCTAAAAAGTGATGAGATATCTACAACGAACAAAAGATTTCATGCTTGTGTATAGCAAAGTAGATGACCTCAAAGTGATTGGATATTCAGACGCTGATTTTGCTGGTTGTTCGAATGATAGAAAATCAACTTCTGGATATATTTTTATGATGGCTGGAGGTGCTATTTCTTGGAAGAGCACAAAGCAAACATTGGTTACAAACTCTACAATGTATGCTGAGTTTGTAGCGTGTTACGAAGCTTCAACTCAAGCTATTTGGCTCAGAAATTTGATCTCCGAATTGCGGGTTGTGGACTCTATTGCTAAACCTATGGTGATCTATTGTGACAACACCGCAACCGTGTTTTATTCCAAGAATGACAAGATCGGCAATGCGTCCAAACACATGGAGATCAAATATTATACTGTTAATGACTTAGTCAAAAATGGAGACATTGTGATAGAGAATATTAGAACTGAGTCCATGTTGGCTGATCCCCTAACAAAAGGCTTACGACCCATTTTGTTTAAAGAACATGTAAAGAATATGGGTGTTTTAGAGTCTTTTGATCTATTTTGTTAGTGGGAGTTATATAGTTTGTATTTCTAGATATTATAGTTATATACAAACTAATAATGCTTTTATAATGTTTATTAAAGCATTTACTTTTGATAATCATTATTATTGATTTTATCGTTATCCTTTCTCCTATTGACTGAGAAATGGAAATATGAAACAGTATCTTTAAACAATTTTTTGTTTAAAGACGACTGGATGTCACTGATTATGATATCTCATATTGGATTGTGACATAGTTGTGCAATTTCATGTTGTTTAGAAATCGCACTGAGGCAATTTCATGTTGTTTAGAAATTGCGCTAATGCAGTTTCATGTCGTTGAGAAATTGCATTGAGGACCGATAAGAAATAGTGTATATTTTGATCACATGTTGGCACTATTTCTTACTACACTACTAGGCCCATGATCCATGAAAATATAATGTTTATTATATGTAATTATGGAAGGTCATGTGTTACGGTATTTTCTTAACACGTTGATCACCATAGTCCTATAATGAGGTTATATAGGATTGGATTGGTTTTGAGATGCCATTATTGGAATATTATTTTTCAAAATTGTGGCCACATAAAAAAAATTTTCAGTTATTAACCCGAGTGTGTCGTTTTCAAAATTAAAATCATTTAAAAAAACAAATTAATTAATGTAGCCCAAGTGGGAGAATGTTGGAAATTTTCCAATAATGGGCTTACATTAATTAATTAATTTTCTATTTATATAATCGGGTTAATGGATATTCCAATATATTTTAAACCCTAAAGTGATCTTATTGAGTTGGGTTTTGGCATCTATTAATTACCAGCCTAGTTGAGTAGCAAAGTGTAGGCAATTGTATTTAACTGAAGCCCGTAATGGGAATGACCCAGTTGACACGCTGTTGATTAGGGTTTGCTAGGTCCCCTCTCTAGCCTATAAAAGGGTAGGTTATACCTATCAGTCGCTTAATCCCATAAAAGCTGCTAAACCGAAATAGGTCATAGAGAGGAAGAACCAAAGATACCGACGTATCACCGATCATATCGGGTTGATCCGTTTTCGAGTCAAGTGAGGCCATGGCTCAAACAGGTATGTAATTAATTCCGCTGTACATATTTGGATTATTGGTGTTTTACAATCATGTATGAATCGAATTCGTTCTTAATTTAATGATTGTTCATATTAAGAATTATTACATGTGGTATCAGAGCCGACTCCCGACCACGTGTGGGACCACAGCAAGGACGCTGTGCCCGAAGGGGGGGAGAATGTGACGGCCCGAGCGACGGTGCGCGAGGAGGAGGGATGGCGGTGCGTCCGCGCCTCGGTCCTCGAACGTACGCAAGGGAGGAGAGGATATGTCTCTTGTCCCACATCGCCTAGGGAGGGAGTCCTGGGATAACTTATAAGCATATGGGTTCTCTACTTGTACATACGCGTTTTAAAACCGTGCGGGCCTCGGCCCAAAGCGGATAATATGTGTACAGTGGCGAACCCAGGATGTTACATTTTATAGTGGAAAGAAGTTGGGAAGCCAAGAGGAAAGGAATGAGATGTGTTTTCCAGCTCACAAAATTCATTCTATTGAATCTATCTCACCGATCGAGGGAGTAGAGATTACATTTGGAGGAATTGGAGTTGGATGAATAGAGGAAACATAGATAGCTCAAGTGGAAATTGGGGGAACAAAGGAGGTAGAAGGGGTCGATACAGAAGCCATTAATTTTCTTTATGGAAAGGGCTTTCGCCAAAGGAGCTCTAATTAAGTTTGACAAAGAATCTTATTAAAAAGATTATAGGAAAATAAATGGATGCAAAGATAAGAAAAGTGAAAGAGTGCTTTTTTTTATTTTTTTTATTGATTCTCTTTACACATTTTTTACAAAGTGAGTTTCTTTATATATACACTTTAAGTAATACTCGTCTTGTACTGAAGATGAAGAAAAGATTGCATCTTGTGCTGAAGACAACCAAAGATCAAGATCATATCTTCTAAGGAAAACCTCGCTTGTTTGGCTTGTTCAACAATTCCTCTTTAGTACGAGTTGTTATATCATATCTCATTGACGATATTGCACAAGTCGTTATGTGGAATAATGGAAATTTTTTTGCATTACACCGCTTAAACTCAAAGTGGCCTTAAAGGATAGACATTCGATATATGAAAATATGGAATAAGTTACTACACCAGCTAAGCGATCATGAAGAGTAAGTAAATATCAGCTGCAGATCCTATTCTTTCCATGGCTGCCAAAGCCGTACAACATGACGTAGCATTCAAGAAGAATTTAATTTCCCTTTCGACACCCGTAGAATTAGAGAATCAAACAAATGCTCCTCTTTGTAAGTAACATAAATTGCATATTTAGGCCAAATTATAAAAAAAAAACACACACATGTTTATACTCTTCAAATAAATTTCAATTTTAAATTTTCAAAAAGACACAAACTTTCACGGGGATACAAAAATGGCTGAACTAGTCGATCTTGGATTTGTCGACATCAATGGAGCCAAATATGTCTCAATCTAGATCGATGGAGCTGGACCGGTTCAGTCATTGATGTAGATGGGAACAGAGTCAAATTCGGCTTTGCCAAGTTTCATTTCACGAATCCATGTAATTGGACAGTCTTGTCAAAGAATTCGAGTTTATCCCTGAGGTGGCCCCTGCAAAATCATGATTTCGTTTTTTTGCCGCTTTACTTTTGGCTAGTGATATTTGCACCATTTCTCATTTTCTAGGGAATTCGATTCCATTAAGGAAGCTGCCTTGCCTGCTGTTATGTACTTTTGATGTCCTGCTTTTTCTGCAAATAAAACCAAGATTATGGGCCAATTAGCAATTACTATTACGAGGGAGAATTAAAGGAGAGAACCCAGACAATGATAATGACACATTGTTGTGCTCCAATTTTAATCATTCTTTTTTTATTGTATTTTGTATCTATTGTTTGCCTGTGATTTTTTAGGGAAGAACCAATTAAAGTGGGCAGGCTCTGTTAATGAAAGTTATCAACTGATGATTGGCCATTTAGCATGGGATTATCAATGAGCTGACCTTCCTTACGGACAGGACACTCAGCACCGCTTGCCTTTGGCCTACCCACCATGTAGAGTTACAATGTGATCAATTCAATTTCACGATATATTTAATTAAAGTGAAGATTAAATCAATTGCATCTATATTTAGAACGTATCAACTGTTGCCAAATAGTTTAGGGGAAAATTTCAGATAAAGACATGTAATAGAGCCATTTTCTCCAAATAGTCCTCATAGTGAGTGTTGTCTCAAATAAAACCTTGAAATTATCAACTTAATTTCAAATAAAACCTTGAGCTCACCACATGCCAAATCTTAACCGGCTGGCTAGCATGTGACTCATGTATTTATATTCTAACGGCAACATGGGACCCTTCGAAAATTTTCCACATTTTGAAAGTAAGAAGAACTAACTGAACAGGATTAAAAAAGAAGAAGAAAGAAAGTGAGAACAAAACTACGTTTGATAATTGCCACTAGATCAAGGGAAATGGTGTGACATCTAGAACTTCCTAAATTTGTTGATAATATATAGGATACAGAGGACTTTGATTGGCATTTGTAGGCCACCAATTATATGACGTGTGGAAAATTTAAAAGATACTTTCTGTGTTCGTGATTTTTCATAATGCAATTCCATTAGGGTCATAAAATTATGATGAGTTATAATTCAAGGAAATAAATTAAAAAGTGTGTCTACTAATTTTAATTTACTTTAAATTAATATATACTTATATATAGATTGATGGTGAAAATTTTATCACCATAGTACAGGTTGACGGGACCAATATGCTCCAAATATCGCACAATTTTCAACGTTGAAAATCTATTTGAGTCGAGATTTTCTTAGCGTTTGACAGCTTTTGCTGATAATTTTAGTGGTTCAAAATACTTTTCCAACTTATAAATGTTTAGAACGATAATTACTCAAATGCAAAATATCTTGACAAGTTTTCAAATATCTCTTTTCTTCATTGTCTATATAAAATTCATCTTAATAACTTATAAATTTGAATTAGTTCTTTATTAAATGATGATGGCATGGTGTTTAGAGGGTGCAGATTTATATGTTGAAGTGCAAATAATTATTTGATTGCCAATGTTTACACGACAAATGCTAAGAGATTTGTGTGTGCCATTACGTGTAAGCATTTGCGATGTAGAAATAATTTCACGTGATGATGCTATGTACTGAATGATGATTGATTTATGAGTGGGATTGCAAATGATAATAAATGGCTATTTGGTTCAATCGTTCTTACGGGGAATGACAAAAAATTAGAATGATAGTATTTGCTCTATCACTATATAATTGTACATGATAGTTGTGATGTTTTGACTATTTGCATGTCGATGATGTCATGTAATGAAGTTCTTTGTCACAATCTATTCACTAGAGAGCAAGCTCCCTTATATTAATATGTGTATAAGACTCTAGGAAAAGACAAATATTCTACCATTTAAGACAAGTCACTTCAAGGTTGAAAGGACATGAAATCCTATGATTTATTCATGACTTGTGTAGTCTATGATGTGATATAATGAATAGCCATTGCCATGCAGTTGTACGGTGGTGTATTTATCTTTGTTAATGCAAAATACTTGTGATGGTGGGCTGAGAGGCGTCGCAAAGATCTATTTATGACTTCGTCCCTCATAAGTTGGTGGTGACATTGCATCGTTAGTCGAGATGCATCCTGATCACTGGACAAATAGGGAACATATACCCATCTATGTATATTAGTGAGCTACTATGTGGTGTTTGCATATCATAAGAATTGTATGTTCATTTGTGTGCATTTGAGTATTGAATTGTATATAACTCATGTCATTTATTTTATTGCACACATGATTGTAGTCATTTATATGTTATGTGCAATTTACATCTTAAATGATTTGAAATAATATGTTTGGAAAATGTAAGTGAATACTTATGGATTAGAATAGGTAGATATCCTTGTTACTAAAGTGAGAAAGTAATGAGAATTTTGAGTATGTGGTTGATGATGCGGATTTTGATGTATTTATGAACTTATTCTATAATGCGTGCTCATAGAAGACGAAATGATTAATATGTTGTATTTAAATTGGATTACAAGCGCTTGAATCATATATTATGCATTTGTACTTCTCAAGTGATTGAAATATTCCATTACGAATAGGAATTTAGTTAAAAGAATGAGTTTATTATCGAATTATAGCCAAATGATGAATGACATATCTTAAATTAAAGTGATTCTTACAAGTGATATCAGATAACTCGTTAGTTGTTATTATGCTATTGTTCTTCCGGATCAGGCGACAAGATGATCTTCTACCTTAAATCTAAAGAATTCGTTTACTAAGGTCAAGCTCACCTCAATATGTTTTTATAGATATATTAAGTTTTGAGTTGAGGGACCTTTAGATAAGAGTTTCCTAAGATATAGTGCGCAGCGAAAGTTGGGGTGCATTTCTGCACAGGAGGTTTTGTTGTGCATTAATTGAAGTTAATTTATTTATATAATTGAGGATAAATTAGTTATTTATCATAGGATTGAAGTGAAGCTAAATTATCTATTCATTGGAGATTCAAATTTAATGAGAAATTTCAAATTGCGACAAATGGTAAATTTAGAACAATGACTTTCTGGTGATATATTATGGACAGTATTTAGATGAAGGAAAAATGGTGAATTCTTTCATTCGCTAACAAACAATGAATTTCTCTTGATGAGAAAGCATGCCAAATGATAGATGTTTACTTTTTCATACAATTATAAATTGATTTCACATGAGAAATATTCGTGAATCCATTGGTATGCACCTGTTATCCGACAGATGGGTGTATGTTTGATCATTTGATGGACATGAATTTTTATGAGATTTGCCACATTATACGAACTTATTCGGTGCATCCCTTAGTATTTTTGTTTTCCCTAGTCATGGAATGGTGCGTTAAAGCTGAATCAAGATTTGTTCACATGTAGGCAGGAGAAAGAGGGAGGAGGAGATAGAAAGTCAGCAAACCTCATCTGGAAAGCATGAAGGAGTGGGCGGCAATTAATTCACGCACAAGGTGGGGGAAGATGAGTCGGTGCGATAGTCACATGGTTCTCAGACCACTTCTTGGCCGGGAACACCGCAATTGCTGAAACTCTCACTCTCTCTCTCTCTCTCTCTCTCTCTCTCTCTCTCTCTCGTAGATTGCCGGTCACTCTCTATCCGGCGTATATGACTGGCACCGATGAACTATTCCTGTGTTATTTTGCCACAATTCCACCTATTCTTGGCGAAGTACAAAACTCAACGTGATCCTGAGATTAGTCAACATTCGCATTACGTGTTTTGGGGCCTGAAATCTGTTAGCGGATGCACACGTACATTTTATATACATTACATGGACATCGGTTTTAGGGATCCAACTTATTTGGTTTTGTGCAATTAAATTACACCATCGCTTGTACCTAGTGACACCATCATTTTGCTAAATTAACGTTACCGATGCACCAAATTGCCACCAAATCCCAATCTCGTCTAATGCTGCACCCTCGCGAAGGGATGCTTCTCCATCATGGACAAGGGTCGTATTGAATGATGACGAGCATTGAGACCCATTTTGACAAATCAACCAAAACTAAAAAGATTCGTCGAAACAAAAGGAGTAAAAAAATTGATATTTCTTGGCTTTATGCCTAAAAGTCTGTCATCGACAAAAAGCAGAGTAAGATGATCAAATTGCATAATGAAGATCGAATGCATGAACTCCAAATTGCTAAAACTCTATACTAATAAGATTGCAACGAGATTGATAATGTTGAATCATGAGATCAAGTAGTAAAATCATGTGATTTTACAAATTGTGAAGAGTAAAATTATGTCTTCGCCCAAAGACAATGAAATTATGTATACCATTTAATTTCCTAACTCTTGTCAAACATGCTATTGTATCCCCATGCCTTCTGTTCTATAATTAATGTGATCTACTTTTAATTTGTGCATTCGGATCATTGACTTATTTGACTTATGCTATGAAGGTCTGTACCACCAGTGAGGGGCCATGGTCCTTGCTAATGCTTGGGGGAATGTTTCATTGATCGCCGCCACCTCCAATTGATCCAAGCAAGGGCTGACTTGCCTTGCGGCACTTGTTGAAGAACAAGCAAAGGGCACCAGTGACCACTATGCTAACCTCCGTCAAGGTCACTGGCACTCGCTAGTTCCCCCTTCACTTTCTTTTTACTAGATTACTTTCTTTTTCTTTTTCTTTTTGTTTCGCCCTGAATATTTTCAATCGAATTGTCTCACAATTTCTTATGTCTTCATGAAATTTAATCAGGTCCTCACATAAATCGGTCACTTGTTTACTAAATCTGATGTCATACATTCACACAATGATATCCTTCAGGATCTTTCTTGGTTCTTTCGTCTTTCAGTTGTTTATTATCTATAAAATAATGAAGAGAACTAATAGCTGACTCGCTCTAGCTTTCAAAATCTAAAGGTGGGAAATCATGATTTTGGAGCGTCCCTTTCAATCTCGAGTGCCCTTAATCAATGGGGATTTTCATACTTAATTGAGGCAACACTTGATATTCAGTCTAAACTCTAAGCACGTGATTAAGTCGCTGACTTGCCCCAAAGCACCATTTGATCTATTAATTTTAATTTCCCGTAGAATCTTGCAAGAAAAGGCCGTTTCATGGGTCAATATTTTATGGGACAAATTTGACTAGGACATGCAATATAAGGTACCAGCATGTGGAGGTGCCCTTAAGTCTCGTTCTCAGATCAAGAAAATTAAAAATATATCCTGCGGTTGGGTTATTGTCTGAATCAATTTGGTCGGTTAGCGTAAATGGTCAACCCTTGATCGAGTTTTATGAACCTTGCAGCTTCCATGTGACGTGAATGCCGCGTAATTGTAACACCGTGTGAAACCAAATTGTTTTTCAGAAACGAAGTTGGAAAAAACAGACATTTCTTCACGAGTAAAAAACTCCTATAAAACATTAAGGATCGTCACCGATCTCTTTCCGCGAATGGCTCATGAACTACTTTATTTGTCGAAAAAAGAAGACGACGACTGGCACATTTTCCAAAAGTCAAAAACTCTAATATTGTCAGAAACACCAGATAATAAAGCAGAATGTGTAAGACATATTGATAATATACAATAGACCAATAAGCACATAGAGACAAGAAGCTACAAAAGTCAAAGGAAAGGTCATGAAGTGTGATCTAATTCTGGAACTAATCGGGCACCCCCATGACTTGGTGATGTCTTGTCTGTATGAGATAGTGAACGAGGGGTGGTCCATTTAGATACACAAAATGAATCTTACACATACGTTCTTCTAAATTGATTAGTCATGCCCATGACATCTCTTCCCATCACCAATTACCTCTTATTAGGGCAAGTTCTTTCAAGATCCTGTTTTTTTTTTTTATATAATATCTTTTCTTTGTTGTTGTTGTTAGTGAAGTCTTCCTTTTCTAAGTTCATTGGAATATATCATTTTAAATAGATCATTTCTCTATCCTTTTTTTTTTCCTTTATATGGTAATATGAGTCTTTCCATCACTTATAACACGTTATTATCAATTCTCACACGCATGTACCATGTGAACCGATGATATGGCTTGTGACAAGATAAACAAAGACAAAAAGCTAGATTTTAGTAAAACAAACTTGGAACTGAGTGTTGAGATTATTTATCCACATGGACATCAACCTATAGCATCTCCTTTTACTAATGAATAGAGCTTGAATTATAGTCTATAATAGCTCCTTTTTGCCTTCCTCATCTAGCTTTGAACATCAGCTTTATTGCTTTATGAATTTACTTGGAATCTTAATTGATGAAATCTATACACGTTCATCAAAAGTGCACGATCTAAAAAGATTCATCAGTGCTATAGCCACAACCAAGAAGTACGTGTGATTTTTTTTTTTTTTCTGAAAATCAAACGACATTACAAGGCAACCATGCATTTAAGTACCATAAGAATTGTATTTAGATCCCACATAAAACTGAAAGCACACTAACATTCGGTAAGGACCGTTGACTGTGAATGCATTAAGGAGTAAATATATAACTTAATCCTAGCTAGGATCTTCCTAACTTTCTACATGGGTAGGTATTTACATGATCAGTGACTTAAGCATGATATTTGAGAGAGAGAGAGAGAGAGAGATCATAATTCAAAGTGAAGATCTACTCTCTTCATGATAATAATGATGAATACTAGTTATATAAAATTAAGAGGAATAGAATATGGTTTGGCCCAGTAGAGGCTTCAAAGGACTATGTAATACATCGGGAAGATTATAAGATGAGAGAGCACGCTTGCTAGAAAAAAAATCATTTTGTAGGGCAAAGATCTACCGATTATATCAAAGCTTGTTTAAATGGTTTTCCTTGGATAAAAGATTCTTCCTCAACACGTGATTTAATTATTTTAATCAGTCCAAGAGAGATAAACCAGGTAAACAGGAGGAAGAAGATTTGTGCTAAGCTTAGGTTCTATAATTAGGAGAATCATGGGTAGCTAAAGTCTAACCCAATTTAGCTTTTCAGATAATATCGAGTATACTATGATTATATATAATAAGATCCATTGCCTCATTCTTTGGCGAAACCCTAAAGCTAGATGCGCAATTAGTGCTAAACTAATCTAAGTTAATATACAAAAGGCTAACTTGATTAAGAAGGGTCCTTTTTATACAGGTAGAGAGATCAAGGGGGACGTTAGAAAACATAAAATAATGCCTTCCCTAGGACACCTAACTGTATGAAGCAATTAAAGCCACGTGTTACTATATATACTTGACGTTGTGTATAGTGTTTACCAAATGTTATGCTGCAAAGGAGATCAATGTTACAAATGGAGAAAGCATTTTATGAATTGAATACATCACATGCCATCAATCATGATTATCTTTCATTTGCCAAATATTGATTAGAGTCGTGATAGTTTGATATTCATCAATAGTTTTTCTCATGTTATATACGGCAACATCAATTTATTTAAAGGCCGTTGATTTTCTTCACCATATATATGAGAGTGGAATTTGGTTTTCATAAAAACTAGTAACTACTTCTAGGCTCATTCCCGGAGCAGCAAAGGTTCCAATATCTACTTTATATTAAACCTTATACATTTGCTCCTAATGTATCACTAATATGCATCTCGAAGTAATCATACGAAAAAAATATAAATGCTATGTACTCAACAAATGTCAACATACCACAACATGGCATGACTATAAATAAGACTTGATTTTGAAATGAAGGCAGGGAATTTGTATTTATGTCAATCATATCAAAGGATAATTTTATAAATGATCATTGAATTTTGGCTTAATGTGCAATTTCATTCCTGAATTTTCAATTTGTTCAATGTAGTTTTTGAACTTTTAATATGTGTCCAATCTAATTCCTAGACTATAAGAAGATGTTCAATGTCATTCTTGAATTTGAATTAATTAAAGAATAACATTTGATATTTTTATATAATTTAGGGACTAGATCGAATATTTACCAAAAGTTAAGAGTGCTCAATGATGGTGAGGCATAATTTGAGGGAGGTGAACTAGAAGATCATTTTGCCAATACTGCTCCATAGCAATGGCCGCGGTTCGACCTGGTCCAGGAGGAAGGTGGCAACGAGAATAACAGTCTTTACTAGGTCGACTGTGATTTTCTTGAGAAACTCTTCGTTGGATGAGGTGATGCCGGCCTTCTAAAAAATGCGAGCGTTGTAGAGTAGTATGACGTTGATGCCACAAGCCTACTGAACGAAATGGATCCCAACAGCGCAAAGAGCGTGTGACGAATGGATGGCGTTGGAGGGAGGACAAGAGATCCCACCACACGCCCTCCCCAGTGCTCCAGTTGATGTTCTCCTCCTCCTCCTTCATATAGACGTTGCAAGAACTCGTTGTAACTTTCCTTTTCTCCAAACTATACTTGACAATGGTTATTTTGCTTTCATGGTTGTCGTTATACTCTCCTTCTCTTAGTCCTTTGCCACAAGTCATTCTAGAAAATGTACATGGAATATGCACAATACGTGCATTGTCATTGATGTAGCATCAAATCCACCCAAAGAACACTTCTCAGTGGGAAGATCTTCGATGGTGATCTCCTTGTACATCAATAAGTATGTATTCAATAACAATATACTCACCACCTATTTTCACAGCAAAGTTGATTGCGTACCTCTGCACCTGCAACCTCATTGGAAGATCTTTGAGGTGTACATCGATGTGATCGGCCCTGTCCCAATGGTGAAGAAAACCTCATAGAAAGACACAAAGGCAATGCACATGGCCGTTGCCCACAGAGCTTTTTGCAGCCATGGTCGATGATGGTGAGGGACAGCCAAGTGAGGTGAGCAAGTAGATCATCTTGCTGGTGCTCCTTAACGACAATGGCCACCTGGTCAAAGGAGGAAGGTAGCAATAAGGATGAACACTATCTTCATCAAGTCGAGTGCAATGTTCGCAAGGAGCTTTTTTTCAGGTGAAGGTGGCCTTCTCAAAAATGCGAGGGGTGTAGATTAGTATGATGTCGATGCCAGAGACCTATTGGGCAAAGTGAATCCCATCGACGCAGAGGAGCATGTAGCAAACGGTGGGGACGGGTGGAGAAAGAGACCGTGCAACTAACCCTCCCACGAGCTCTGGTTGGTGTTCTATAGACGCAGCAAGAACTTAACGACAGTCATTTTGGTTTCATGATTGTCATTATACCATATTTTTTCTTAGTCCTTTACCATAAGTCTTTCTAAAAGATGTGCATGCAACATGCATGGTGAGTGCTCGGCATCTGCACGGCGCATGCACGAAGAATCATCATGGCCAGCAGCCCCAAATTCACCGAAAGAACATTCCTCATCGAGAAAATCTTTGAGGGTGATCGCATTGTATATCAATAAGTATGTCATGGATAGCACTATACTCACCACCTATTTCACAGTGACTCTAATTGAGCACCCTTGTGCGTGCAGCCTCAGCGGAAAGATCTGTGAGCTATACACCATTGTGATTGGCCCATCCCAATGGATAAAACACCACGCAGGAAAACACAGAGGGAATGCACATGGCCATGGCTCTCATGAGCTTCGTGTGCTCTGGTCGATAATGGTGTGGACATAGTCCAAGGGAGGTGAGCAAGAAGATCATCCTCGTTTCACATAGTTCCCTAAATTTGGCATTGTTCTTAACCTCGATTTTGTCCCAATTTTTCAATTGAAAAAAAAAAAAGACTAAAAATTTTAAACATAGTCCAGAAAATTGGAGATAGAGGATCTCTTAAAACGTTTGAGGAAAGCTGTAATGAGAAAGTTGTGAACTTAAGAGAACATAACTAGGTGCTTTCTTGCGTGTGACAAGATTAGTGTAAGGTCGTTGAGGTGTGTAAGCAAACTTTGCTAGGCGCAAAACGTGCGATGATGAGCACGTGTTCGTCGTCCAGCAATTATTATCACGGGCGATGTACTCAAGGGGATTTATGGGGTCAAAATGATTCAAGATTACGAGAGGCTTGTAGAACAAAGTTACGTGCGCGGATCTTTGTTGATGAGTGATTTTTGGAATTCAGTCACTGTTTTAGAAGGCTATTGAGACTGAAGCAACGCACTCAAATCACTTCTTCAGTGTTGGGACAACTGACAATTTTGAAGATCCAATAACTTTTACCAACAACAGTACAGGTTAAATGGTATTTATAAGGAAAAAAAATCTCTATACCCACGTTGCTTTTCAAAATGGGATTTTCTGTTAAGTCAACGGGTTCTCTCTAGCACGAGTTACATCTCACATCGATGGAGATCTTCGTTCCCACGCGATGCTCTCTCTCGCGTTTCAACTAATTCAAGATATATGCATCAAAGGCCTAGGAGGACAGGAACTGGCATGACGTCAGAAGAGTAGAGGATCCACAACTATCTGGTAAAGACGTTCGTTTTAAGGATCACTATTGTGTTTATGTAGACCGTTAGAAAAAGATCAACAAATCAATATAATCCTATATGACTGGGTTGTCACAGCCATCGTCTGACAAAGATTCACATGAGACACACATGATCAATTAACTTATCAAACCAAGTCCAGATAAAAACCTTCCCTACCCACGTCTTCAAAAAGGAAATTTTGGTCACTCAAAATGCACAAAAAATAAAAGAGAGGCCACTTGAGCCAGAGTACCATCGAGTCGATCTCATCCTTCCTTCAGGCTCAGGGAATTGACATATACAACGAATAGAAAATAAAATGCTTTGTGAATCGTCTCACTCTTCCGTCCATGCTTCCTGGTGGAAATGGTCGGCTTCCTGGTGGAAACAGTCGCCTTCACAAGTTCACGAGTCGCGAGAAAATGCATCATCAGTTATGAACAAAATTCAGATGCACAAGGTTCTCTTAAATTGGACAATGATATGGTAGTTGGTTAAATCCAACCAAAGGTTAAATCCAACCGAAATGTCCCATATAAAACCTCACGGAGGTGTCCGGAGGAGACTGAGTCCTTGCCCAAAGGCCCAGTCCTTGTCCCTGAACTAATTTTTCTTGTACAATAACCTCAAACCTACCATTATATGGCTCAACTTTCTGAAGGATAAGAGCACTCTCTGGCTCAAGCTAACGACCTATATAATCTGGGTTCATTGAGCTACTTCAGTACCTTGATCGGCTTCTTACCCTGCAAAAACAAGCTACTTCCTATAAATCTGCCAGACACCAAAAATCCAGCTACAAGTCGATACATAGGATAAGATGATGAATTCTATTGAAAGTGCAATAAATAAAAAGGTCAATTGGCATTAAAGCTATACCTTGGAGATCGAGACACAGATCGAGAGCGAGAGCGGGTACGAGATGGAGAACGAGACCAGGAACGTGAAGGGGAACGTGAATGAGAGCGTGAACGAGATCGAGAGTAATATCTTCGGGAACTCCTGCTTCTACTAGGACTTCTACTGCGCCTATACCTTCTGCAATACAACACATAAGGATGTCAAACCACAATAATTTTACTTGTTATGCATCAACTTCTATGACAGCCATCTCATTCTCATGATTATCCTTAGAAAAACCACTGTCACCCACTTCATTGCTGGTTTTAGATGATCCAAAGTCATAATGACAACTGATGATAGACAGAATGAAATTCGATACTTAACAAAATGAGTGATTGAATTTTAGGTTCATTCTCCAGGGAAAAGACCAGCCTTGGGTAAATCAAGACATTGTCCAAAAGAAACTTAATTTTATGGTTAAAATAAAACTCCTCTAATTCTGTAACACATTAGTAATATGGCAAACACAAAAAGCACAGGAAAACAGATATATACCTTCTTTCTCATGAAAATGAAATAACTACTAGCAGTAAAATAAATGCTGTCCCATGTAAGTTTTCACATTATTGAAAGTTCTTTGTTGACAAAAGACCAACCAAAAAACACTTCTTTGTTTAACTATATAAGCACTTGACCAAAGCTGGACTATGTTATGGCAATCAAGAAAGAAGAATCTGCAATGAAAAAGCATTTGGCCTTGGTACCCCGAGAAAAAGCTGAAAGACAACTCCACCCCCAACCCATTAGCCTAGTCACATACTGTCAGTCAACTTTCAGTATGGGTAACTATTGGGGTTCAGTAACTAACCATACAAGACTTAAACAAAAATAGAAATGGTTTGCTATCATGAAAAGCATTCTACCATACCTTGGAGGGGAACGACTGTAGCTTCTGCTGCGGCTCCGATGTCTGTAGCGACTTAATCGGTTTGTCTCTGCTATCTTTTCCAGTCTCTGTCGCTCCTGTTCCCGTTTCTTTGCCATTTCAGCAGCAGTATCTTTCTTAACTGCAAGACAATCAGTCGTAAGTACAAAAGAAGACAGCTAGGGCCTGTTCGGTTGAAGAAAACCAGATTCTGTCCACATTTTTATCTGAAACTGAAGACGACACTGAAAATACATTTTATCACAAGCTAAAACCTGTTCACAAAAGAAAATGAGAAATACTGTTCACTTTCATATGACAAGAAAGAAAGTCTTCAAAATTTTTACTCTGAAGGAGGATGCGGTTTACTTTTCAGTGTTGAACATGCTTCTAATCTCTAAAAACCCATACAATATGTAGCCAATTTTATATTCAGTTGAAAATTCTATTTTCATGAACCAAACACATTCCCAAGGAAACAAAAAGCCTAAAGCTAGAAAACAATTTCTGTTTTCACTTGAAATGAACTGAAATCAACATATGCATTTGTGTGAGAGAGAGAGAGAGAGAGAACAGTAGCAGAAACAAAAAGTTTGAACTTTCTTGCTGTATCATGGGCCATACTTTGCTTGTTCAGCTGTTTACTCATTATCCTCTTCAATCGCTCTTGAGGAGTTTCCCTTTTCTCTCCTTGTTTTGATGGCCCACCAGACGTTCCTTTTGTTAACTTTGCTAAAGCCGAAGAAGTGCTGCAAAAAGTATAGTGGACAAAGTCCAAAGAAGAGTCTCAGTGCATGTGGTTAACCCTTTCGTCTGCACATGCATACTCATCACATGACATCAGGAAGTACAACAGGTTACAAATCCAATCATGTACCTCGCTGATGGTTTCTGTTTAGCATTCTTTTCCTTGTCAAGGGACACACCAGATGCAGGATCTACATGCAGGGCTTCAAGTATGTGACTGGATAACGGCCTGCAACACGGAGAGGTGTTAGGAATACCGATATTACATCACTGATTTAACCAAGCACATTATACGAGTCCAGTTTCAGGGGAAATATGAGCTTCAGAAAGGAAGCTTCCTTCCCTTTCCCTCTTTGCATTAGGCCAATAATACTAGGCCTGATCTATTCTAGATCACAAAGGTTTGCCTCAGGTAACAAAATGGGGGGGTAAGCTGCAGCAGTAAACACTGTCCAATCTATCTTTGCAAGAATTAAAGGTCCAGTGCTCCGACCGGTTCAGCACATCAGCTTGAGATGGAGGAGATGATGGTGGAGAAAGTCCTTCAAGCTTTGGTCCCCCTGAATCACCAGAGCCCCCAAATTCAGTAATATACTCTATCTTAGAAGTTTTTGGCTTGCTCCTGTGACCATCATTAGCGTGTGATCCACGACCATAACGCCTGGAGAATGATGGTGAATATGATGGTGACCTCGATCTGGATCTGCATAAGGAAGAAAATGAAACAGAATTTACCAAAATCTTTAGATAGGAAGTTAACTTAACAGTGGTGGACCTTCCAGAGAATGATTACATACCTTCGAGAACGGGGATAAGCATCATAAGTGGGACTTCGTCTAGTCTCCCTATAAATTAAGACAAAGCAGCATTAGATGCTAGATTACATGACAGAGATCCACTCTGTAGAAAGAAAAGAACTGAAGTCGCCTATATAAACCATTCTCTCACTATGACAGAACCAGTCAGTGATATATAAAACAATGTTCTCAAACACATGCACAACTGCCTTCTTTTCCTGGATTGCATTTGTAGCAAATGGACATCTTAAATTTTCTTCCACAAGACACTTGACTAAAATACCTTACCGGTAGGGATCATGATGAAGAACTCGGGTCCCTGTTACACGCGCAGCTTCCCTTTCCTTCTCCCTTTCAATCTGAGAAGCCTTCCTCCTCTCCTTTCGACTGAGCTTTCTCTAAAAGTTCCAAAGAATGCAATTAGCAACTTCATCCAATCACTATTTATTACAACGTGAGAATCTCCACTCAATCCACATTTGAAGTCAACTTACAATTGCAGGATCGCCTTTGATGACTTCCTTTTGCCTTTTCTCTTCCTCTTTAGCTTTTTTATCCATATGGACAAGCCAGCCATACCTTTTCACTCCAAATTCTTTTGCAATTGCATCCATACCTTCATCATTACTATCATCACTGTTAAAATCTTCATCTACATCTTCCTCCTCATCATCCTCCTCATCATCATCATCGCCATCTGAATAAGCATTTTCCTCCTTCCCATCCATGTCATAAGAGAATCCCACCTGTGAATAGGAGCCCTTGCTTGCAGGAGGCTGTGGCTGCTGAGTTCTGCTAGAAACAGAAGTAGAAAGACTCTAAACCAAGGCTGCCCAACATAAGCCAGTAAAGGGAATGCCAGAATAAAACATAATACATACAACTAAAGAAAATCTCTCACCTGGTCTGGATAGATCTAAAAAGGAAAAGAACAATAAAGATATCTCAACATATATGCAACAAATTTTCAAGAATTTCTGACCTGTCAGATGCAAATAAAGCTGTAGTTTTTGCTTCCATTTCTTGACTCACATGTTGCAAACCCTCCACATCAGTTACTGTTAAGATGAAAGATAGATTGTAAAGATAACAAGAAATGAAGAGCCATAGAACTGACAACAATATTAATTAAGCACTATCATGTCTTGCGCTCATACTAAGAGAAATGAAAAAAGTGCACATCAAAGGTTGAACAAATTCAAAGCGTCATATTCAAAAAAGTACCGACATCCTCTACGTCGATGCTTAATTAAATCCCGATAACGCTCAAAATTAACAAACTCCTCTAGTTCTTCCTCTTCTTCGGACTTTTCCTTAATCCGAGAGTGCTTCGACTCCCGAATAAAATCAAGCAGTGCACGTCCATCAAATCTGCAGATGAAGAGCAAAAGGTATTAAGGTCCAAAATGGTACGTAAGAACAAGTTGAGACTGACATGAGAAAAATAGTTGCTTTTTATTGCAGAGAGAATGAGAATGTAAAAAATTTAAACACAGATTATTACCTGTCAATTAGAATATCCTCTTTCCCATTCCATGGTATCCTAGAAAAGAAATTGAAAATTAAGTCACCTTCATATCAGAGTAAAATTAAGCAATTACATGAGAAGTTGCAAAAATTGGACATGGAAATGAGGAACATCAATAACACATTACAAGTTCATCAGCATTCCCAATGCCAAGAGTTCAGACCAAGTTTCTAATCCATGCAAAAAGCAAGTCAATCTTTGTGCATGATTTCAAAAAATAAAGTATCCTCATATGAGATGTTGTACTGACAATTGATTTTGCACCAGAAAGATAGTTTCTTCCATGATTCAGTCCATATTATACAAGCTCTTAAAATGGACACCCAATGCATAATTGCCTCCAATGATATCTTCCTTGTAGATTTCCCATACAATATTTGTCTAAATAGAAAAAATTTCACTCCACTATGAAATCTCAAGTTCCAATCATGTTACATCGAACAAGGCTAAATATCTCAGACAGGCCTTTTTCCAACTTCATGGCAACAAAACAAAACAGAGGAGAATTTCACCTCACACATCAACTATATCTAGAGACAGCATATAGCAACCTCCAACTCGTCCAATAGTATTCAACCTCGTAACTTGCAATCTTAGTCGCCCAAAGGAATGTATCTCATCCCATGACGTATAAAGGTTGCCAACTTTTCACACTCTAGAAAAAGACTATCTACACAATCTGCTTTGCACACCAACCTCATTCGTCTAATAAGAACATCCCCATTGCCAGGCAATTCATCAGAAGCTAAAACGCATATTTTTCAAATCCGCAACAAAGCCTATGCATCTATTTCCCAATCCGGGTACACCACACAAGCAGCAAAATCACAACGGAGGCTGAAAATTCAACAGCTTGACAATGTTACAGTCAGCGGAGACAGCAGATACTAAACTCAACACAACGCCACGCAGCCCTTTTCAAAATTTCAGCTCCCGAATGAAATCCCGAGTCCAAAACTCAACTCTTATCAATCCCAACCCGAAAACTCCTAATTCCTCGAGATCGCAACCCGAAACCACGCATCATCGTAAAACACGGTCGAACCACGAAAAAGGGAAAAAAAACAAAAAACAGGACCGAGAACAGCCACGAGCATTTCGGGAAAAATGAAAAGAGACAGAGGCAGAGCGGGCGGCCGTACAATCCCTGCTGGTCCTGGGCAGCCTGGTAGAGCCCATCGTCGCGGTACATGCGGCACCGCGAGCCGACGGCCTGGATCGACTGCTGCGGGTCGCCGCGCCTCTTGGCCAAGAACACGGCCCGCCGCTGGGCCCTCTTGCGAGCCGCGTCCATCATGTCGTGCACCTTCTTCTCCGATCTCCGCGCCTCATGCCACATCTTCTCCTACTCCCCCCCGATCGATTTCCCACTCAATTTTTCCTCTCGAAGAACTCGAAACCCTAAGCGCGATTGCGCGCAGTAGAGAGAGAGAGAGAGGAGAGAGAGAGAGAGCGAGAGAGGGAAGCGCCTTCTGTGGTGGCACGTCGATGATGGCTCTGTAGTCTCTCTCTCTCTCTATTGGGCAGGTGCAGCAGCGCCCAGGCGTCCTCGCGTGCTCCCGCGATCTGCGCCGTCCACGTCAGCGCACGGCGGAGGCGACCTTGTTGTTGACGTTGATCTTGCCCCATTGACAAAGTTTGGGACAAATTTTCGATTAGCCCCCCTCAATTGTGTGATCCCCCAAAGTTTCATATGACCATATAATTTAACCCATCCTGATATATAAAGTGTTTTCTCGATTATGGTCTCTGGCCTATGCTCTTCATAGCGATTTCACGTGTGATGGGCCTGCAATGGAGGTGCACCCGATCTATAAGTTTTTGAAAGCGTGGTTTGAAATTTGAATTGGGTCCAAGCATGTTGAAGAAAAGAGAAGGGCTAAGGATGTGCTCACATGTGGGATTAAGTCGCTTTGAGACTCGACCTCATGAGTTTCGTCGCCCTTTCATTTGTAGTATAGTGAATCGTTGTTCTCTTGCATGTCAAGCCTAAACTAGAAGTTGAATCCTAAATTTAATCGTATACCAATCGAATGATGAACTTGTGGTTTTGATTCTTAAAAATTCCCATGCTAGCGTTTTACTTTTTGCCATAGGCTGATCATAAATTTGCAAATCTCTCTTAAATCAATATCAAGATATACATTCGAATCTCGGTTATTTAATATATTAATTTATCTATTTGATCTTATATAAAATATTATCTATGCGGTACCCAGACTAGGAATACGTGAGTTTATTAGAATTCTCCCGAGTTGGACTTAAAAATATGGGGACAACAAATTTTGGTGCAAATAAAAAGATGTTAATACTGACAGAAAAATTACGTGTAAAATTGATGGCTAATCTTTTGAAGTAGAAACATGGGGACGATACATTCTTAGATTCATAAGGAAGATAGGAAAGTCAGAAATTCATCCTTTCCTTTTACTACTCAAATGGCACTAAAGAGATTCGTGGAAGGAAATAGAGAAAACTTGCTGCTGTCGATGTCATCTGATAGTGTCTCGTTCATTCAAGTAAACGAGCTGCAAAAAGTTTCTTCCTTATCAAATGTAGCTGGGCTGCAACTTTGTCGATGTTCATGCGTCCGCTAGGCTCCTCGACGGAGCAAGCAAGTCCAATACGATATACTGTTTCCAAACATTTTTGAAATATGCAGTTCCTTTCGGAAAGCGAATCATGGGAACTGTCGTGCCTCTCTCCTTGGTGAAGCAACACGGGATCAGTAATTGCTATAGCTTGTTCGGGCAGAGCTTCAGCAACATAATTGTGAAGATTCAAATTGTCTCTGAATATGTCACTAGTAGGATTTAATCCCGTGAACATCTCTAATAAGAGGATGCCATAACTGTAGACATCGCCTTCTTTTGAAACCTCACTTCCGTTAGCATATTCTGCAATTTACACATGCTTAGCTTGAGAAATGTCAAAAACAAAAAATTTGTTGAAGAATTGGGGAAAAAAAAACACTAGTCTTTAGAGAGAGAGAGATGCTTACCTGGGGCAGCATAACCAACTGTTCCTCTTAAACTAGCAGAACTCATGTTTGCTGTAGTGCCTGGGGCAGCATAACCAACTGTTCCTCTTAAACTAGCAGAACTCATGTTTGCTGTAGTGTCAAACGTGGATTTGACGACAATTTTTGCCAACCCAAAGTCACCAATATGTCCAACCATGTCAGCATCTAGAAGGACATTACTTGGCTTTAGATCACAATGAATTATCGGGCTTTGGCATTGATTATGGAGATAATCCAATGCAGAAGCAACATCGATAGAAATGTTTATTCTTTGGGTGAGACTCAATTTCCTTGACTGCCCATTTGCATCATTTGGAATTGGATCCGGTTGCAACCACTTTTCTAGGCTACCATTGACCATGAACTCATAAACTAAAGCCTTAAACTCATCTCCATTATAATCGATGCTCGAGCATGCCGTCAAGACTTTCACAAGATTTCGGTGCTTTATGTGTTTTGAAACCTCGCATTCTGTTTTGAAGCTCTTGAGAGCACCATGTCGTGTTAAATTAAGCACCTTGATCGCAATGACATTTTCATTTGCTTGGAGTAGCCCCTTGTAGACCGACCCAAAGCTTCCCACCCCGATTAGATTAGTAGAAGAGAAACCTTGGGTTGCTTTTAAAAGAGTTCCATAAGGCAAATTCAACAATGAATCATTTAAAGAGCTTGAAATCGGCTCGTTACTTTTCTTCTTCCACCGACACAGATATAGGAAAGTGAGAACCAGAGGTATTCCAAGAAGACCAAAAACAATGGCAGTGATAAGTTTCAATTCATGGACTCTACTTTTGGAGTTTTGAGAGGTGCAATCAGGGAGCTTGAATTCAGGCACCCCTCCACAGAGATTTTCATTTCCGACGACAAAAGTCGCACTCACATTCCTAAAAACTCCTTCAGTTGGTAGTGGGCCTTCCAAATAATTGAAAGATAAATTCAGCTTTTCCAAAAACTGAAATGCCCCTAAGAACTTTGGAATTTCACCATGAAAATTGTTGGTGGAGAGATCTAATTCCTCAATGCTTTTTAATGAGCTAATTGATTGAGGAATGGGCCCATGGAAGAGGTTATCTTGCATTTTTAGTACCGTCAACGCATCACAATTGCTTAGACTGCTTGGAATTTCACTGTCTAGAATATTTCCAGAGACATCCAATTGGTCCAAATGTTTCAAGTTTCCTATTTCCGTCGGAAGGACTCCAGTCAAATGGTTCCCAGACAAATTCAAATAGATGAGGCTCCCAGCCGTGGGAAATATGACTGGACCACTGAGATTGTTACTAGAAAGATCTAAGTCCATCAAGAACTGATACTTACGCAGGTATGTAGGAATTGACCCTTCAAAGTTATTATAGGCAAGATCTAAAAGGAGCAAACTCTGTAGATTTTGCAAAGAGGACGGAATTATGCCGGATAGATTGTTGCCTAATAATTTCACTTTTGCAAGATTTGAAAGGTTCCCTAAATCTGATGGGATTGAACCTGAGAGAAGGTTGTCTTGCATATCTAATCTTTGCAAGTTCACAAGATTACCAATCTCTCTTGGAATTACACCCCATATCAGATTCTGGCCTACTTGCAGGATTGTCAGATTTTCGGAGAAATTACCGATGCATACAGGCAATGTCCCACCAAATCTGTTAACATGCATCCGCAACGTCACCAAGTTAGTGGCATTTGTTAGCGAACAAATGAAGCTCAATTCATCTGCATCAAACCCACCACTCCCAAGATAATTATTATGTAAGGTAACAAGCCAAAGATTACGGAGATTCGCTAATGAAGGGACTTTCCCGGAGAGCTCATTGCCTCCAAATTGGAGCGCTCTTAGATTCGTGGCATTGGATATCGACAAAGGAATTGATCCAGAGAACTGGTTCAAAGCAATGGTCAAAGCATCAAGGTTTGGGAGAGTGAATCCTATATCTTCAGGAAGATTGCCGTGGATCTGGTTTTGACCTACATCGATTTGATTCAGTGAAGACAAATTGAAGACCGGAGGCGGAATGGTACCTGAAAGCCAGTTAATTCCCAAGGAGAGCACAATTAGTTTGGTTAGTTGACCTAAAGATTGGGGAATAATCCCACTCAAACCATTTCGGAAACAATAAATCAGCTCCAAAGATGATATGTTCCCTATGGATGAAGGGATATTGCCTGTTAATAGGTTCGCGGTAAAGTCGACCCCTTGAAGATTTGACAAGGAGCCTAGCTCAACTGGAATTCCTCCAACCAATTGATTGTACCCGAGCTGAAGATCCACAAGGTTTGAGCAACCTGATATATTCCTGGGAATCCTGCCTGTCAATGAATTATTGAACAAAAACAAAAGTCGGAGTCGACTTAGCTGGCTAATTTGTGGAGGGATTTCAAGGCCAAAGCTATTGTTTTCGAGTCTCAGTTCTCTTAAGAAGCTGAGGTTCCCGATGTGAGGTGAGATGGGTCCCGATAGTCCTTGGGAATGGAGGTCCAGTACTGTGACTCTATAGTGTCGATGACCGCACCTAACCCCATTCCATCGGCAAACGTCGATGCTGTTGTTCCACGAGTTAAGCGACTCAAAAGGGTCACTATTTATTTCGGCCTTGAATGCAAGCAATGCAAGCCTGTCTGTATCGTTAATGGTAGAGATGACTCTGCCGAAGCACAACATGAGAAGGGCAGTGACAAGAAGACAAGAACAACGAATATGTGCACAACGGAGACACAAATGTCCCATTCTATGAGCATTTATTGAGTACTAATTTGCTAAGGGAGGCCAAGAAGGAATAACTGAAGTGAATACATCGGTTAAACAGCTTGAGCTATTTATTGAACAGCCTCGTAGAAAAGATGGTACTTCAATGCTAAGTCTTGTGTCAATACTTCCACCCTCTTTTTTTCTAAACTAAAAGCCAAAAAGACATGCTTGGGAGCACACTATTCATACTCGACTCTCGTCAACAACACCTTTTTGCATGTTAAAATAACACAAAGCAAGCCATCCCCACTGTACGAAGTCAGTAGAGATCGGCAATTCCGGTTGCTGACGGGACCATTGATTGACCTAACCTATACGGCAACCATTGGACACGTTAAACACATTATTTTCCAAAGTTCCCACGGTGAGTTTGATTAGAGGTGATACCTGGTTTGGTGCCCTTGTCAGAATTTTTTTTTTTTTTAGGTCGGTCCCTTGGCGGAGTTAGGCAGCAGGAAAAGGCAGTAAGACACGTTATTTGGTGCTTCATTTAATTTTTTCCATTATGTAGCAAGGCTTGTTGAGCCCCCCCACCCCATCTTCAATTCACTGTTAATCAATTTTTCTTGCTTCCGAAGCTACCGACATCAAATATAAAAAGAAGACAGACAGAATGGGAAGGGTTGGCATTGTTAAGAGTCTTAGCTCTCAATTGATTCCTAAGAGGATCAGAAGAACTTTTTTGGCTACTATTTTTACTAAGAATCCTGTTTTTAGATTGAATTCTAATAAATTTTTGGAAATTTATATTTATCTATATAAAGAAGAAATTATGTAACAAAGGGCATTCTTACGTGTACAAATGGTATTTCAAATTTGGAACGAGCATGAAGAAATTAACTATTGACCTATTATGGAATCATTGGACACTTCAAACACATTATTTTTCATGTTCCCACAGTGAATTGGACCCAAGTTAACATTTGTGGAAAGTTATCTTCTAAGTTATTGTTCCCCAAAACATCCTCGACAACCAATTGACCTTTCCATCTTGTAATTACGATTGACAGTTCATGTCATCAACTTTAATATTAATAATTTGTGTCATTTTCCGGTGATTGTGAAAGTGTTCTTGCTTTTTTATATTTGTGTCATTTTCAAATTAGCTTTGTTGTGTCGTATAGGACATTTATCAATAAATCTATGACTTGTTCAAAGTTCATCCTCGTTATGAATTGCCACCCCATCTCTATAAGTGGCACAATTTGTGGAGAGAATGATTTTGATAATTGTAACATTATTCTATGTTAAATGTCTTATTTGAGTTACCCCACTCTGTCTTCAATTCACTGTTAATCAGTTTTTCTCGCCTCCAAAGCTACCAGCATCAACACAAAAAGAAGACAAATAGAATTTGAAGGATGGCACTGTTAAGAATCTTAGCTCTCAATTTCTTCCCAAGAGGATTGGAAGATCTTTCTTTGCTATTGTTTTACAAAGAATCCTGTTTTTGGATTGAATTCGAATAAATCCTTTGGAAATTTATATTTATCCATATGAAGAAGAAATTATGTAACGAAGGGCATTCTTATTTGTACAAATGGTATTTTAAATTCGAAACGAGCATGAAGAAATTAACGATTGACCTAAGATGAAACCATTGGACACTCCAAACACATTATTTTCCATGTTCCCATGGTGGATTTGAACCCATATCAATATTTGTGGAAAGTTATCTTTTAAGTCCTTGCTCCGTGAAACGTCCTCGACAACAAACTCACTTTTCCAACTTGTAATTACGATTGATAGTTCATGTCATCAAATTTAATATTAACAATTTGCATCATTTTTCATTGATTGCGAAAGTATTTTTGCTTTTTGGTTTCATTTTCAAACTTGCTCTGTCGTGTCATATAAGGCTTTTCTTGATAAATCTTTGACTTGTTTGGAGTTCATCCTTGTTATGAATTGCCACCCCATCTCTATAAGTGGAACAATTTGCGGAGAGAATGATTTTGATGATTGCAACATCATTCTATGTTAAATGCCTTATTTAAGTTAACCCCACCCTGTCTCAATTCACTGTTAATCAGTTTTTCTTGCCTTTGAAGCTACCAGCACCAAAGATATAAAGAAGTCATATATAATTTAAAGGGATGGCATTGTTAAGAATCTTAGTTCTCAATTGATTCCTAAGAGGATTGAAAAATCTTTCTTGCTACTATTTTTACTAAGAATCTTGTTGTTGGATTGTATTCTTATAAATCCTTTGCAAATTAATGTTTATTTGTATAAAGAAGAAATTATGTAGCGAAGGACGTTCTTACTTGTAAAATTGGTACTTCAAATTTGGAATGAGCATGAAGAAATTAATGATTGACCTACCATTGAACTATGGACACTCCCAACACATTATTCTCCATGTTCCCATGATGAATTTGAACCCAAGTCATATTTCTGTGGAAAGGTATCTTTTAAGTCCTTGTCCCGTGGAACATTCTCGACAACAAATTGACTTTTTCCATCCTGTAATTATGATTGACAGTTCATGTCATCAAATTTAATCTTAATTATTTGTCATTTTTAAGTGATTGCAAAAGTGTTTTTGCTTTTTTGAATTTATGTCATATTCAATTTAGCTCTGTTCATGTCATATAGGACTTTTCTGTATAAATCTCTAGCTTGTTCAAAGTTCATCCTTGTTATGAATTGCCACCCATATCTATAAGTGGGACAATTTGTGGAGAAAATGATTTTGATGATTGCAACATCATTCTATGCCAAATGCCTTATTTAAGTTACAAAGAAGAAGAATAAGGAGGATTAAGACAAAAGTTTTTTTTTTTTTTTTTTGGGGGGTGGTCGGTCGACTAAGACAAAAGTTGATCAGCATAACTTCTACCAAATGTGATTTCGTCGCACATGTGGGGATGACGGCAGTGGTAACAACAGCAACGGCATGGTAGTGGTGGATTTTATTTTTTTTGTTTCCATAATTTTATGGCGGTAGAGAAGTGGAATTGCTATATCGATACTAGGAATTACTAGGGAACTCAATTCAACATTTACTGATGTATCCAATTTTACAAGTAATCCAATTCCAGATTCGAACTTCTTTCCAAACACGATGAACTTGTATTAGAATTTCTATCCATCAACTATTCTCATTCCACATGAAAAACCAAGCAAGGCTTTTGAGTGATGTCGGAGCTAGCCACACTAGCGACCGATTTAGTAATTTTAGTACGTTGAATAATATGAGTCTCATGTAGGGTTTACATGATGTAACAAATCATAGTTGTTGGGTTTTATGCTCGAGGTGCACCCAATAGTTTTCTTGCACTACAGGCTGGGATGAGATCCTTCACATGAATTCATGAAATTTGTCAAAATTAAATATTCTAAGATGCTAAATAAATGGGTCATATCCAATTTCAACCACACAAGTTTAGGGGAGAGAGCTTATTAACTTAATATGTCTTAAGATCGTTTTGCATCAACGCCCTGGCCATTTCTCTAAGCAATCGATTCAGGGGCTTTCATCAATTGAAACTGTAATGGTGTGATTTCTTCTTAAATTGATGTTGAGGTCATTCCCCTTTTCTTTGTTTCATAGCATGTTTGGGGAATGGGCTACTACAACCCGTTTGATGTAGCTGTTGTTGAAGGGTGGCCATGTTACGTTTAGTTGTGCTCTGAAGCGTGTCATAATATACATGCTTAGTGACATATTTTAATTTAATTGTAACACTTCAAAATAGGTAAGGTAGCCTCCAAAAAAATGTTATAAACTTATGTAATTTTGGAGGAGCTACAATTATAAGATATTTGCTCAACATGTCATGAAAGTTACAGAAACCTTATTTATAGCTATGCTATTGTGGTAAAGTTATACCAAAAACCCTCTAAACACTTACTCAGTTAACTTTTATATCAAAATTTATATATTTATTTTCGATTTGTCAAAGATTGGTATATAATTGCCTCTAAATAAGTGATCATTTGAATTATTATGTCCAATGATCCCTCATAGTTGGTAAATATTTGTAGCCTTAGGGTCAGAGATTCTCTAAATTTGAAAGGTAAAATTACATTTAAAATGTATGCCATCTTTTCTTTTCTTTTGGTTGAAAATGTATTCCATCTTAGGAAATACATATCAATACCTTTGATTTTAAGGGGCGACATGTTTTTGTCTTTTCCTTTTCCTTCATCTCGTGTCATTTTCTTTTTTTTCCCTTCTCCTTTATCCCCAGGTAACTTCTCCACGGAGGGTGACTCGTCGTCAGTCCACATTTGTTGCAGGCAGCAACAGGTGGTGGATGAAAGGAATAATGTGAAAGTGTAGAATTTCTTCCCCTGCCAGTACTTGTTAAAAATCCACACAAGTTGTACAAAGACAACTAGAGTTTGCAAAAATATTTCATACACTCCTCATGTGGCAAGTTTCATTCCATTTAAGGTTCTTATAGAAATGTGACTAATGGATGCCCTCATTACTGTAATTTTTATCTATTCACATTGAATATTTGGATTATTCGTTATTTATTTACTCTAAAAACATTATATAAGGGGTAATTTTTTTTTATTCATTGTGTACTTATACCAACATAAGTCTCATGACACATTGGAGAAACATATTTCATCAGTTCCACACATTGGAGCGACCACTGTTCTTGAAAAAGAGTTGATTTCTTACAATTGCGAATTGCCTATTGACTTGAGATATTAGTATTGACTTATTTATCACTTGGAACTCCAATTATTTTATGAAAAAATTTATGTGTGAAACCATTATCCTCATTGTTCATAGATTACTTAGGAAAATTAGTCAAACGAAAAATCTTTCATAATCAAAGGAAAACTTATGTTTCAATTCGGAACAATAATTTTCCCTTTAAAAAATTAGAAATCATTTTCCATGGTACGACTAGACATTAGCACTTGAATAAGAGAACTCGGCGCATTGACATAGGAATCCCAATACTCGTGTCCAAGTCCTTGGTAGCTGGGCTTGGGTCCTAAAGGTCGATCCTAGGAACTTAGAGCCCGTGCCAAGATACTTGGTAGCTATGCTCGAGATTCTAATGCTTGTGCCGAGTACCCAAAGGCCATGCTCAGGAATTTGGCTCTTAGGCCCATGTCCATCAAGGCTGAGAGTCAGGACTGGTTCCTTCGTATCTAGGCCTGGGTCCATCAGCATTTCCAAAGCCAAGAGTTCAGACCAAGTTTCTAATCCATGCAAAAAGCAAGTCAACGCCTGTGCATAATTTCAAAAAAATACGGTACCTCCCTCATAAGAGACGTTGTACTGACAATTCATTTTGCACCAGAAAGATAATTTCTTCCATGATTCAGTCTATATTATACAGCCTCTTAAAATGGACACCCAATGCATAATTGCCTCTAATGATATCTTCTTTGTAGATTTCCCATACAATATTTGTCTAAATAGAAAAATTACACTCCACCATGGAATCTCAAGTTCCAATCATGTTACATCGAACAAGGCTAATTATTTCAGACAGGCCTTTTTCCAACTTCACGGCAACACAACAATGTAGAGGAGAATTTCACCTCACACATCAACTACATCTAGAGACAGCATATAGCAACCTTCAACTCGTCCAATAGCATTCAACCTCGTAACTTGCAATCTTAGTTGCCCAAAGGAGTGTATCTCATCCCATGATGTATAAAGGTTGCCAACTTTTCACACTCTAGAAAAAGGCCGTTTCACAATCTGCTTTGCACACCAACCTCATTCATCTAATAAGAACATCCCCATCGCCAGGCAATTCATCAGAAGCTAAAATGTATATTTTTCGAATCTGCAACAAAACCTATGGACCTATTTCACAATCTGGGTACACCACACAAGCAGCGAAATCACAACGGAGGCCGAAAATTTAACAGCTTGATGATGTTACAGTCGGCGGAGACAGCAGATGCTAAACTGAACACAACGCCACGCTGCCCTTTTCAAAATTTCAGTTCCCGAAGGAAACCCCGAGTCCAGAACTCAAACACTCATCACCCAACCAGAAAACTATTAATTCCTCGAAAAACCACGTATCATCCTAAATCTACGGTCGAACCACGAAAAAGGGAAAAAAAAAAGATAAAAACGAAGAACAGCCACGAGCATTTCGGAAAAAATGAAATGGAGACAGAGACAGAGCGGGCAGCCGCCGTACAATCCTTGCTGGTCCTGGGTGGCTTGGTAGAGGCCGTCATCGTGGTACACGCGGCACCGCAAGCCGATGGCCTGGATCGACTGCTGCGGGTTGCCGCACCTCTTGGCCAGGAACACGGCCTGCCGCTGGGCCCTCTTGCGAGCCGCCTTCATCATGTCGTGCACCTTCTTCTCCGATCTCCGCGCCTCATGCCACATCTTCTCCTACTCCCCCCCGATCGATTTCCCACTCAATTTTTCCTCTCGAAGAACTCGAAACCCTAAGCGCGATTGCGCGCAGTAGAGAGAGAAAGAGAGGAGCGAGAGAGAGCGAGAGAGGGAAGCGCCTTCTGTGGTGGCACGTCGATGATGGCTCTGTAGTCTCTCTCTCTCTCTCTATTGGGCAGGTGCAGCAGCGCCCAGGCGTCCTCGCGTGCTCCCGCGATCTGCGCCGTCCACGTCAGCGCACGGCGGAGGCGACCTTGTTGTTGACGTTGATCTTGCCCCATTGACAAAGTTTGGGACAAATTTTCGATTAACCCCCCTCAATTGTGTGATCCCCCAAAGTTTCATATGACCATGTAATTTAACCCATCCCGATATATAAACTGTTTTCTCGATTATGGTCTCTGGCCTATGCTCTTCATAGCGATTTCACGTGTGCAATGGAGATGCACCCGATCTATAAGTTTTTGAAAGCGTGGTTTGAAATTTGAATTGGGTCCAAGCATGTTGGAGGAAAGATAAGGGCTTAGGATGTGCTCACATGTGGGAGCAGTCGCCTTGAGCTTCGACCTCGTGAGTTTCGTCGCCGTTCAATTTTTAGTATAGTGAATCGTTATTGTCCTGCATACCAGGCCTAAGCTAGAAGTGGAATCCTAAGTTTAACTGTGTCTCGATCGAACGATGAACTTGTGATTTAGATTTTTAAAAATTCCCATGTTATCATTTTACTCTTTGCCATAGGTCAGTTATGCATTTGTAAGTCGCTCTAAAATCAATACCAAAATATATATTCGAATCTCTATTCTTTAATATCTTAATTTATCTATTTGATCTTACTAGAAAATCATAATATGCGGTATCCGGATTAAGAATACGTGGGTTTATTAGAATTCTCCCAAGTTGGACTTAAAAATATGGGGACAAACAAATTTTGGTGCAAATAAAAAGAAGTTAATACTGAGAAAAATTACGTGTAAGATAGGAAAGTCAGAAATTCATGCGTGGGGACGATACATTCTTAAGAGATTCGTGGGGACGATAGATTCTTAGATTCATGGGGACGATACATTCTTAGATTCATAAGGAAGATAGGAAAGTCAGAAATTCATCCTTTCCTTTTACTACTCAAATGGCACTTAAGAGATTCGTGGAAGGAAATAGAGAAAACTTGCTGCTGTCGATGTCATCTGATCGTGTCTCATTCATTCAAGTAAACGAGCAAAAAGTTTCTTCCTTATCAAATGTAGCTGGGCTGCAACTTTGTCGATGCTCATGCGTCCTCCAGGCTCCTTGACGGAGCAAGCGAGTCCAATACGAAATACCGCTTCCAAACTTTTTTGAAATATGCAGTTTGTTTCGGAAAGCGAAACATGGAAACTGTTGTGACTCTCTCCTTGGTGAAGCAACATGGGATCAGTAATCCCTATAACTTGTTGGGGCAGAGCTTCAGCGATATAATTATGAAGATTCAAATTGTCTTTGAATATGTCGCCAGTAGGACTTAATCCCGTGAATATCTCTAATAAGAGGATGCCATAACTGTAGACATCACCTTCTTTTGAAACCTCACTTCCATTAGCATATTCTACAATTTACACATGCTTAGCTTGAGAAATGTCAAAAAAAAAAATTTGTTGAAGAATTGGAAAAAAAAAAAAAAAAACACTAGTCTTTAGGAGAAGAGAGAGAGAGATGCTTACCTGGGGCAGCATAACCAATTGTTCCTCTTAAACTAGCAGAACTCATGTTTCTGTAGTGTCAAACGTGGATTCGACAACAATTTTTGCCAACCCAAAGTCACCAATATGTCCAACCATGTCAACATCTAGAAGGACATTACTTGGTTTTAGATCACAATGAATTATCGGGCTTTGGCATTGATTATGGAGATAATCCAATGCAGAAGCAACATCGATAGAAATGTTTATCCTTTGGGTGAGACTCAATTTCCTCGACTGCCCATTTGCATCATTTGGAGTTGGATCTGGGTGCAGCCACTTTTCTAGGCTGCCATTGACCATGAACTCATAAACTAAAGCCTTAAAATCATCTCCATTATAATCAATGCTCGAGCATGCCGTCAAGACTTTCACAAGATTTCGGTGCTTTATGTGTTTTGAAACCTCACATTCTGTTTTGAAGCTCTTAAGAGCACCATGTCGTGTTAGATTAAGCACCTTGATCGCAATGACATTTTCATTTGCCTGAGCAGCCCCTTGTAGACGGACCCAAAGCTTCCCACCCCAATTAGATTAGTAGAAGAGAAACCTTGGGTTGCTTTTAGAAGAGTTCCATAAGGCAGATTCAACATTGAATCATTTAAAGAGCTTGAAATCGGCTCGTGACTTTCTTCTTCCACCAATATAGATATAGGAAAGTAAGAACCAGAGATATTCCAAGAAGACCAAAAACAATGGCGGTGATAAGTTTCAATTTATAGACTCCTCTACTTTTGGAGTTTCGAGAGGTGCAATCAGGAAGCTCCAATTCAGGCACCCCTCCACAGAGATTTTCATTTCCGACGACAAAAGTCGCACTCACGTTCCTAAAAACTCCTTCAATTGGTAGTGGGCCTTCCAAATGATTGAAAGATAAATTCAGCTTTTCCAAAAATTGAAATGCCCCTAAGAACTTTGGAATTTCACCATGAAAATTGTTGGTGGAGAGATCTAATTCCTCAATGCTTTTTAATGAGCTAATTGATTGAGGAATGGGCCCATGGATGAGGTTATCTTGCATTCTTAATATTGTCAACCATCACAATTGCTTAGACTGCTTGGAATTTCACTGTCTAGAATATTTCCCGAGACATCTAATTGGTCCAAATGTTTCAAGTTTCCTATTTCCATTGGAAGAACTCCACTCAAATGGTTCCGAGACAAATTCAAATAGATGAGGCTCCCAGCTATGGGAAATATGACTGGACCACTAAGATTGTTACTAGAAAGATCTAACTTCATCAAGCACTGATACTTACATAGGTATGTAGGAATTGACCCTTCGAAGTTATTAGAGGCAAGATTTAAAATGAGCAAACTCTGCAGATTTTGCAAAGAGGACGGAATTATGCCAGATAGATTGTTGCTTGACAAGAACACTTTTGCAAGTTTTGAAAGGTTCCCTAAATCTGATGGGATCGAACCCGAGAGAAGGCTTTCTTCAATTCCTAATACCTGCAAGTTCACAAGATTACCTATCTCTCTTGGAATCACACCCGATATTAGATTCCGGCCTACTTGTAGGATTGTGAGATTTCTGGAGAAATTACCGATGCATATAGGTAGCGTCCCACCAAATCTGTTATCTGCCACCTCGAACGACGTCAAGTTAGTGGCATTTAGTGAACAAAGGAAGCTCAGTTCACCTACATCAGACCCTCCACTCCCGAGATAATTACTGAACAAGGCAACCATCCGAAGGCTACGGAGATTCGCTAATGAAGGGACTTTCCCATGGAGCTCATTGTCTTCAAGAAGCAGCAGTATTAGATTTGTGGCATTGGATATTGACAAAGGAATTGATCCAGAGAATTGATTATCAAAAAGGATCAAAGATTGAAGGTTTGGGAGAGTGAATCCTATATCTTCAGGAAGATTGCCATGGATATGGTTCCCACCTACCTCGATTGCAATAAGCGAAGACAAGTTGAAGATTGAAGGTGGGATGGTACCTGAAAGCTTGTTGGTTCCCAAGAAGAACAGAATTAGTTTGGTTAGTCGACCTAAAGATTGGGGAATAATCCCACTCAAACCATTTTGGAAAGAATAAATCCCCTCCAAAGATGATATGTTCCCTATGGATGAAGGGATGTTGCCGGTTAATAGGTTCGCGGCAAAGTCAACCGCTTGAAGATTTGACAAGGAGCTTAGCTCCACTGGAATTCCTCCAACCAATTGGTTGTACCCGAGACGGAGAAACACAAGGTTCGAGCAACCTGATATATTCCTGGGAATCTCTCCTGTTAGTGAATTATTGAATAAAAACAAAACTCGAAGCCTATGCAGCCGGCCAATTTGTGGAGGGATTTCAAGGTTGAAGCTATTGTTGTGGAGTCGCAATTCTCTTAAGAAGCTGAGGTTCCCAATATGAGGTGAGATGGGTCCCGAGAGTCCTTGGGAATTGAGGTCTAATACTGTGACTCTGTGATGTCGATGACCACACATAATCCCATTCCATCGACAAACGTCGATGCTATCGTTCCACGAGTTAAGTGACCCGAAAGGGTCACTTGTTGTTGCAGCCTTAAATGCGAGCAATGCAAGCCTGTCTGTATCATTAATGGCAGAGACGACCACCCCGAAGGACAACACGAGAAGGGTAGTGACAAGAAGACAAGAACAACGGATTTGTGCACAATGGAGACGCAAATGTCCCATTGTATGAGCATTTATTGAGTACTAATTCACCAAGGGAGGGTGAGAAGGAATATGAAGCGATATGCATCGGTTGAGTAGGTTGAGCTATATATTGAAAAGCCTCACAGAGAAAATGGTATTCTAATGCAAAAATATCTTGCACCAGTATTTCCACCGTCTTTTTTCCAAACTAGAAGCCAAAAAGACGTGCTTGGCAATGCATGGGCAACACTCGTTTCTCGTCAACAAAACCTTTTGCAAGTTCAAATAACACAAAGCAAGTCATCCCTCCTGTACGAAGTCAGTAGCGGTCTGCAATTCAATTCGCTAACGGGGACCATTGATTGACCTGACCAATACGGAACCGTTGGACACTCCAAACTCTTTATTTTCCAAGTTCCCTCGGAGAATTCAAACCCGTGTCATATTTCCATGGAAAGGTACCTTTAAGTCCTTGCTCCCCGAAACATCCGCGACAACAAATTGACTTTTTCATCCTCTAATTACGAATGATAATTCATGTCATCAAATCTAATATTAATTATCATGTCATTTTTTTGGTGACTACAAAGTGTTTTTGCTTTTCTTTTTTAAATTTGTGTCATTTGGAAATAAGCTATGTCGTGTTGCGTGGGACTTTTCTCAATATATCTCTAACTTGTTCAAAGTTCAGCCTTGTTGGGAATTGCCACCCCATCCCTATAAGTGGGACAATTTGTGGAGAGGATGATTTTGATGATTGTAAAATCATTCTATGTTAAATCCCTTAATTAAGTAACAAAATAAGAAGAATAAGTAGGACTTAGACAAAACAGGGACGGTTTTGCCGATCACGGAATGCATGACTTGATTACAACTGTTAATTGCAAATTAAAACTCAAATTCTATTGAAAATCAAGTGAGTCCCACGACCTCCATGGCCGCGGTGGTCGGCTTTGCTTTTTGATATACTTGAGTTTCAGAGAGAGTGTGCAAGCGCGCGAGTACGGTACTTATTGTGCGAAGAGAAAAGACGACGAGGCCTGGGATGACTGCATCGGTAACAGCGGTGACTGCATCATGGTGGTAGTGGATTTGATTTTTCTTTTTCATAGTTTTACGGCGGTAGAGAAGTGGAATTGCTATCTCAATAGTAAGTATTACTGGGTAACTCCACAAATTACTAAGGAATCGAATTTCACAATTAATCCATTTCCAGATTTGAACTTCTTTCCAAACATGATGAACTTTGTATTAGGATTTCTATTCATCGACTAATCCAATTCCACATGAAAAGATCAAGCAAGGCTTTCGAGTAACATAGGACCTAGCCACACCTGCACCCGGTTCGGTAGGCCTAGTGTGTATGATTTGTAGGATCATGTAGGTCTCTTATAAGGTCCATATGATCTAATGAATCACATGTACTGAGTTGTATGCTCTCGATACACCTAACAGTTTTCTTGAAGATATTAGTCAAAGTTAAATGTCTAAATGAATGGGTCATGTAGAACCCCCAACTATTCAAGCTGACAAGTCTAAGCATCAATCGTCGTTTCTCCTGGGGCGCTTGACTAATTTGGTTGTACATGCCTCTTGAGTCCAATGGACTTTTGAGGATTGCTATTGAAACCCCTATTTTTCTTTTCATTGACCACCGTCTATTTTGCAACTATATTTCAGATGTAATGTGGCTCTTCTCTCATTTAACCCCACCCCAAAAAAAAAAAAAAAAGATCCAATAGACGTGCTTAATTCTTCTATGTCTTCTCCGGGGAGAGAATTTTCAATGTTTAGAGAGAGAGAGAGAGAGAGAGAACGAGGGTAGTAGTGAACATCGATGCGAATAAGTGGAAGACCTGGTTTATCGCTAATGGTAAAAAACCAATTGATTAGAGTGGAGAGAGAAGCAGCTACAAGTGCCAACTGGAATACACTGTTAATCAGTTTTTCTTGCCTTTGAAGCTACCGGCGTTAAACACAAAAAGAAGACAGATGGAATTTGAAGGGATGGCATTGTAAAGAATCTTAGCTCTCAATTGATTCCTAAGAGAATTGGAAAATCTTTCTTTGCAACTATTTTTACCTAGAATCCTGTTTTTAGATTGCATTCTAATAAATCATTTGGAATTTTATATTATCTATATAAAGAAGAAATTATGTAACGAGGGAATTCTTACTTTTACAAATGGTACTTCAAATTTGGAACGAGCATGAAGAAATTAACGACTAACCTACCTTGAAACCATTGGACACTCCAAACACATTATTTTCCATGCTCCCACGGTGAATTCAAACCCAAGTCAATATTTGTGGAAAGTTATCTTTTAAGTCCTTGTTCTGCAAAATATTCTCGACACCAAACCAACTTTTCCATCCGATAATTACGATTGACAATTCATGTAATCAAATTTAATATTAATAATTTGTGTCATTTTTCGGTGATTGCGAAAGTATTTTTGCTTTTTTGAATTTGTGTCATTTTAAAATTAGCTTTACCAAAAAAAAAAAAATTAGCTATGTCGTGTCATGTAAGACTTTTCTTGATAAATCTTTGGCTTGTTCAAAGTTCATCCTTGTTATGAATTGTCACCCATCTCTATAAGTGGGACGATTTGAGGAGAGAATGATTTTGATGATTGCAACATCATTATATGTTAAATGCTTTATTTAAGTTACCCCACCCCGTCTTCAATTCATTGTTAATAAGTTTTCCTCACCTCTGAAGCTACCAGCATCAAATTTAAAAAGAAGATAGATAGAATTTGAAGGGATGGCATTGTTAAGAATCTTAGCTCTCAATTGATTTCTAAGAGGATAGGAAAATGATTATTTGCTATTATTTTTACTAACAATCCTGTTTTTAGATTGAATTCTAATAAATCCTTTGGAATTTTATATTATCCATATAAAGAAGAAATTATGTAACGAGGGAATTCTTACTTTTACAAATGGTACTTCAAATTTGGAGCGAGCATGAAGAAATTAATGATTAGCCTACCCTGAAACCATTGGACACTTCAAACACATTATTTTCTATGCTCCCACGGTGAATTTGAACCCAAGTCAATATTTGTGGAAAGTTATCTTTTAAGTCCTTGTTCTGCAAAATATTCTCGACACCAAATCGACTTTTCCATCCGGTAATTACAATTGACAATTCATGTCATCAAATTTAATATTAATAATTTGTGTCATTTTTTGGTGATTGCGAAAGTATTTTTGCTTTTTTGAATTTGCGTCATTTTAAAATTAGCTATGTCGTGTCGTGTAAGACTTTTCTTGATAAATCTTTGGCTTGTTCAAAGTTCATCCTTGTTATGAATTGTCACCCATCTCTATAAGTGGGACAATTTGAGGAGAGAATGATTTTAATGATTGCAACATCATTCTATGTTAAACGCTTTATTTAAGTTACCCCACCCCGTCTTCAATTCATTGTTAATAAGTTTTCCTCGCCTCTGAAGCTACCGGCATCAAATTTAAAAAGAAAACAGATAGAATTTGAAGGGATGGCATTGTTAAGAATCTTAGCTCCCAATTGATTTCCGAGAGGATATTGAAAATGATTATTTGCTATTATTTTTACTAACAATCCTGTTTTTAGATTGAATTCTAATAAATCCTTTGGAATTTTATATTATCTATATAAAGAAGAAATTATGAAATTAGGGAATTCTTACTTTTACAAATGGTACTTCAAATTTGGAACGAGCATGAAGAAATTAACAATTAACCTACCTTGAAACCATTGGACACTCCAAACACATTATTTTTAATGCTCCCACAGTGAATTTGAACCCAAGTCAATATTTGTGGAAAGTTATCTTTTAAGTCCTTGTTCCATGAAACTTTCTCAACACCAAACCGAGTTTTCCATCCTATAATTACGATAGACAATTCATGTCATCAAATTTCATATTAATAATTTGTGTTATTTTTCGGTGATTGTGAAATTTTTTTGCTTTTTTGAATTTGTGTCGTTTTCAATTAGCTATGTCGTGTCGTGTAGGACTTTTCTCGATAAATCTCTGGCTTATTCAGAGTTCATCCTTGTTATGAATTACCACCAGCCCATCTCTATAAGCAGGAAAATTTATGGAGAGAATGATTTTGATGATTGCAACATCATTCTATGCTAAATGCCTTATTTAAGTTACCCCCACCCCATCTTCAATTCATAGTTAATTAGTTTTTCTCACCTTTGAAGCTACCGACGTCAAACATAAAAAGAAGACGGATAGAATTTGAAGGGATGGCATTGCTAAGAATCTTAGCTCTCAATTGATTCCTAAGAGGGCTGGAAAATCTTTCTTTGCTATTATTTTTACTAAGAATATTGTTTTTGGATTGAATTTCTAATAAATCCTTTGGAAATTTATATTTATCTATATCAAGAAGAAATTATGTAACAAAGGGCATTCTTACTTGTACAAATGATAGTTCAATTTGGAACGAGCATGAAGAAATTAATGATTAACGTACCATGGAACCATCAAACACTCCAAACACATTATTTTCCATGTTCCCACGGAGAATTTGAACCCAAGTCAATATTTGTGGAAAGTTATCTTTTAAGTCATTGTTCCGCAAAACATCCTCGGCACCAAAACAACTTTTTCATTCATAATTACGATTGACAATTCATGTCATCAAATATAATATTAATAATTTGTGTCATTTTTAGGTGAATGCAAAAGTGTTTTGCTTTTTTAAAGTTGTGTTGTTTTCAAATTAGCTTTGTCATGTCGTGTAGGACTTTTCTCGATAAATTTTTGGCTTGTTCAAAGTTCATTCTTGTTATGAATTGCCACCTCATCTCTATAAGTGGGACAATTTGTGGAGAGAATGATTTGGATAATTGCAACATCAATCTATGTTAAGTGCCATATTTAAGTTACCCCACCCCGTATTCAATTCACTGTTAATTAGTTTTTCTTGCCTCTGAAGCTACTGGCGTCAAACTAAAAAAGAAGATAGATAGAATTTGAAGGGATGGCATTGTTAAAAATATTAGCTCTCATTTGATTCCTAAGAGGATTGGAAAATCTTTCTTTGCTATTATTTTTACTAAGAATTTTATTGTTGGATTGAATTCTTATAAATCCTTTGAAAATTTATATCTATCTATATAAAGAAGAAATTATGTAACAAAAGGCACTCTTACTTGTAAAAATCATACTTCAAATTTGGAACGAGCATAAAGAAATTAACAATTGGCCTATCATGGAACCATTGGACACTACAAACACATTATTTTCCATATACTCACAGTGAATTTGAACCCAAGTCAATATTTGTGGAAAGTTATCTTTTAAGTCCTTGTTCAGCGAAACATCTTCGACAACAAATTGATTTTTTCCATCATATAATTACGATTGACAGTTCATGACACCAAATTTAACATTAATTATTCGTGTCATTTTTTGGTGATTGCAAAAGTGTTTTTTGCTTTTTTGAATTTGTGTCATTTTCAAATTAGCTTTGTCATGTCGTGTAGGACTTTTCTCAATAAATCTATAGCTTCTTCAAAGTTCATCCTTGTTAGAATTGCCACCCATCTCTATAAGTGGGACAATTTGTGGAGAGATTGATTTTGATGATCTCAGCATCATTTTATGCTAAATGCCTTATTTAAGTTACAAACGAAGAAGAATAAGGAGGACTTAGGCTCCATTTGTTTCACGGAAAATAACTTCCAAGAAAATGTTTGCCGGATTTTCCGACGTTCGTTTCACGGAAAATAAATTCATTGGGGAAAACATTTTCCATGAAGGAAAAAAAACTCTTCTAAAGTGGGGGAAAACATTTTCCACACTCACTCCCTCCTATCTCACACCTCTTATTAGTCCTCACTTCTTTCTTTCTATTTTTTTAAAATCAATTTTTTTTTCATAAATTGAATTTTTTATTATTTTTTAATAAAATCAATTTTTTATTTTTTTTTTATTTTTTTCTGCCTTTCTTTTTTTTTGTTTTTCTTTTTTTTTCGGCTAGTCGCGGCCATAGCAAAAGCTGGCGGCGACAAGCTCGTCGAGCTCGCCAATCGGGGGGTTGCCGGACGACGACGAGGCTCGAGCGTTGCAAATCGACGACGCCGAGTGTCGCCAAAGGCAACAAGGCTTGGGCACCGGATCGGCGACACCCGGGTCTCGTCAAACGACGGCGAGGCTTAGGCCTTGCAGATCGGCCGACGCTTGAGCATCGCCGGAGGTGGTGAGGAACAGGCCTCGCCAAATCGACGACACCCAAGTGTTGCCGGACCACGGCGAGGCTCGGGCATCACCGATCCGTGAGGCCCAAGCCTTGCCGACTCAAGCTCGCCTCGCCGGTGAGCTGATCGTGCGAGCTCAAGACAAGGCCGACCCGGCTGGCGATGGACCAATGAAGGAGAGAACATAGAAAAAAATAATTTAATAATCATTTTTTAAAATAATAAATAATTATTTTAAAAATAAAATATGGAAAAGAGCTTATAAAGGAAAATCTTTTCTCAAGCGAATAGCATAAAGCATTTTCCACTTCAAAATCAAGTTTCATCCAAACACCAGAAAATAATTACGTTTTTCTGGAAAATAGCTTCTTGAAAAATATTTTCTAAAAAAATAATATTTTCCGTAAAACGAATGGAGTCTTAGACAAAAGTTCATCCGCATAAGTTCTACCAATTGTGATCTCCTTGCACATGCAGTGACGACGGCGGCGGTAACAACGGCCACGGCATGGTGGTGGGGGATTTGATTTTTTTTGTTTCCATAATTTTATGGCGGTAGAGAAGTGGAATTGCTATCTTAATACTAGGCATTACTAGGTAGCTCAATTCCACATTTATATCGAATTTTACAAGTAATCCATTTCCAGATTCGAACTTCTTTCCAAACACATTTAATTTTGATTGAGTGTTAGAGAAATGAAACTGTGCATAAAAAGGGGTAAATAGTATATTTTTATAATACAAGGGCAAAAATGTAAATTCATGGCACACAATTTGTTCTATGAATAGTGAACTTTGTCAATTAAATAATTGTTAGTTAGTGATTACGATAGATTCATTAAAGGAAATGAAATCGGTCAAAAATCTAAGTATTGTACATTATAGGCTATTATTATGTAATTTCAAAATGTTAGAGGTTTTATATTCTAGAACTGAAAATTTTGGGGGACATTTACATGTTAAGGATGCTTATGATGGCAGGTTCCTGGTTAATTATACAATTTATTGTCTAATTAAGACAATTTATTTAACTTGTCAAATTTGGGCTTAATTGCAAAAGTATTTGTAAAAGAACTTTGGGGTACCTCAATATGTAAACAGGGAATGTTCTCACACAAGTGGCTCCTTACAAGATGTGATCCCCGGGCGTCAAGTGCTATCTATCTATCCGTCAGTAAGATAGATCAAATAGCAAACGAATAACCTTAGTGAAGTTATATAATAAGTAGAGCAAGATTAAAAGAAAATTATAGATGCGAGCCACATTGGGACTCATGCCATGTGATTTGTTCTAATGAGGTTATGCAACACGTAGTGTGGAGATATTATGGTGCATATAATTTTTAAATGAACACTTTATTATATGGAGAACATCAAATTAATATATTAGACATTGACACACTATGAAAATGAATGTTCACCCCAATTTTCTTTATGACATGTATATGGCTATATTATCATTGTTAAACACTTACATGATGTAAGAATGTTGTGAGCTCTTGGGTTTAAATGATGATTTTTTTATGAATAAGATTAATATATTGAACATTGATAAACTATGATAAATGAATGCTTATTTTGATATACTTTGTGACATGTATATGGTTTTGTTATTATTGTTACACACTTATGTGATATAAAAATGTCGTGAGCTCTTGAACTGAATGATTATTATTTTATAAAAAAGAGTTTGTGGATTTCCAAATGATGATAAATGGATATTTTGTTTTCGTTGTTGATACAAAAAATGCCAAGAGATCATTATGATAATTTTTGCAAATTAGATTATTGAAATCTATATGGCAAGCACTATGTTATAATGAATTGTATATTAATGATGTCATGTGATGAAGACATTTGCCATGGCCTATCAGCCAATGGGCCTAAAGGAGTACTTATGGCCTTTGCATTATGAAGTCCGAATCAGTCAAACACTTTTTCAATGTACTTTTCTTGAGATAACTTTAGAATTCCTTTAGATCTATCCCGCGTAATCCTCATCCCAAGAATCTGATTCGCTGCACCTAAGTCCTTCATCTCAAACTCTTTTGACAATTGCTACTTTAGTATGTTGATCTCTCTCATGCTAGATCCTGCAATGAGCATATCATCCACATACAACAGCAAAATAATATAGCAGTCATCAAATTTTTTGAAATAACAACAGTGATCCATGTCACTTCTAGTGAACCCGTTACCACACATAAATGTGTCAAATTTTTTGTATCACTGTCGAGAAGCCTGTTTCAAGCCATACAGACTTTTCTTCAATTTGCAGACATAATTTTCTTTTCCAGGATTCTGAAAACCTTCCGATTGTATCAGATAAATATCCTCCTCCAAATTACCATGGAGGAATACAGTCTTAACATCTAGCTGCTCTAGATGTAAATTCTCTACAGCAACAATACTCAATACTGATATAACAGTAGTCAATTTCACAACCGGAGAAAAATCTCCGTATAATCAATTCCTTCTTTTTTGCTGAAACCATTTTAATACTAACCTTGCTTTGTACCTCTTACTACCATCAGGTTCTTCTTTGACCCGATACACCCACTTGTTTTGCAATGCCTTCTTCCCATCCAGTAACTGAGTTAACACCCAAGTTTTGTTTTTCTCGAGTGAATCCAACTCATCCTGCATTACTAACTCCCACTTAACAGAATCTTCAACCTGCACCGCTTCCGAAAATTTTCTGGTTCGCCGGTGTCGGGAGTCAAAAGCAAATAATGCAATGACGGAGAATATCTTTGTACAGGTTTAGGTGTTCTACTAGATCTTCTCAAAGTGGGATCAGGTGTACGTGCTTCTTGTTCAGCAATAGTTTTAGGAATTTCAACCAGAACACTTTTAGAATTCTCTTCCAATTCAATCTCTTTATTTTTCACCAAATTTTCCTTCATGCTAGATTCGGTCATCGATTTGTCCATGTACAACATATTCTCATTGAACATGACATCAGCAGTTCTTATTATTTTTCTATTTTGTCCATCCTAGAACCGATAGCCAAAATAATCAGAACCATATCCAATGAAAAAACACTTTTTAGCTTTTGCATCAAGTTTATCTCTATTTTCAGAATCTACGTGGACATAGGAAACACAACCAAAGACTTTCGATGTGAGAGACTTACCTTCTTTCCACTCCATTCTTCTTTTGGTAACTTAAAATCAAGTGGAACCGAAGGTCCCCTATTAATTAGATATGCTGTTGTATTAATTGCATCTGCCCAAAACATCTTGGGTAATCCTGTATGCAATCTCATACTTCTTGCAAGCTCATTCAGAGTTCTGTTCATCCTCTCAGCAACTCCGTTTTGTTGCAGTCTATTGAGAACAGTTCTTGTCATTCTGATTCCGTTCTCTGCACAAAAGTGCTTGAATTCCTTGCTATCATATTCACCGTCATTATCAGACCTTAAACATTTAATTTCCAGGCTAGTCTCGTTCTCCACTTCAGCTTTCCATCTTTTAAAATTAGCAAACACGTCAGATTTATTTTTTAGAAAATAAACCCATACCTTTCTGGTGGAGTCATCAATAAATGTGACATAATAGCGCGAGCCTCCAAGGGATTGCACAAGAGCTGGGCCCCACACATCTGTATGCACCAACTCTAATTTTTCTTTCTTTGGTTCTTTTCCAATCTTCGAAAAACTAACACGTTTATGCTTACCCATAACACAATCTTCACATAGACTAATATCTATGGACTTCAAATTAGGCAATTTTCCCTTAGATGCTAATATATTCATTCCTTTTTCGCTCATATGTCCAAGCCTGCGGTGCCATAATTTAGAATCAATTTATGATTCAACAATTGCTGCAGTTTTTCTATTGATTTCAGTCACGTAGAGCGTTCCTAATTTTGTTCCACGTGCTACAATGAACTCCGTTGTTGTAGGACTCTAGTAAAAGATAAACTAAGATCTCTACAAGGTTGAGAGGACAAGAAGTCTTGTGATTCATACATGAATGATATGCCTTGTGTAACCTCTGATGTAATATTATGGAGTAGCCATCATCATGCGAATGTATAATGATGGTATTTATTTTCACTAATATAGTACCGTGATAGATGGGCTGAAAGGCATGGTAAAGATGTGTTTATGATTTGTCCTCATGAGTTAATGGTGATAATGCCTTATTAGTCGAGATGTTATGACTTCGTCCCCATGTGCTGGTGGTAATGATGTCTCATTGGTCGAGATAAGTCTTAGTAGTGATGAGTAGGGAATAAATACTTACATGTGTATATTAATAAGTTATTATGTGGTATTTATGCATCAAGAGATTAGTATGTTTATCTGTGTGCATTTGAGTGTTTAACTAAATGTCAGCTCATGGCATCCATTTTTATTCCTTGCACCCATGATTATCATCATAACAAATGGATTCCATTATCTTAAATGAACTTAGACAATATGTTTGGAAAGTGTATGTGAATATTCGTTCTTTTGAGTATGTTGATCTCTTTTTAACTGTGGGCAAGTGTTGAAGGATATTTGACACGGTTGTTTAGTACTTATAACGGCTTTTTATTTTGTTTTGATATTTTATGTGTTTGTTAATCTACGTTATGATACTTGCTCACAAAAAATTAACTGGTTAACATGTTGGATTTGTATTAGATTACTAGCACTTAAATCATGTAGGATAATGTTGTATTCCTCGAGTGATTAGAACATTCTGTTATGAATTTGTAAAAATTCAAGAAATAAGTTGAATATATGTTGTACTGTTGCCAAATGAGTGATTAATTAATTTTTGAGTTATAGTCATTCGTTTAAATGATTTGTGATGTCTTGTTAAATTTACAAATGCTGTTTTGCTCTTGGGTTGAGTGGTGAGTAAATTTCCTACTTTAGATCTAGAACTTTTATTTACTAAGTTTAGGCTCACCTCAAAGTATTTATAGCTAGTCAAGTTCGAAATTCAGGGACATCTAAATTAGCACTTTCAATGATCTCTTTAAAGACTAAATCAAAGTGCGCAACAAAAGAAGCAATATTTCTTTCGTACTTGAAATTCTCATTACATATAATGAAAAAATATAGTGTGTGTCGTTCAAGTTTAATTTAATTATCTATTTGAGATTCCAATTATATGGAAATTGAGGTCGTGATAATAGAGGTTGGGCCCGGGACTCTAGTCCAATGCTTAGGCCCAGGTCTGTATAGGCTAAGGTTCAAGACCTTGGGCTTCAACAACCAAGCCCAGCCCAACCCCTACACCCAAGTTATTAGTGCCTAAGCCTAAGTCCATCGAGGCCATGCTTGGTTCCCCGACAACCATGCTTAGGTACCTGGCTCTCATGGCCAAGTCATTAGGTCCACAGAGGCCAGGTCTAGACCTCAGTCCAACGCTCGGGCTCAAGACCCCAGTGCCCATGTTCCAACCCTCAAGAAGCATGCCTTGGTACTTGACTCCAATGCTCAAGTCACCAACACCCAGCCTCGATCCATCAAGGCTAGGTCTAGTTCCTTAGTGGTTGGGTCAAGATCCCACGAGATTGGGCTCAAGACCTCGATGCTCATGCTTAAGTATCCAACTCCCACGCCTAATTCACCGGAGCCCATAGAGGTTGAGGTTGGGCCTGTCAAGGCTGGGCCCAAGACACTAGTGCACATGCTTGGGAGCTTGGCTCCCACGTCCAAGTCCCCAATGGCCATGCCTAGGTATGTGACTCCTATACTCAAGTCACTAGCTCCTAAACTTGATTCTATGGCAGCCGAGCTCAGCTTTACGAAGGTTGGGCCGAGGTCTCCCAAGATCAAGCTCAAGACCCTAGTATTCATGCCCACGTCCCTGGCTACTAGGTATCCCTTATGTCATACGGATAATGCATGTTTCTTTAGAAAAATCAAATTAAACTTTCCTTTCCATATGGTGGAAAATAATTTTCAATTCATTTTTAAATTTCAGCCAAACACTGAAAAATAATAATATTTTCCTAAAGAGTACTTTCTTGGAAAATATTTTTCAAAAATATCAATTGTTCACGAAATAAATGGAGTCTAGATGGTTTTGATGTTGGTTATGCTGCTGGTTGGTTGATATGGCTAAATGCGGGTACATTGGGTCATGTTTTGTAGTAAATGAACTCATACTGATGCTCAACCAAAAAAATAAATCCATCATTATCCCTTAGAGATTCGATAGTCAAGCAATTTTGCCAATTAATTGGACTCAAGAAAAATCTGCACGAACAATGTTTAGGAAATATATATATATATATGTGTGTGTGTGTGTGTGTGTGTGTGTGTGTGTGTGTGTGTATGTAAATGTATACATATAATTTGTAGAGTGGCTTTTGAATATGTTTAGAGTCCCATCAAGTATATACAAATAAAGAACAAAGAGATTGTGATCATTTTACAGCCCTATTCACAAGAATATAGTTTGTAGAAAGAGAACTTAGTAGTTAAGGGTATGTTTGATAACATTTTTATTCTCAGGAACAATTTGTGTTCAAAGATAGTTTTTTCTATTTCTATTCTCTGGACAAGTTTTTGAGTAGAAGTACGCATTTGGTAATTGAATAAAATTTCTATTCTTGAAATAGAAACAACATAAAATGCATTTGATACGACCCTAAAAATTTCTATTCCCAATTTTTTCATTTAATTATAAAATTTTAATGGAGATTCAACAATTCATATTTAGATAAAATTGGACTTTTATAAGGACTTAACTAATAAAATGGCCTCAGAAAATCTGTTGTAATAACTAGTCAAAGATAAATGGCCAAAAATCGCAATAAAGAGTTCCACTAATTTATAATTTACAATATGAGAATGTTGATAGTAGACCTTTGGGTAATATAATAAATAGGGGCCTAGAAGAAGAAGAAAAAGAAGAGTAAACGTCGTCTGATGGAACAGGCAAGGACAAAACAATAGAGGATGGAGGCAATCCTAAAGTTGGTGTTTTTTTGCATAAACTCATTAAACCTTTAAGTAAATGACATTAGAAATCCATAGAGCACGGGCTTATTCGATTACTATGAACACATGATAAATGGTTATGCAAAAAACTTGTTCAGAGCCATCTAATTTTTTTTCTTAAATAGAATTGCAGATGATGATGGTGAAGAAGAGTGTTGATCTCAAGCAAGCTCATGATTTGCTTGTGAAGAACATGTGTTCTCTTAGTGGAGTTGCCAAGTTGTCGAGACCCAACATTGTCTATAAAAGAAAACAGCATTCAAAAATTCATATGGTAAAGCCCTAAGAGCTCATTCAATTTTGAATCCAATTTTCATCAAAATATTTTCACATTTTGTCATGCTAAACTAATTCTAAACTAGAATTAAAACTAAAATTTAGTTAAGTACTCAAAATTTAATATCTATTTTTCCAAAATTCCAAAAAAAAAAAAAAAATATTTCGAAAAATGGGGACTCAAATCGAGTCAAGAGACTTGGTCCAAATGCGTGTCTCACTTGGACCTTGTGTCAATTGTGTAAAGACAAGCATCAAATTACACTAAGCTTGTTTCTATGAAATGACCTTATTTCTCTTGTTTTTTCAGGTAAAAAAAAAAGAATTTTTTTACTTCTTATATTTGTCCTCAATCTATTCCTGGCCCCTGATTTTTTTTCCAGGGAATGACGTACACAAATGGATTTATGTTTTGTGAAACAAAAGAATAAAATTAGAGAAATACAATTATTACCAAATAGGCCCTAAATATAGTGAAAGAAAATCACATGCAATTCTCTTTGCCACATTGTAGGTCTATTGCATTGTGCTCATGGATATTATTTCAATTTGTAGACGCTGGTTGATTTTTTAGTTATATTTGTATGCTAACAAAGAATCATAGGCAAAGAGTTCCCTAGAAATGTTGAGACTTATTTGATGAGCAAGCAAACTTGGATTCTATGGTTGTTTTGAAGGAAGGATATCATCTCTGTTATGTTAGGCTTATGTTAAGCAAAAGAAGAGAGTTGTACTCTCTCTCTCTCTGTCCCCTTCTGGTTAAGAGCCAAAGAGGCTAAAAGCCTAGTGCTTTGCGCCGCGCGAGAGAGGGTTAAGGAATCAGCCATCTCTGCTATAGAGAAAAACCCCGAAAATAAGAAGGAGCATGCATTCCTTCGGAAACGATGCACTTCAATTGTTTTGCGAAGTCCATCATTTTAATAAGGAACAAAACTAGTGCGGAGTATAAACGATCCTTGATTCTTGACTGTTGTTACTGTATTAAAGTAGAATTTGAACCGGCGTGGCCTGGAACCATCGCGAGCCCTCTGTCGTCGTTGCACACGGATGATGAGAGCAGCTCATTGGACAACAAGAGACGGCAACCTGGTTGCGACAGTAGGTGGGCATGCAACAACAAAGACGGCATATTGCGCGCATGCGGTGGCGGTGGCAGTGGCAGTGGCTGAGGTTGACGTGAGGGGGGAGGGGTAGAGTTAGATTAGGGTTTAATTCGAATACCTTGGTAGTGAATTTCACAAAGACCACGAGTAATTTAGCCTTTTCGTGTGGTCCTATAATGTTCAGTTATTGTTAACTTCATAGAACCTCAATCCTTACTTTTTTATAAGGACCGAAATAACCTTTCATTGTATAAATTTTGTAGCTCACACACTCTTGATTTTTCACAACCCGAAACTGTGTAAAACCTATTCCATTATACTTGACTATCAAGCAAAACCGGACGTATTGTTTTCATAATTCTTCGAGATTAACATTTCCTCTCATCTCTAAAATTTCAGAAACAAACGTCTGGTTAGCAGAAGTAACAAGTCACTTTTTTTCACACTCCTTTGCAAAAGACATGCAAAGGAGCAAGCATCAAGCATAAACACAGATTCCTAAACAAAAACTCAAAATGGAACCAAGGAAAATTCTCTACTCAGCTCAGCAACAAGAGGCATCTAATTTTTGGACAACTTCCTAAGCCAAGCCGGCCCATCTATAAAGGTAACATCAAAACCGACAGCTAATAAACAAACATCAGTACCAAGGCTTAGCGCCCACTTTAAGGAAAGCCCCACAGGCCACGAGCAGTACAAAGTCATCACCTTTGCTTCTTCCCCACTACTTTAAACATAATCCTTTCTAAGCAAGCAAGGTCGGCGTGAGAAACTAATATTCTAAGTTACGGGTCGGATCGATGCACATGGATTTTTTGCTTCTTGACTCTGGTTGAGTTCCGGTTTAACCTCGAGGAGCTATAATTGATGATGATGATGATGACGGCGACGTGTTTAATGATGGCTGTCTAGGAAGACGATTGCCGCACCGAACAAGCAACTATCTGAGCCCACTGTCTCAACCTCGTCTTCACCACCTCAGGATCATCGCCTGCACAGATAGTTTCGCAGCTCCCCATCAACCAAACCAACCCAGGACGGTAAAATTTGCTTTTCTTTTATCATTATAGCGATTCAAAGCATCTTCATGATTACGTGAATAGTAAAAGAAGCAAAAGCGACGAGCGAAACCGGGGTTTTTCCTTACTGGGGCCGCATATGGCGTGGGGGCTGCCGACGGGAGACGTGCTGTCGCAATCCGACGCGGTCGAGACCGACGCCTCCGCGGACCTCGGGGCGCTCCCGCCGCACCGCTTCGTCACGGCGTAGTAGAACCCCAGAGCCGGCAAGGTGTCCGACAGACGGCCGTCCACGGCCTCCGGCGAGTCGAACCCGAACCCGAGCTCTATGCATCCCTTGAGCTCGTCGAGGTCCTCGTCCGTGACGCTCTTGCTCTGGTGGTTCCTCACGTTCCCCTTGCGCCGCTGCCACGCCTCCTCCCGGAACATGTCCGGGGACCACGACCTCTGCTTATACAGAGACGACCGGTTCCTCAGCAACGACGGCGGCGGCGACGCCAGTGACGGGAGCAGGGGCACCTGCTCGTCGAGTTCCGGCTCGGGCTCGGGCTCATCTTGCGGCTCTTGACGGAACAGCCGGCGGTTTTCTTGGAGGTGCGGCGGCGGCGGAGGCGGAGGCGCGTGGGGAGGGCGCATGGCGGGGAGGGCCCCGAGCACCGCCCCGCGAGCCGGGGTGGGCGGAGGCCGGGGGACCTCGCGGGGTGGCGGGGAGAGCGCTACGGCTTGCGCGGCTCTCCTAGGTTTCGGCCCTTGTTGAAATGGAAGGTGTGAATGGGGCGCGGAGCTTAATATGACGATCGGAGCGGGCGGGGGTGGGTCAATGTGGGGCCATGGCTTTTATTGATTGGTTTGGTCCATGTCATCATGACATGTCTTTTTTTGCTTTTTTAGGTTTTTCGATTTTATTTTGTTGTATTTTCCATTTCACCCCTGTTCTTTCTTGCTTGAAAATCACTCCATCAGAAATTCATCTTTTCGCTTGCCCTAAAAAATGCCAATACCCACTAACGCCAAAATTAGAAACATCGACATCGGTGTAATTTGGGGAAAAAAGAGCAGAGAAGTTTGCATCGGGTCTACGTGAAGAGTAGCTTGGACATATTATAGTGAAAAAAAGTTTGTAGATGGAGTTGTTAAGTGCTACGCCAATATTCTAGTTAGATCAATAAGGTATGATTTAGCTATGACTTTATAATAATTTGAGAAATAACTAAGTGACAATCTTTAATTTATTATGAAATTGACAATCTATTATAGACCACAATCAAATAGCAAATAATCATAAATTGCCAAGATGCCCATTTTTTTTAAAATTTATGGCTCACAACAAACCATTATCCTTACAGTATTCCAAATACTATTATATTAGCAAAGTCCTAATAAATTGGTTCTGCTAAGTCACCAAGTCTTTTACTTACCCCAACTTATTCAATTAGATAGTTTTCACTCTTCAAAGGGATGAGAATGAGATGAGTCCCATATTAATTGAGAGCTAATGATGTTTTGTGACTTCTAAGCAGGGACTGCCGTTTTTCCTCACAAGGGTTCCTTTCGGTAAGCATGAAATTGGGAGGCTCGCAGGCCAACACGGACAATACCTCTTGACATGAGCTGCAAATAGATCCCGATACCATTGGGCGGCGTCGCCTTCTAGAAACCCACATGTTGGTTTCCTACACAAAACCTAGTTCACGCCTGTCCTGGCTAGTCTCCGTTTAATTGAGAACCAAGGATGGTCATGATATAAGCAGCGGCCCACCCCTTTCTCCCGCGAAGACCCTTCCGGTAAAGCCAAAACCGTGACTCCACGGGCCAAAGCGCACGCAGTACCCTGCGAGCGGGCACAACGGATCGGGCATCATCACATGGTATTAAGATTACCAGGCAGATCTCCTGAAAGTACTCCGATATTACGATGCTTTAAGCAATTGCTGAGCTAGCTAGATTATTCAGATGAAAAGACAAAACAATACGACTTCGCAACGAAATCGACGCCCTTACTTTAAAGGTCGGCAATGAATATTACTTCCATCTAAAATTATCAGGAAATGCTACGCAACTTGTACGGGCAGGTGCTGCGGAAGCTGCCGTGTCCAATGTATTGACCAAGGAAGTTAATGCGTCCTGACAAGGAAAACAAACATGAAGTGTTCCTCTGTACGAGTGTTTCTAGGGTTTTCTTACACAAAACAATGCATTCCGCGCATTTCTTGCGGGCTTGCCAATCAGCATAATTTATTCTTGAGCCAAGAGTCAAGTCTGATGACGACTTAATCCGTCAATAAGTTTCCATATACAATAAAATTATATAGATGATATATATGTGTGTGATATAATATAATAGCCCTCTCGTTTTCAAGATGATGTTCTTTGTTCTCCAGCTTATTGATAAGATATTTTTGTTGTACAAATTTGTCTTTTGTGAATGGATTAGCATGAGGAATATAAATATATGAAAAAGAGTTTCATGCAGATGTATTGAGGTTCAATGAACTTTTGTTAAGAGCAATAGTACTAACACCTTGAAATCTTAGTGAATATTCTATATTCATCCAGCATAACGATAAAATACACAGTGTGATTTTAAAAGCCAACAATATATATTAGACGTAGGAAAAACAGCACTATACATATGACCAAACAAATTAAACTTAACAACAAATTGCACCATCGAATCATAATTACCAATTGATTGTCAATATAATTAAGGAAAAATGACATGAACCATCCATAAACGTTAACTCAATGAATAACATGTCCTTAAATTTATAATCTATTCAATGTGGTCCATAAATTTTAGCCTAATATGTAATATCGTCCCTGAACTTTAAATTTATTTAATATAATTCCAAAATTTTTGATACATGTTCAATTTAATTTCTGAATTATATAAAAATATTCAATATTGTCTTTCCATTAATTCAAGTTCAGAGACAATATTTGGCATTTTCATATAATTCATGAACTAGATTGAACATAAACTTAAATTTTAAAGACCACATCAAATAAATTAAAAGTTCAAGGATCACATTGCATGTTAAGCCAAATTTTAAGGAACAATTTGTGCCATTGTTCCTATAAGCCATTGTTCCAATAATTAGTTAATGAAAAAGCAGCTTTGCTGACGCCCCAACCATGACTCCCAACCATGACCCTGCTTTTGGGGCTTGGTTGTTCAGACCCCACCTTTTGTCTAATTACGAGCATATACCATATAATATGCTTATCCCATGGTGAGACTAAAAAATACATTAATAGTTAACATAGGTTTGCTCAACACACCAATGCAAAATCCCTCTGTAAATTAAGAAATATCCTCGAGATGTAGACGGGCACGATAAATTATAATTTCTAGTAAATCACTGCGAATATTTTATAAAAAAAAAAAAAGTTGCGGGAATAGTTATCTCGATAAATTAACAAATGACGCATGACGTAGTGATCGATATCCATCATTTTCAAAGGGAAAGAAAAGACATAATTAGAATGCGTCACCGCGACTTAATCTATAATTTGCTTAGCTCAAACTACACTCAATTAGTAATAAATGTAATCTGATTGCCTTTGAAGTTGTACATTGCAAGTGTACGCATATACTTTGTGCTTGATGATGCCCAAGGATGCAACTTGTGTCATCCACGTCATTCTTAGTTTGAACTAATCCTTACTATTAATTAGGCTCCATTCAATTTTGCAAAAAATAAATATTTTGAAAAATATTTTCCTAAAAACGATAACTTGTATTGCTTATAAAATGAATGAATGAAAAAAAAAAAATTTCATTGCCTATGAAAATATTTTGACATAAATTATTATCGATGATAAAAATATTTTCAGTTATCTAATCACTTTAATTAATACAAATGATCATTTTTAGGAAAATATTTTTATTAATTATTTATTTATTTTATGCGAAATAAACAGAATGCTAAGAATCAAAATATGAGAGAGAGAGAGAGAGAGAGAGAGAGAGAGAGAGTCCAAAATGGATTGGTAGGTTTAGACATAGGACGATCCATGGATGAAAATGTAGCCATGACATGATCCGAAGTCAACTTCACCAACCAACTTCCAAACTAGTGAGATTTCTTGAATTTTGTCATTAATAATTACCCCGTCGGCTCTCCACTTTCTATAAAAATACTCTGACAACCACCCACGTAAAAAAATTACCTAAAATAGATATTAAGAAAAGTTTATGTGAAAATTTTCAGAAAATAGTCTAAAAGATCCTAAATGTAAGACAGCTGATTATAAATTTTTTTAATTTGATCAATTTAATTCTAGCCTTTAATTAATTTGTTAATATAGTCATTTCTGGAAAAAAAAATTGATAGAAAATCACTAATGTAGCCATCGATCTTTATTGATCTAAGTAGCACGATTGACAATAATGTGGATGTTTTCTGCAATATTTTATATATTTTCAAAAAAATTATATATTTCTTTTCTTTTCTTTCTTTCTTTTTTTCATGTTGTTCATTTTCTTGGAAGACTAACAAGGATCGTTCAGGACTTGGTGGTGGTTGGCAAGGGTCGTTAACCAGATTTGGCCATAAGCCAGGCCGCAATTGATGCTCACAGCCAATGAGGGCTTCATGGGCCTCACCCAAATTTGGGCAAGAGCTTGAGGTAATTGCTAGCCAAATTTGGCCACAATTGAGGGCCATGACCCTCGCCCACAACCAATGAGGGTTTTGTGGCTCTCGCATAGTGGTCAACTACACCGAGGTCCTGGTGATCCTCTTTAGCCCTTTTCTAGAAAAAAAAATAGTGAAAGAAATAAAAATAATTAATTAAAAAATCTTCAAGTTAGCCCCATGCCCTACTAAATAGCCAGCAGTCACCTCAAATAGCCAATGGCCACATCCACGATTTTTGGCTAATTTTGGTCAAAATGATTAAGTTAACAAATCGCTCAAAAGATTTAAAAATAAATTGATCAAATTAAAATGCTTAGGACTCAATTATCACTTTGTAATAGATTCACAACTTTTTGATAATTTTCTCAAAAAATTTTACATGCACCTTTGGATTAATATTAAAAAAATACTACCAAAATAGTGGAACATTACTCCACACATGAGATGGGGTGGTCCCCCCATGGATCCTTATAATCTTTGTGCATGTGGGCGCAGTGCACGTCTATAATTAAAGAAGACAGGGCCCCCCGTGGATTGGCTCCTAAACGAGGTCTTACCGGCCGACGACCAACCCCTCCCAAGGGTTAACTAGTGGAGAGACAGACCAAAAAAGAAAAAGAGGAGGGACCTAGTAGCTGGTGACGATGTGAAATGCACATGTCATGTAGAGAGATTCCCAAAAAACAATGATGAAAAGGACAACGGAAATAAATGGACGTGCGAAAGGAAAGACGTGTGCACAAGGTCAAGTAAGTGAAAACAGTCATTAGACTCCATTCATTTGCATCAAGTGCGTATGGGTTTTGGGCCTTGAATCTTTGAAGCCCATGTTTCGTTTCGTTTCTAAACCTGGAATCCGAGCTATTTTACGCTCCTTGAAAAAGTCGTTTCTATTTAAGGACAACCACATAATCTATACAATCGTCGGTAGGGGTGGGCTGGGGTTGAGCATAGTCCAAGTGGGCAATTCCAGAATCGGGAGTCACCCACTAAAGATTGATTTCGAAAATTTGAAATAAAAAACCGCACATTAATTCCATGGATCCACCTGGAAACCAAAACGTCTGTTCAGTCCGGTTCCCATGTGGGTCCATTAAACCGATCCTACCAAGCTTCACACACTTAGTTCTAGGTAGTTTAGGTGGTTCCTGATTCTTTTACACACCCTTAGGGGCATAATTTGAGTTGGACCGATCCAACACTTAACCTAGAAACCAACCCACACAGTGTTAGTTCATAATTTTGAGACCAAGAATCAATCATGTTAAGCTCTGGATTGAGGACTAGACCGACCCTACAAGTCCGGTTCAATTTGAGGGTCAACCCGAGAATCACCGATTTTTTTTTTTTTTTTTTTTTGTAAGGATTTTTTGTTTCATTTTTTGTATTCCTTGAAAGGAAAAATATGCTCTTTCAAATTACACATATATCAATGCGACATTGAGCAACCGAATTATGAATACTGAACATATCAAACATAATTCTAAGATAAGGTAACAACAAAATCTACATTTGCGATTGTTGAGCTGTGTTCATGAGCCAAGAGAGGCAAGCAATTTCACCAACTAAGTTGCCCTCTTGTGGCAGGTGAGGAGAGGCCAAAAGTGAGTGGCGAGGTGAGCAAATGGAGCGAGGCAAGTGAAGAGGTTTTCTTTTGTTCTTTTTCTTTCTTTCTTTTTTTGCCGAATCTAGATTGGATTTCTACTTTTAATTTACATTGCAAAATAGCACAAAAAGAACAAAGGTGGTTTAGAGTAAACATATATATATATGATACATACAAATTATGATCCAACTCCAACCAATCCATATGGTGTAAGGTTCAAGGGTCCTAGGACCAAGGATTAACCCACTTCTCCTGGGAACTAGACAAGAATAGGCTCCGTTAGGCCGGTCTAGGGTCAATTGAGGGTTGACCTTAGACTAATGCTCATCCCTAATCATCGGACTGTCAAGAACTTGGAAGATTTGCTGCATTCCATCTCTCAAAGAAGAACGATTCTAATCACGAACCGCCATTTGATTGGGAGAGTTCCTGATGCCCAAATTGAAAAGGTGACCGTTGATTTCGACCTAGATGGGCTACAAGCCTGCGTATTAAGCCTCACGGGTCTTTGAAGGGTTTATCCTTTCTCTTCATACTACCTTCAGCCCACCCACGGGCCGTCCCTATCAAAGTCCATTTTAATGCAGGATGACTTGAATATCATTATGCAGATTTTTAGCATATACATGATCCACGGAAGTCTGCCTTGACCGTGTAAAGGAAAAGACCCCTGCGCGTAGGCTCCCGCGCATGTCGAGCTTTTCTAATCTCCAAAGGAGTCGCCGTCGTCGCCCACCTTACCTTAGCTATCTTACCCTATGACCTCGCAAAACGACATCTTCGATTGGTCCTGGTTTAAGTTTTGAAGGATCAAAACGCGTTAAAGATTTTATGAAGCATTGTTTGGCTGACAAGTCCTCGCTGGTATTTTACTCGAACTTCACCTGCATCGGCATGACCGTCTAAAGTTTAGCCAGGTTTTCATGAACTTTGGAAATCTTCAAGCGAAATGGAGTTTCCTCTTGAATTTTGGGATGTGAATAGTCGCCATTTAGACAGAATGACCGGAGCATGGTCATCCTACAGCTTTTGTCTGTCGCGACCTAAATTTTTTGAAAATAATATATAATATAGGTTTAGGGGTATTGTTAATTTCGGACCGACAATCATCAATTAACTTGGGCTCTCCCAAGCTCATACCCCACGCAACGTTGGGATATTCATAAAAACTTCAAACTAGGAATCACCACTAGTCTATTGAGGTCGACTAGGAACCAAGCGAAACATGGGAGCGTGTCTTACTTTTTACGCAACTAGAGGGTCTAGGGTCAAGGACTTGATTATGTTGGTCACGCAACTAACGCCATTTCGGTACCTAACTTGATTGTATATTGACTAAAGTCATGGCAACACGTTCGGTAAAACCTAAAGTTTATCCATAACATAAAATAAAAGCCTATTGTAAAGCCCTAAAGGTTTATTCAATTTTGGATGTTTTCTTCTTTTTTAAGGGTTTTCTAATTTTTTCAATTTTTTTTTCTTTTTTCTAAATTTTTCTGAATTTTTCTAAATTTTTCTGAATTTTTATGAATTTTTAATATTTTTTAATATTTTCGAATTTTCTGAAATTAAACAAAAAATTTTTTTCAAGATTTTTGATATTTTCTGAATTTTCTGAAAATTTAAGAAAACATTTTTTACTGTTTAATTTTTTGGAATTTTCTAATCTTTTTTAACTTTTTTGGAATTTTTGAATATCCGAAGAAAAATAAAAAGGAAATAAAATAAAATTTTAAAACCTTTCTGGAATTAAAAACACTTTTTTTAATTTTTAAAAGTTTTTCGAAATTTTTTAAATATTTTTTAAGATTTTTAAGATTTTTTGATTTTCTGAAATTTTGATTTTTTTGACTTTTTAAATTTTTAAATTTTTCGGACCGGGTCGGGTGAACCGGCCCAACTAGACCGACCCGGGCCCTATCGGTCCGGGCTGGCCGAATGGCCCGGTCGAATTTTTTTTTTTTTAAAATGGCCCATAAACAAGTAGAAAAGACAGCCCATCTCTAATTTCTAAAATTTCGGCCCGAATCTAATCTAGGCCCATTCGAAGAGAAATAAACCAGCCCAGCCCCTTTTGTCTAAATTTTCGGCCCAGCCCCCTCCTTTTTTTTTTTTCTTTTTTTTTTAGTATTTCCTTCTGCTGGTCTTCTTCTTCGCAGGAACAAGCCGCGCCGGGGGCTCGCCGGAACCCTACACGACTTCCACGTCGGAGCTTGCTGATGGGTCCTCACTGGTCCTAATGGGGTCTTCGCGACGTCGCCGGGCGTCGGTCGTTCCGTCCGACCGACGCCGAACGTCGCCGGCGATGAGCTCCGGCGATCCGGAAGCTCACCCTCGCCGGAAAACCAAAAACCTCTCTTTTCGACCCAAAAAAGTACGGAAAACTCATGAAAATAGCTATAATGTCCATAGAAACATGATAACAAGCAATATACAACCAATAATCTATGAAAAAGGTTGTCGGGGACTGATTTAACCATGAAACTTTCTGGGTTTCGTTTGGGCATTCTAACAAACATCTGGCGTGCATGAATAAAATAAGGCATTTTTGACCCAAACCGACCTCGAACGGGAACCCAGCTTCTAAATAAGCACTACAGCGTACAGAAAAACATTAATGGAGGAATTTCGGGGGCCGGGGCTCGCGCGAACTGGTCGGCGAGAGCTCCGGCCCGCCAACTCGTAGGAAATCGAACAGAAATGCTTTTCCAGAGAAGCTTACCTGGTTCGGACGAAATGGCGCGGCGAACGGCGGCTGACGGTGGGGGGCTCCGACGGCTTTTTTCCACGTTTGGAGCTTCCTCTCGGCCTGGGCTGTTCTCTCTCGGTCACCCCCTCTCTGCTCTGTCCGCCCGGCTCTCTCTCTTTCTTGTTCTCTTCTGCTCTTTTTTTCTTGCTTCCCTTTGTTTCTGCTACTTCTGGTACCGGACTTGAGGCGCGGCGGGGAAACGTCGGCGACGGATCAGGCGTGGCCGTAAGTCATTCTCCCCCTCCGTTCGCTCCTTTCTCCTCCTTCCTCTCGTCTTTTTTTTTTCTCCCGTTTCTTTTCTTCCTCCCTACTGACCAGAATCGCCGCCCCCCCTCTGCGATCCTCCTGCTCCTGCATAACCGTTTCTTCTGCCCCTCCTCTCTCCGCATGACAGCGCAGCAAGGAATCTTGCCTTGCTGGCGTCACACGGGTGACGTCGCATCGGAGGATGACCGAAACGTCATCGTCGATCAACCGTGCTGCTGCTGCCCGTCTTGCATGCTCCTGTTCACGTGCGGAGAGGGAGAAGAGAAAAGGAGAGAGGCCGGGCCGGGCCGAGGAAAAGAGAAGGAGGGGGACGGGCTGGGCCGAAAGAAGAAAAAGGAAGAGAAGAAGGTGGGCTGGAGTGGGCTAGGCTGAGCCAGCCCACCCGAAAATGCTTTTTTTTTTTTTTTTTTTTAAATTTTTTAATTTTTTTAATTTTTTTTAGAAATTAATATGTTTTATATAAGCAAAGTAAATGGGCATTTAAGACAAAATAAACAAAATTTTGGGTGTCAACATTGTCATCCATGAGATTGAAGTGCAAGTTCGTTCATGTTTTTTTCCTACAAAATATCCTTAGGATCTTTCTGTTCTTTGGGATTTGAGTATGAACGTCCTAGGTCTCATTCTTTCATGATCCCAGTCACCACAGGTATCTGTTTCTATTGTCTTTTTTTTTTTTTTTTTTGAACTTTCCCTTTCATATAGTTACATCGTGGGCTTGATCTAGTAGTGAAAATTGGCTGAACATGAATCTGGTGCAAACCCGTGAATACCCACATAGACTTGGATTTTGACGCTTTAAACTCATTTTGATCCGTCTTCAAAATTTTAGGTGAGTCATATACAACTTGGCATACTAAAGCTGAGTCGAAGATTGGGCTTCTGACCCATATCGCCACCTTTAATGGAGTGGTATCGTTCAAATAGAGCTTACGAACCTGGCGGATCATTGAGCAAACCCCTAAATATAGCAAAGCTTGACCAAAGCTGAGTACAAGGAAGATTGAAGTTGGAAGAACACTTGAAAAAAGAACAACACCAAGTGATCCTTATGAAACCAAGTTTAGAGGACAACATAACAAAGTGACATGTGGGAGTTATTAATAACATGGTGACAACATGCGGCGTTGCCCGAAACGCCAATGAGCTATTTCAGCTTCTAGCACGGTTGACCCACGCCTCACGAAATGAGGTATTGCACTCTTTCCATCTCCGGTCACATCTTCTTCGTAATCAATGACATACGTGACAGAGACTGAACAGACCCGTAATGCAATGTCGGGGGGTATCTCAAAGCTAAGCAAAGCCATTAAGAGGAAGAAATACCCGACAAAAATCAAGAACATTTCGTCTGGAGAAGAAAGAAAGAAACCGGTTTTGGAGTACGAAATTCTTTATCGCTCCCGTTTTGTTCAATTCATGGGTGCACTATATTTTACATGTTCGAATTGCGATAGAAGTGGTCACTTTCGTCTTGTATACCCTTTTTCCCGAAAAGGAAAAGAAATGGCTGAAAAATTCTTGAGAAATTAAGATTATCCCATTCTTTGTCTCTAACAAAAAAAAAGAAAAACCCAAATTCGAGTGGGACTAAAAAATGAATGAATTTTATCTAACTTGTAGGTTTCAAACAAAAGAAAGTTGAAATAAAACTGAGTAGTACCTCGATGGTGGGTGCTCAAGGTAAATGACAGGTGATCCAATCGAATTCATCCAGCTCACTCAAGTAGACATGGAAATGGTAATCTTTGATGGACCATATAGAGGAAAGATTGTTGGTGCAGAAATGTCAAAATCGCAATATGACTGAAAGATGTATCCTCGCCAAAGGGGATGAATCACGATTTTCCATGAAGTGGTGACGAAAGGTCTTGCTAAAAAACCGATGCTTGTTTACCAAATCACAATTTCATGATGTATGAGTCCACTCTAGAACTAAGAGTAGTAAAGCGGAAGACAGATTTAAGGAATTTTTATATAATTTGATATATTCATAATGATGATTATATCAATCTATTGAAAGTAATGTATCAATTAAGGATATGCACTATCAAATGAGATATATACATAATCCGAAGAGATATTCAAAATCAAGTAGATCTCCTGATATTGCTAACATCCCCTCAAATGCAAAGTGAATTGAAATAAATTAACTTGAGTTTGCAAATAATTCGAACAATGTCACGAATTCTTCAATTAAAATGAGCTCAACGAATCCAAGGCGAGATGGCACCTGGTGGGGACTCTAGCTTCCAATGACAAGAAGATTTCAATATGTTGATTGTTTGATGGTGGTGAATCTGGTGGAGTCGAATTCTCGAAACAAGAAGTGAAAAGTCGAGAATCGAAGGTATTTGAGTGGAATAGCATGCATCCTTTGAGATCAACTTTGTTGTCGGCATAGTAACTTAAATGCGGTTAATACAACTAGCATGGTTATAGCAAGTGGAATAAGCTAGGCTTTGTTGATGGAAAAGTTACTGTGCGAAAACGCATTTTCATTGCATTGAAAAATGCCTCCCAAAAAGGAAGAAAAAGCTTGATTTGGTGATGCATTAGAGACATCGTAACACAACCACCATGGCACTTGCTTAGATGGAAATGATGCATGATGCACTTAGATGAACATCATTGAGTAGCGGAGATTGATTTATTTTATTGGGATGCATGGGTGCACCGTTGAGAATGAGTGCACCAAGATTGCTTCAGGAAATGAGATTGTGATACTAAGTTGAGAATAATAAAGTGAAAGACAGCTTTGAGGAATTTCTATATAATTCAATTTGTATTCGTAATGAGAATTACATCAGCCTATTTATAGGCTTTATTGAAGAATTTATGTATAATTTGATATATATTCATAAGGAGAATTATATTAGCCTATTTATTGAGAAATTTCTGTATAATTTGATATTTATTTATAATAAGAATTACATCAGCATATTTAGAGTTTTTATTAGATGACAAATGAAGGTAAAATATATCAATCAAGGATAACTACTATCAAATGAGATGTATACATCCTGAGAGATATTCATAATCAAATAAATCTCCTAATATCACTAACATCTTGGATGAAAGATACAAAAATCACCTTTGATGGGGAAAAATGCTATGGGTGTCTTGCTCAAAAAAGACAAAGAAGCAATAAGATTGCACCAGATACAAACCTTTTAGGAACTTTTATTACACATTTTCCAAACATTTACGACTTAATTGCACTTTGAGCCAAAATTTCTTAGGACTTTGATGTAATTTTCCCTTTTTATCCTCTATTGGACTAGATTCATAAGCGGTAAGCTACCGACGTCTCAATTTGAATTCGTTTACCAATTCAACCAACAACAAAATATGGCCAGCTTGAACAAGGAGCAAGAAATTCAGTACCCAAAATAGCCCGTGCCATCTTGTTTCGTATGGTCATTCAATCTGGGCTAAATCAGGATTGCATCCTACAAGATTCCACGCGGGAGTTGGTAACTATTCCATGACTTTAGACCCCTTGCAACGAAAAGTCAAGACAAGCCTAGACAACAGAAGAGGATATACTTAAAAAATAGACCTAGTCCGCATCACCTTTAAGACTTCTCGAAAACCTTTAACTTCTTCTCCACTCCTAATATAGTTGAAGTCTCCAATGTTTTATCAATTCGATCGACCGTGCTACATTCATTTGACGGACCACTGTCCAAAATGCTAGAAACATTTTTAAATGAGACTGCTGTTAAGTGAAGTCCTTGCGAGAAGAATAATGTTATATTGAATTCTTTGTGACTTGTTATTTTGGGTGTAGAGTAAGGTGACCCAATTAGAATCTTTCTACAATTGAGCTTTCACCGAGAAGGTAATGCATGTAGTGTTTCTAAGATTATATTTAAATTCTCAAAATGTAGAGTACCTAAACACATTGGTTGAACCAAAGTTGGACTTTTCTCTAGCCGAAAAAAGGACGAACTTAAGTGAGATGCTTAGGAGAGCCATGTTCACACCATAAGTGATTGTTTTTCACTCTGATTATGCCATTTTATATATTTCCTCTCCTTAAAAAAATAGGCGTATCATATTAGAAAAATCGTGTATGTGGTGGCGGTGTTTGAACCTTTAAATCACTAATTCTAACCAATGCATGCAAGCCACTTCATTCACATGCATCCGTTAATCCTCCATACACCAAATGACGAATATTGCTTTCAAAATTCTCATTTATCGTATTAGGTAACAAGGTTGCATGCTAAAATTACCAATAACTTCTTTATCAATCCGAGGGACAATGTGATTTCAATATGAGACCTGTCATGTTCAAATTAAGTTTCAAGCGAGCTGCATGAGTAATTTCATTTAGTTTGGGGAAAGTTCATTAATTAGCTCTAGATGAACATTCAAAAGCTAATAGTAGACCTTACAATGGCTATTCTAACCTAGTTAAAGGCTCCTACATGTCTGACCTAAAAAAAGACTCCAACGTGAAAAGCAAGTTCGGAGAGCTATATATTTGTTGAAGGTTGGGCGAGTTGCTTCTTGCTTATTTTTACAAAAAGAAAAAGAAAAAGAGTAAGATCTGATTGTAATTCTTTGTTTAAGAGTGGTGTAACCATTGTATGGAGCTTGGGCATCAAGTGAATTGAGTCGTATTTGTATAAGCACGTCATGGTGCATTATGGAAAGGCAACTTCATCTGTAGACGTTGTCAAGACTCCACCAGTTATATTAGAGGGTTGCACCTTTCTCCTTGGGCTGTAAGAAAATTTGGAGAGAGGAGTTGGCCAGGTGAAAAGGGCCTTCTATCCTTTACTCTCTTTCTATCGATGGAGGACGTTTGCTCTGCATCGCAGACTTCATCGACGAACACGATTTCATCCCGTAAAGAACGTTTCGCACTCAACCACGAAAAAGTTCCAGAGATTCCTAAGATAACCAATCCGCCCCCATGTCTTGGTTTTCAACTCCAGTCCACTTCAAAGTTCACTTATGGCTATCTAAGAGATGGATAGGCGAACCCCTATGAATGGACAGATTTTAGGCATCCGAAAGTAAGGCTTTCAAAGCGCACTCATGATATTCAAAGCATACCTAAAATGCTTTTCCTGAGGGTGGGGAAAATGCCTTAAATGGCCACAAAGAGAAGAGACCAAGCCCGCTTCAAGGGGATAGGAGAGTGCCGGGCCAACGCTTCACCGTCGGTCATGGCGGAAGGGGGCTGGTGGCTTTGCCCGTGCATCCGAGAGCTATGCCCCATCGTTCAAAGGTCCGGTACATGTTTGCCCAAGCACTATGTAGATAAAGGGTCGACTTGGGCATTGTCTTTGCGCCGGTCCCACGCTACGATTTCCTTTTGAGAGTCGGCGATTGCCCTACCACGTGATAGTGGCGGATTATGTTTTAAGAAAATTGACCAAATTTTGGGCTGTACATAAATTTTCATCAAATATCCGATTGCCCCGATCTTTAATCCAAGCAAAAAAGTATCTAAGCTGAATTTTCTAAAAACGCGACCTGACTAATGCAAAAAGTATCGAGATCTTAGGTTAATGTCAAACAGGATAAATGGATGCTTCCAGTGGAAAGTCATGGTATCTTGATTTGAACTCTCATCAATGTGATTCTCAAGACATTGAAATGCTCATAATCAGGTCTACGGAAATGTATAGTTTGATTGAGAAAAATCGTAATTTTTCCATAATCTCAAGATCGAAACAGTTGGGAACTAAAAGTACGATATGTTAAAATCACCCCTTGGGAATCCAACAAATTGGGTTTCGCTAGAAAACCCTCGATAAAAATACTATCCTACTATGTTGTTCGATCTCAATCTCGAACAACGCATCTTCATCAAGCTCCGTTGAATCGTGAATATCTCTAATAAAGAACAACGAGTCCACGGGACGATCTCTATTTTGTATTTCCGGTGTAATCTAGGTGGGCACCAATAGATTTCAGTCCTGTCATTTTCCGAAATGGATGGTTGGGACTATCCCTGGAGCACCAAAGAACTTCCTCCGGAAGCACACGATCCACGCCTCGGACACCATGAAAATTACATCCTCATGTAGCCGTGCTAAGCTTCTTTCAAATCAAATCATGAAGGTACCCCACTAAACCCTACCATAATACCACTGCTTGTCCCTGATCTTTTGAGTGGGTGACTGGGTCCTCGGACGGATGATGAATCCTCGTTCAAGGATTGGCAAGATCCTCGGAGAACCCAAATCGATGGTCTTGCAAGAGCACTCGAAGATAGAAGGAAAACGAAAGGACGACGGGGCGAGGGAGCGACACGCCAATCAGGGGCAAGAAAGTTCAGGAGGACCCTCTTGAAATACATATAAAAAGAGAGAGCGAGAGGGGGAAAAAAAATCAAAGTGACGATGAGAAGAAGCAATTGAAAATGGAAAGGTGTTAGGTGGGGGAAAAGGAAATGTCTTCTCACCCGCTCTCTTCCGCCCATTCCTCCTTACCCGGGGAAGAAAACCAATAAACACTTCCATGTGAAGGAGGCACTCATCTAAATAGTAATATAAATCATTTGAAGAAGAATACAAAGTGGAAAAAGCTGCAAAAAGCTTATGCTCTCGTGGAAGCCGTTGCTTTTGACACGTGTAATCAGTGCTGTGCAAATCAAAATGTTGTCCACAAGACATATATACTCGGTAACATTATCGGGACACTTGTTAACAGGACTGTCGGATCATTTTTGATGCATCAAAAACGACGGTCTCGAGGGTTCGATCCCATTCTCCGAGTGCCTGAGCCGGAATCCGAGCCTTTGTGTACTCACTTCCGGACTTAACCGGCGCAATGATGGAGGGGGGAAGGGGGGCGAGGGGAGGCTTTATTGCACCCCGGCAAGTAACTGGCCCGTCGCGATCGGGGCATAATAAGAACGGTGCTGCGGGTCCTCCCCCCTCGCTATTATTAAAACGCAAAAAAAATCTGTATGTGTAGACATTGTGTGAGAAGCTTCCTCCAAGAAACGACCAAGAAAACCCAACCCTAGAAAATTCCTCTCTCTCTCTCTCTCTCATCATTTTCTTGAGGAAAGCAAGAAAATGCGTGTTGTCCGTTTCTCTCTCTTCTCCGTCTCTCTCTCTCCTTTGAAGGATGACCAAAGTGGGGGTGGGCTATAGTTTAAAAATATTTTCTGCTTCTCAACACTTCTAGAACCAAAACACCCATCATCACCATGACCAAGAAGAAGCCCCCTCTTCTATAAGTTTCCAAAGACCCCCCCATCGTCCCAAGAAAAAATAGAAAGAATTTTCGTCTCTTTCTTCCCCTTCTCTTTCCTCCTTTCTTTTTCTTCTCTATCTTTCCTTGCCTTCCATTGATGAGGGGAGTTATGTTCAGCCATGGAAGCAGCTGACACAAGAAGGAAGAGAGCCTGTCACAGCCTGGTCCACATCTCTGGTTTCTACTGCTGGGGCTGGGAGTTCCTCACCGCTCTCCTTCTCTTTAGTTGCTCCATCTGATCACCACCAAGAAACCCTTCGATCTTCTTCTTCTTCTTCCTCTCTCTCTCTCTCTCTCTCTCTCTCTCTGTTCTCTTCTTCTTCTTCTTCTTCTTCCTCCTCCCTCTCTCTCTCTCTGTTCTCTTCTTCTCCTTCCTGAAACTCTGTAGCTGTTAGCTGCCGGGGAGGGGCGAAACCGAACGATCAGGGGGGATGGCCCAGCGCTCGGCTCCGGCGCCGTTCCTGACGAAGACGTACCAGCTGGTGGACGATCCGGCCACCGACGACGTCATCTCGTGGGGGGAGAGCGGCCGGACGTTCGTGGTGTGGAAGACGGCGGAGTTCGCCAAGGACTTGCTCCCCAGCTATTTCAAGCACAACAACTTCTCCAGCTTCGTCCGCCAGCTCAACACCTACGTCAGTTCCCCATCTAACTTCTTTTTCCTCTTAATTTTCATATTCAAGTATTATTATTCCCCTTTTTTTAGGTGACCTGCATGTGATTTTCTTTGTTTTTTCTGCGGCACGATCGAGAAAAAGGGGAAGTAATTTCTTTTCGTGTTTTTCTTGGCATTTTAAATTGGTAATTAAAAGGGAGCAAGTTAGGCGTGGTGAAAAAATAGAGAAAATTAGCATAAAAAGTCTCATGACACAAAATTGTAAAAAGAAAAATAATAATTTAATATAGAAATGATCATATATTCTTGATTCTACCGATTAGGATTATTATGAAATTACTTTAGTTTTTTTTTCAAGGGATTTTTAGGATGAGGTCATTGTCTTGTGGCGAAATAATAATTTAATGAATTTGCAAATTGGCCCTCGAGGCCCCAGGGGGGTCAATTCCAAGAGCTGCCTAACTTGGAAGAGCCCCCGGTCAGGGGGGAGTGAATAGACGATTCTGCCCTTGTTTCTGTTGCACGCATTAAAATAGAGACGTGGGTCAGGGGGGTATCGGAGCTGTCTTTCGGCTGTCTATAATTGACTCCCGACGGCCGCACGCGCGAGAACCTCGGCTCGAGTTTGTCAATTTTTTTTATAATTAATATTTAATTTGACTATCAAGAGAAAAATGATAAATAATTCGAATTCTTTTTTTCCCCTGGTATTCAAAGGAGAATTGTGTGAATGACTGCATATTGACTAGCTAGCCATATTTCCACAAGTTCAAACCTAACTCATAGTGTTGCTGTCACCTTATATATAAAGGTCTGACTTTTTTTTTTGAAAAATGAATAATTTAGATAATATTTTTAAAAAAATGACTGCTAGTGTCATTTACAAAAATGAATAAGAACGAAAAGTAGTTTCACCATTCACAAAAATATTTATACATAGGTTGTTGTCTGTAATGAAAATATTTTTCATTAATTGATTATTTCAAACAATATAAAAAGATATTTTCTAAATCATTTATTTTTCATGAAACAAATCAAACCAAAGTGTTATTTAAATTCATAAGAAGCTTGAAATCTACTATAAGCTCCGAGATAAGAAGCATAGTTAATGTGAAGAAGCATGATTAATTCATCATGATCATGACCCAAAAAGTAGGTGATATTAGGCTTCATTTGTGTTGTAGAAAATAAATGATGCAAAAAATATTTTTCTAAAAATATTTTTTTGTATTACTTGAAATAATTAGGCAACGTAAAATATTCTCATTATTAATAATAAATTTATATCTAAATATTTTCATGCATGATGAAAAAAATTCCATTCGTCTATTTTTGTCAATAATATATATGATAATTTTTAGAAAAATATTTTTCAAATCATTCACGTTTCGCAATAAAACTTAGTGATAAAACTCAAAATTAGATTTTAACATCAGAAGCCGGGGCATTGCTCTTGCATTTAGTATCTTTAGCAACTTGAGTTGACAAAGCAGGATATGAATCCCAGGCAAAAACTCGTCCGGATGCAGCATCCACAATTGTTGAGATGTTGGTTAGTGAAATAGTGAGTAGTTACAACCCATACATCAATAGTGATGAGGGCCGCATTTGGTTAAAATTTAGGAAAATTATCCGATCACTTCTCGATTTAGTCCTTAACTTTTCAATTTTGATAATTTAATCCTAAATCTTCGTGTAAATTTTTAATATAATCATTTTTATCAATTTTCTTCATAAATCATTGACATAATGGTGCGTCGCATATGGCTTCATGTTAGTAATTCCCAACAAAAGTTGGCCGGAATGACCAGATTAAAATTTCGTACAAAGATCTAGGACTAAATTAATAAAATCGAAGGGTTAGGTGGGATTGAGGAACTTTTCCAACAAACTTGTGTCTAGCAGTAGTGTTTCTAAGAATTATCCAACAAGAAAAAACGTGAGTAAATATGAGTTTGGGACTTAATCCTTTACACTTAAGAATTATATAAACATACATATATATCGAAAAGTATATTATATATATTGGCGTTATCTATCTTTGACTATGAATGCAGTGATTGAAGCGATGAATTCTCCAGCTAGATCTCTTCTGATTTGAGTTTGATTATTCTTGCAACACGCAAACGGGCGCCTTTCATTTCCAATTTTAGTCGTCCGTGATGGTCCAATTTGATGGCCCGTGATCTTAGAAAAAGTAGATTTTGTCGCTGACCATGGTGAAGGTCCATCTCCAAAAAGAAGATTTTTTGCGTGTCTCGCCTCGGTCTTTTTCTACCTTAGTCTCTTTCTGGGAATTCGTTGGTCTTAATTTATTGTTTTTTTCTTAATAGTTTGATTCTATTTTCATACGTGGAAAATTCCTTTTCAAATGAAAATATTCTGTTTTGGATAATTTGATGCGAAACCCTTTTTTAATTGTTGAAAGATTTGCTTGTCCAGTGAAAGTTCTCTTACGAAAACAATCAAAGGAAACGATTTCAATAAAAAAAAAAATTGGGAATATTTTAAGATATCTAAATAAATCAAACTTGATAGCATGCCATAAAAATTCGAAGTAAATTTTTTACCAAAAAAATGCTGAGAAAAATACTAAGTGTGAGGATTGGTTCATCCTTTGCAGAGGAATCTCTTTAATAAATTTATTATTGGAAACTATTTGTTATGGCAACCGAATATTATATAATGGCCGGTCTTTCGGAGTAGATTCATATTTTATGTTTTGCATTTTAAAATTGTGCAAATTTCACAACTATTTAATGAGGTAATATCTTTTGAAATTTATAAATAATAACACATAGAATCATAGTATAGTTTCTGTGAATTTTTTTTAAAGTAAAAGACTCTTTGAGTTAAATTTTCAGTATATAAACCAAATTAAATAGTCTTGATCGCATTGAGTGGATAAAAAGGACCAGAAATTATACTTTTGTAACATATTGCATCGACTTCGTCAATGAATATTATTAAAAATCTATCTATCAACGTCGGAAAACAGAAGGTATTGATATAGCATTTATATGGAAATAATGTTTTGACTAAAAAATATCTGACAAATTGTTAATGAAGAGTAAAAGTGTCATATAAATACAAGTTTATGGATTTTTATCTCACAATAAAATATTTAGGATAAATGTGTCATAATGAATATATTTTAAGATTTTTGATATCACAAAAAAAAAGTTTACTATAAATATGTTATGGTTTATATAATTTGAGATTTTTTGAAGTATTTTTTGCTAAAATTTAAACTCGAGATTAAACCCTGAAAATTTTCCCCTAGTATAAATGGTACAAATATTCAGATGATAATGAGAAGAGTCTATTTTTTGGTGCGCGAAAATGGACGGTGTCTGATTTTTCGTAAGCCTCTTCGCAGGGCTTTAGAAAGATCGTGCCGGACAAATGGGAGTTTGCCAACGAGCACTTCCAGCGTGGCCAGAAAGAACTTCTCTCCGAGATCCGCCGCCGCAAGACGGTGGCGAATTCCCCGAACCCCCCGGCCTCCGGCGCCGGGAAATCCGCCGCCGCGGGAGGCCAGGCCTCCCCGGAGAGCTCGGGCGAAGACATGGGGTCCACGTCCACATCGTCCCCGGCGGACTCGAAGAACGCGGGCTCGGTGGAGACAGCGGCGGTCGCCGCGACGGCCGCCCAGTTCGCGGACCTGACGGGCGAGAACGAGAAGCTGAGGAAGGACAACGAGGCCCTGAGCTCGGAGCTGGCGCAGGCGAAGAAGCACTGCGACGAGCTGGTGGCGTTCCTGACGGAGTGCCTGAAGGTGGCCCCCGACCAGATCGACCGCATCGTGCGGCGAGGGGGCCGAGGGTCGGCGGCGTTCGCGGCCGGGGACGGCGCCGGTACTGGCGGTGCGGATCGCGACGATGATGACGACGAAAAAGCAGCGGCGGCGGCGGCGGAAGTCGACGGCGAGAAGAGCATGAAGCTGTTCGGCGTGTGGCTGAACGGGCAGGAAAAGGAGGAGCGGAAGAGGGCCCGCGAGGAGAAGGTGGGGCCCCCGGGGATGGAGTTCCGTCAGCCGTTGATGAAGACCAGCAAGGTCTGCAACTGATCGTGCGGTCAGAAAAGCGATTGTAGGGCCGGGGTGCACCGGAGTGCGGAGTATTAGGGACTTCGATTTGATCGGTCGGTCGTTGGTTTAGGAAGGAGAAAGAGACACATCAGCCTTAAAGGTTTCAGGTTCTCTGTCTATTTTTATTTTTTGTATTTTAGATTATTATTATTATTATTATTTTTTTTTTTTTGGGGGTTTGGTGATGGGGACTCTCGATGAAATTAGATAGAATGGGTTCCTAAGTCAGTTTGTAAAAATTTGTCGGTGGTGGAGCAAGTGGGGATCGGGAAATCGAAGAAGGATCCTCCACACTCCCTAGTCAATCAATGCAATTGGAATCTTGCCTCTTCGAGTAGCTTCCGATCACGGGTTTAAATTACCCCGTCGCTACTCGGGCTTAAAAAAGCCTTAGTTCTTCTGCAGCTTGAAGTAGGACCGTGCTGGGGTGATTAGCTTGTTCAAAATGGGTAGAGTTTATGACTCGAATATTCTATGATGCCGGTCTGAATCATTTGTCATGCCTGATCTTGACGCATGATAACTTCCATTCTCTTTAGTCAATTGAATGCGATGTTTTATGATATGTTGCCGTCATCAACCATTCTATTTATCTTTCAATTATACATGTAAAAACGAATCAATAAATGCCCAGCCAAACATAACAACAACAAAGATAGTAAGAAAAATACAGCAAATGATTGTAATAGCCCCACTTTTTAATTTATATACTTGATTAACCTTTGGGAAAATTATACAAGCCCTTTTCAGAAGGGCCACTTTCTCGTGTCCAAAAAAAAAAATTGGGTCATGGTTAATTTACTCATTTCCAAAAGATGGAGTCAGCCGAAAAGGAAGGCGATGTATCCCTACACCCACTCCTCCAGGTCGAACTCCTTTGGATCCACTCAAGATCTTCCACGACACCATCGGAGGTGTCGATGTCCATGGGGTCCCAAACTTCATTTCCTGGACCCTTGTTAGGTGGCCCATCGAATTCCCTCAAAGGACCATAGAGGTCCTCCCCTTCTCGAATGAACCAAGCCTTGAACTGGTGAGGCACCCACATTGCCAACCCCTCATCCACCTAGACGATGATAAAGTGGTGCTCGTACAGGTGGTCGCGACCAAGGAAGCAACGTGCAATATCAACGAGGTCTTGATCCATAGAGACCTTGAACCACATAGGGTGGTCTACTATCTAAGGTCTTGAAAAACAATTAACAATAACAATGAGATATAAATCTTAGTAAATTAATATCTTAAGTCTCTATTAGGAAATCAACTCGTCTCGAGTGTAGCTTAAACATATAACTTTATATCGATGGCAAAATTATAACAAAACAACCATTGCTTTGCCTTAATTATATACACAAATAGGCGATTCAACTCTACATCGAGCAACATGCAATCGAATAACCCATAGGCATTCTTACCTCATCTTAGCATATACCTTGCATGATATAATTTACTTGTGCTATAAAATATGCAACAAGCATATTACATTAGTAAAACACATATTAAACTTTCCCCCATGCATATACACATTCCGATTATTATGACGTCACAAGGTTATGACTAACATAAGAGTTAGCGATCTTCCAACATAATCAGAGATCATCCCACCTCATCGGGTTGCAATTTGTCTGAATGCGCTTCAAAGGTGCCATCGGAATGGTGAATCCAACCATTTTTTAACAACGATATAGCTGAATTTATCATTATACCTAACTTTTGCTTCGGTAGAATGAATTTCGGATGAGAATAGCGACTCTATTTCTACCTTTCCTCCTCAAAATGGATCGAAAAGTCCAGAAACAAAAGGTAAAGTCAAGGCCCCATCGCGATAGGCGTCGCCAAAGCAACGGTTGCCTACGGCAGTCGAGAGCTCTAGGCTCGACCTTCGTGACTTTCCCTTTAAATGAAATGCAAGGGAAGGAGGTGAAACCTTCGTGACCATGCGTGCGTTGGATATGACTAATTGTGTATTGTGACCATGTTGCCTTGTGGGCATATACCATATAAGTGTCGTGATTTCTGTACTTTGGTAACATGTCTTATTATACCTAACTTCACTTTGGTACCATGAATTGTGATGAGAATAGCGAGTCTACCTTTTCTCCTCAACATATATCAAAATGTCTAGAAACAAATGGTAAAGTCAAGGACCCATGGCAATAGGCATGGCCAAAACAACGATTGCCTACAACGATCGAGAGCTCTAGGCTCGATCTATGTGACTTTCCCTCTAAATGAAATGCAAGGGAAGGAGGAGAAACCTTCTTGACCTTGCGTGCGTGCGTAGGATATGACAGTAATTGTATCATGTCCATGTTGTATGGGGCTTGTGGGCATATACCGTATAAGTGTTGTGATTTGCGTACTTTGGTACCATATATTTTAAAATTGCACTATCTTAAAACTAGACAAGCCGACTTTTTAAAGATTATTGTAAGATGCTTAAACTTCGAGGGCACTACGGTTTTGAGAAATTCATCTATAAAAAGTGCAATACCCTTTTATTTTTGTCGGATATAGCTTTTGTAAGGAATTTACACAAGTTCCACTTTTTTTCGATTAATATAAAAATTTGCATTTATTATAAAATATTTGATTTCATTCGTAACTACTCAGCAAATCCAAGAGTTACTTTCAGAGAGACACGGTACAACTCTGATCCTCTAACTTGCGCAATTCTTGCAATTGGATCCTCGAAAGAAAAGCCTGAAGATCCAATTGCAAAACTTGTTTGAGTTAGGGACTGAAATTACAAACATCCCTTTCAAAATTTTGAACCTTCATTTATTATTATTATCATCATTAGGGAAATAAATCCAAAAAAGGACCCAAAGTAGTCTCATTTTTTTTCAAATAAAGGTTTAAAGTAAATCTTATTTTAAATAAAGGTTTAAAGTAGCTATGGTTGTTTCAAATTAGGACTTGAAGTAGCCATAGTTATTTCAAATAAGGACCTGACATCGATGGTTATCGGTCAACTAAATTTTCCAAACAATCAAAAGCGTTTTCGTATAAATTTTCTTTTCTTTTTTCTTCTTTTTTTCTTTTTTGATGTTAGCCGATGATTGTTGGCAAAGGTCGACGAGGTCATCAAGTCCTTGTCAGTTGCAGGCTCTTCAAGCATCACCCATGGCCAATTGGCCATCGGCAAAGAAAAATGAAAAACCATAAAAAGAAAAAAGATAAATAACGAAAATACTATTAATCATTAGAAAATTAAGCCCATAATTAGAATATATATAATTACTTTAGGCCCTTAAAAAGTGATAGCATTCTAAATTCTTATTTGAAATAAAATATATTTTGGGTTTTTATTTGAAAAATAAGTGTATTTTTGAGTACTTTTTTGGAATTTTCCCTTATTATTATTCACAAAACTAGTGGATTGATAATGCCGGCGAGATATTTTGGTGTCCGTTGGAAGTTTTCATCGAGTGGAGTCCACCGTCGATGGCAGTCGTCTTCCGCCACCTCTCGCTGCTGTCCCCACTCCCTCCGCCGCCGCCGCAGCCGCAGTTCCCGCCTCCTCGCTCTCGCCTCGCTCGGTTGGCAGCTTCTTCTTCTTCTCGATCGCCGGCGCCGGCGTCCTCGATGGAAGCTGCGGACAAGTTCATGGAGTTCCCCCACGTGTCGGCCCCGCACCGGAGCCTGATGATCGGCCTCGTGTCCGCGGTGGAGGAGCGCCTGGGGCCTCAGCTGCTTCCCTGCGCTCTCCCGCCCGACGTCCGGTACTACCAGAACGGCGCCGGCTCGGCCCGGGGCTCTCTCCACGTCCGGCGCGGCCAGGGTTCGTCCAAGGTACGATTCGCTCTTCCGTCTTTCAGAGATTGGGATTTTTCCATCATGTTTGTGGCCTGCGACGGAGCGCGGTGACGGGATTGAAGGCGCGAGAAGAGTTTGTGAGTTGCGATCGAGAGAGAGAGAGAGAGAGAGAGAGTTGATCTGAAGTTCTTGTGCAATTTTTCCAATTTTGCTAGTGGATTGAGGCTATGTTCTGCATAAATTCCACCCAGGGCTGATAGAGGTGTATCTCCCAGTCATTCGACGAAGCATGTTGTATGTATGTGCACGATCCATGCTGAGGTTCTGGAGAAGTTTCATTCATGTCGCCATAGCTTCTCCTGTAGATCTTTTCATGTGGGATAATGCATATGGCGCGTGATTCCATGAGCCTTGATGAATGGATAGAGCTTGGCAAGAAATACTTCGCATCCATGATCAAGTTCTTGTTCCGTGACTGAATAAGCTCTAGAGGAGGAGCTATCTCATCCGCTGCAATCAAAATTTTAGCTGCTCTCCATTTTAATGTAGTCTACTTGTAGGTAGAAACAATAACCTCGTATGGATCAAATCTGGACCAGATGAACTGTGAGGTCCAGTTGTTAAGTTCTTGGCGGCAGAAATTGCGACACCTCTTTGGAGGTCCTTCTCTAATACATCTCCTTTGCATTGCTCTGGAAATGGGAGGCTTTGTGGGCCTCAACTGCATCAAAGCAATCTTTTTGCTTGGCTGTGTAGGCAATAGATAAGGAACTTATTCTGTCTGCCGGAATTTTGCTTTTGCTTTGTGGAGCCCTTTGATTGCTTTGGTCTCCAGCTTGTTACCCTCGAGGAAAGTTTCTGTAAAACTGATGTTCTGATGACAGAGTGTCATAAAGTGATTATATTCTTTCAAGTGCAGATGAAATGGTTTATGTTTACCATCCTTTCCTGGAGTATGGTTTATATCCATCCAAAACATGTTTGGTTTGTGATGATTGTGAACCTGCACCAAGTCAATCTTTTGTAGATTATCACGATATACAGAACATGTAGGGAATTTTGAGTTCAATTCTTGGAGAAATGTATTGTTCGTTTAATTATTTTGTTTTGGTTTGTCAGGTCGATTTTTTGTTAGGAAGTTGGCTAAACTGTCAGCTTCCGACTGGAGGATCACTGAACATAACCAGCCTTTCGGCCTACCTCAACAATTCAACAGATGCTCCAAATTTTCTGTTCGAGCTTATTCGGAACAGCCCGACATCGCTGGTCCTAATCCTTGATTTGCCACCTCGCAAGGACCTTGTGACTTCCCCCGACTACCTTTCAACATTCTACCAGGAAACCCAGTTGGACTCCCGCAGGCAAGCGCTCGAGAAACTTCCAGAGGTTCAGCCTTATTTCTCCTCGTCCCTTTACATACGCTGCGTGGTCTCTCCCACAGCTATTATGCTTCGCATAGAGAGTGAGGCAGGGAAAGCGGAACGCTTGGACGAGATTATTGAGAGTCACATCTCTCCTGTTGCCAGAGAGGTCCTGGGAATATGGCTGGACAAGTGTGCTGCTGTGGATAGAAACATCGACGAGGAGGAGAGAGCATACTTGGAGAGACGGGATGGGATAACTAAGAGAAAAACTATTGAGATCGATCTCGGGTCCAGCTTTCCCAGGTTGTTTGGGTCAGAGATAGCTAACAGAGTCTTGGATGTGCTGAGAGAGGTTTATGGTGTATGAACTGACGAGCCATGGGGCTGGTGTTTGAAATTGTCTCTCCTTCACCTGTTCATGGGGGAAACTTCTGTAAGAACCACTCTACCCACGTCCCAAATTAGCGGTAAAGTTCGCCTGTCATTATAAGAGTTGGACCCTTTCAGAGTTTTCGCCCTTTCTTGAATGCAGGATTGAACCCGAAGGGAATGAAGGCCACAAAGGCTTGATAGTCCTGCGACATTCAAGCTGTGTTCGGCACGGACAGAGCCACTAGGCCAGCATTCTCGAGGGAAACCGAGATTGATGAACAGGATTAAGGTTGTGTATATTTACGAAGCTCTCATGGATGGCGTCCGAAGCATAGTTTGTATCACATGAATGTTCAAACTGTCATGGAAGTGCAGATGAAGTGTATGATGAGAATGTATCCGATTTGCTGACGATGTTCAATCCAGCTGAATTGCCGACTCGTCATACGAGCTGTTCGAATAGAATTGTGTACTCGTAACGATGCTCTCCGAATGGACTGAATCTTACCGCATCAACAAATCATAAGGCGAAACCAAGAGGATTTGAGCCGGGGAAAAAGCGTAAGACGGGTTCTCAATCGCCAGAGCTGTTTAATAAATTAATGCGAAAACTTCGACTTTGAAAATGACAATTGCACTCCATTATTGATGGAGTGAAATTATTAGGGTTCAGCGGTTTTAGATTTTGCGCAGATTTTTTATGAAACGTGGAACTTATATATTTTGGAACCTTGGATGTGATCTGTCACAAGTTTCATGGTCAAGTGAGCGGTTCCAAATTCTGTATAGGTTTCACTTGGAATCTAAAGTTTACTTGTTAAAATAGGTTCCTCATTTTTTGAAATCTAAAATCTAATATGCATATCTTGAACCTAGGTTCAAGGTCGGTTCTAGAATCTATGCAAGTTCCATTTGTATTAATAATTAAACAATTGCAATAAAGCATCACATTTAATGACAACTACTTATTGCTAATCCAAATTCAATTTGTCTTATTAATTGAACGACTACAATGAATCATCACATTTAATGATCATCATTTTTTTGTTAATTTACTAAGCACAACTTATGTTTTGATAGACAAAGAATATAAAACATTATCAAAATAAAAACTTAGACTAATAATTTCATTTTATACATTCATCAAACGGATGCCTTAGAACACTGCAAAATGGCGTGAAGATATAGATCAAGAAAAATACAAAAACTTGTTAGAGATTCAAGTTCTAAATTCCACATACCTAGAACCTAGAGTCTACTAGTTGATATATGTTCTCCAATTTTTTAAATCCGAAACATATAATACATATCTTGAAACTTAGAATCAAAGAGGTTTTCACTGGTCTAGACTTCAGTTCTTAAGATCTAGGTTCTACCTTAAAACCCTAGAACCACACTCACTACTCTACCAAGTTTCACTTATATTTTAATTGAAAGATTACAGTAAACCATCATTTTTAATGACCACTACTTGTTATTATAATCTAATTATAACAACTTATATTTATACACATTAAGAATATGGAATATTTAAAAAGTAGAAGTTTCGATCATAAAATGAAAGTTCAGACTAGTGATTTTAAATTATACGTTTATCATCGAACGCTATGAAATACTACAGGATCACGCGAAAACATAAATCAATAAAAACACAATTCCAGATTTTAGGTTCTAGAAACCTACTCGTCAAAATAAATTTCCTAATTTTTAGATCTGACCGATTGTAAATTATATTCTAAAACCATGCTCGCCCTTAAAAATTACAGCTCCGGAAGGTAATTAATGTGGTTTTTTAAGCTAGGTACACTTCCCTAATTGCACGTGTTCGATATAACTTTCATTGATACAATTATCAAAATCCAGCTCCTGCATTTTCTCCATCACCAATTCCAACTGGGTCGAACTCCATTCCTCTCCCCTGTTTCCTCCCCCTCACCAGTCGCCATTTTTCCATTGGCGGGAATCCTCCAGGATGGCGTGACACAAGAGATGCGACGAGACCCGAAACGGCACGCTGTCGAACTCCCCCAATGGCTCCACGCTTCGCGACCCTCCCCCGCGCCGCCGAGGATCTGACCTTCCCAGCGCCAGAACGATCCCGGCATGGCTTCAGTCGGCTCCGGCTCTGGCGCCGTCGCCTACTTCGCTCGGGCGTTGAGGCTCTGCAGAGACTCCCGGCATCTGAAGCCCCTGAAGTGCCTCCTGATCGTGAGTGGGCTCGCTGAGGACGGTCCCTTGATCGGCGAGCTCGTCAAGTCCTGTTTCCGTCTGGGTGATCCGGGTCTAGCTCTATCTTCTTTCCTGGGTACCCGCAGCAGAGTGACCTCGTCGTTGCAGAATTCGATGGTCAGGGGTCTCTGCGATCACGGGTTGTACGAGGAAGTGATGTGGGTTTACGGGAAATGCTGGAGTTCCGGTTGCCCGTCCGACAACTTCACTCTTCCTTTCGTGCTCAAGGCTTGCTCCGCTCTTGGTGCCCTCGATGTCGGAAAGGAGATACATTGTGTTGCTTTGAGAGGTGGGTTTGAGGCCAATGTCGTGGTGCAGACGGCGTTGTTGGATTTCTACGCGAAAACAGGTCGTTTGAAGGTTGCAGACAAGCTGATTGATTTAATTCCCGAGCCAGATTTGGTTTCTTGGAATGCCCTGATTGCTGGCTCTTCTCGGAATGGCCTTCACGAGAAAGCGCTGCAGCTTTTCAGGAAGATCCGCGTGATGGGATTGAAGCCTAATGTGAGTACTCTGGCCTGTGTCATTCCTGCATGCACGTGCCTAGGAAGTTTGGACGTTGGCAGATCTCTCCATGGACTTGCATTTAAATCTGGACATTTGTCAAATGGATATTTGGCTCCTGCTTTGGTATCAATGTATGCTATGGACGATAATCTATGTAGCGCAAGAGATGTGTTTGAGTCTCTTCAAGAAAAAAATGTGGCTGTTTGGAATGCTTTGATCCATGCTTACAAGGTGAAACAGAAGGCACTTGATGTGTTTGAGATATTCCGTCGAATGATTCGATCAGGAATTCAGCCTAATGTCGTCACGTTTGTGTGTATCTTCCCTGCATGTGAAAATCTGCGTGATTCTGCGCATGGTAAATGCCTTCATGCTTTAACAATGAAACATGGAATAGGTTGTCAGATATCAGTGGGAACCTCCCTCGTATCATTTTATGCCAAGCATGGGGATATAAATTCTGCCGAGTCGCTTTTCAATGATATGCCCAACAGAAACTTGCTGACATGGAATTCATTAATTTCAGGTTATGTGCATAACAGGCTATTTGATGAAAGTTTGGCTGTCTTATCCGAAATGCAAGTTGTAGGATTTACTCCAGATCCAGTTTCAATTATTAGTATTGTTTCTGCATGCTCCAAACTTAAAGCAATTCTATTGGGAAAATCTGCTCATGCATTTAGTGAGAAAATGGATTTTGTCTCAAACCTTAATGTGTCAAATGCTCTCTTGGCATTTTACTGTGAATGTCATGACGTTTCTTCCTCGTTTGCTATATTTAACAGAATGGCCTCAAGAGACATTGTATCATGGAATACTTTGATTTCGGGATGTGTACGCACTAGACATGTTGAAAAAGCGTGGGAGCTCAGTCATCTTATGCAAAAGGAAGAAATGAAGTTGGATTTTGTTAGTCTGATAAGTATTCTCCCGGGTTATGTTTCAATTGACTATTTGCTACAAGGGATGAGTCTACACTGTTATGCCATCAAAATGGGGTTCACCTTGGATGTTGCTTTAGTAAATGCTCTTATTAGCATGTATTGTAACTGTGGAGATCTTGATTCTGGTAGTTTGCTCTTTAAGATCATGCCTAGAAGAGATTTAGTCTCATGGAATGCCCTAATGACTGGCTATCGAAACAGAAGACTTGATGGTGATGTCCTTGTGTTGTTTCATCAAATGATGGAGGAGGATCACAATATACCAAATGATGTTACTCTGATTAATCTATTGCCTTCATGTTGTTCGCAGCTGCAAGGCAAGTCCATACATGCCTTTGCTCTGAGAACAGGGATTCTACGAGACACTCCCGTACTCACATCACTTTTATACATGTACACCAGATTTGACGATATCAGATGTAGCCTCAGGTTGTTTGAAACAGGAGATAAGTTGGACATCTCTTTGTGGAATTCCTTAATGAGCATGCATGTCCAAACAAAAAATTCATACAAAGCAGTTGATGCCTTCTGCCAGTTGCTTCGTATGGGATTGGAGGCTGACCACGTTACAGTCATGATCTTAATTTCTGCTTCTGCTCAACTAACCATCACGAACCTTGCCCATTCTGTGCGATCTTACATGATACGGAAGGGCTTTGAGAAAGATATTGCAATCAACAATTCCCTTATTGACTTGTATGCAAGATGTGGAAACTTATCAATAGCGAGGGATCTATTCAATAGTTCGATGAAAAAGACTTAGTCTCCTGGAGTGTGATGATTAATGCATATGGGATGCATGGAAATTTCAAGGCTGCTCTCAACCTTCTCTCACAGATGGAACTCGCTCGAATGAAACCAGATGCCATCACTTATTTAAGTATCCTGTCAGTTTGCAGCCATGCTGGCTTGGTTCATCAAGCCAAGATGATTTTTCGTTCCATGGTTGAACAGGGAGTATCTCCAAACACAGAACACTATTCTTGCATGGTAGACCTCCTCGGAAGAAGAGGATATCTGCATGAAGCCTTCGAGATTGTTAAAGGGTTGCCTCATCTAGCTTCCGCTGCCCTTCTCGAGTCTTTGTTGGGTGCTTGTTCTGTGCAGGGAAATGCTGAAGTCGCAGAGGGAGTTTGCAAAATGCTGTTGGAAGTGGACCCGAGCAACTCTGCCTCGTATGTGATGCTCCACAATACGTATGCAGCGGCAGGACGGTGGACGGATGCTAGTAGAGTGAGGTTCGACATGGAAAGGAGGAGGTTGAGAAAAGTCCCTGGTTATAGTCTTGTCCATGGGAGTTAACAAATCATGTTCACTTAGCAGAAAGAGATTTCAAAGAATTCACAAGCCGCAGCCATACGTGATCAGCAGTATGGTTCCAGCATATTCATCGGAAGCCCTAGTGAGAGAGTTGCGTGGTAAACGAAGATCAGCGAGGCTAGGGAGTTTCTTTGTTTGGCAGGTTGATCTATTCTGACATTGTGAGGAGTGCTCACCATCTTAAGTTGGTTGGAGATTTTGAGGGATTTTAGCTCCAGATAATTGTAAGTTTAGAAGTTTAAATATGCGGCCGGGTCAACCTCAAAATAGTAACTTTCGATGTCTAGTTACCTCAAAATAGTGGATGATGTGAACTGTCCCTTGAATACAAGTTGTAACATTTCTCTTAGGTAACGTCGCAATGGCAGCTGAACTGCGGAAGTGATGGTTTGTTGTAGAGATGGAAACCGAATCAGGACATTGATTTCACCATTTTATAGACCGATAGATAGGTCCGAGATATTACAATGCTAACTTAATTTTCGAATTTCTTTAAAGACATCAATCTCTCCGCACAAACCTCTTTAACATCACTTCTCCCCGAGACATAGATGTGCTTACAATGGCACAAGCATCAATCATACACTCCGGTTACTTTTCTCAGAATATCATTCTCTTACAATTCTCCACAAGGTATCCACAAATACAAGTTGAGGTGCCCAATAACTAATGAGTCCATCGATTCTTGCATTCTTGGAGAAAAACTGATGTTGCACATATAATACAAGTACTGGAAATATCAAATTATATTTCCTCAAAGCATGGAAGCCCCGCACCAACGTGACAAGTATGGAAGCCATTAGTATTATACTCTGCTACAAACACGTATTTTCCACAGGATGTATCAGTCTACACATCAAGATTACCAACATGGTAAAAAAATAGTTGGGTCACCAAATTTCCGAGGTTTTCTCCCCCTAGAAAATAAACAATCAGTTCACATAAACCCAAAGAATAGAGATAATAAAAAAAAAAACTAATGGCCAAACACCCAATAATCCAAGGACAGCAGCACCCTTACCAGCACACTGGATGCACCCGTCTTACGACTCAGCAGTAACAATAATCCAAAAATGCTTATCCTGAGATACTTTCTGCAAGTTTTATTAGGTTCAGCATGGCTCCTTCTTGATTCAGCACTCACCTTCAGGGCAAGCGACTCTTTCCCAAGACAGAAGTTCCATAGTGGAGCATACCAAATGTCCAGCTTTATCTGCCATGATCACATCACCTTTCCATGGTCTTTTATGAGGTTGCTGTTTTCCCACCAATAGTCTGCTTAGCCACATATATTTGCTTCACCTTGGAGGAAGCAAAGCTCTTTTCTGAACCAAAGAATGGTTCCGTCCTGGAAAACCTGTTCGGCGGTGAGGCCATTCATTGCCCTTTTGAGAAGGGCCTCCTCTCGCATAGTTGTACGCAGAAGAGCTGCTGTAATTTTGGGAAGAAATACTTCTCTGCTGGGAAGGTTTGTTCTCAAAAACTGCAGTTGTTTCAGAGCTGCATCCGTCATTATCACTGCCATTCGGATGATTAACGTTGCCAGCATTTAAAGGTGAATTCTTGGCAACGACACTTTGAGTGGAAGCCCCTGAACTGGAGTTTGATGGGTCTAGCAGTCCTAGCTCATCAGGCAACCGGTTGGCACTGGCATCTGTTGCCACAGGAAAGTTCCGACTACTTTCTGGAGTTGAGGTGCGAGTCTCAGCATATCTGTTCGCAGCTAATGATTGGTCAACAGAAGGCCCATTATTAAACTGAGGAGTAAGCGCCCCAGCTTGCTGCTGCATTGGCAAAGACATTGAAGAGGACTGTAGCGGAGAAGCAGGAAGATGTGTCCATCGAGCATGGACCGACATCTCAGGATTGGTCTGCGAAGAAAATTTCGACCAATAATCAGTGTCTTAAATGGCAGCGCCCACAAATCCACAACCAACATTATTTACTCCAACCTAAGGAAGAACATATCAAATTTTCTAAATCTCCACCTCTACCATATGATAGACCACCACCCTATATTTACCTACAAAGATCCAGTCTGTAGTCTGTATGACATAGAATTTCATGTGCACAAACAAGGGCAGAAGTTTTCTTTCTTTCCTGACTAAATTTTAGTTGAGTGCTTTTATTAAGGCTTTATGCCAACATAAATTGAGGTCCAATATTAGAGATCTGATGAGATTTTAATGGTCAAAGTCCTTGACATCCAGTCTTTTGTTCACCAAGTGAAGAACACATTATCATATTACATTGACCGAGAAATACAAAGATTAATCACTTCATGCAGCCCGTTCATATTTTGCTGCTTAACTTCAAAATAAAAAGATATTGTGAGGCCAGAATGTCTCTTCTGGACACTATCACCATCAAGTTTGCCTTAAAAGATTCACAGTGGTTCTAATTCAAGTAATTTCTTTCTTTTATCACTTTTTCCCAATATTTTCTCCCAAAAAGATGAGGCCCATGTCCTTTCATTTCGGTTTCAACAAATATGGACCTCCTGCTTTATGATTTATGGCTATTGTCATCTTCTGCAAATCCCAAAATTGTCACTCTTGAAGTAGTTCCATGCTTTAGTGACAAAAACATTCTGAGCTAAATCAGGTATGATTGTGACAAAAGCTACCAGGGATCTGACCTTTGAGCCAGAAAGAACTACCTGGAAAGGAGGCACATCAAACATAGGTGAAGCTATGGGCAATAGAGGTGAGCCAGGAGCAAGATGCTGAATTGGAGCAGGCATGTTTGCTGGATTGCGCTGGGCAGGAACAGTGTTTAAATTGTTCATATCTCCCTCACCAACCATTGGAGTGGATGCAGGATTGTGCTTCCAATCAGGTTGCCTTCCGGAAGGTATGAAAGTGGTGCCCATGAAACTCAAGCCAACCTGTCCAAACTGCCCAACTGGTGCAAAATGGTTATAGACAACCATATGCGGTGGGCCCTGAACTCCAGGTATTCCTCCAGGACTGATGAAAGGGCCGGTAAATCCTGCTGGAGGACCATAAAATGAATCTACACCAGAATGGCATTGTGGCCAGGACCCATGTGGCCCTGAATTGGGTGCGCTGCTCTTCTGTGACTGCTGTTGTGTAGATGCAGATTCTTCATTGGGACCAAAAGCAAATATTGGACTCCCCATCATTGGGTTCATCTCATAGAATGGAAAATGAGATGGTGGACCTCCAGGAAAATGTGAAAGCATCTGGCTTGAAGTGCTCTGTGAACTTGTCAACGGTTGCCAGGGGGAAATGGGAGGGGTTTCAACAGATAGGTCAGCAGGAAGAGAAACACTCAGAGGCTCTTCTGCCCTTAAGTGAATTGCTGACTCCTGATCACCAGCTACACCTAACAAAAGTAATAATGCAGCATATATGATCAATCATATGTTCCACTAAACCCAAAAAAGAATGCTTGCCACAAAGCTGTGAAAGGCTTCACTACCTGCGGATATCCTGTCAACATCTACAGCTCCAAAGGTTTTGGCATCCGAAACAGAAACAGAGCGACCCAGTCCACTCCCAACTATCTCATCACTGCTAATTGCAGCAACAGCAACAGCAGAAGCAGCTGCTTCAGCTTCAGCTTCACTATCTTCTAGATGAACACAGGGCTCACCTGAGTTCTTATCCTTCTCAAAGAAAATGTTGCAACCATCTTCAGCTGCAGAAATTTTATGAGAAACTTGAACATCTGAAAGACATGAATTTGGAGGGCCCATCCCATGAGAAAGAGCATGGCTGCTTGGAGGAAGAACTGTTGGAGATGTCACCGCACCTGAGTTTAGCATTAACCACATTCAAGGATGTCAATAATTGGATCTTGTAGTACATTACTTCACAGGGATAAAATGCTCACCAAACTGAATTTTCTCCCCCGCAAGCAGTGAATTTATTGGACTTGCTGCTGAAGAAAATGATTTGTCTTTTGTTGATATGGACGTCAATGGCACACTACTCTCAGTAACTGTAAAATTAGATTCTCCAACAGAAACACGCGCATCAAATTTTGCAGGCTTCATCGCCTCGTCAAGTTGTGACTGTGTAAGGGACATAACCTACAACATAATTAAGTCACTTTCAAATCATCATATCCAGAAAGCAGTATCGGACTATAAAGGATGGATCAATGCAAGTTCTTCCTTTTCAGCACACTTTTATTTACATTAATAGAGCAAACTTTTCAAACAAAAAAAAAAGAAAAAGAAAGGAAACTCCACAGATCTTCTGATAAACTTGTGAATCAACCTATAAAAACTGTCCAGTCTAATAAAGCATGTCACAGCAACTAAGCACCAATTTAACTCGTATAAAATCAAATCAATATTTAGATAGTCACACAGCTTTAATTTAACTATAATGCAAAGAACCAAACTAAAAGATCCTAATTCATGAGGATCTTAGAAAACACAGAATCGTTGAGACACAACTAAAACAGAAAGTTGATGCTTAAATATATGAATTGCCAGACAGCCCATCAACAATTTCCCATTAAGCATGCGACTAACCTGTTGGTTAATCCCCGAATTACCCCAAGAGTCCAAAGGTTGAACATTATCCATGACCTTATTCTTGCTCTCAAATATTGAGCCAGGCCCAAGGTTCTTTCCAATGTCAGCTGGAAGGGTCCTGCACAAAGAGAGGAAATGAAAATTGAAATAAACTACTTCATCTTTCAGTGCAACTATAGGATTTATAGAGTAAATACATGATCTTTTGGGGAACCGAATCAGCCTGAGCTTCACTTTTAGCAGCAGGTGTCCCGATTGGCGCCAATGGTTGTGACACCGTGGAGGCACTAAAGCCAACTGATACTTCAATATTTGCCAAACCACGCCCATCTTTGGTGGCAAAGTCATGGTGACCCATGGTCATAGTTTCTCCACTTCTCAAAGGAGAGATTCTCTTGGAGCTACTGGGGAAATTAGTATTTTGCAATGGACGAGACTTCCTTGGCACCTAGAATAAAACGGAAGTACAAACAGCATTAGTAAGCAACATCTCAGCAACAACAGATATTGAGAAGCTAGAAGTTTAATGAAACCTTTGCGACACGGGACTTTGCTTTGATCTCTTTCTCTCTCTGCTCACGCTTGTCGTTCAGCATTTGCCTCTTTGACCTCACCTCAATGAAGTCATCTTCATCACTGGGGGCTTCTATTCCAGGCTGCTGAAAAACACGCACAATTCCACTTTGAAGAGGAGCATCAATATCTTCTTCATGGACACTGCTCTTAGGGATTTGCTCGAGAGAGAGTGGCTGATGAACGGACTGGCTCTTTGAGATCGACTCTTTTAAAGATCGCTTTTCATTTCTGCTTCGAGATTCCATTTCTTGAGTATTCATCGAGCCAGATCTAATACTTTCAGACTCAAATGTTCTCTTGGTCTGTTTACTTGATGAAACGGCCTTTCCAGAACCAGTTCTTCCTGTGATCACTGCACTTCTAGCATTTACACTTGACCTGTCATCCAGCCCAAGGAGGGAGGGTGAACCAAGGATTGCGGATCGCCTTTTTTCGCTGATCTCTCGAACTCGGAACTCAGTTCTCCTCACAGTGCGTCTCTGCCTTCTTTGGTATCCTGAAGAATCTGACTGGGAAACCTCATTTTCTGGAAGAGATGATCTTGATGCAGGGTTTTTAACCTTAAACACATAATGCTTCACTTTGCCACCATTTACAGAGCCATGAACCTTTGATCCATTGAAATCCTTCTCTTTCCTGATTGCCTGAGATGATGGAATCCCAGTTATGCCCTGCCCTTCCCATTTTTTCGAATTTGACATGAATTTGTAGTTCTTGCCACCTTCATTCTGTTGGTTTGGCCCCTCTAATTGGGAATCCAGAACATTATTGCCCTCGAGAAACTGAGAATTTTCTGCTCGATCCTGCTGCATGGTCAACATGCCTTCTGCCTTTTCTCTGGCTGGTGATGGATTTACATTTTTCACTGCCTTGTCTTGAGGCAGAATGAAGTGCCTGGGAACAACACCCGGTTGGCTTTCTGCTGACAGAGATGCATCATCCATTTTCCCAAGATTTTGAGCAGGGATGTCTTGACTTGGTTGAACTGACAAAGAGCCATCCCGATTATGGTTAAAAGGAAAATTAGCTGGAACATTTGGCTGAACCAACGATACTGGCTGGGGAGCCATGGGCACAATTCCTGGAGGAAATGCAGATGAATATCTGAGCTGTCCAAACTGAAAAATAGGAGTATGTGCTTGTTGCATTGGACTCAGAGATGGAGTAACTTGAGGATGCAAATGAAGGGGCATCTGTATGGAACCAATTTGAATAGCTGGCACAGGAGATGGTATCAAGGAAGGACCAGAGAACAGACCAAACTGAAGCTTAGGCGCTTCAGCCTGAGTAGCACCAGCAGGGGTAGTAGAATGCAATATCAAGTTGCTACTGGATGGAACTACATGCCTGACAGGAGCATCTGCATTATCCAAAATCTGAGAAGCTGCCAATGTAACAGCAATGTTGTTAGGCTTAATTGCCAGGCCTTGCATGGCTTTCTCTGCTTCCTGCAGCAACCTAGATGAAGCATCCATGCTTGATTGAGAACTATCAACATGTTGACCAGTCCGCATGTCACTGCTCAGTCTGACTGAGGACTCCTCTTCTTGACTTTGACCATGGCCAAGAGAAACAGACGGCACTGCATAAGCAACTTCTCTGTTCCTTGGACTTTGTTCATACTCATCACTTGGCACAGGAACTTCAATGCCCTCATTAAAGCCTAAAACCATATTGTCAAGCCCAGCTGAACTTTCATTCTCCAAGTGAATATCGTCAAATTCTTGATGTCTACCTCCAATCTCATCATCTGCTTCTCGTAGTTCATCTTCTTCCTGGTATCCCTCTTCATCTTCATCATACTCTTCTTGCTCCTGCAACAGTTCATTGTTCTCCTCAGTCCATTCTCCTTCGTCCTCGCTAGAAATAGATCTGGGAGCATCTGTAACCTGACCAGCGTTGGTTGGTAAGACAATAGCTTCCTTTTGAGGGATGAGAAAATCTCCATCCTGTCCAGCTGCTGACTTCTCAGAATAGTCCCCAGATTCATCCAAATCATCATGAGAAAGATGAATAGGAGAATCAGGGGGGCTTGAAACAGAGAGAGAGGATTGGGAGTCGCACATTGGTGCAGTCTGTGGATCTAGTTTCTCCTCATCAGTTCTCTCTTGCTTGACACCAACTAATTCATGATCCACATCCTCTTGATGACCCACCCTGTGACCCACATTCAGAGTAGATCCACTTCTTGCAGAACCTGTATGCTGCATGTCACTATCTAGAAATGAGGGTCCTGGACGCTCAATTTCACCTCCACGTGCATTCTTATGCATCGAAGTTAATGAAGGAGGAGGGAGAACACGAGGTTGCCTCATGGAATACCTTGACCTCCCAAAGGAATAAGAGCCATCCGCCTCAGAATTCTGATAAAATTGTTCAGAAGATGGAGGATAAGGATAATCATGGGACCGACTGTGTCCCCACCCAACATCACCAGCAAACCTCTCATTAAAATTCTCATGAAACTCAGGATCAAGCTCAGGATTCCTATTAACAGGATCTCCATCAACAAGATTCCATCTGTGCCCTCTCATGTGAGGGAAATCATCCACCAAAGGCTCTGACATCCCTCCTTTATTGTAACTCCTATAAGAGACATATCCAGCTCCATTGAACTCTTTCCTCTGTAATGTTCTTCCTCCATGTGAAGCATCTCGTCTAGGGCCATAATGACCACCCTCTTGTTCTGCCAGACCAAAGGTTGAGCTGCTAGCTGTCTCAAATGGGTCCCTTCTCCAAGAATTAGAAGGTTTCCCTCTTTCCATCGATATTGAACTATCCCGAGAAATATTTGGCCTGCTGCCCGTGTCAAATGTTCTATTGAAAGTAGAAGAATCAGAAGATGCTGGAGTAGTAATCCTCTCAACCATATTTTCACTATCTTCCCAATCACCTGTATCTGCTGCCCTCGAAGAATCTTTCTCTTTCAGCAATGCTGCATACCTCTCATCTGCAATTAAAGAGTTGCTACTACCCCTTACTGTTTCAGCCTGCCTCTTGGCAATCCTCTCCTCTAGTTCTAAAAGCTTTTGCTTAGCTGCCTGCTTTCTCCTTTCTTCCTCCAAGAGAACCCTCTGCTTCTCCTCTTCCCTCGCTATCCTCTGTTCCTCAGCTCTTCTCAAGGCTTCCAACTTTTCTTGTTCTGCTCTCCAGGCAGCTTCTTTGGCTTCTTCTTCAAGCCTTCTCTGCATTTCCTCCTGCTCTCTGGCTAGCCTAGCTCTCTCCTCCTCTTCACGACGGGCAAGCTCCAAGGCTCTTTCCTGTTCCTCGAGAATGCGTTGCCGTTCCTGCTCTTGCATCTTCTGAACTCTCTCAAGTTCAGCCTCAAAAGACTCCCTGACAGGATCATAAAAGTCAGTCTGCTTAAGCGCATCTTTTTTCCTTTTCACCACACCTACCAGGCCTCCAGTAAGAGAATCCCGTCCATCACCAAAATCCTTTAAGAAAGGGTCCTCCATATAAGGCTTTTCATTCTTTGAAAATGGACGTTTGTCCTTTGTAAAATTAAGTATTGAATCATTCACAGGAAGGCCTTTACCACCAGATGAGCCTTTGGATGCTGAACTATTCTGCGGACCATCACCATGGTGTTTGGTGTCTCTCGCCATCCGCTCTGTTCCTCGACCATTGAATGAATCTAAATTGCTGTTCCATGGCAGTCTCCCGCCTTGTCCATAGGCATTCTCCTTCCTTCCAAGATCATCTAGCGCACCATCTCTGAAAGGTGAAGCAACATGCTTGTTATCCTTTTTTGTTTCCGTACTCAACATAGATGACCTGACACCTAGATTGTTTCTGTCATTTCTGGATTCTTGTACACCAGCTCCATTTTTTGGAATGGGGGAAGATACTCTCCATGAGCTTCCTTCCCTGCCTTCACCACCAGATATTCTCATATCTCTGCCATAAGGGTCTGCTCGATGGACTTCACTGGAAGAATATTTTCCAGTTTCATTGTCACGCTGACCCCACCTGTCAAGAGAACCATGAGCTGGTTTGTGAGGCAGAAAACTTGCCTTAGGCATGTCAAAATCCCCATCCCAATAAGCTTCACTCTTTGAGAAGACATTATCTCTGCCACGTTCTACCAAACCACGACTAGTATCACGCTCATCATCAGCCCAATCAGACCTTGGGTTCAAGTGAACAAGAGGCAGTGGCCCTGAAAAGTAATCATCCTGTTTTCGATTCTGCTCAGATATTCGAGAACTGCCAAAAGTACGATTCTCATCGCCATTTTCATGGACTCCATTAACCAAACTATGACGAGATGACAGCACTTGAGGACGCATGTCAACAAGGGAGCTCATATGAGAGCTTGGCCTCTGCTCATTACCTCCGTCTTCACCTGATAATTGCTTTTGTTTTAAATTTAGACCATCCTTCTGCCTCTGCGATGAGCCAGATACAGCAGGAACCGCAGCTCGCAAAGAAGGGAAGTCCTCTCCCCTCAAAACTGTAGTTTTCTCCACTTGCGGATATGCAGAAACCACAGGTCCAGACCGAGCCGAAGGTGGCATATATGCACTACCTCCCTTATTCAACGCATCAATAGCACTATGCATATCCAGATCAACTGCCCCAGAAACGCCCTTATCACCAGAACCAGAAACTTCCTTCTCCTGCAATCCGACACTCACAGGCTTGGTCCATCCCATACCAGATGAACCAGGCCGCATCCCACTTCCACTCACCGCTCCACCAGCCACACTGCCACTGGATCCCAAGGTATCGAATTTCTCATGCTCCTTCCGCAGAGACGGCAAGTTCAAGGGGGGTGGAACAGAAAGCTTGGGCCCAGCTTTCTGTGAGCTACGAGGCCGCGAAAGCACCACCATACCTCCACCTCCGCCACCGCCGCCGTGACCACTGACCCGGGTTCGGCTCTGACCGCCATAAGAGCTCCCTTGCTGGTGTGGCGCATGCTGCTGCCCATAAGATTTGTTCAAATTCACTGACACGAATTTGTTCCCAACTCCGGGATTGGCCATGTCCGACCCGAACACTTCACTCCTCCTGCGGCGGATTCAGATCTCCACCAACGCATCAAAGCACGAGCAAACCCCCCGCCCTCCAACAATACGAATCAACTCAAACCCTCACAAGATCTAATCGAACAGAAGCAGAATCGAACAGGAAAACAACCCCCCTCAACCCTGATCAAATGAGGGACAAAAACAAAAAACGTAACTTTATAAAAAGCTACCCGAAGCTCCGACAGGGAACGACTGATCGAACTAATCAACTAGGCGAAGCAGCGAACCCGAAATGACCCGAGCTGACATTGGCCGGCGGGGGTTTAATTAGGGTTTCGTCACAGTGATCGGGCGCATCGGAAGAGAGGGAGAGGGGGGAAGCCGAAATGAAGAGGGCAGGGCAGCAGGGAGCTTACCTCCGGAGGCGCAGGATAACGGGCGAGGAGGTAACGTGCGCCGGGTGGAGCGAGGCGGAGGAGGAGGAAGAGCGGAAATGGTAGCCCTACTGATACAGAAGAGGGAAGAGAGGAAGAGAGAGAGAGAGAGAGGGAGAGAAGACGAACGACAGGGTTCGAGGACGAGAGAGAAATAAGAGTCGGTTCTTCAGTTTTCCGGTTTGTTGCCCCGAAACTTTTCCGTAATTACATATGGAGCCCAAAAGTTCTTGTGCAGTTGTGCCCATCGCCCGCTCACTAGAAATCATGGCAATCATACCCCTTTTTGCACTGTGAAGCAAGGGAAAGATTTGTGGGATGTTCACTTCCCAAGTTCGTTTAGGACATTTAAGTTCACTTAGACTATGTTTCGGTTTGCGTGGATTGTGTGTTTTCGTATGTGTATTCCTAATTGCATGGGATGACCAGTATTCTCTTGTGTTTGTTGATGCTTGCTTTAATGGAAAGCACTTATGTCATCCAATTTAATTTAAGCTTCATTTATTTCGTGAAACGTTTGACACGTCAAGAAATCTTTTTTCAAGAATTCATCTTTCGAGATCATTATAATATTTTTCCGGTGTTTGGCTAAAATCTAAAAATGAACTGTAAATTACTTTCTAGTTGCTTGAAAAGGAAAACTTGCTTTTATTTTCTTAAAAAGATTGGAGACACTTTAAATTTTAGTGTCCCATTTTGTTACTCTTTAAATAGAAAATTAGGGATTGATTACAGTCCTTAAACAAAGCGGAAAAAAAAAAAGTCAATTAATTTGCATAGGGATGAGCTCATAAATTGCATTTAAATTGGATTGGTGGTGGATGGACTCAAATAAAGATGAGTGAACTTAACGATCAAGCATTGTAGCAAACCCCAGTGGCCACTCTTCCTATATAAGAAGGGAGAGGTGGGAGGTTCAAATCTCTACCTTTTTAGAAGGATTGGGGTGGGGATAAATTAGTTTCAAATGTGGATTTCAACTTTCTTGCCCTACAAAGAGGTAAGATAAAAGTCTAAGAGTGAGAGTTAAAGTAGAACTGACAAAAAAAAAGACTTAATTAACTATCTCGTATAAGCTCGTAGGTCAAATAGAATTCAACTAGGCCAAAGAAAGTTTATTGAGTTTAATTGAACTAGGTTGAAACTATATGATTAGAGCTAGAATGTGTTAAAGGTTTTAAGTTTAATTGAGCCTCTAAGAGTTATTGAACTTGGCCAAGCCCATAGAGACCCCCTTGCCAAAATTTGCAAGGATAGGGGATGAGTTTTGACCATCAATTAAACGGGTTTAGTCCATTAAAATCGAAAGGCTTTAAACTTGATTAGAGGCCCATAGGGTTTAAGCCTTTTATTGTTAAAAAGCCTTATAATCAAGATTAAATCTAGGATTTTCACTATTTAAAGATATGAGGTTCTTATAATTCTAGGTCAGCAATTGAAGAACTAGAGCACACATTAAGAGATACAATAGAGAAAAGGAGAGAACACGAGAGGAGAAGTCTACAACCATTACTCCATCAAGATTGCACCTTGCTACCTTGCCCACTACCGCCTACTATCATTGTGCCTTGCCTTGCTGGGATCCACAATGATGAGATGCTCCTCCCTATCCACCGGTGGTTAGATGAAGGTCATGACACCTCCTTGTCTTGCCATGTCCCACCGACGAAGTTGCTACTATTCTTGCTTCATTAAGAGCCTCAACGATCCCTCATGCCGCTTTTTCCAATTGAGCCACAACCTTTCGATCGCGATTTTCAAGAGTTTCTCACCATTGACAATCCTTGCTCGTTGTGCCTACGAGTCCTCTTATTGAGAAACTCATCACTAGCATTCCTTGGCCATGAGCCCACTCTTTACTGGTTACCATTGCAACTCTTCTATCCATCGATCCAATTTTGGAAACAATCTTCCCAATTAGGTGAAAAATCTTATCCAAATTTGAATTATCAATTTATTGCTTATTTTGAACAAATTGTGACATAACTTGAATTTTTGAGATTTTAGGAATATCCAAATTAGAAAACTTTCCTACTTCAACACATGTGCATAATCAGTAGCTCAATCTCTAGAAATAAGATAGGACTATTGATTGCACAAAAAATCAACAACTTAATTCTTAAGCCTTACTGACATAAAATTCCTTAAGCCTTAGGATAAGAGCATTGGTTTTATTTGTTTCCAAATTTGAGTCAAATATATATCTCTTGATGATTTTGATGTTCATCGTTTTTTGGTTTATTTTCTATTTGAAAAATATAAAAAAATATTGCATGATAGATTAGGATAGATATTAAATGAGATTAGGATGGATTCTAGATGCATTGCATGATAAATTATGTCAAGTTTTTTTATAGGATTACGTGTTAGATTTATCTATAAGTTCAGGATAGATTTTCAATTTAAAATAAGATCTAACCTAGGTTTTTTCCTAGTCTAAATTAGATAATCTCTTACTTAAGATAATCTATTTTGATTATTTATCAATTATAAATTTTAATAAAAAATCCAAAATACAGAATATGTTGCTATGTCACCACTACTTGCCATTTCATAATGTCATGTCATCAATTTTATGTTATTTAGTGATTGCTTTTTTGTGTTTATTTAATTTATAATGCATGTCATGTTAGGATAATATACATTAACTTTTGTTTGTCATTAGAATTAGGTCATGTCACATGTCATTATAGTAAATTTCATATTTAGTTAGATTAGAATTTCATATAGTTAGTTTTTATGAATAAAAGAAAACCTCAAAAAAGTATTAATTTTGATTGTATAGTTATTTAGTAAAGCCATTATTATGCTTTTTGACACATAAATTTTGGCTAATAAGTTCTAAGCTCATTGATTAGCCAAAAAGAGTCATAGGAGTCGTTTCGTTTTTCAAAATGGTCAAAAGTTGATTTTTGAATTGACTTTATAGTAAAACCCTTAAAAAGTCAACTCTTGTCAACTCTTGGTTAACATTTTACAAAAAATTTAAATATCTTAGGCAACTTTGATTTCTTAAGTAATCAAGATTTCTATCATCTATTTTTCTCAAATATAATCAGAAGTTGACATTTTCGACTAAATTGAGAACTTTAAATTTCAATCAAAAAGATTGAAACTCATTTATTTCTAGACTTTTTCTAGGTTTGTTTTCTTCACGAAATATGATTTTGGGAATACAATTGATCATACTTTCAAGTTCAAGCATTACTGTCATAGCTCAACCATGGGTTTAAGGTATAATTAATTTTTCTACAAAAGTCAATGCATGTTGAAAATTCAATTGAGCCAATCGGACACAACCTTGTGCTTATTTGTGACATATATTGTGTAATTTAAGTTCAAATTTTCTTAAAATGAGAACAAGTCAACCCACGAGAGCAAAAAAGCAAAAATTGAGATTCGAGAGACTACAGGTCAACTTAGTCAACCATGGCTAACTCGGTTGGACCAAAATTGACCTAGTCTAAAAATAATAACTAAGGTCTAGCAAGCCATGGCCGGTGCCCCCCTCTTGTCCCATTTCAAGAAAAGATTCAAAATTGCTCTCTAAAGTGAAAATAACCAACATGCTTTTACCTTGTTATTAATCCATAAATAACCCCATTTTAGGCCATTCATAAACTCTCTAATCAAGGCTATCCAAAATACCAAGCCATTAAGCTATATAACCTATAAGAGCCAATAAAAGGCTTTCTTGCCCTTCAATAATCATTTTGACTCATATAATCAAACCTAGGGCTAGGATTACATCTTAAAATTAGGATATGATAAAAGTTGACATAGGAATAGTCTTAAAGGAAATCCCAAGGGTAGTTGCTTCTCTCATCCGCTCTTCTCTCTTCCCCTAAGCCCCACTGGCAGACTTGATTCCGATCGATTCCTCACTGATGCTCATGCTCATGGTAGGCTTTAATCTTTTCAGAAAATATTCAGTAGTATTAGCACGCCACATCATTCATTAATGTGCCTAGTTAAATCTACTTATGGATTGACACATGGCACCATGTCATATATTAATAAAATCATAAGAAAATGTTGATTGATGGCATTAAATGTTAGTTGTAAATGCAATTGCTTTTTTTTTTTCTTAAATGAAAGAGAAATTTGAACCCTCGCCCATATTTTCTGGGAATGAACCATGTTTTGTTTTTCTCTTCAAAGAGAGCTTGTCATTCAAGCTTTGTTTTCGCTCGACATTCATCTTCACTCAACTACCGCCGAAAGACCTTCATTACAAAAATCAATACCTTTGTTTTAAATATAGCTGAACCATTGCTTCCAAGACCTCCATTTTTGTGCATACCGTCACTCAACTATAGCTTTGACCTCCATTTTTGCAAATATTACTGCTTTGAAGTATCAAAACAAGGTTTTCTTCCTTAGCGAAATGATTATCTGCTCTCTCTTTCTCAATAATCCTTAACCATGTCTCCATCTTTCATAGCCATCAATCATTGTCGGAAATCGATAGCATTTATACTTCATAGTTCCAATCTCAATCTCATTCATTGAAGAATTGAAGTTGCATTTGTTATTACCTATTTTACTATTTGAGTTTTGACGATATTCATCATCGTTCTTTCGAGTACTTCACTATGAACCACCCAACATAGTTATACTTTGGATTCCTCTGTTCTGCCTTATTTGCAGTAAGAGGTGAAGAGCTGACCGCAAGCATGATTGTCTTGCTAGCCTATATATCAATATTCCATAATTCTCAAAGTTTCTAGTCTTAACCCGATCACTTATTGCAACTTGCTTAGACGACAAGAAAATATCAACGTTTTCGTATTGCCTTATTCTTGGTAAGGCAGAGTAGTGCTCTTGCTGTTAATAACAATCTAGATTAAGCCTATATGGATGATGGGTAATTGTTGTTTTTGTTTTCAATTTTAGTTATTATATGTTAATGATTAATTGTTGTTTGTACTATTATTATATGTTGATGAGAAGGTATTTGGATGGTGGGAGTGATTGTGAGGTTTGAATATCTGTCTATATAACTATGACAAACTTAATATTATAGACATCAAAATTTATATTTGAGATTTACTTCTAGCAAAATTCACCTTGTTCTAGGGTGAAATGGGTATGATTTCATATTTTTAGAGGTAAATTTGTATTTACTTTATTTTTCTTTTTAAATGATTACAATTTTTTTCTTAATTATAGAGACTTCAAATGATAATATTATCTTGCATTATATTGATGAAGAATTGAATTTAGAATTGGCACAATGTTTGTTAATGAAAATAAAGACTATAATGCATATAATGCATATGTAATTTGCAAGGGATTTGGAGTGTGAAAAGAACAAAAAGCAAATAATAATAAGGAAGTATCGCAAACATGCATATTTGTATGTAATTGTAATAGACATTCTCCATCAATCCTGCCTTATGAGCAAAAAGATATTTTTAGGATAGTGAATAAAACCAAATGTCAAGTTTGCATTAAATTCAAAATTGAAGATAAAGTCTGTAAAGTTATCAAGTTTAAAAATGTCCATAATCATCATTTCATTGATGATAAGCAATGAAATTTTATACAATCGTATCAACACACAATAGATACTAATAAAGGTATTTTGACTTCTATTACTAGAGGTAGTATAAGGGCTACAAAATCATATTCCTAACGTTGTGGTGAAGCCAATGGACAAATAACGTTGGCTTTACATTATGTGATTGTCAAATTTTCTTATAATAAAAAAGAAAGAATATGATTTGTAGCACACCAATTCTCGGTCACTTGTAAACTATGAGAATTATATTTAATCAATTCTTGATAGTACATTACAGCCATAATCATTAAACACCATAAAATGACCTGTCTTTAACTTTATTTACCATAGTCTTATCTTTGTACAGGTAAGGAGATGGAGTTATGGAGGGGGATTTGTACAAAAAACACTGGGGAATACAAACACTAGGTATCTCACCCCCCCTCTTCGGCCACATACATGAGTCCTTCATTACTTAGTCGGTCAACACAAACAAAAAAACAAAATCTCTCCCAAAAGTCAAGCACTTACTAGATCGCTACCTACACCACTGGGTTATCGCCATGACCCGGACCCTCATTGTACAGTGGCAGAGGTCCCAACAACTAGCCTTCCACGTGTGCATAAAGGACTACAAAGGCCAAGTATGCTGGCCTTATTGGTGCCCTTGTGTTCACCGTCAAGCAAGAGGTAAACTTGATGAAGGTCATACCTGTGAAATGCCGATCGTGGATCTCCTCTCGTTGCCATATGAAGTTGGATGGGGGTGCCATAATGGATAGTTGTGGCGGTAGTAGGTGGAGCGGATGACATTTTCTAATCTGAAAAAAAAAAAAAAACATAATAAACAAGTGTGAGTTTAAAATAAAACTCACCAAGCGAACTAGTGATCCGAGCTCAAGGGTTGGCCGCTAATAAATAAACTAATCCGCCGTGTATCAAGGGTCTACAACATTCACTTGAAGATGGGTCCAGTACTAGAACAAGAGATTAACGAGTGTAGTTCCTACTAGCAATTCAAATAACATCGAAACTATTAAATCAACGCATCTATGTGAGTTGGCTGCAACAATCACCAAGGGAGAGATGACACCCCGCCCCATACCCCTCGCACCCAACCTGGCATCATAAGTCCCTTGAGGAGTTATTCAACTCTCCTCAGTCCTCTAGAGAGTACACAACCACTTCGTTTCACCCCTCTCCAGGCATCCCGACACCCAGGGCACCGCCGTTGCAAGGTTTGACGACATTCACCATATATCCAATCCATAGTGTAACAATTCAATAACATAATTAACAATGTCATTCATTATGCTAATGTCCAAGAAACAGTTCATTACCATTCTTTATTCATTCATAAATCACAGAATTGATGCAAAATGGTTAGTCGGCAGTACTAGGTCCCCTGAGGAGTTTACCATAAATCGACACAACATACCCTGTCCACATGCTTCTTGAAACTGCACATATTGTCCTAGTAAATGAACTCCAAAAATTATGAAATTTTAATCTGAGGTAGTTAATACATAGTGTAACAGTTTTTGTGAAGAACTCGAAGTCCAATTCAGTTTGTACATTTCTAAAAAATTTATATAAATCTCGACCAGTAATGGTAGCAAAATCCATAACGTATCTGGACAAAAGGGAAATACTTAAAGGGTGTAATGAGCTCGGAAAATTCTGAAATATTTATATGTTGTAGACTAGATTGTACCCTATAACTTTCGTGAAGAAAACTTGTTCAAACTTCTAGTCGAAAATTCCATAAAAATCTAGAAATCGGATAATTGACCATTTCGTTTCCAAAAAAACAGATGTAAGAGTTCCACCTACTATAAGTCCAACCTCAAGAACTCTGCATGTCATCTGAAATTTCTGATTAACACCAAAAGACTACAAAATTAACTAAAACACTGAAAGTCTGAGGAGTCATTGCTCAGCAACGACCAACCTATTTAGCCTAGATGGAAAGACAGTTCACTTCCTCAACGCATAAGCTCAAATCGTCAAATCGAGCTTGGACGATTCATGTTCTCACCGAGCTGTCCATGAATCACGCTTGTAGTCTCTTCTTTCTCTCTCGCACTAAGGAGAAGCTATAGACTTGACCTTGCCTACCACTAAATTAACAAGGCTCATGTTCTCACCGAGCTGTCCATGAATCACGCTTGTAGTCTCTCCCTCGCTTTCTCTCTCTCGCACTAAGGAGGATGAATCTGCCACATGCAAACCTGATCTTGACCTTGCCTACCACTAAATTACTCTAGAGTGGCACTACCCATGAAAAACAACACATACCAAAAGCAACATTATCGAAGACGGTTCAATAAGCGATTTGCAAACACAAAAACGCAACCCGCAAACCGTCAATTCAATCATCACGACATTAAGAGCATGCGAATAATCGAGCATCTCACACAACTTTCTCATGTCTCACACCCACACATGCTCCGATTATTACGACCCCTCCTCCGGGGCCACGGCACAAATAGTTAGCTCACAATGAATAATCACCAATTAAAACCATTTCCAATAAATAATCACAATTAATTATTTTTCCAAAAATAATTAATTTTCAGCAATGAATAGTAATAACAATATTACTATTAATAATTCGAAATTATAAATTAATTTAATTAATAATTCCGAAAATAATAAATAATTATTATTATTTATTCTAAAAATAATAATAATATTTATTAATACTAAACATGATTAACACTAAGCAAAGCTTAATCAAATAGTATTAAAACACTAATAATCATCCTCCAAAGCCCTAATCAACAATTAAACTAATCAAACTACTCCGGAAATCGACTCACGGTTTAGCGATTGGCGGATGAGCACGCGATCGGCGAACGGACGTTTAAATAGCGCGACCAGCTTTGAGGGTCTCCTCCTGCGCTTGGGATATTCGGAGAGACCAGCCGTCAACTAGTCTCTGGTGCTGGTTTTCTAGTTTAGAAGGGTTGCCCTGTTCTCTGCCGGTCGGAGACGATGAAAGATGTGGGAGTGGCGTATTTTTTTTGCAAGGGTGTCTAAAGAAGACCGGATAAAAGGGGTTGCTGAGCATTTTAGGGGAAAAAATAAAAGTGGCAGCCCCCTTAACTCTCCACTTGGTATCCACATGGAGGAAAATCTCCTTAACAATCATCCCTTAATTTTTCTACTCACTCACAGAAAGGAGGAAAATTGGCTGCCCGAGTGAGTCATTCTGCCATGGGTAAGTCTACTTAAATCTTTTTTTCGCCCCCATTTTCTTTTTTTTTTCTTTGTTTTCCTGGCCCACCTAATCTCTCATGCCAACCTCTTCTCTTAGCCAACCATAGAAAATTGACGCAATGTCTAAAATGTGCGGTTCAAATGGTGCAAATCTGGGCATCACATGATTAGTGTGAGTAATTGTCAAAATCTCATTAAACATTTTAATTGTTTACTATAAAACAAAAGCAATTAGTCTTGTATATTTCAATTAGATGAGGAATAGAGATTGATTAATTATTTTTTGGTTTGATGGTGTATCCAAGTTGGACTATAAGAGTTTTGGAGATATGATAATATTTAATACCACTTACCATATAAAATAAATATAATATGATATATGCACCTTTTATTGACTTGAATTATTACTGGAAAAATATTATGTTTTGTTGTGCATTTCTTATGGATGAAACAATTATTTATTCTTTTTTAAGGTAATGGGTAATAAAGTAACAAAAACTTGTTTCATTGATCAACATCATACTATAGCAAATACATTAAAATTATTTTCCTGAATTCTGATCATCATTTATGTTTATGGCATATTGAGAAAAATGTTACACACCATATTATACATTTTTTTTGTAAAGTTCTGTTTTTGCGATGAATTTGAATTTGAAATGGAGAATACTTGGAAAGTTATATGTTAGTAGTAGGTGACAACAAGTAACTAGACAATATGTATCACATGTCACAATGGTGTCTTGCATTTGGTTTTTGATTTTTTTTTTTTGCGAGAATTAGATCCACACAAATAAGTGAGAGCACAAATAACATATTTTAATATATGGCATGTAAGATCATGACTTTAGCTAAATTTGTTAGTTATTATGAGAAACAAATTGAAAAAATGCGTAACATTAAAGTAGTTTATTTTGAATGTGCTCGAAGAAAGTCACATATTATGGTTGAAAATAATGAAATATTGCAACATAATGCAAAAGTATATACTCATATCATTTATAGGAATTTCCAGGCTTAGTTCTTGCATGTTTCATTTGAAAATATTCTTGGATCATAAACCGATGGGTTGTTGTACGCTTATATCGTGGGAATAGGAAGTAATGACCGTAAGCACATTGTGCATTTTAGTTTAAATCATTTTACAATTTCATGTAACAACAAGTTATTTGAATTGCAAGGATGATTGTATAAGCATACATTATGAGTCTTGACAAATGTTGTAAATATTGCAAGCATTCTATCACAATATATTTTGAAGAGATAGACAAAAGTTGCAAAACAAGAGACTTATTATGAAAATATTGCACAAAGCTCTCATTGTGTGATTAAATCAAAAATATTACGTTTAAGGAGGTTGATGCGGTTGGCTTTCAATATTATGAATAATAGTGCTAATTATGATGTTACAAAGAAGTTCACAACTACAACATTATTGCATCTTTACTCCCAAATCACAATCCAAATGCAATCTCTAATATGTAAAGATTATGTTAATTTTTTAGTGGAAGGTGATGAATCTAAATATATAAAAAATGTCAAATGATGTACCAAATTACTCATATCAAATGCGTCATGGAGAAAAGAAAGAAAACATCTCTATGCATAGGAGACACCTTGCACAAGGTATGATTTAAGAAATATTGATACTTTTTGGGAACTTTCGTGTTGTGTCTAACATGTTTAGATATGTTTTGACACGCGGTCAATGAGTATTGAAATATCATATACACGGTTAACTTTCCCTAACACATGAGTTTAGAATTCTGACACACACATGGTTAATTTTAAAAAATTTCAAAATGTAGGGGTCAAAATGTAAATATATCAAAAAATTAAAAAAAGAAAAAGAAAAATAATGAACTGAAAAGAAGAAAAATTCTCAGTATCTTACAATCGACATTTCCTTGAACAATCGATCTCCCCTCCTCTAAGCTCTTACATGCGTTGCTCTTCTCATTAGTGTCGCTTTGCCACCTCCTAGACCACCCCACCAACTGTTGCAGTCACTTCTACCCCAAATCCTAACTTATCTCGATCCCATCTATAGTCCTCTCTCCTTTTCAATACCCAAATCTTAGATTGGCTTTTTTATTCTTATGTCTTTATTGAATTGGCTCTCTAATTTGCCCTTCAATTCACACGCTTGTCGAGATAAGAATATATGGACATTTCTCATGTTCACCTTCATTTTCTCCTTCTCCTTCGTACTAACATTTCCTTTTTTACTTGTTGTTGCCTCTTTCAAATTGAAATCTCAATTCTTTACCCGTAAGATTACTTAATAGCCTCGTTTGATGAGGTAAATCGATTCCTTTTGTGCTGGGGGTGCTAGGAGGGGAGAAAGATGGGGCTCAAGGTGGGTGTTTTTTCTTTTTCTTTTTCTTATTCATTTCACTTTAGTTATAAAAAGCTAATTGTGAAATTTTGCTTGGTTTTAATTTTGTAGTTGTGTGAAAGTTTGCCGATCTGTATACAAGTAATTACTATTTTCTCATTAGGAATTGAGTTTGTATATATATTTGAAGAAGATTATATTAAATCAAAGAATGATTATTTTTGGGCAAATGGGATGTTTCGGGAGAATTCTGAAGTATAAGTGTGACATTTGAAGTGTGTTGGGTGTTTGTTGAAGCTGTGTTGTAAAAGTTGATTTTTGAAATGAAGTTCTTAAATCCTAAATCTCTATTCTAGTTTAAGTAAAATAATGCAAGTATTCTAATTATGAAAAACATTTTAAGTGTAGGATAATAATAATCGTTTCATCTTTAAAAATGTGTTACTATTATTCGTGTTGTTTCAATTTTTGCATTTTCAATATATACCAATGATTGTGACGCTAGGTTTGTTTATTTAACTTAATATGCGATATATGCTACTTTAATATATGGTAAAGAGTGTAGATGATTAGATTCTGTTTCATTTGTTGTTTTTGAGAACTTATGGAATTTGATTTTTTTGAAGTGTTCTTGATTTTGAGGTCGGTTGTTTTTGATTGGTATGATTTTGTGTCATTGATCTGCTTCGGATTTGTGTAAAGATTGGTAAATATTGAATTTTGAGAGTGTTTGTATGTTCGATTTGGGGTTTCGATGAAGGAGTAGATGTTGGTAGATCCAAAAGGTTTTGATTTATATACAAATACAAAGCCACTCTTTCACCAACCGGTATTTTGATTTTTTTTTGAGAAATTAACTTGCAATCATATCGAAGCTCTAGTTGTACTCGTATTAGTCGTGTAGATATAAACTGTTTGTATATGTTGGGCTTTTTGATTAAATTGATTTAGGATATTCCTTTGGTGAATATGGTAGATTTAGTGTAAAGAAAGTAAGGCTTATGCATTATCTATATTCTATAACAAGCTTTTTATATTTAACTACATTCAAACAAACTACCTTTTTAGAAATGAACATTTGGTATATTATTTGTTTATTTTTTACTATAATATTTACTTATAGTATATATTAAATTTATAATTCTTGTAATTGAACTTTTTATAAAATGCCTTCAAGTATGGCCAGTAGCACTTTGAATACATGAGCACCTACATCTAGCAATGAAGTTGTAAAATAATCATTATGAAGGTATGTTACTAAGTTAGTTAATCATAGCAATGTGGAGAAATTTATTTGGAAAATGCAACTTTTGTCAAAAAAATTTAGAAGTTTATACATGAGAGTGAGGGGCCATTTGTTGATGATAAGTGGAAAATAGATTGGAAAATGCACAAAACTAAGAGAAAGAATCTTTTGGAGATAAAAAAAAAATTAAAGAAAAATGTTAATACTAGATTAATATGTATGGCATCCAGAAATATACCTTCATTCCTTTCTTTAATGACAATGGTGGTGAAATAGATTCATTTTTTGACTAAAAAAAAAAGAAATATCAAAAGTGGGAGTGGAAAATCACTTGAAACATGCATTCGACATGACTCAATGGGAACGTTTAGATTGTGAGATTGTTAAGATATTTTATTTAGTAAGCTTGTCATTTAATTTAACAAGGAACCCTCACTTTTAATTCGCTTTTACTTATGCAAATTATAATATTGTGGAGTATGTACCACCGAAATAAAATTTGTTGAAAATCACTTTATTGCAAAAAGAGAATGTAAATATTGATAGATTGTGTGCATTTATTAGAAACATGTGGAAAAAAATAGTGTAAGTATTATAAGTGTAGATAAAGTGACTCACAAAGGAGATTGTTTATTAATTTTATGGCAGTGTCAAATGGAGAATCAATATTTGTAAAATTGATTAATTATTCAAAAGAAACAAATAGTATGCATTTCATTGATAACTTCATTTCAATTTTTAACTTATTGAAGAAGTTATTAATGAAAACGGGTATGAGAATGTGGTCCAAGTAATTACGAAGAATGCTTTAAATTGTAAAGGCGTAGGACAATTCATTCATCAAGAATTTTCATCTCGCGTTGTGTGATGCATACCTTTAATATAGTTTTGAATAACATTTGTGTTACAAAAAATATGAAAATGAATCAAGTAGTTTATGAAGAATGTAGTTGGATTTCAAATATTACTAATTATGTTATGCAAATCAAACATCTCACCACGATATTAGTAATATACAATGAATTTGTTAGATTGTATTTATTTTTCATAACGGATACACATTTTGTTTTAATGATTGTGATACTTAAAAGATTCAAGTTAATAAAAAGTTGTCTTCAAAACATAGTGATTTGTGACAAATGAAATGTCTATAGAGATGATAATCAAGACAATGCTAAGTTTGTCAAAGAGAATATATTAAATGATTTTTTGTGGGATTCAATTAATTATATATTTTTTTTCATGATTTCTATTTATGACATGTTTGGAATTTGTAACATCGATAAGTCTTGTTTTCACTTTATGATATGTGAGATTCAATGATTGAAAATGTGAAGAAAGCTATATAGGCGTATAAAGTGAAAAGGCTAGATGAGAAGTCCACATTTTATGAAGTGGTTTATGTAGTTATTATAAATCATTGGATAAGGAACTATACTTAACTTCCTTACTTGACAAATGCTTTAAATCAAAGATAAATTCTAAAATTGTATGAGATTATTACCGCATTAGTTATTCTTTATTTAACATGATAATATAATATTTATCTTACTTAATATGATTTTCTATTTTTATTTTTTATTGAATAAAGTGCTATAGTGATCAATGATTGAATGAATATTCTACTCAAGTTTCTTCATACATGATAATAATACCAACAAAAAAAAGATTAAAATACTTTAGAAAATACTTTCCTAACTTAAATAAGCGTAATAAGGTAAATATAAAGTATATAGATTTTTTGGGCAAAAATGAGGATTATTCCATTCAATATTGATATTCTATGGATCATAAGATTTTGTGGGTTAATCATGATGCATGTACATTTATACTTTAAAGCATAGCTTTGAAGCTTCTTGCATAATTATTATTTTTAATTGTGTGATGAAAAAAATTTGAACATTTACTCCTTTGTACACTTGGTGAGAATAAATGAAATAACTTAAAGAATGTGCAGAAAATTTAGTTTTCATTTACATCAATTTTTATTTTTTATCAAGAAAAATGTAACAATATACAGAAGGAGAAACCAAAATATGAGATATTGGCAGAGATGCATTGAACACATTTGAAAATGTTAGGGTGCTTGAAGTTGCAATCTTTACATTTGATGAGCTGAAAATAGTTTGTTATTTTTTCAGAAGAAGTGGATAATGTAGATGAATAACTTTTTCGACAAAAAAAAAAAAGACTTCTTATTATATTTGATGGTGAAATGTGGATTTTTTTTGGCTTATTATAAGTATTAAATTTAATAGTGAAATATGAATTAATTATTTTTTTCCCTCTAAGTTTTATGGATTATTGTAATGGAATACAATTGAATTTGTCAAATTGAAATAATGAAATATTAACAAATGTTGGATTAATGGTTTTAGTGTAAATTCATTCTAGGCTCTTTTTATTATTTATTTATTTATGAATTTAAATGATAATTTATCATTTATATATAAAAATATACATTTAATACATAACATGTCCCAATGTGTCAGAATTATCTATTTTTGAGAAATTAGGTGTTAGCGATTATGTCATATCATGTTGCATGTCTGTGTCAATTTTAGAGGGTATAATGCTTGTTTAATGTGGTCAAATAATTTCATCAATTATTTTAGCTTATTTTTACAGGATTAACCTTAATAATAGTTTAAAGTCATTAACATTGATTATAAAAACTTCCACATCATATGAAGCATGAAAAAACTATTATGCTTACGAGTCCTTATAGAAGTTCATTGTACAACTTTCCTTATTTTAACATGACAGTATTCACATGCCTCACACTCCTTATTAGTAGGTTGATTTTTTCACCAACCACGAAATACATATGTGACATTACAAGGTTTCACATCCCAAATAGGATCTTTTGCATGTTTCTTCTCCATTTGAGCATTTTTAGGCTTGCTTAGGTCCACATCCTATCTTTAGTATGACATACTTAATATTGAGGTAAGATTAAATGTTTTTTATTATATCATAGCTTCTAATAATAAAAACAACAATTACAACAACAATCACCCATTATTCATATGAATTTAGAATGGATATTTTATCCAATATGTTGAATACACTACAAGAACAAAAGTAAATAATAAAGTCTTGAGATTTTCTCATTCAAAACATACGCATCAACAACAATAACATCCCAAATAATCAAAAATCATTTTATTACCTTATGGTCATTTACCACTTATCTCTACAAAGATATTGCACAAAACAAAACAACATAAAAAAAAAAAAAAAAACATTTTGAAGTCATCCTAGATTTTAATACCAAATCGCTTGAAACAAAAATGACATAAATGACTCAAATTTTGTTAACAAGATTTGAAAATATGTTGTAGATCTAAGCTATTCCTTTTTTAATGCATACATTTCACAATTTCAATGAGGCATTTTAACAAATAGTTTATACACACTAGAAGAATTGAATTGGATACAAAGCCAAAGTAGTTCTTTTTCTCCATAAACAACATTAACACACAAAAGTCGTCATGTATCATTGAACTACACCTCAAGCTTTCACTGATTTTCATTTGAACATGCAAGAGCACTACTTAGCCCTACCAAGAACAAGGCAACATAGGAGTGATGACATTATTTGGTTATTTAAGCAGGCCGCAACGGGCGACTGGGTTGAGATTGGAAGTTTTAAGGATTGTTAAATGCTGAGATCTAAGTTAGCAATATAATCACACTTGTGATTAGCTCTTCATCTCTTATGGAAAACAAGGCAAATTAAAAGGAGTTCCTAGTATAACCATGTTGGGTAGATCATAATGAAAAACTACAATGAATGACGATGAACATCATCGAAACTCAAACCAGTGAAATAAGTAACTACAAATGTAGCTCCAGTTTTTTAGTGAACATGATTGAGATCAAAACTATGAAATACAAACACGATCAACTCTTCATGACAATTGATGGTTATGAAACATGAAAAACAATGATCATCAAGAAAGAGAGCAGATAATCGCTTCACTTAGAGTGAGAAAACCTTTTTGGTTTCGTCTGCATGCACATTGATGGTTTGATGCTTTGAAGTGATAGTTTTTGTGAAAATAGAGGTTTTCAAAGCTACAATTAAGTAATAGTCCACACCAAAATACAAGTATTTGAAGTGATAGTCCAACTGTCTTCAAAAATGAAATTGGCGATCTTTACGATAGAGATCTTTCGACGATAGTAATTTTGACAAACTTTAAGAGCTCTTTTGCAAAAAAATTAAAACATGAAGTTTGAAGAGAAAGAAAGGACTTTCCGCAAAAAATTAAAACATGAAGTTTAAAGAGAAGGAAAGGACTTTCTCTAGGGAAAATTTGGATTAATTTGACATCATTTTCAATTTTTTTTGAATTTTTGAATATCGAACCAAGATTGGGTCCAAGTCAGGGGCAATTGTGCGATGAATGTTAGGAGGAGAGGTGGAGAAAATGGAGGTAATATAGGAGTAGAATTAGGCATTGCGTAGAATACTATAAATTGGATTTACCTATTAGTGCTATGGTACAATTCGTCTCGCCTTGTCTTTCCATAGTCGAAAATGTCTTCTTAACTTGGACACACGGACCCCAATAGTGCCAAAAGTTGGCATGGAGGGACACTTAAGTGCCAAAAGTTACAAATGGTATATTTAAGTGCCAAAATCGGAGCAAAATTGATCATTTAAGTGTCAAATTCGGCTAAATTGCCACGTGTCCATTTTCCGACGACTTCATTTGCTGACGAAGCATTTTTTTCAAAATTAAAAATACTTGGCAATTTTAATAAAAAAAAAAAAATTTCCACATCAGATTAAAAAAAATTTAAAATCAATTTTATTTAAAAAAAAAAAAGAGAAAGGGAGCCCTTGCCAATTTCCCCTCCCCCTTTTTTTTTTTTTTAATTAATCAATTTTAAATTATTTTATTTTTTAAATTATTTAATTAATAATTTTAAAAATCCACGTCAGCGCAAAAACGACATCGTTTTGCGCTGATTTTTTGTCGTTTCAATTTCCGGTGAGCCATGTAGGCAAAAAAATTAATAAAAAAATGTAACGTAGGATTTCCGGCAGGGTTTCGGCGACCGGCACTTAAGTGATCCATTTTTTTTTGAAAAGTGGCGCTTAAGTATACCGTTTGTAAGTTTTGGCACTTAAGTGTCCCTCCGTGCCAACTTTTGTCACTCCCGCTGTACTTTTCCCTCCTAACTTGCATGCGTTTGATTAGATGAATGTTAGGTTTAATTGCAATTATCGATGCATGTCAATCGGCAGGTGGCGACATACGGACTTTGAAGTGTCATAACTTGGCACAAATGGACACTTAAGTGTCATAGCTTACAAACGGTACACTTAAGTGTCAAAATCGGAGCAAAAATGATCACTTAAGTGCCAACGACGAGAAAATCAGGCCAAATTGCCACATGTCCATTTTCCGGCGACTTCATTTGCTAACGGAGCATTTTTTTCATAAATAAAATCGATTTTATAATAATATTTTTATTATTATTTAATATTATTTTATTAATAAATTTTTATAAATCTATGTCAACCAAAACGATGTCGTTTTGGCTGATTTTTCACCGATTTAGTATTTCTGGCGAGCCACGTAGGCAAAAAAATTAATAAAAAAACGCCACGTAGGATTTCCGGCAAGGTTCCGACCACTTGGCACTTAAGTGATCCATTTTTTTTGAAAAGTGGCACTTAAGTGTACCATTTGTAAGTTTTGACACTTAAGTGTCCCTCCGTGCCAAGTTGTGGCACTCCTGCTGTACTTATGCCACGAGTGGCTTTGTGGGGATGACTTATCCTAATTAGGGGTTAACATAATTGGTTCATTGCATTGTGAATGCAAAGTGGTGCATGGATTGGTTTTAGCCTTAATTAAATAATCCCTAGAGGGCTAGGTAGAAGCTTGGGTTGATCAATGTGTATGCTTAATCTCGAAATCGATTCTAGATAGATTGAATATTAAGTGAGGTGGATTTTGCTAATAATTTGCTTTGCTTGAGTACATGCTACAAGTGACATGGATGAATGCTTTGATTGCAAAATTGACACTTGTTGAAAGTGGTCTGAAGAAAAGGCAACTCGAATAGAGTCAATAATGATAAACTGATGTCTATTCTAATCCTAATTTTTATAATTCTTTAGCTTAACTTTGTTGTAGCTAGGCTAGTTTAGACATTTTTAGGCTAATTCACATATGTGCTTAATGAAATCCATTTAGACTTAGCCTCACATCTTTCAATAAATTATTAATGTTGTCTAACTTAAGCTTCACAAATAATCAATTCATCAGATTTAGTTATCACATTAGTTTCCAATAACAAGTTTATGAGGGATCATGTATTGAAACTTAGAATGAGGCTATGTATATTCTTCACTCAACTTATATTGAGTTTTCATTCTCGTATTTACTTCAAAGTCATTTCAATTACTTAAGTATTTACTTACCGCACTGCTTTTCAATAAATTGAGTTTAAATTTCCTTTTCTAGAATGGGGCTAAGTTCAATGAATTCCTTACAAAAACATTTGCATAATCATTTAGTGACTTAGATACCTTTGGATCATAAAGGTAATCAAGATCGCATGGCCACTTAAATAACACCCTCCTAAGTTAGATATCTAAAGGGCATGAATAAAAATGTTAGCGTAAATAAGTCTTGACTCTAGAATCTTTGGTTGTATTAGAATTGAGAGGACACTTCCACATTTTAATTGATTAATAGCCAACCCCAATAACTTAATGGTGACTCCTAGAAATACATAGGTTGTTAAAAAACTAACAATAAAATCCAACATTGCGCAAGCTATCCTCTTGGAAGAGTCCATGCTTATAATTGATGGATTGATTTAGATTATCGTTAGATGATGTGTTCAAATTGTCTTTTGGGACACCAACTTAGACCATTTTATAAGTAAATACCTCTAAACCTATTTCCCGAGAGGGCCCCTTAGGAAATTATGTTACAACAATGCTATATATAATTTTAGGTTTTTACTTTAACTCAAAAAGTTAATTAGTTTAATGTGTTTGAATTCTTGTTTTCTAGTAATTTATTTATTTCATGCTTTGATTATTGGTTGTTACTTTAATGATTATGCACCTATATGATCACCCATTAATTGTTAATGGTTAGGTTTAAAATCAATCAAAATTGCTTGCCAAAAGTATTTTTCGAAAATAAAGGAGAAAATATATCCAAAGAGTGTTAGTGTAATCTAGCATAGTAAAATCCCTAAATCCATTTAATCTTTGGTTTATAGAATTTGCCTACACTCTATTTGGGTTTCTAATCAATCTACCATAAATTAATTAATGGCAACTCCAAAATAAATTGATTTTCATGTAAATAACTTGAACAAAAAGTTGCAAATTGGTAAAGACTTGAGGGAGCTTGAGTTAGGTATAAGCTTAGTAATCTATTAGCCAACCTTTTATATAAGGACTTAGGGTCACTACCACTATATAATATTGTCCATTTTGGGCCGATACTTGCACAGCTTTAAAATGCGTTATACAGAATAAAGAACCCAAGCCTTATAAACTGGCCTTGGACTCTTTCCCTAAGTGATGTGAGACATGAGATATACTTTCTCCTTGAGCACGTTTGAGGACTAAGGCGCGAAGACACTACCATCCCTCCTCCCTGTACACCATCACCTAAACCATCACACTCTACCCCCTTTGGGCACGGGGTTCTTGCTATACCTCTACACACTGCAAAAGTCGCTCTGATATCATTTATAAGGACTTGGGATCACTACTATTGTGTAATATTATTTGCTTTGAGCCGAGGCCTGCATGGTTTTAAAATGTCATAGAGTAAAAAACCCAAGCCTTATAAACCGGCCCAAGACTCCTCTCTAAACGATGTAAGATAAGAGACATGCTCATCTCCTTGTGCATGTCCGAAGATTGAGGTGCGGACGCATCGCCATCCCTCCTCCTTACCCACCATCGCCTGGGCCGTCACACTTTAAGTGGTTTATATTAAGGACGACCACGACACAAACATGTATTATTCATGTGATATAAGGCCCATATATTCTATATCATCAAATTTTTTTATAAAGTTTTATTGAATTAAGTTTTCATAACATAAAATACTCTGTAGATTGTAAATAATTATTTTGTTCTTTTGGAACCTAACCTACAATGTTGGGTCCCTAGTGCAACCTTAGGGAATTAAGTTATTCATGAACCTTAGAATAACACCTATTTAATATTGACTCATGGCACAGGGGATCTTGTTTTGGGGTTTAAATACAATGATTTGTTTATTTTTACTCGGCATGGCTCAGATCTTTATTTTGCCATGCTTTATATATTTTATTTGGTTTTGATTTGGACCCTAACACCCCAAGGTTGGCCTCGAGACCTGAGCATTGAAGGCCAAGTCCATAGGAGAAAAAAAAATATTCACAATCTATTAAAGTATTTTATGTTATGAGAATTTGATTTGATTTGATAAAACTTTGTTTAAAATTTAATGACATAGCATATATAGTCCTTATATCAAACGAGTAGTGCACATTTCTTTAGGAAGTAAAAGCAAGTTTTCCTTTTTGAAACAAATTGCAGATTTTCATAAACTAAGTTTTATTTATGGGCCTAAACAAGTTGAGTCCCATGACCGCAGGCACAATGACTAAATACCCTCATAATTGAGACATTTGTGTGCACACTATCTTCAAAAGCTATACCATCTTCGGGTGTGTTTGTGTTCATTATAAATTTCATGATAAAGGAAAATATGTTCCGTAGAAATCATTTTCCTTTGTTTGGTGGTGATGAAAAATATAATTGAAAATTTTTCAGCTATTTGAATCTCATTTTATGAGATAGAGAGCTCATAAGATATGAAAGTAAAAAAAATGATGTCTTTCTTATCAAAAACCGAATTTTTCTCTAATCTAAATATTTTGTTTTTAGTTTACGAAAAGCTTTTTTACTTTTATCAAGTAGTTTTCGGTATTCTAAACATTAAAAATCCAAAAGCAATTTCTTGGAAATGGCTTCTCATCAAACAAACTAACTCTTCATCCTTAATCTCTTAGTTCGAACCCATTCAAAACTATTAGGGAAAATGCAATCGGGTTCTTCTACTCTAACTACATTGTTCGTTTTCACATAATATTTGATGTGTTTTTAAATAGACAAAAACGTTTGGTATCAAGACATAGATGTCACAAGAGAATGTGATCGAGATCATTGTTATGCAAGGGTGGAGTGTGGAAGAGTGATGCTGCTCTTGTTTTACCATGGGCACACTGTTGCAAGTAGTTCACTTTAGCATTCATTTGAAAAATGCAGGACATATAAGTGCACTATCTGCAAAAGCTACTCTTCTTGAGACTTTACCTTCTTTTTTATAGTGTTTCTAGCTGGTCACTTTGGTTCATTATCCAATTAAGCAAAACATTTGTTTGCCTTTATGACTATATTTTATATCCTTTTTCTTGGGGGAGAGGGGGGCGCAAAATTTATCTTAGGGAGAAAGTTTGAAATTATACTTCGATCCCCTCATACTTATTTTCATAACAAATTTACGTGAAATTGAGTCTAAATTTTCAGGTCTTTACACTACCACAACATTGATGTGTCTCCTTGTCTGACCTTCGTGTTGCTACTGAACACATTACTACCCGATCAATGATCTTTAGGATCTAGCTAATTGCATTTTTCTATGCGGTACATGCCATAGACATTGAATGAACTTTTAGCAAATAGTGGAGTGGCCTTATTGTGGCTCTTCTTGCATCAATAGTATGGAGAAAGTTTAGCACAATGGTAATGATAATAGTTGTTCAATTTCAAGATGTTGTGTGTCATGTGCTTGTGTTCTAAGCTATCTCTTGGTGTGTCCATAGAAGTGGCTCACTCTACTCCATTCTCTTTAGCCTTTTGTTACTCGTCATGTCTATGCTCCTAAGTTGGGCGCTCCAATGCGAGAAATTCCATGTCGGTTCCATTTTACAATAACATTAAGTTAGGATATACAAAATGCAAATTTGTGCAACTTTTGTGGAGGATCTATAAATTGGTGTTGATGTACTCATAGAGACTTCTTTGTTTTCTTTCGAATTTTAGATTGTTGGGGGTTGTGTTCATCATTGCCAAGCTCTAACTCATTTGTGGGGGCAAGGGCAATAGAACAGAGCAAGCAAGAATCACTATGGAGGTCAAAACATTGGCCAACTACTATGAGAAAGAAGATTTGGAGATATGGCCTTATCTGCATGTAAATAGCGAAAACCTACAAGATTCACACCAAGATCAATGAGTTGCTCAATTAAGCGAGTTTTCCTTTTATCTCTACGAATGTGTTTTATTTATTTATTTTTTTTTTATTGGGGGAGGTGAAATTTATCTCAAAGAGGAAGTTTGATAGTATGCTTTGACCTCTCGATGCTTCTTTCATAACAAATTCATTAAGCCCTAAATTCTTAGCTCTTTACTAATGCAACCCACCCTTTTCATCTAGGAGAGAAAAAGACATATAGGTATAGAGATATTGCCTAAAAGGCAAGCCTATGGCTCTCGATTAGGCGTGGACTCTCCTCATCCCATACTTTCTACGAAGTTGGGATGTTTGGTATTAAGTCAAACTGACACTATGAAAATTTTCAAATGAGGAGTTGCCACTAATCTATTGGGAGTCGGCTAGAAACCAAGTGAGAAATTGGAATATATCTCGCTTTTTGTGCAACTAGATAATTTGGGGTCGAGAAGTTGATTACACTAATTGATTAATTAATGCATTTTTGGTACCTAAATTTGCTCATTTCAATAAGAGGTTTATGAAGCAGTCTAATTTGATTTAAACCTATCTATGAATATTTGAGGTGATCATGTGAGTGCACAATCAGAAAAATAATAATTAACAACCAAGGAAGCAATACATAAATTGTAAGGAAAAATAAGAATTTAATGCTAAGAAATAAGAAAAATGGCATTCCCAACTAGGTTAAAGGGAAAGAACAATCAACATATTAAAGGTGTACAATCAAATGATAATTAAAGTAAAAATGCGTAAATAGCAGCCTAGCATTTGTGTCTTTAGACCTACCCGAATATGGGTCGAGGTTCAGGCCCTCATTTGGGCTCCGGACACGAAAAAGGGCTTTACTACACCCAGGCCCCCTTTTTAGTTAGAAATAAAACCAACTCACTAAAGAACAAGCTCAGTCCAAGTCCAACCAAGCTAAGTCACCGGACCTCCATTGCCGACTACTTCCGATCACCGGACCACCATCCACTGACGTCCATCGATGACAAACACCACCACCACCTTAACGGCCGCCACCGGTCACCCTTCCGAACGCTAATCACTCAACATTCAAGATCGCAATATTACAAGAACACACGGGAACTAAGCAAGAGAGCCGGTGAGATTGAGGGTCTCATTCACGAACAAGAACTTCTGGAAACTTAAGCGTGGCATTCGTCACAAATAAGCACCAGAGAGCCACCAGTGTCACGGCCAGCACATCAACAATCGAGAAACATGTATAAAAGAAAATTTGCATGTTCGATAACCCCTTGATCATAAAGGGAGACACGCCTGCTGATAGACAAGAAGGCCTCTTTTTTTGAAAGAAACAAGTTTTGTGAGAGTCCAGAGTAGCTTAGATTCGGAATAGGCCAAATTAGTTTGGTTTGGGCATTTTGACAAACACGTAGTATGCAGTGGATTGAAGAGAGAACGTTGAGCATTTCAAGACTCGAACACACACCAGGCTTGAAAAAGATCATCAAGACGTACTCGTAATCAACAGAGGCAGTTCAATAAAACCCAACACGCGTATGGACTAATAAAGAAAGAATGAATCTCGGCCTTCCACTAGACCAAAACAAGGAGTTTTACGGGGATGAGCGTTTAATCGCAGAGGTCTCTATCCGGCTTGGCGACGACGGCCGGAAGCCGGTCTTGACACGAATCGAGCTATAGGCCGGCCGTCTCAATGTCGCCAAGCTGGGATCCTCGGGAAAACGGTGGATCGAAACTAAAACTCAACTCATCAAAAATCGAACGCCGTGATAGAAGGGGGGCCACAGGCTTGGTGGTGGCAGGTAGGGGACGCTTGTTTGTGTTGAGGATGGCCGAACGACGCTCATTCGGGGCGAAATTTGGGCTCTCGCTCTTGGGCTCTCCATCTCTCTGTCCGACCTTGATTTCCCTTCCCTCTGTCCCACCTTCTCTCGAGCTCTCTCCCTCTTCTCTTCTAAGCCCGCTCGGCAAGCGCGCATGGCCCTTGCCACCACCAGTTGCCCTGCTGGCCTGGCCTCGTCCTCGAAATCGCGCAAGGCAATTTGCTCTGCCTCGCCCTGCATCTTTGTTGTTGCGTCCGTCCTTCGCTGCAGAGACGCTAGGGAAGAGGAAGACCAGCACGCAGGCCGGGCTGAAGGGGAAAAGGAAAGGGGGAAAGGGGGACCGGGTTGGCCTGCCTGCGACCCGTCCCCGTTTTTTCTTTTTTTTTTAATAATAATGGTTAATAATAATAATAATAATACTTTAATTTAATTTTTAAATTTTTTTTTTAATAAATTTTAATAAATTCTATTACTACTAATGTAAATGCTCTAGATGTCTATATGCTATGCAATTTTTTTTTAAATTATTTGTTTAGGGGTTAAAAAATTATTTCCTAATTTTCTATACAATTAAACTCTAAATGAATAGCAAAAATTTAGGTATCAATATTTACACTATTACAACATAATGTGTCTCATGGCCAGTGTCAAATGTGCGATCTCCATGCTACTACTAAACATAATGTTGTCGCCGCTCATTGATGTTAATTTCTATATGGTATGTTTTTAAGAGATTGAATGAAATTTAGCAAATAGTGGAGTGGCTTTATTGTGGTTCTTCCTGCATCAATTATATGGGCAATATTTGCACAAAAATAACGGTAATAATTATTCAATTTTAGGGTGTTATGTGTTATGTGCTCACAATCTATGTTATTTATTTGTTTACCCACAGAAAAGGCCTACTCTATACTACTCTATTTAGCCTTTTGTTGCTCAATAATGAGGACTGCTTCGTGAAAAACTCTATGCCAGTTCCATTATACGGTAAGGTTAGGTTAGGTTAGGATATCCATAATTCGAAATTGTACGATTTATGCGGAGGACTATCTATAAATTGACAATGATGCATTACTCAGATTTCTATATTTCTTTCGAAGTTTCAAATTGGTAGGGGCAAAATTCATCATTGCTGGGCACTACTTTGTTCTATAGGGTAAGAGGGAAGTAGAGTGGATGATAGAGGTGTCAAAATAGGTCATAAACCCATATTATGACTCACTTTTAGTTAAATGGATCAAATATGGGTCAAGTGAAAGTTAAATATGGGTCAAATATGGGTCAAGTGAAAATTAAATATTAGTCAAATATGAGTTAAGTAAAAGTTAAATATATGTCAAATATGAGTTGGGTGAGTCATTTAACATAAAATTTCCAGTGAGTTTGGGTTTCTCTACAATAATAATGGCTTTTAAAGAATACGGGTCGGAGTCGGGTATGGGTCGGGTGTGGGTCGGGTCGGGTATGGGTCATTAGATTTACATTACATGAATTTGGGTCAAAACGGGTTAAACGGGTTAATATGGGTCGGGCCATTTTCGACCTGACCCAAACCCGACCCGATCCACGCATTTGACGGGTCTAGTGGACAACAATCACTGTGGAGGTTGAAGTAGCACCCAAGTACCGTAAGCAATGAGGTTCAGCGAGGTGGCTTCATCCACATGCAAATAGCGAAAGCCGACAAGATTAACATGGAGATTCATGAGTTGCCCAACTAAGCAAAAATTTCTTCTTTTGCATCTATGTCGTATTATATATCCTTTTACAAGAGGGTGAAATTAATCTCAAAGGATGTTTGAGAGTATGCTTCGATCTCCCGATACTTCTTTCATAATGAATTCTGGTGATAATGAGCCCTAAATTTTCCAATCTTTACACCACCACAATCCTGATGTGTCTCATGGCTAGCATAGGATGTGCAATCTCCGTGCAACTGCTAAACACAATGTTGTTACTTGGTCACTTATTTTCGAGATCTGTCCGGTCGTTGTTTTCTATGTGATGCATGTTCTAAACGTTGAATGAATTGTAGCAAATAGTGGAGTGGCCTTATCGTGGCTCTTCATGCATCAACTGCATGGGGAATGTTTTGCGCATAGATAATGACAATACTTATTCAATTTGAGGGTGTTTTACATTTTGCACTCCAATTTGCATTATGTGTTGGTGTGTCCAGTCCACAAAAAAGGCTTGCTCTACACCATTCTCTTTAGCCTTTTGTTGCTTGTCATGTTGACACCCCTATGATGGTCACTCCTTTGCAATAAAACTCTATTTTGATTCCATTTTATAAACATTAGGTTAAGGTATATGAAATGTGAAGTTGTACAATTTTTTTAGAGGATTGTCTACAAATGGCAATGACGCATACACTAAGATTTCTTTATTTCCTTTCGAATTTCAAATTGGTAGGGACTGTGTTCATCATTGTCGGGCTCTAGTCCATTCTATGGGGCATGGAGAAGGAACCAGAGCAAGCAAAAATCACTGTGGAGGTCAAAGAACTAGCCAAATATCATGGGAAAGAAGATTTGGAGGTGCGGCACTATGTAGATAGTCAAAGCAAACGAGATTTACATTGAGATTTGTGAGTTGCCGAAGCAAGCGAAATGTTTCTTCTTTTACCTCTATAATTGTAATTTATATCTTTCTAAGGGGTGAAATTGATCTCAAAGAGGAAGTTTGAGAGTACACTTCACAATCTCTTCTCGATACTTCCTTCGTAATAATTTAAATGCAAAATCGAGCCCTAAATTTTCAGTTCCTTAAATTATCACAATGCTAATATGTCTCATGGCAAGTATTGAATGTGCAATTTCTGTGCCGCTGCTAAACAACATTCGTTGCCTATCTATGTGATGAAAGAAAACAAAATCCATTGCAAATCCCTCTGGTTCATCATTCTATAAGGATTCCCACATGAGATCATCGAGCCATGGATTCCTTAGCTTAGTGGTTCCTCTCGCTCTCCTCACGCACTCCACTCTTATGAACCATATTGTTCCGCGCGTTTTTGTTCCGGTTTCCGGAGAGCGCATGGGAGAGGAGTAAATGGCCGGGCCTCAACGCCTTGTCCCATGGACTTCAAGTTAAATGAGTCTTGGTCTAATGGCTTTGGGCTTCAGCGAAATTAGATCTTGTGAGCTAAAGTAAATTGGGCCACGGACTAGAAAAGTCCACTCCTTGTTTCTTTTTTTTTTTTTTTTTTTTTTTTTTTTTCTTTTTTTGTACTTTTTATAAGAACAAACGCCTGAATTTATCGATAAAATTCAGGCATCAACACAGAACTCTGATTTTCAACTAACTTCTACTCAGAGTCCATACCTAGATGGCGAAGAAAATGAAAGTGACCAGTGAAGGGTCAGTGATGGCTTAGGATGATAAAGGATGGCCGATTTTTGCTTGAAAAAGGAGAGAAGATCGAGTGAGTTTTTTGTTGTTTTCTTCAAGAGGGCGTGGATTGTGTGTGTACATGGAATGGAGTGGGTGGCTGTAATAGAGGGAGAGAAGAGAGAAAATGCCTTGGGCTCTGAGCTTGATTTTCATTGGTTTAAGGGTGCACGACAAAAAAATAAAATAAATTTCAATCTTATTTGTTGATAGATTCGAGAGAGAATACATCTCAATCTGAGCTGGCCAATCATTGAAGACGTTAAGGATTGATGAGTTGGCATGAGGAGAATGCTGAGGATTTTAGCGAATTAGAGGAGGCCGAGTGATTTGGGAATTACTTTATTTCGGGCACCTATTATGGGCTACCTTGCTCGGGCCCAGGTTGTCATGGTTATTCCTTAAGTTCAATAATTGCCTTGTGGTTTGTAAGTGGTGAAATTATATTAAATGGACCCGGTTTAAATATAAAAAAATCCGATTTAACTTTACCATAAAAGTCAACCAACGAATTTCAATGATTTTCTCAAAGTTGATCGACTGCCGAATCGAGCCTCCTGAGATCTCTAAACTCTATTGTCCCTTGATCAAATATGCAAAGGAAAATAAATGGAGAAAATAATCAAAAGATGATGAAACAATGGTAGTCAAATCTCTTGGTTTAATCGAAAAGGTAAAGTTGACTTTTGACCTATGCATGAAAATTGAAATTCGAGATCCTAATTCTATATGCAGAGATGGAAGGGTGGAGACATTTATATGTAGTGCTACAATACCTTTGTGTACGATTAAAGATTGACTTTCTCAGTTTGACCAAAAAGTCAATCAAAAAGTCAACGTTAGCTTATTTATGAATGATTTAACAAAATTCGGTTTAAATCCTAACAAAATGTGGAGACAGGATGAGACAAGAAAAGGGAGCATCATGTCCTTTATTTTGTGACAATGCAACTATTGCTGGGATGAGAGGAATAGTGGTTCATTTCTTTTATCATAATCACATGAAATTTCATAGTTTACTCAATTTGAGTGTATCTATAGATAATATGAAGTATCTTTCAACCTAGCAGGCAGTCACATACCATACCAAGATAGGGAGTTATAAGATGTTTGAAAAAAATCAATTTATTAGATGAGAAAACTTTTGATTAGATAAGCATTCCTAGAATGACTAATGACAAATTGAATTCTGTGGCCAAAGTTGGAATCCCTTGCTTAGCTATTTTGGGCCTTTTGTTTCCATTTCGTTCAATCCAATCAAGTGATTAGCCCCCATACTAAGGCAAGGTGATTATGAATGTTGATTGAGAATTCTAAAATGATGTAAGTTTATACTAAGGACATTTGTTTTCTTTCTTTTCTATCAAAATCCCAACTCACTCTTAAACTTTTACCTTATAAAGTATGTGAGTCGAAATTTACACTTGACATTAAACATTCCTACTCCAATTATCTAAAAAGATGGAGATTCTAACCCCACTTTCTTTCTCATGTGAGAAAAATGGTCACTAAAAGTCTACTAATGACATTTTTAGATAGCTATTACTTTTAAAAATCCCCAAAAAAGAAATAAACAAAAGAAAAAGAAAAGGCTTAGGACGGAAAAGTAAATGTTATTGAAATTGATGTGATATAGTTAGGAGGCATCAAATGGGATAAGTGAAATAAGGCAAAGTAAGAAATGATCAGCAAATACCACTAAGTCAAATTGACTTATTTCAAATAACACTAAGTCATAAAATTGATTTATTTTCATATAATATAAATTCGGGTTTGGACCTATACGAAAATGCCCCGACCCAATCATACTCTAACATACTTGACCTATACCGACTTGACCCAACCAATGTTACCAAAACACATTAATATTTAATTGAATTTAGAAAATTTAATCTCACCCATTCATCCACTTTAAGCTTTTCACATATAAGTTACTTAAATAAAAACTTCACATTAAATTTTAAAAGTAAATTAAATAATAAAAAATTAGTAAATAAAATAAAAAATGTGAACATCTTTAAATTGAAATACTTTTGAAAAAAATTTTTAAAAAATCGAATTTTTAATATTTTTATAAATTTTTTATTTTTTTTCTTTTCTTTTTCCTTCTTCTTTTCTCTTTTCTTCCTTCTTCTTTCCCTTGTTCCTCGCTAGTGGTGCTAGCCCAAAGCTCTATCATGGCTAGTGAGCTTGCAATTCGACCGATCTTAGTGAGCTTGTCGGCTTGAGCTCTATTGTGGCTGGTGAGCTCGAGGCTCACCGACCTAGATCCATGCTAGTCAAAGCTTGGCTAAGGCTGGCGAGCTTGTAGTCACCTACCTAGATCCAAGCTGAGCTTTGGCCAGTGAGCTTGAGGCTCTGTCACACCCCGACTTTCGAGCTCGCGGTAACCCCATTACCTTGGTCGATTGAAAGCGACGTCCCAGGACCCATCGACGACCATTCATTTTATCTTTCGTTAGCGCAAGCGAAGACGAACCATCCCAGACAAACAAACAATCAAACGAGGGGATAGATGGATGAATAGCCGAACAACAAAGCAACTACTCATTTATTCAAATTCTTGGATTAACCAACGGAGGATCGTTTCCGAATTACAAGCCCAACAAAAAGGGCCGATCCATCCTTTAAGCGAAACCAAAAAGAACTAGGCTAATCCAACCGTACACAAAGAACCCTCGGGTTCAACACCACGATCACTCTGACCCATCAAACTCAAGCTCCGTCGAGTCGATCACTGGAGAAGCGGAGGCAGGATTCTCCATTGCGGGTACGCCATTCTAAGGACCTGAAAGTGTTAACCACGACGGGTTGAGATAAAATCTTAGCGAGTTCTTCCCCTTAAGCCCCGGTTAGTACGCCAACTCAACTCGGGGTATCTCTCCAGAACCACCCCTCACTCAACTCAACAACCCACAACCAGCAAACAGCAGACCAAACAATAGATAGGGCAACCAACATAGCAATATTCGATTTGCATGCAACCTTACCTGGTATGCCATACCCTGCACGTTCAATCTCATACAATACAAGCAGGGCACATGGCCGTTAGATGACACAATTCATCAATCACATGCGAGTCATGTCACAAGCAATCTCACCTGGCCATTGCCACACCCTGCACAATTGTCAACTCATGCGTGCGTACCACAAATCACCACGACATTAAGAGCATGCGAATAATCAGAGCATCTCATACAACTTTCTCATGTCTCACACTCACACATGCTCCGATTATTAACGCCCCCTCCTAGGCCAACGGCACAACCTTATAGTTGGCGGTTCCTGGCTAAACCAGCTTCGTCCTCTTTACCTCGAGGCACGGTGACGTCAGGGGTTATCCCTTCCCTCTGACGGCATTCCTGAAGGAGCACAGGACCCGCCCACTACTGCAGTCCCGTCACATGTCCCCCGTCAGGTATCCGACCGAAGTCAGGCGACCAAACGGCCACGGCACAACCCCATAAGGATTGGCGGTCTTCCGGCAACGCGAGGTTCCCTCTCTTAATGTGACCATGCAACATATCATCAATCAATTCTTTCTTATCTTTGCTTTGGCTTGGTCGTGAATGCAACATCGCTCATGCTCATGCGACATGCCATTTCTGAAAACTCACGCAATATGTCATGCGATCTCACTCGACAATTCCAAAATCCGAAATCCAACCAACGCTCGATCACGCATTTCATCATCAATCATGAGTATAATTAACAATCGGCACTTCAATTAATCATAACAATCAATAGCACATCAAATTCGAGACAAAAATTAGCCTCACGGATGAACGGTCATAGTGAACGATGGTGTGAATCGCGTAATCATGAACAGTGCTCATGAACAGTGATTTTTCCGAAATTCAATTAATTAAAACATTTAATCCAGAAATTAAAAAAACATTAATTAAAACAATTAATCAACCAAATTAAGCAAATCATGCTTAATTAAACATATAAGCACCATTAATCCCAAAGTCAGCACAATTAAGCTAAATAAGCAAAATTAAGCTAATCTAATCTTAACCATCTATCTAACCACTTATCTTAGGGCTAATACAACTTAATTAAACCCCTTAAACCAAGATTAACACTAACTAACCAACCCTAAGCAAGTTTAGGCACTAAATAGGGATTAGGAGCTAAACTCACCCGTTAAGCGGGCCGGCGACACGGACGCGGCGGCGGCGACGAACCCGAAACCTGGGGACCTCTACCACGACGATCCAAGGCGGTCTCGGGCTGAGAACAGAAGCAACAAACTCGAAATCCCTCTCGCAACCCCGAAAAACCGACCGCACGGGAGGAAAGTTGCCGACCGGAGTTGAACGGGCTGCCGGAGCTCGGCGAGCGGCGGGCCAGCGACCAACGGGCACTGGGGTTGAGGGGGAACCACTTGTGGCTGGTATGGGCGGAGATTTCGGAAAGGGAGGCAAATGGGAGATGGTGGCAAGTAGGTGGTGGTTGCAATTGAGATTGGTGATGGAGACGATCGGAGGCTCCTTCCAACGATCGGCCGACGCTTCGAACGGTTTTGTGAACACAACAACGGATGGCACGAGACGAGATTGGATGTGAAAGGAAGAGAAGGAAGGAAGGAAAACCATGGGAGAGAACCGATTTTGGAGAAGATGAAGAGGAGAGAGAGTGAAGTGAAGGCTGAAGGATAAGCCTTTCAAGGCCATCAATGCTTAACCCATTGCCAAACAAGACCTCATCTTTCTATTTTTATTTTACTTTTTTAAAAATACCAAGGGCATTTTGGTCATTTCCACCTTGCACATTTCCCATATTTGGGCTGAAAATGGAAGGGCGCGCCTAGGAAATTTGAAAATGAATAACGGGCTCGGGAAATTGGGCTTGAATCGGCTCGGTTTTAGACAATGGGCTCGGAAGGGTAATTTGGGTGCTTTCGAGCCTTACTGTCCCACCTTGGGCGTGAGGACACCTCTAGATATAGGCTCGTTTTTGGTCCGAAAATCTCTTTTCCAAAACCAAGACAAGCAAAAAGCATCACCAAAAGTCATTCTCAAACATTCCTGAAAATTCGAAGTCCAATATTGGATTCTCATGCCATGTCAATTTCGCCCGAATGCCATTTTGGTACTACTCAGACTAACATGCGGCTTCGAGGATTCACGCTTAACCGACTCGTGCCAATTCACGTTCAAGACTTCTCGACACATGGACGTCCTTGACTATATGAAATTGCGAAGGATCGATTCTTATTTCAAAGTACATGATTATCAAGGATCGAAATAGATTTGGAATAAAATCACCCGAAGTCCCATTTTTTACTTATTTATTTCTAGAACAAAAGTGCATATCTGAGGATTTCCTTACGCAAGTCTCAAAGTTTTGAGAAAGTTCTTTAAAAACTTATGTTCATTAGCCTTTCCCCTCAAGGTCAGTATTTCAGGAATGATCAGTTCCTTGTGAGATCAACCAACAATGCATTGGCGAAATTAATGTTCATTCATCCCTTAAAGGGCTCGAATTTCAGGATGTTACAGGCTCACTTGCCCGAATCCGCACGAGCTGGAGCTTAGCTAAGGCAGGTGAGCTTGCGGCTCACTCGAGGCCAATGAGCTTGAGATCAACAATGGAGATGGCGGTGGGTAGTCGATGGCTGCAATCATTGTTATCAAGGACATAGAGAGGAGGAGAGGGATGGGAGGAGAGAGAAAAAGGAAGGCCCTAGGATCCATGGGTTCAAATTGAGTTTTTAACCCATAAGATCCATTTCTATTTCTATTTTATTTTTTAAGACTTATTTATGGTTCATATTTAACATTTACTTGATTCATATTTGACTCATTTAACTAAAAGTGAGTCATAATTTATGTTTATTACCCATTTTGATATCTCTAGATATGGTCAAGGTACCACGACAAATAAAAATAAAAATTTTTTGGAACAAAAATGCCAAAAGATCCTTTAATTTAATTATCGTGCAACATGTATGCACGAGTTTTATGCCTTTGATACTTCCCTTTCAATTCTATACCTAGCCATTTGAAAATTGCGTGTCCGGAGGAAGTCCGCCCGAACAAGAATATTTACCTCAATCAAAGCAATTTTCACATCTAAATCGATGATTTTCCGTAAGAAGATGAACGTCACAAAAAATTTGTCGAAAGAAAACACCCGTGTGCGTGATTCTTGAGCCTTACGATCCCCAAACATTATGTATCCCCTTTTCATTTCTACAGCCAATGGCCCAGACAGACATAACGTTTGAGCGACCAAAGTATCGAAAAACTTATCTCGAGTCACGAAAACAAAATTCATGGACCGCTGAGCGTATTTCACGACGCTTGAAGATAGAACGCTTTCGAGGATGGGGCAAAACCAGAGAAAATCTTCGGTCCTGGCTAAATAACTTGATTGATAACTAAGTGAATCCTTCACTTACTACATGTTTGATTGAATGACTATTGACTAAACTTAAAGAGGAAATGATTTAGGTAGATTACATATCTTATTAATGTTGATTTAATTACTTAATGATATGCTAATTTACGCGTAGCTAGTATGTCAAATTAATGTTGAGTTGATAATGCGTGTTCTAACCATAAGACACAACCCCTCTTATCTGTGTTCGTGTTCCGGGGAAAGATGGGTCAAAAGTAGACATGAAAACCCAAGCTTTGGAGTTCCGGCGTGATGGCAAGGCCCCGCGCCTGGAATGAGTCGGGTGCCCGGCGAATGACCCGAGAGCGAGAGCTTTCCAGGCTCTTGCCCGTGTGGCCGGGCACCCGTCACCTTAACTGGCTTAAGACCCAGCAGCCTGGGCTTTTGTTGCTGGCTGATTCATGCGCTCCTCCAACGCATCCTCGGACCTATTCCTCATCCCCAGGTTCGATCCAACTCCGATTGTGAAAAGAAATCGAGCCACAAAACAACACCCAGCAACCCATAGCCCGAAAAATGAGTCTAAGGAGGTCATTCGTAATCAAGTCCTAGGTCTGATGATCATAAAGCTATTCAATAGATTACTGTCCTGGTTCTAGGTAAGGACGTCTCTCCTACATTAAGACCTTTAATTTATCAGGTTGCTAATCGACTTTGGAGAAGGCTGATGTTGACCCCGAATACATAGGACCCATGGAACTGATTCTCACATTAGGACCCATTTGGAACTAAGGATTCTACATTAAGACCATTTTCAGGTTGCTAATCGACTTTGGAGAAGGCTGATGTTGACCCCGAATACATAGGACCCATGGAACTGATTCTCACATTGGGACACGGTTCGGATTTCGGACAGCCCGACTAGGTCTGGACCTAACTATACCAAAAGGGAGCACATTCACCGACAATGCGAATCCAATGCAAAACCTATGAAACTGTTTTTTCACGTTCATTTTGGTGCACCCTTTTTTCCACTAAAGAGTCTTCAAATTGAATCTCTTTCTAAGAGATTTGTCCGGATTCCTCCTACTCGAATCTAATGCTAGAAGTCTAGATTCGTTGACATTCACCAAAAACCTGCTGCTTTGAGTGAACTGTCCATTGTACTTAATCTTGTGGGATAACTCATTATAAAGGATCCACTAAAACGCTTAGCTTTTAACCTTTTGTGTTAACCATGTGCTGTTGATAGTTTGTTTGTAAAACAAACTAAGAGGTTCTTTGTCTCACATCGAAAAGACATGAGTGCGCACATGAATGAGATATGACACTAACCAACGATCAATCTTTTTTCTGAAAAATTCGGATTTATATTTATTAAAAATTATCTAGAGCATCCCTTAAAACAATGGGACTAATCACGAAGCTACATTTACTTTTTATTTTTTATTTATTTAATTCCGAATTTTGATTTGTCTTTTTCAACGTAACTTTTAAGAACGTTTTTTTGCAACATTTTTCGAAGCGTTGCCTCTGTTCAAAAGATATAGATAAGTAGTTTAGTTTTTTGGGATAAATTATGATAAATTCTTTTGAAGTCATCTTTCCAAAAATTATAGCTACTATTTCCGATTGTTTCCCTTGAAAGATCCTAGAGAAATACTAGAATTGTTATTTCGTATTTTTAGTTACGACTTTGTTGTATTTTGAAGGAAATTTACCGTTGACCATTAGCAATGTCGTGGACAAATAATTTCTTAAACAAAATGATATCACATCTCAAAATTTGACTTCATTGTTTTTTCCAATCATTCATCATATATTTTCCCAACATGTACATATTAGTATAAATGCACTTTTCCAATTGATACGGTGGACTTATTCTAGTGGCGAGAAATTAAAGTTGTCGTGGAATAAAGATGTGAGGTTGTAAACTTTGGAAGGAATCAAATCCCAAGAGTTGCAATTCAAATTGTTGTGGCAACAACAACGAGAACAAAAGATTCTACTATTTCCGCATATTTTACTCGGAGAATCGACCGACCTCTCCTTTATATCCTGTATGCTTGCGTCAAGCATGAACAACTCCTCAAGTGGGTTTCCACCAAAGTTACAAAATAAATGTCAAGTGGTCATCTTTATCTCATGTCTCTCTCGCCTAAGAAATAAAGTTTAAGCATGTCTCTTAGAGAAATCTCCAAACGTATGCCTATAAAAGAAGAAACCTGGTAACGAAACCATCATATTTCTGACCGACTTAAGTTTTTCCTAACTTACTTGACATTCTTCATACCTACTCCCTCAAAATGTCAAGATTCAATCTCGATCTCCGATTCTCTCTATCAAAAAGACCATCGTTCAAGCTAGGCAAACGGAGCCTATCCAAGGAAACTACACAGAGACCAGCCGCCTCGCCAAGGATTTATCGACCTAACACTGAGGAAATGAGACGGGTGTTTGATAAGTTCGATGCCAACAGAGATGGGAAGATCTCGAAGGAGGAGCACAAGTTGGCGATGGGGGCCCTGGGCCAGGGAATCAGTGACCACGAAGCCACCGAGGCGTTCCGGGTGATGGATGCCGATAAGGACGGGTTCGTGGACTTCAAGGAGTTCCTGGAGGTGCATGGCTCCGGGGGCGGGATAAAGAGCTGCGAGATCGAGGGCGCGTTCCGAGCGTATGACCTGGACGGGAACGGGAGGATCAGCGTGGAGGAGCTGTGGGAGGTGATGAGGAGCTTGGGTGAGAAATGCAGCTTGGAGGCCTGCAAGAGGATGGTCCGTGGGGTGGATGCCGATGGCGACGGCAGCGTAGACATGGACGAGTTCATGACCATGATGACTCGTACCATGAAGCTGTGCTAACTTAATTGCTGAGCGATCAAGGTTTATGGTTTTATTTTTCGAATGGAATGTGTACGGACCGTAAACCGGACACACAGAGGATAAAAAGTATGTTAACTAATAAACCACATCGTGGTTAATTTGGTTACGTATTAGGTTTGATGTGCCTTTGTTGTTTGGATTCCGAATGGGATACTTTCATTTGGCAGTCAGTAATATCAATTTGAATCTTAGTATCATACGATTTTACTAGCAAAAAAAAAAAAAAAAAAAGAGCATCACACTTAGTTGCTGAAAAATCATTTTCTATATAGATAAATCAGACGAATCGCAAATTAATCTCACACTTATCAAACTTGAGAATTGACTCTCGTTTCTTTTCCTGATCGCAAGGCCAGGGAAGCAAATGACACTAGCTGTTATCATAGGGTTTTGCACTCACAACAGAACCTTTGAATTGAATTATAATAAGCACTTGTGATTCGATGGTTTGAGATTGATAAGCCTATCGTCCAACCCTATCATGATGGCGGCCGAGATGGGCGGCTTCGTTTGGATTACTGGCTAGTGGGTTTCGAGGGAATGCTTTTATTAGGATGTTGTGGGCTTGAAGCCTAAAAGCTACATGGATCAGTCCAGAGCCCACATATGCATCAGTGAAACGATGCAATTTGTAACTATAACTATAAACGGGTTAAACTTATGAATTGTAACTATAATCCATAGCCTTGTTCTTGTGTTTGTTTCTGTTAGAATATATTGATAGTGCTAGTATTAACACCTAGAGGGGGGTGAATAGGTTGTCGCGACCTCCTTTTCGCGTTCGGAGGCTAATGGCTCGGCTAAAATGCTTTCATCAGGGCATTTAGCCAGGGCTCTCACAAGCCCACCAATTCACGACTTAAGGTTTGAATTTTTACCTGCAATTCAATTTTATTTAAAAAGGAGTCGCCACTAATCAATTTGGGTTGGGTCGATTAGAAACCTAAGTAAAATACTGGGAGAAATATTTTACTCCTGCACAACCAGAGAAACTAGGATCGGAGACTTGATTACACTAGTTAATCATTAATGCCCTTCCGGTACCTAATCTTGTTTAAACCCTCAGGTTTAATAATTTTGAATTTTTCAAAGACTTTCCATGCATTGTTGAAACAAACATTTTTCTCTCTTTTTTTTAATGATTTTTTAGAGAAAATAAAATATTTCTAGATATTCTTGGCTTTTTGCAAAATATGAAACATTTTTGGATTTTCTGTTCTTTTTGGAAATTATAAATTAATTCTGGATTTTTCTAATAAAACATATTTTTCAGATTTTCTGATTTTTTCTCAAAAAAAACATTTTTTTATTATTTTTTATTTTTTTATAAATTTGAAATATTATTATAATATTAAAAGGAATCGGGTCGGGCTCGACCCGGATCGTCCACCATCGCCTGAAACATGGACCCAGCCCAATATTCTTCAATAAAATACTCGAAGCCCAGAAAAGACAAAGTTGAGCCCATTTTCGATTTAAAGGAAATACCCAGCCCACCAAGCCAAGTGTGGCCCATTAGACCAAAACCCTAGCCTAGAAATGAAGCAAACCGGGTCAGGCAAACCCGCGGCTGACCCGGTTTCCTCATCCTTTGCCGCGGCTCCCCTGCGGCGATCGATACGACGGCGTCAAACTTCGCCCCCTCTCCTCCGCCCAGCCGAGGGCTTACCTCAGCGTCGTCTCAGGTGTCGCGGAGCGGATGGTCGGTCCGAGACCGCCCAGTTGTGTCAAGGCGGCGGCGGCCGTGAGCAGGGACCGACCCGGAGGACTCCCTCCTGAGCAAAGGCCGAAGGCAGCCAAAAAAGGGAGGGGGGGGGGAGGTAATGCACGTCGAGCCAAACAACCGGCTGGCGCTCATAAATCCCTACATCATAGGTTCACCTCGATGAGGGACGACAGGGCTTCGTTGGCTCAGATCCGATCGAAGGAGGCGCAGCACAGAAAATTTTCACAGGGGCGTGCGTGACTTGGACAGTGTTACTCGCTCGGGCAGCAGGCGAAACCGGCGACGGCAACACACGCAGCAACTTAGCAGGGGGTTGGCGAAGGTTTCCCTACGCAGCTCGTGGCGTCGGACAGCGGGCAGGCTCGGAAACCGAGCTGCCTTCGTCTGCCTCGCGCATCCCCGAACCGAGATCCTCGGGAGCCGACCCCGAACTCGAACAAACGAAAGCAAAAAAAAAATGAAAATACAGAGCAACACCCACCAGTCGGCTCGGGAAGGGGGCTGGGTGATCGCTAGGAGGCTTAGACTACCGCCTTCTACTCTCTCGGGTCTCTCTCGATTTTTCCTCTCCCTCACAGATCTCTCTCTGCAGATCTTTTTCTCTAACTCTCTCTTTTTCGTTGCTTGCTTTGTTTCTTTTTTTCACCGCCCGCTGGCCTCTATTTATAAGCGAGGAGTCCGGTCGACGGAGGTGCTCCGACCGCCGGTCTTCGACGTGTCGACCGGACTCCTCTTCGGCCGAACCGGCGTCCCTTCAGCCTGCCCCCGCTCGCATTGAAGACGCGTCCTATCCATCCCGGTCATCCGCCGGTCTTCACGTTGCTCCACTGGACGACATTAATGGCGCGTGCGAGGAGTCCCCATCCGTCGCCGGCCTCCTCGTCTGCTCTGCTCTGCTGTTGCTCGCCTGCAGGGAAGAAGAAGAAGAAGATGGAGAGGCTGGGCCGTGAAGGTGAGGGGGCCAAATGGGCCCTGATCCAGGCGGAAGATCAAAAGGGGAATGGGCCCAAGGCCCGTGCCAGGGAGAAAGAAGGAAGAAGAGGGCTGGGCGTAAAAGCCTAGCTTCTTTATGGGCCTCTCTTTTTTCTTTTTCTTTTTTCTTTTTAAATAATAATAAGAATAAACCTAAAAATAGGGTAAAATAAAGATAGAAAATAAACTTAACATATGCAAATGATATTAGTATTTAGGTGGTGCAAAAATCATTTTTGTTAGGGCCAAATTAGTCCCTAATTTTCTAGACAATTTAATCTTAGTACATAGTCAAAATTTAGGTGTCAACATAGGTGTAGATGGATTTTACGCGCAAGTGTATAAAGCTTTTTGCAATCTACAAATAGAAATTAAATAGAGAGAGTAGAAGAGATTGCAAACATAGTTATAGTGGTTTAGCTTTTGATAAGCCTACGTCCACTCTCCAAGCGATCAGTCAATAGACTGGATTTCACTATGTGATCAAAGGTGATTACACACTCTTGAGTGTTTACACTTGATGATAATATGTCTTATATAGTCACTATTCTTGATAATTTACTAGGATCATTTAATTACGCACTTTTTCAGACAACTAATGAAGAAATGAATCAAGCTTTGGAATGTATTAATCTTATCTTTCTTTTGGTCGCATCCTCTCTTTATATACTCTCCTAACCACACTTGACCGTTGGCTATCTCCTTAAGAGATTCATCTTCCCTTTCATTTCTTGGACATAATTCATAAGGAAAGTCTTCTTGACCGTTGAAGATAGATTGAATCCCATTGGATTATGTTCGCTCATAAAATCAAAATCCGGGCTTCCATAAGTATTTCATCTTTCTTTGGAAGTTGTCTTGTTGATTGATCTTGCTGATCGATTCGATAAAAAAAATCAATATAAATATGGTAAGTGAAATTCATGATCGTTGGTGATCTAGTCCTATAAGCTCGTTCTGGGTCTATCACACTGAGGTTTTGCGTCTGATTGTGTTCTCCGTTTGGTACACATAGACTCAGAGATTCCGTGTCTCCTCGTGTCTTCCGTCTGGTATAGGCAAACTCAGAAACATTCATGCAGACTCAGAAGAATATATCATCCTGTGACTTTTCTTCCTTAGAAAATATATGATTTCTTGAAAGCATAAAATGATTTGTTAATATCAAAATTAGGAGTTTTCTCAACATATATAAATTATAAATCACACTTTTGTTTAGCAATTTAAGTTATTAGAATTGTTGGTAATGATTATACAAAATCTCACAGTTTCAATGGAAGATCTTCTTACACATAAAAGAGCTTCTGCTACTAGTGATTTTGAACGCGCGAGAGCGAGAGAGAGAATAGGCAAGAGATGAAAGATTGAAAGTGGGGTTAGGATTGTTTACACATAGACATAGTATTCAAGAGGTAACAGTGAGTTTCTCTAATTGATCTTTTACATGGTTGTAATGGCTTCATTTGTGAGTTGTGGTTTCTCTTGGAGAGGGATTTTGCACATACTTTGCGATTTGGAGCTTGTGATCTAGGAGCTTGTAGAGTCAGGCTAGTGTCTTTTCGTATGTGCTTTGCTGTGTGATTTTTTTACCTTTCACATTGAAAGGGTTTACAATTTAGATTTTGATGCCGCGGCTCTGTTTGAATCCTCTCTCATTGCTTACTTGTTGATATTTTAGTTGCTGGTGGGTTGACTCGCTTCACATCTCACTAGGGGTGAAAAGTTTTTGCTTTCTATAATCATGGGTGATAAATGTAGGAAAGGAATCATAAATAGAATAAACAAAATAACCAATTCAAAAGAAAAATTGATAAATTAAAAAAAATCAATGAATGTTAATAAGCAAATGAGAATAGGTAACTCCAAACTAATTAATAATTTAAGTAGAGAAAGTTATTAAATCACACAAAAATATGTTGATAATTTCGTAACATCGTAATGAGTCTAAGGCACTACTAAGAAAGGAAAATGAAAGTCGGTAAAGATAAGATAAGTTTTTTTTTACTAGAGAAAATAAAATTTGGAAATTTAATAAGAAAAAACCAAACAAATATCAGTAAGTAACTAAAATAGAATCGGTTGCGCAGAACTAGCTGGTAACTTAAGTTACAAAAAAAAAAAAAACGGGTAATCACTCTATTTGAGGTTAATAATGTCTAAAAAGAGTTGGTGAATTTAAAATATTTGTGGGCAAGACAAATAAGAGTAGTAACTCAATATATTGATTAAGAAATATAAGAAAAATTAAATAAAAAATATTTTAAAGCAACTCAAAAGAGTGTTAATAATACAAAACCAGTTGGTAATTGCTCAAAGAAAATCTGTAGGTCACACCAAAACTAATTGGCCGGCGGTCCTAGTGATGGCCCCCTTATCTTGGTGAAGTCCTCCGCCCTCTATCCTCCCAGCTCCCTCTCTATTGCTTCCTATCTCTTCGTGCGTCGTCTCTCTTTGCTCCGAGGGATGTCGATGGCGACTACCACGGTGGCCGTTGTCTTGCCATATCCCTCCTTCCCCGCCACCCTCTCTCTCTCTCTCTCTTTCTCTCTCTCTGTGTAGATCTAGATCCCGAACGACATCACTAGGCGGTCCTATTGTTCTAGCCAAGGCAATGGCGATTACCGCCCCGAGGTGGTCGCTATCCTTCGACAGAGGCAATGACCACCATGTCTGTAGCCATGATGTGGTCGCAAATCAGGGATCAAGTCCTTTTTTATTGCAAAATACCTTTTCAATTTGTTCAGATTTACAATATTTACTTCAAAGTCACTAAACGTTTGGCTAGAATTGAAAAGGTTATGACATGGAGGCAACAATAGTAGTGGAGTGGTGGCATGGTGACGGCGATGATCCAATCAGCGCCCTCAAATTTTGAGTTATTTGGGTGGCTATTGGGTAGGGGCGAGGTCGGGTTTTCATTTTAAAATTTGGTCACACAAAAGTGTCATTATATAGTGTCCATGCGATTCAATCCTATATATTTGATCCCCAAAACTCGATATATGGAGATTTACATATGAAATTAAGGATGTGGATCATGTGACTACATGATAGGACTCAAGAATACAACAAAAATGATCTTAAACATTAATTATACAATTCATATGAACAATTGATACATTGTAAATTAATTCTTTTTTTTACTAATTGCGTCACAAATTACCCTAGGAACAATCTATGACAAACTCCTCCTTAAATATATGTAGAAATAGGATAATAGACAAAACCACAATAAGAAAAAAAGTATTGAGATTCCAACTCTTCATATGAGTGAACATGGGGTAGTGACTGTTCCTTCTCTTACGAGTTCTTAAATTCATCAAGCCAACCTATACTTTTCTTACACAACACTAACCCTCTCTTACTAAATATCTTGAAATAAGAACCTCTACGGTGATTAAACATTTGATTGAGATAATTTTACTATTTTCTATGCACTAATCGTTTCTGGATCACATGGAATCGCTATTTTAAAAGTCGAATCTTTCCATGTTAAGTAAACTTAGTAAATCTTCTTCAAGCAATAGTTGACATGACCTCCTATATATGGTCTGGTTTAAATGCTAGAAATCAAATCTTCATGAGACAGAATGCAACAAGCATCTTTCTGGGGAAAACATTAATTAAGAGTGTGACCATTAAGACATCTTTCTTTCTTTAATCTCTTTGTCCGACTGTGCTCGGAGGTGGCGCAATCCGATTAGACCGGTCAACCTCTTCCTTAGTCAGCTTTCGTCTTTATTAGGGGCTAATTCGCCACGCGTTGCAACCCCATTTGCTCACTGACAATGAAAAGAGATTTCAACCATGTGAATGACAACCCTAATTCACGTGCTGGAAAGCCACATTTCTACTTAATCTACTCCCTGCCCCATGTTGCCCTCAGTCACTTGATTAAACCACTCCCTTCTGTCCTACCTTGATCATGGGGACTTCTTTAATTAGGGATCAAAAAGTGAGTGCCATGTCCAGTTCATTCTCTGCATCTTAAGCAAGAAGTGGGTGGTGCACGAGAGTCTCGCTCCCCTCATTGGATTCGCCCCAAAAATCGCTATACCGATTGTGTCAATTTAATGTTGAAGTACAAGTATAAGTTTTGTTAGAATATCTTGCATTAGAGATTTGATATTGTATGCAGTTAATATCCTAGTTGGCCTCTCACTCATTGGTTTAAGAAGTCTTTTAGTATCTGCGAGCTTAACTAGGTATGTCGATGGGCTCTCAGTGATTCCTAGGTAAAAAGTATCGAGAGTCTACTATATGTCCAAACAAGTGGTAGAGCCATGCAATAATTATAAGTGAGCCCCTCCAATAGGTATTGGCTTTGGTGACTGCATCTTTGTTTTGCATCCGATTATCTAGCACTAAATGATTACCGATAGTAAGAAAATTATTAACACATTGAGAAATTACTATCACTCATAGCATTCAATGCTTTTCAACATGAAACTATATAGCACTAAATGATTACTGACAATAGAATTTTATTTTTAACACTAGTGTCTTATGACCTTTTAATCGATCACTTAAGTACCACAAGTTTTTAAAAAAGTTCTACGTCATTTTGGATTTCTAATACTTGGGCAAACATTTTTAAAAGATTTATGACACTAGTAATCGATTAAAAGTTATGAGACTCAAATAAATCTTTTTGAATAAGTCATGGTACTAAAGTAATTGAAAAAAAAAAAAAGTTATGGCATTTAAGTGAAGGCCATATAAAAGTTGCCACACTTGTGGTGCCTTTATACCCTCTTTATTATTTGATTATTGATGTATTGACCATTTCGATTGATAAATAGATATATCAGTTCAGTTGTGGAACACAATCTTGATTTTGGTTCATCTTCACAATTCACATCAGTAATAGATTTTCGCTTGTCATGAATACCCTCACCATAAATAGAGCTATTCATTATATCAATTGTGTTTGAATTTACTTTTATCTTTTACTTTTTACTTAAACTATATGTTATGGTGCCTCCTTTCAATTTTTTATCAAAACGTGAACAGCCAGTGATGTAAACGGCGAGTTCTGCAGTGATACGTAAATGCTATCATCTCGCATGGTGGCGTGCCCCCATGACGTAATTGAAAATCGTTTTTGGGGTTGATTGAAATCCCAGTTTCTAAGAGATCACCTGCATCTCCCTCATCTAGCTTAATATAGATAGACCGAAAAATCAATTCCACAAGCCAATTGGATCTAGATGATTTATATAAAAGGAACTTCTACATTTTTGTGCCCCAATGGACGACAAAGTTATTGTGGGTGTCATCAGCCATCCGATCTGAATGCCAGCCATTTGATGTAATTCGTCTACTATGCTGAATTTGGAGCATTAAATATAATAGGCTTGATATGACTCTTTCATGTGTCTCACCATATTTAACAATTCAAATTCAATTCAATATATCTAAGTTCAATGAAATGAATTTTCCTAATGAACCCATCCATTGTATTATTTTCTAAAGCAACAAAAGTATTTATAAAAATAAATTGGACGAAAAAGATAATCCTTAAGGGGGGCACAATCAATTGGATGTGTGAAATGCTCTAGATCGGGATTATCTACACAAGGCAAAATATCCGAACTTAATCGGTTCATGTAGCTTGTAGGCTGTTTCGCAGATCTCCAAATAGCAGGATTTCAATGTGTATGCATGTGCATTATAAAACCAAAAAGAAATTAAGAGTAAATAATAAGGAACACAACCTGAACGTTTTAAAGGAATTAATAAGGTAGAGGAAAAAAGGAAAAGAGAGATGAGATGCATGTGAAAAAGCCATGGCTTTCCTCTTGCTATGAACCTAAAAGAGAAAACCATGTGGAGGGTACATCATGAGTAGTGTTAGGAAAGGGGGAATTTCATTGTCCCCTTGAAAAAGAATAGATCTCATGGATGTATGTGACGGCAACCACCACGTTCGATGTGGAAAAAGATATTGTGCAAAGTGAGCTCGATCCCTTAAGTTCAGCTCTATGCAGTAGTTGATCATGGATTAGTTTGACTGATCCTTTGACTTGGAACGTAATCAGGAGTCAATGAGCTGGCTGTGGCCATAGATCGGAGGAACACGTGGTTTCCAAGATTGCTTTCGGAAACTTATGTTGTTGCCCCATGAAGTAACATGCTTTTGTTTAGTTGGACATTTTGTGGAAGTAGCGGAAGGTCGCTCTAGGGCTACAGCATATGTGATTACTCAAATTGGAACGACCATTATTATGATGGTTCGAATATGCTAAGCACACTATTGAGTTTCAATTTTTCTTGGAAAAGAAAAGGAGCTCTCTTTCTAATCATGGGAAGAATATGATTGGTGAATGCCTTGGAAACACTAATTAAATATCCAATTAGAGAAATTTTGTAATTTTCAATGCATTGATTATAAAATCTGACCTCATGTTTTGCATAATGATAATTTGAACATTGAGCGAGTTCGAATTAAGTATGTTTAATAAGTGATGACACTTTTTAATAGGAGTTTGAAGAGAAATAGAGAAATGGAATATAAATGTGATATGTGAGAGCGAAATAATGCATACAATTTAAGCATAGATCTTTCGCTAGGCTTAATCGCATTGTGACATTGACTTAATTATGAGGTAAGTAGTGTTGTAATATCGTCATTCGAAGTAGCGTGTGACGAGAGAGTCTATTTGCTACCAGTATCTAAATTTATTTGTCCTCTTGCTCTTGATAATAACTAAGGGCTTCTTGCATGAATGTTCGATTGACGGGGCTGCACATATAAATGTCATTTACACGGATATTTAGTAAAGAACAAATATGGGTAATATTTATGCTTGCATAAAACATATGAGCATACCCTGATTCGACTTTACAATAAAAAGGGGATTTACCTCCTTAAATATATTCACAATCATCAACAAAAAAAAAAATCCTAAATTAATATATTTATGATAAATTTACCCTAAAATAATTTTTTAATCATTAAAAATCTTAAACTGATATACTTGTGATAAATTTACTTTCCATTAATTTATGTTAAATTGTACTGTTAAATTTCTGAGTTAGATGACATGTGATAGTTGATAGGTATACCAATTTGAGATTTTATCCTTTGTTTGTCATATGTGTATGAAAATTTGATTTTGCGTGATATTAATCCTATTTAATGGAAACTAATAAATGTTAAATTTGTTATATATGTGTCGGTTTGAGATTTTTAGTGGTTAAAAAATTAATTTTGAATAAAATTGTTAAATATATACTAATTTAGGGTTTTCGTATATCAACTTTTTTTTTTCCTAACAAGTTTTTAGGGAAAATGATGATCTGACATGCATCATATCAAAGCATGGTCAAAAGTAATAACATGGCTAGAATATCATAAGAAATACATCCAACACCACATCCTCTGGTCAATCAGATATAAATAGGCACTCCCACTTCGTTGCCACTTTGAAACACTGTCCACTGTTCCAAGGCCGAGAAACAATCCCATTCCAATTCTTTCCATTTCTCTCACACATCCTTCCTCCTATTCCTCCCTCATTACCCATCCAAGACCACCTTGAAAAGGAAAATCACCATCCAATGGCATGCATAGACACGTACAACTCCGACCAGCCGCAGTACAAGGGCGTGCCGATGAGCCCAAGGATCTCCTTCTCCAACGACTTCGTCGACCCAAACCACTCGGCGAAGCAAGATGCAACGAGGGGTCCCAGATCCGAAGCAGCAGCAGCCGCTTCTGCAGACTTTGAGTTCTTCTCGCCATCATTGTCATCACCGTCGGTCACAGGCTTCTCCATGATGAGCGCCGACGAGCTCTTCTTCAAGGGAAGGCTGTTGCCTCTGAAGGACGCGATATTCCCAAAGACGACTCTGAGAGATGAGCTTCTGATGAATGACGATGAAGATGATGATAGCGTGTTCGTGAAACCCCCAAAGGGGGCAAGCGCGAGGTGGAAGGGGATTCTGGGCCTAAAGAAGACGAGCAACGCTACGTCCAAGAGATCGGTCGAGACAATCAGTGATGAGAAATTTGTTGAGTTTGAATTCAACAGTGATAAGTGTGATCTGGCCTCAGGTAATCAGAAGACCGTCACTCCTGTCAAGGCATCGCCGGTGAGTATAACTCTTTAGAAGTTTCGCATGTGAAATTTATGTTAGTGCATTTTGCAACATATAATGCTTCGAAGATGGAGGGAACCCATGGATTTTGTGATATGAGAAATGAAACCTCATGAAAATGATATCAGTCTCGTTACGCCAAGAATTGATGGATCTTGTTAACTGGTGCATCGAGACTTTTGGTTGAGTCTTCCTGAAAACAGACAAATTCCCGATCAAGAATCATGTCTAATTAATGGTTTTCCGAACTTGATGCAGGGCGTGGCGAATCATGGAGGAGGATCGGGCCGCAGAGACTCTGACCTGTTATTGTAGGAGATTCAGCTGGTGTGGTTGGGTTGCCTTGTGTTTCGGTGGTGTGATTCACTGCAAGTTATGAAGTTAGTGTAAGTCATGTTTGGACAAGATTCGAGATGTCAATGTTTGGACAAGATTCGAGATGTCAATGTTCGGATCGTCTCGGTCGCATTAGCACTTTGAGGTGGTCTTTTCTTGTTCTGTCCTCCTTTTGTTTTGGAGGGCCTTAGTTTTCCTCTTCCAATCGAGTGGAGATGTGCCAATGTAAATTATCTCTTTGTTTTGTCAATGAATGTGCAAATCTGATTACTGCGAAAAGTACAAGCTGTTGAAATTCTGATTAGAGAAAAGATTTTTGGATTACAAAGATCAACATCATACGTTGTACATTTCGCATAGGGAATGCACATCTCTATAAACCGCCAACCAAAGACTTGTCAAGGACGGAGGAAAATATGACATGAAAAGATAAGTATGTAAAGAAAATAGTGAGCCAAAAAAAAAAACGTAATGGAGTAAAAAACAAAAAAGAAAAATGAGAAGAGTCAAACAGATATGCACCATTGGTTACCCTTGGAAATGAGTATTGGAAATGGGATTTAGCGCCACGAAATAGATTTGATTTACCATGCCCCCAATAACTGTAAATAATTTCATATCTAATAGCCCATCTAAGTTTTGACTCACATCTTGTCCCTTCAATTGATATCTCAAATTCCCGAGATTCACCGGTCATCATAAAAAGAAATCAAAATTATATATATGAATGTTGAGATAGATCTACCTAAGTATTTGTCTTGGGTGGGGAAGATTATGGACATTGGGTAAAATCGATATGAAATTTTAAAAAAAAATAAATCCTCTGTGTTGTGTAAATGATACCAAGCTGCAGATCAAGAGGATCAATTTCAAATCCGGTTTCCGATTAAGTGAAGGGATTGAAATGCGATATGACAGCTGAGCCACGAGCTTGCTTCGTTTAGAAACCAAAGGAGCAGCACATGCTCTCTTTTATCTTACGGTCAACAAGTGCTTTGATGCTGCCGACCCCAAGGTCTACATCAACTTAAAGAATCACGCTCAATCCTTCCCCGATTTCTGCCGTTTATTCTGCATCGGTTTGTCATGAAGCAATCATACAAGCTGTGCAATCATGTAGCCTTGCAATATTTGGATTCATCCGGAAAATGATATTGCGAACATCATAAAAAAGAGAACGCACGCGCAAGTTATTCTATTTATATTTGGCTGTTTTTGTCTTGGTTGGGGGCTTATTTTTCCACACTGTTTATGTATGAAATATAAGCCCGGTGTTATGGGGTAATAATACCGACCGTCCTTAAAATTTTCTAGTTATTCAATATCATCTTTGAATATTTTTTATTTGTTAAATGTGATCTCTTTTTTTTTCTTTTTCTTTTTTTCAAGAATCACCTCAATCAAGCCCTTCTCTTGAAAAAACCCTAGCGGTATTTGCTGATGTGAAGGTCCACGCTGTTAAGTTGCCATTGAAAGTCCAAGTTGGCATCCATATTTTCCTCCGATTTAGGTTTGATGAATATCCTTTCAGCCTTTCAAAAAACTGACCTGTGAAATTATGCTGGTAAAGAGATGACTGATGACTTCTTTTTTGGGTAAGTTAGCAAATTGGTAACTGAATATTTCAAATGAGGATTTGACGTAGACCTTGTTCTAGATAAAGCTTTGAAGTGCCTTAATTTCCTCAAATAATGACCTAAAATAGCTATGTCAGTTTTAATGAAGGGATTGATTTCCCAATGGTTAAGTGCATTTTTGTCATTAATTTTTTTGAATTCTTTTCTAATTTCCTTTTTTCTCTTTCTTCTTTGTTAGTGGCCGATTTCAAGGCCAGCCACCGACCATGCCTAGAGAGGGCTGGGCAAGGGTGGCCCTCGCGTGATCTAGCAAGGGCCACCCTCGCCTTAGGTGAGGTTGCTCTTACTAGCCATAGGCGAGGCCAACCCTTGCCAAATTTAGGTGACATCTAGCTTGCCAACCCTTGAAAGCCACCGGTGTCAGGCAATGCCAACCCTCATCAAAAAGAAAAACAAAAAGAAAAGAAAAAAGAGTAAAAAGGAAAAATAATTTAAAATTAAAGTTGTCTTTTAATGAAAGTACCCTAGACCTACCAGAATATCTGGCTGGCTAGTGACCAGTGAGGTCATGCCCTTATTTGAAACTGACATGGGCAGTTTAGGTTCTTATTTGAGACTAACATGGCTACTTTAGGGCCTAATTTCAGAAAATGAGAACATTTTAGGTCTTTTTTTAAAATTTTCCACTTTATTTGTAACACAAACAAAGATTGATAATTTTATATGATAGTTTTTATGGAAAATTTCAAAAAATGACTTAGGGTGAGCCTATTTTCTCAAATAAGGACCCATAGTGACCGTTGTCTCAAATTAGGATCCAAAGTGGCTAAACCAGTCTCAAATAAAGACCTCGAATCACCGGCTAGCCAAATGTTCACCGGCGGCAAGCGTGTGGCATTTATGATGGCTGGAATAAGGGCAATTTTGTCAAAAAAATATTGATATAAATTAACAAACCTTAAAAACAAAACCTCCAAACTCTTCACATTCTCATGTTTTCTTCTTATGCTCTTCATCTTCTCCGTTCTCTGTCCTCTCTCACTTGGAGCATCCAAATTTTCTAGTAATGGAGCACAAATTGAAGCACAACAAGAAACCCCTACCTTCGTTTTTTCACATTTTCTTCCTTTCTTTTTTTTGTCTTCATTTCTTTCCAACGAAGAGGACAAATCTCGAGTAAAGCCACATCTTCGTTATTCAGACACTCATATGTAACACGAGAGCCTTGATTCTTTATCATCCTTTTCCAATCGAGAGACGGAGAACATCTCGATGTCGAGGACCCACATCTCGAGTATAATTTGAATCCACTTCCACGGAGAGAGAGAGAGAGAGAGAGAGAGAGAGAGAGAGAGAGAGAGAGAGAGAGAGAGAGAGAGAGAGAGAGCCAAGGGGGGTGCTGACATGTCTGTTTGGAACTTAGGGAGTCAATGATCTTGCTCCATTAACAAAGATTTTGGGTTCTTTGAGCAAGAGGGGACAATGAACCTAGAAAATGAAGTGCAGTAGAACATGAAGAAGAGTTTGGGGGGTTTTGTTTTTAGGGTTTGTTAATTTCTATCAATATTTTTTTGACAAAATTGCCCTTATTCCGGCTATTGGAATTGCCACATGCTTGCCGGCTAGTGAATATTTGGCTGGCCCGCAATTTGAAGTTCTTATTTGAGACTGGTTTAGCTACTTGGGGTCCTCATTTGAGACAATGGTCACTTTGGGTCCTTATTTGAGAAAATAGGTTTACTTTGGATCTTTTTTTTGAAATTTTCCCTAGTTTTTAAATTTAAGCCATTGATAAGATAAAAAGGTCAATAAGTAATAAGAGATTTTTGTCAAAGATAAGAAAAATTGGTATTTGAAAAAAAGAAGAAGAAGCCTAATAAACTAATGGTGATTGGTTTAATGTTCCGTATAGGTTTCACGTATATGTTCCACTTGGAAGTTGGGACCTACCCACTAAAACATATTCTTTATTTTTTGAAACCTGAAATCTACTTTTCATAAAGTCACAAGTTTTGAGATTTGTTTCAGGTTCTACCCAAGTTCCATCTATATTTTTTATAGAACGATTATAATGAACCATCACCTTTAAAAACCACCACATGTTGCTATAATTTATTGACTACAACTTATATTTAGACATACAAAAAAATATGAAATATTAATAAAGTAAAAGTTTGAATCATAAAACGAAAGCTCAGATTAATGATTCCAAATTATACACTTATCATTGGATGCTATGGAATTTCATGGGATTGCACAAAGATATAAACTAAGAAAAATATAAAAACTCATTTCAAGTTATAGGTTTCACTTATCTATAACCTGAAACCTACCCATCAAAATAAGTTTTCCAATTTTTGGAACCTTGAGCCTATCTTGCATATTTTGGAACTTAGAACCAAATAGGTTCCCACCGGTATGGTTCTTTGGTTCTAGGTTTTACCCTAGAACCATGCTTAGCCCTATAATATACATTGGTAGCTAACTCATATAGGAGTTGATGACACAAAAATATGTGGTAATTAAATCAGAAAAAAAAAGGTAATCACTTTAAATTGTAGTAGTTTCTAAAAAATGTTGGCAAGACAGTCAAATAAAAGTGGTGACAGAATATAAAGGTTGACAAATTAAATTAAGCAAATAAATGTTGGTAATTAACATTTTTGGATGAGAGTTGGTTATTCAAAATTAGTTGGTAATTAAGTGGAGAATATTGATAAGTCACTCAAAGAAATGTTCATAATTTCATATGATAGTTGATAAATATAAATGTTGGTAATGGTATATAAATGTTTGTATATGATTATGTCGGGTATAAATGAACTTAATAGTTTAATGAAAAAGTAAGCGTGGGTAACTAATTCAATTAAGAGTTGGTAAAAATTTGTTGATAATTTAATTGGATCAAAGTTGATAATCACTCCAATTAAGTTTTGTAACTTTTACAGAAAATTTAGTAAAATTAATGGGTTAATAAATAACATTTTGGTAATTCAATAGAATAATTAGGGCTTGTTTGGTAATTGGCCAAACAGTGCCTGATTTTATTATTTTGTTTCCGGAAAAAAAAGAACACAAATTCGTTTGATAATTTTTTTTGTTGCTCGGAATAAATTTGGAACTAAATCAAGAATATAAAAAAAAAAAGTTACTTCTTCATTCTCGGGAATTATTCCATAATCAAGCCCAAACCTTTTTTTTCTCTTTTCTTCTCTTCTTTTTCCTTTTTTTTTCCCCTTCTTCTTCCTTTTGGCTAGTCATCAACGCCGGCCATGGCCAATAATAGGCTAGACAAGGGCTAGTGACTAGAGGAAGTAGAAGATGAAAAGGAAAAGAAGAAGAAGGAAATAGAGAAAATTATAATAAAATTTTTAAAAGTTAAAAGAAAATGATTTCTGTTAGAAATTTTAAAGGGCCATATAAAATGCATTTTTATTCTGAGAATAGAAATTTTAGATAGTTACTAAACACCTTTCAATACTCAGAAACTCGTCAAAAGAACATAATCAAAATTTATTTCTAAATAGAAACTGTTTCGAGAATAGAATGGTTATTAAACTCACTCTTAATGAAATTTTATAAAAGTACCAAATAAATATTTGTAAGTAATTCAAATGAGTGTTGGTAAACTTAAACTAGATGATAATCTAATAGAAGGAAGGATGATAAGTTACACAAGCAAATACAAAGAAGTAAATTCATCTGATAGTGCTGAGTTGCTCAAAAAGAGATCAATAAATGTATGTAGAGGTTGGTGACTTTAAGATGTTGGTTAGAAATACATATAAACTTTAGTAAAAGATACAAATGAATGGTTGATAACTTGTAAATTGTCAAAAAGGAGATAGTGATTTCATAATAGTGTGATGAGTTACTCACAAGTTATCGGTAAATCTGGTGACCAATACCATTGTGGTTCCTAGTGAACCATGATGACCATGCCACCTTCATTAAACATCTTGTCTCTTTGAAGTCTGTCAGCTACAACACTAACACTTAGCATTCAATTCTTCATGCTTCTTTTTCACCTCAGCTTGAACTTACTGAACTTGCTTAACTTGCTTTCTTCCTGGCGCGTCCATCATCTCGGAAAAATAACCTCGATTTTCTCCGTCTTTATCTCCCAAGTCTTCTTCCCAGACCCGGCATTCTATGTTGGCGGGGTCGATCTGTTTAATTATCGAGTCAACTTAGAGCTCAACTTTCACCTTGCATCAGATTACATCCGTGACTATTGAAGAACTTTTCAGATTATCTTTACCTTCACCTTCAACCTCGCTGTTGTGTGCTTCCGTTTAGTTGCAGGACCGTGTCCTTTGATAGGTGGGAGACGAGCTTATCTCCAGCTCGGTTGTTTCTTTCTTCTTCGAGAACCATGTTGGCCCTCAAAGCCAGGTTGGTGAGCATGTTGCAGATCTCTCGGACTTTGTGGGTCACACTCCCTCCTCTTATTTCTGCAACTCCGCCCAAAGAGCCTGCACCCTGCATCCACCATTGTTGGGATGGTTGCCATTGCAGTTGTTAGGATGGCTGCCATTGTTATTGCCGCCACCAGTATGGCTACCATTTTTGCTTTTCATCATCAAACTGCTAGCAAGGGTCCTATGTCACACTGGATGAAAGCGAGACGAGCTATAAACAATCTAGCAATGCTATCTCATATCTTCAAGCAACAGAAAACCTGGCTTGCCACGGAAATCTGAATAAACTGAAACTTTATTGGTTTCGAAGTTAATTATAATTGAAGAAAAGACACCAATAGGCCTAAATTTCATGACCAACTAGAAGTTCAAGAAGGAAACTAGATTATGCTCATGTCCTATTAAGGATAACAAATCCTAGAATAAAGATAGCAATGCTATTCATATAAACCAAAAACATAATAACAGCTAAATTGACTACATCTTCTTCGATTGGGTAAGATCAATCTTCTTCAATAAATCTTTCGTTACTTGTTCTAGGTCAAAATCAGCCTATTTGCATGTTTGTGTACATGAACTGCGTACTCCAGCTTTTGATAAATGGATTAACCATGGTGGCCATTTAAGTTGCTCTCATGTCTTGACCAAAAAAGGAACATTAAAGTTTGCTCTTATGATCTCTTTTTCCTTTTCTAAAAACACTATATTTTTTAATTATCTCAAGAAAAAGAAGAAAGGGAAGCACCGCTAAGTGAAGTGTAGGAGGAAATGTATTTGTGAGCTTCGTGCCCAGAAAATCTGATGAGCAACCTCATACTATTTCCAAGGAATAAACTTGTGGTCAGGATAATCATTCCCTCGTGCCTTTTGAAGTTCTCCAGTAAACTTATTCATAATAACCCCATGCAAAATTGTGAACTGATCAATGAAAAGCCTAAACTAGATTGTTCCTCTCTGTATCTGGTGCGAATTGTTGATAGATGATACAGAGAAAGTGACCCTGAAAATTTTTCACCGTCCATTCCATTTTGTATCATTTTTCTAATTCTTGATGATGATGAATCTGAACTCCTCAGTGGTGCTTTCAATATCCCGGTGACTGATTTTTTTTTATTGCAGTTTATCCTCTATTGTCAAGAGCATGAATGTGTCACCTTCTGTTAGAGTACTGGCTGAAGATTCTCTACGATGCGTTTGGCTTCTTTTCAGCATTCTTTCTGGGTGCTCTCAAAGCTCCTCCATTTACCAATTGTCAGAATTTAAATTTCTTTGTCAATTTCTTAAGCATTTCTCCTTATCTAATCTCTTCACCTGATTTTTTTTTTCTTTTTTGCAGCTGTTGTGGTGGGTCCTTTTGCTTGTTTAATTGTGATATTGGGGAATGCTGGGGTGATTCTAGGGTTGTTTCCTGCACATGATGCCTGGACAGTCCACACGCTCATAAAGTAATTACGAATATTAATTCCCTATTAGCACTAGTATTAATGCTCACTTGTTCCTATTCCATCATATTCTATGTATGCTAGTTATCTGTCCTTGCTGATTACATTGCAGGATCAATGGCTTGATGGCCCTCTTAAAGGAGCCATCCTTCTGGGTCTGCCGGTTTTGTTTGGAATACGGTTTGGTTTTGAGTTTATCTGGGACTGCTCCTGCTGGTGTTAGCTATGGTTTTTTGGCGCCCTGGATCTTGTCTTTTGAGGCCTTTAGACATGAGGATGAATCGAAGAAATCCTCCACTTCATTAACTAAAACTTGGAGCTTAATCTTGTCTGACATTAGGAACTTAATGCTAATGCCAACTCTGATAACACACTTTTGGTTCTTTCCTTCACTTTCATCGCTTTTGATTTCCTAGGATGGGACATGGGATAGATAAAAGGAAGTTGTACTATGGTTCGAGATTTCACAGACATTTGTTGTCACTCCTACTCAACTTATTTGAAGGAGCTACATGAATCTGCGGCTAAACATGAGGTGCAGACTTTTAGGTAGTTTTACAGTGAATATTCAGTTTGCGCTTTCTGTTGCTTTGTCTGAAAGATTGTTGGGTTTCACGTTCACTGCTCATAGAAATATGTGCACCGAACATTAAAATAAACTTCCTGTGCCTATGATTCAATTTAATGTTTTAAATTTATGAAATATGGAGGTAATGATCCAGGCAGCTCAATGAACCATAATGACATGTTTAGTTAATGATTATAGTAATAACCAAAGTCAGCAAACTCGTAGTTTCACCGAGTTCCATGTAGTCTGAAAGCAGTCATTTACGGAGCAACTAAATTTACCAACTTCATTTTGCTCTCTTTTTGGTTCTGTAGATTAGTGCATTTTGCTGGATGTATCCTGGTTGGACTGATGGGGCTAATCGTGCATGTCCCCCTTTACACCGCTATTATGGTCATCAAGAGTCTGTACCTGCTATTTAAGAGCTGGTTTCGCCTGATACACGATCTTATCAGTAGAGAAGGTCCATTTCTCTAGATGGCCCGCATTCTGATTGCCAGTTTGACGATTCTCATGTGGCCTATTGCCATAGCTTCAAGCATTTCAGCAGCTGCATTTTCTTGCTGCTTTATAGGACTATATGGATCAGTCGTCATGTATCAGGTTTGCCCCCTACTTCACAGTTCATTTCCTTTTTCATCACTACCACTTTTGTAAAAGGGTAGACTCCAACCCTGCAGAATTTCGTGGAGGCAGGAAAGATCTTTTCGCAGAGGCGTAGCTTATGTCATTACGATGGTTGCTGAATTTGATGAGTACATGAACAGCCGTCTATATCTTCAGGAGGGAACTATACTTCCAAAGTAAATAAGTGATACCCTTCAATTGTAATGTCATTATGACTAGCACAAATGCAACGGAGCATGTTGTCTGTCGACTACATAATTTTGTAGGTTTTGACAAAACATTAACGTTTCCCACAGCCAGGCCTTCATACAGAAAGCAAAAGGCTTCTTAACCATCCAAGCTGTCAAATCGGAGGAAACCATGTAGATAGAGGCAGAATCGCCTCTGCATCTGAAGAAGCACCGGCAATGTTTGTGCCTAGCTTAGCTCAGTCAAGATCGATGAGGGAGACAATACAAGAAATCTGGATGGTACAGGTGTACTAGGTTCTTTGGGTTCCGATTTAAGGGTGACCAGTAAGATGAATTTTAGATCATTATAGACTTGCTGAAAGTCACTTGTCCACACAACTTTCCCACTTTTTGGCAACTTTAGGGGAAAATGATCATGTCCCACGAAACAACAGGCAAAGAACTTTTGGATGTTAAATAACACCTGGCGATCTTTACAAATGGCTGAAACCAAAGAACGGCAGTGAAGTTACTCTTACAGGCATTGTGCCGCCATGTTTTTCATTCTTACAGACCATCCTCCGCTCTATCAAAGCCGCTTCAGATGGTTTCCTGATGTTCGATGGCTTTGAGCTGAATCAACTGAACAGACCGAAGGACAAAGTGCTTGACTTGTTTTTTGGTCCTCTTCTGGTTCTGAAAGAACAGATCAACGTCACAATATTGGAAGAGAGTGAGGTGAGATTCTTAGAGAAAGTAGTTCTTTTTGGAAGCAATAAAGTGTGAATGGATAGGTGGAAGAATGGTGGAGTCGAGCCTCTGGATACTCTCAGAGCTGCTCATATCCGAGGTATTAGCAGAAGGTACCTCTTTGGTAAACCAGTGAATTTCCTGCTAAAAGTCGGAAGAACAATCAATGTTTCTTTAAATTTTTTGGTCGGGATATTACGTTCCATGCATCTTCTTGGTGGTACGCATCGCTGATTGTCAACTGCTTGAATCGTGAGTTTGATCTTATGTGATCAAATCCTCCTGAGAACACGAATTTCTCCGGGTGTCTTCTTATATCCCCTGACGATTATCCATGAGGTTGCAATAGCAGATTCTAGGGATGTTTTGTCTTCAAATAATATCCAGGGTCCTGAATGACACTGAAAAATGGTGACGCTCCCATTCCAAATCCAATGACACTGAAGCACATGCTTGGAGATTTAGCGGACTGATCAATCTTTTTCGCATAATTCTTTGCCTAAATGACAACCGGAGGATAGCTACAGTGCAGCAAGGTAATATTCACTTCGCACCAAAAATCGACACATTTGCAGTTGACCGTGGACTGACTTACCATATTGATGCTTGCGTGTTACACAAACATTTGGCAGAATGTTAGGAATGGTTAGAAGTAAATCAAAGTAGAAGTTATCGACCTACAGAAGGAAATACCGTCAGGTGGTCACCGCTTTAGTCGCATATTCTGCAGAGAAGAAAGGCTCCAGCAGCAATATTTCAGTCGGATCCGGTGTCCACCTCGAAGACACCTTAGTGTAAATCAAAGATGTGACATTTCGATTTTTATTGAAGCTAGCAAATGAGCAAACTAAGCAGATGTTAATGAAAGTTTTGCAGAAGAATGGTCTTGCCATGAGTATGTTGGTAATGTTCATCTGGTGATGACACAGTAGTTCAGATACATGAACCCTAGGGCATGGCACATGCAGCTGTCCTTGATTCGTGCAATGCCAATTTCGCTCTCTTTTCTCCCCTTCTTGAGTTATATTTGCGTGAGCCTTGCCAGGATAAAGGGTCATAAATAACTTGGAATATACGTGAAATCCACCTTATTTACCTATAATTTAAAATAGGCCGATTTTCTTGAATGTGTGTATTTTTTCAATTTTCAAAGCGATTTGATAAATGTTCTCTTTTCTTATTTTAAATGGTCTTAAAGTGCCATTCAACACTTATTAACAATTTACTCGTTCAAGAAATATCTACCAATTTTTTTTTTCTGAAATACATTTTCCCTTTTTGCGAGTAAAATATCTCTAACTCTCCCACCCCATGATGGCAATACTAGTCGAGAACACATTTCTTAACTCATATTTATTGAAAAGAATGATTTTTTAGGATAATATTTTCATTAATTTCCAGTGTTTGGTGTAGGAAAATAATCCTAATGAAGAATGTTCCCACTCAAAATGAGGGAGAATTCACACCAATTTTCTACTTGTGGTAAATTGTGGTTATAACATTATTAGAAAATATGAAAGCAGAGAATGGAGAGATTGAAGTGCACGTTTCCATTTAGATAGATTAAATCAATCACACATAAAAACAACAGCACATCCAAATCAATCACATATAATTCTCATTCTCGTGTATTTTCTTTATCGTGATTAAGTCTATTCATCAAATGGTCTACATCTTACACCAACAAGACTGTTACGTTCTTCCTCATTGAGCCGAAATTATTGCCTTAGCGATCAGAATGACGAAAAATATTTTCACTATCCTTTACGCTCCATTTGCTATATTATGAAAATATATATACACTGGAAAATATTAAGAATAATTCTTCCATTCCTTCACCATAATGATGATGGAATCCTCAACACATGAGGACTGTACATGAAAAAAGGGAAAGAACAGAGAAAGCCCTAGCCAATCATAAGGGAGATGATTCCCAGAATGACCAGTCAAATTATTCCCAAATTAACCAAAAATAAAACCAAATTAGAACATCACCGAATCCCCATGCTTCCTCCATTCTCTTTTCGCCCATCGCTCAGCCTTCAAGGCTTCAATCTGATCCACTCGTACCGCCCGCCCACTGGCTCGTCCTTGGCAAAATCATAATTATACCTAATAATACCCATAAAATAATAAAGAAATAAATTCAAATTAATTTAAATTTCAGCATTAACATACCCGACAGAAAAATTATTGAGAGTTGTCTCTCAGTGTGACTTACTTGTCCTTGTAATATCGCAGGAGCTTCCCCTCCACCGCGGCGAAGAACTCTTCGATCTCCGCCACGGCCGGCACCGGCGCGACCACAGCCCTCAGCTCGCCACACGCCGCCTCCTCTGTTTTGCTCCGGCAGACGTCCATGTCTCCTGCCAGCACCAGCAGCTCTCAAATGGTGGAGTCGATAGAATTCAAAAATGCTGTCGACACATCAGTATTTATCGTTTCACCAGCACGCAACACAATCGGATTTCAAAACGGGCGAAAGAGAAATTTTGAATGGAGGAGCCTCCGATTTTTTCTTTCTATTTTTCATCCTTTTTTGAAATTCGAATTTAAAAAAAATAGAGACCGTGGCAGGCGTTAAATACAGAGAGAAGCCTCATTAATTTCGCGTCACGCGCAAGAAGCTGGAGGGACTCCTCTTCCCTCAGTCTCAGCTGATGTTTCTTCAACTTGCATCATGGGGCATGTACACCAGTTAATTAATGCCGTTCTAGAGCTGAAAATTTTCAAAAAAGTTGGAATAGAAATCACTAACTGGCCACTCACTAACACCGAAGGCCAGCCCCCGCCACCGCCGCCGGAGAGGGAAATTCTCGGGCAGCCACGCGACGACCACCGTGAAGGCAAAAGGGACCCAAACTGGAGAGTATTATGACGTAATACCCTTGTAAAAATGAGTGAACTGGTCATATTAGTGAAGTTGCATAGGGCACGAATGGCGGAACTTGAAGTCGATGGGACAAAATTTGGTCACTATAAGTACAATTTACTAGCGAAGTTAGTATAATACATTTGAATGACATGATGGGCTTCAAGGACCAAATTTTATGCATACCGTATATTTTTTTTAAGCTAATTGTCCACCAAATAAATTATATTTTCTAAATATTAGGAAAAAAAATTCCTCGCTATTACATCAAATGACTTCGAATACTAATGAAGGATCACGTAAATATTTAAGATGTATGTATTATATGAAGTTGATTGCCATATGCTGAAAGCAAATTCATGAGAAAAAAAAAATCTCGAAAATTGAGATAGTCAAATTCCTCCTAAATTCGAAAACTGATGTCCAAGGTTCGAAAATGGGGATCCGGACGTAAGGAAGAATTGACTCTTCCGCTTCTAGTGCGCTACCTCAAATGACTTCAAATACTAATGAAGGATCATGTAAAGATTTAAGATGTACATATTACATAGAGTCGATTGCCATATATTGAAAGCAAAGTCATGAGAAAAAAAAATCTTGAAAATGGAGATCGTCAAATTCCTCCTGAATTCGGAAACTGATGTCCAAGGTTTGAAAATGAGGGCTTGGACTTAAGGAAGAATCAACTCTTTCACTTGTAGTGCCTTGGATCTTGCAAAACAAAGAGGTCACGTGGGGCGTGTTTGGTTCACTATTTGCAAAGCGCTTTAAGTCCAATGCAAATGTTGAAAGCCCAAAACTACTTAGGGAAATGCAATTGTGTTTGGTAAAATTTTTTTGCAAATGGACTTTAAGTTGAATGTACATTTGGTAAAAAAAACTTTCGCAATGGGCTTTGATGGGTATAATGGGTGTAATATATATAATTTTTAAATTGACCTAAAACCCTTCGCCGGATCGGCGAAGGGCTACGGCCGCTGGCGAGCTAGATTTGATGCCGGTGGCCGTCGGTGGAGGTCGCCCGACCTCGGGCAACCCTCGGCGAGGGTCATGCGACCTAGGCGACCACTGCCTGGGTCTCACGGCCGTAGGTGGCCCTCGCTTGGGTCTCACGGCCGCAGGCGGCCCTTGCCTGGGTCTCGCAAGGGTCGCGCAACCATCGGCTACCGTTGTAAGACCCAGGCAAGGGTTGCCTGCGGCCGAGAGAACCTAGGCGGCGGTCGCCTGGGTTGCCCGAGGTCGAGCAACCTTCGACAGCCCTTAGCCGGGTCGTGCGGCCCTCGACCGGGTCGCGCGGCCCACCGGAGGTCGCCCGACCTCGAGCGACCTCCATTGACGGCCTGTGCCAGATTTAGCTCACCGACGGCCCTCGCTTGGGTCTCACGGCCGCAGGCGGCCCTTGCCTGGGTCTCGCAAGGGTCGCGCAACCATCGGCTACCGTTGTAAGACCTAGGCAATGGGTTACTGCGGCCGAGAGAACCTAGGCGGCGGTCGCCTGGGTTGCCCGAGGTCGAGCAACCTTCGACAGCCCTTAGCCGGGTCGTGCGGCCCTCGACCGGGTCGCGCGGCCCTTACCGGAGGTCGCCCGACCTCGAGCGACCTCCATTGACGGCCTGTGCTAGATTTAGCTCACCGACGGCCATAGCCCTTCACTATTTCGTCATAGGGTTGCCTCATTTTTCAATTAAAATAAAATAAAATTCATGAGTAAAAGAGAAAATATGAAAAATCAATGATGGTAGTTTTGGAAGAAAAATTATGATTTCAAAGCATTCGGGGATGTTGAAAGCCCAAGGCTAGTCCCTAGTAGCCTTGGGTATTCAGCATTTTAAAGGCCATCTTTCAATTGAAAATTGTCTTCAAAGCTAAGCCAAATGGTTTAGCATTTTTCTCTAAAAGCCCATTGGGAATGTTGAACCAAATGCACCCATAATAGCTTTGGGTTTTCAGCATTTTGAAAGCCGACTTTCAAAGTAAAGCTAACTTTAAAGCTAAACCAAATGCACCTGTAGTCTTTATGGATAGTTTTGGTTGGACATAAATGAAAGACTATATTGGCAAATCGTTATAATATTTATGACTAAATTGATAAATCGTCTAAAGATTTATGATTAAATTGGTATGATTAAAAGTTTATGATTATGTTAGATTCTTTTCACAATTTTCCCCTCAAAGATCAAAATTGCACTTCATAAAGAAGAAATGAGTTATATTCCTATATGTTGTTCCTGATGGTGTTGCTCAAGTTACAGTCTCCAAAATTGTTCGTCCGACTATGTTTCGACAAGTGGTGTGTTGGATTGTCGGTGGCCCGCTGTTCCGACATGGTTCAAGATTTCCCGGGACCATGTTCGGACTCAAGCAGGTATAGAGGTCATTCGTGGCTTTCTAATTGGGGCCAGTTACTTGGTGGGTTGGGCCTTCCGAGAATGCACATGGGCCTTTTTCACAGGCTTCTTGTTGGGCTTCTTACCCGACCATCCATTGACAAATTATACCGTATTAAGAGGTGATCACTAGTTAACCTTGAAGCTTATCCAAAAAAAAAAAAAAATTTGATGCCATTCCCTTTCTTGTTTGAAAGAGAATATTCAGTGGTAAACCAAAACTCAAACTGGGGAAATTTGAATTAATTCCTCCTACTATGTTCAAATTTGGCAGAGTTGAAATATATAGCGTCTTGAGAGAGATGTCGCCTCTTAAATCATCAGGCCTAAACGAATTCCATTTCATATTCTACACAAAATGTTGGGAAGTGGCAAAGGCCTAGATTGCCGATTAATACAGCACTTCTTCAACTTAGGTCAATTGCCCCATCTTCTCAATCATACTTACATAATCCCAAAAACTCATAATACATGTACCTTTAACCAATTTAGGCCCACTAATCTATTCAATGTGAGCTAAAAACTAATTTCTAAGTTGTTGGCAAATAGATTAAAATGGTTCCTCGGTTGTTTTATATCACCTTAGCAATCGGCTTTTGTTTCGGGTAGAAGCATACAAGAGAATACTATAATTGCATAGGAAATCTTACAATCCAAGAGGAAGAAAAGAAAGGGGAGGACTCTCATGGAAGTCAAGGTTGATATGCAATAAGCTTTTGGTAGAGTTGATTAGAATATACATTTTATTTTTGATCAAGAGATTCGAATATTCTTAATGCAATACTCTATAGCTTAGGGCTCTAGGTTCATTTTTATAGGCTCATAAATAGATGTCTTTTGTCGGTTCATTATTCTCTTCTCATCAATGGTAGACCTGCGGGAAGTTTTAAACCTCATAAGGGACTTCAACACAATGACCCTACCTCGCCATACTTATTTGTGATTTATGTTGAACGTCTTTCTAGAATTCTATCTAGAGCAAATGATCCGAAGTTATTGCAGATATAAGAGTGGGGCGACAAAGTTTGCCTTTAACTCACCTTATGTATGCCGATGATTTGTTGTTATTTGTCGAAGCCACTCAGCATCAAGTGAGACTACTGAAGGAATGCATTGAAATTTATTGCTTGTGGTTTGGTCGAAGTTTGAATTGTCAAAAGTCGTCTATTTTTTTTTTTTCTTGCTAAAATACTTCTATGGGCGTGAAAAAGTTTTGTATGGATAAGTGCCACATGTGAAAGATAGATCTTGAAGCGCTGTAACTTGGAATTCCCCTCTTCAAACCAAGAAAAGGGAGGACAAAATATCAATTCCTTGATCAGAAGGTTAATAATAAACTTAGGCCCTTGAAGATAAAGACACTATCTTGGGTGGGTAGAGAAACATATATCACGGATATCACGGATAAGACAAGAAACGTTGTTAAGGTGCTGAGTTCTTGGAGCAGAAACACTTTCAAGAATGCCATCCGCCACATTGACTTTCTCCAAAGGAAATTGACGGAATTAATGAGTGCTGATGATAGGGCTTCTATGGGAGAGGAATATGGGCAAATTGTTGAACAAATAGAAGAATTATGGCGACAAGAGGAAATGTATTGGAGCATGCGTTCCAGAGTTAATTGGTTGAAATGGAGGGACAAGAATACTAAATTCTTCCATGCTACCACTATTCAACGAAGGCAAAGAAATAGAATTTCAATTTTGAGAATTGACAATCAGACTTGGAGTCAAGACTCGAACGTCCTAAAGAACCATATTTTAGAATTTTATCAAACTTTGTACTCGTCAGTTGGATATAGAGATTATGCTTCAATACTGGCTCAATGTTCCCAGCTTGTCACAAGTGATATGAATACAGCTCTAATGAGGCCAATTACTAAGGAAGAAATGCGCTTGGCTGCCTTTCAAATGGGCCCAACCAAGGCACCGGGGCCGGATGGATTAAATGGACTATTTTATCACAATGAATATGGGCAAATTGTTGAACAAATAGAAGAATTATGGTGACAAGAGGAAATGTATTGGAGCATGCGTTCCAGAGTTAATTGGTTGAAATGGAGGGACAGGAATACTAAATTCTTCCATGTTACCACTATTCAACGAGGGCCCATCAAGGCACCGGGGCCGGATGGATTAAATGGACTATTTTATCACAATAATTGGCCCATAATCCAGGAGGACATTTTTAAAATGGTGGTTTCTTTCTTTGAAACAAGCACATTCAACCCTGCATTGAACAACACACAGTTGACCCTTATCCCAAAAGTCCCTAATCCTGAACATATATCCCAATTCAGACCCATTAGCCTATGCAATTTTAATTATAAAATCATCGCCAAAGTTATGGTGAACAGATTGAAATTATGGCTTCCGCATATTATTCTCCCAGAACAAAGTGCTTTCATTGGAGGTAGACAAATTCAAGATAACATCTTCATTGTGCAAGATGTCCTACATCAGCTACGGATTAGGAAAAGAAAGCGAAAATTCTAGGCGGTGCTGAAGCTAAACATGCAAAAAGCCTATGACAGGGTGGGAATGGGATTTCCTACGAGACTACATGCTGAAAATTGGTTTTTGTGATAAATGGGTATCCCTAATTAATTGGTGTATTTCTTCAGCATCTTTCAGCATAAAAGTTAACGGTAAATTTACAGAACAATTTCAACCATCCCGTGATATTAGACAATGTGACCCCTTATCCCCCTATCTATTCATTATCATGGCTAACGCACTATCCTCCTTGATGTCAAATGCAGTGCTAGATGGGACCATTAAAGGGTTAAAGCTGAATCCTTTTTGCCCTACACTATCACACTTCTTATTTGCGGACGATGCTATTTTTTTCCTAGAAGAAAATATTCAGGAAGCACAAAATCTGTCAAATATCCTCAATTAGTACTGCTATGCATTAGGTCAGGCCATTAATCTTAACAAGTCGGGAGTTTTTTTTTTTCTGGAATGGCTATCCACATAGTTTAAAAGAAAACCTTGCTGCGGAGTTAAGAGTACCGGTGCTGGAGAAAACAGGGAAATACTTGGGGATACCATCGGACTGGGGCACTGCAAAGAAAGAGATGTTCTCTTGGGTACTTGCTAAGGTAGACAGGAAATTAGAGGGCTGGAAAGAAAATTTAATTTCTAAAGCAGGCAAAGAGATCCTACTTAAATTAGTCATCCAAGCAATACCACAGTATGCTATGTCAATGTTCAAAATCCCTCTCTCCATTTGTAGAGCAGTGGAGCAGTGGAGCAGAAAATCTCAACATTTTGGTGGAAGTAAAACACGCATCGTAAAGGGATCCATTGGAAGAATTGGAACCTGTTAAAGGAGAGAAAAGACCTAGGAGGGCTCGGCTTCAAAGACTTGATTGATTTAAATAGAACCCTTTTGTGTAAGCAAGCTTGGAGACTCAGTCAATCAAAAGACGCACTTTGGTCAAAGATTTACAAAGGCCTATACTTCCCTAGAGGAAACTTATGGAGTGCAACGAGAGGACCTTGACCTTCTTGGGGTTGGCAAAGTATTCTACTTGGAAGAGATTCTATAGAATCGGAAATCAAATGGGAAGTGGGTAATGGCAAAAGTATATTGATTAGAGATGATCGATGGCTGATTTCAGGAAAAATTGGCGGCCCGGCTAACATAAATGAACCAAAGTATGTCGCGGAGCTCATAAATCAAGAAACAGGGGAATGGAAGGCAGGGTTATTGAGGGAGAATTTTGGAGAAAATTTTGTTCAGGAAATATTAGCCACACCCCTCAGCATAAATCCCGGCCCGATCAACTGCTATGGATGGCAAATAAATTGGGAGTTTATCAAGTTAAAAGAGGTTACAACAGTTTACGAGCATAGAGCAACATACACCCCACATCTACAACATCCTCATCTCATTAGAACCCCAAAAGGCTATGGGTCGAAATTTGGAAACTCAATACACCCTCCAAAATTAAAATTTTCATATCGAGCATATGCCACGACGCACTTCCTACTAAAGAGAATCTCTACCGAAGAAAGATAGTACCTGAGCCGCTTTGCCCCGTATGTAGACAAGCCCCAGAATCTCCCGAACATCTGTTTATTTTGTGAAACTAGTCCACCAAGGTCTGGACAGAATCGGAGATAACGTTAGATACCTCTCCCATGACCATTACACGTATGGACAGGATTATTGGCGGACTACTTACCTCAGATCATCTGTCTCGGATCAAATCCCTATTCGCGTACCTCCTCTGGTTTATCTGGAAATCCAGAAATAGAGCTGTCTTTGACAGCTTAAAACCTAACCCAAAGAAGATCGTGACTGAAGCTCAACTCCAAAGCAACTTAACTGCAAAATGGCTCCCGCAAGGCTTGAAGAAATCCATACCTTAGCTGGAACAGTGGGCACCGCCGGACTCGGGTACTTTGAAGCTGAACGTCGATGCCGCCTGGCGAAGCTCCTCCTTCGATGGATCTATCGCCGGCGTCTGCAGAAATGAAGTAGGCGTTCTGGTCACTGGTTTCTCCTGCCCGATTCATGTGTCTTCTGTCCTTGTTGCAGAAGCCCTAGCACTCCGCACGGTTTTGCGGTGGATAGCTGAAACTAGATCCACTTCTGGAACTGCCTTTGGTTCTTGAAGTATTCTGACTACTTAGCACGTGCAAATCTCACCTGATAGTCTAAGTGTAGTTCAGTCGATCCTGGGCCAAGAATCTCCGCCGTGGGCCGTGAGATCTATTGTGCTAGACTGCCAAAAGATGCTGGGCCAACTGAAAGAAGTCCAGTTGCTGTATGGGCCAAGGAATACAAACGCAGCTGCTGATTGGGTCGCAAAGGCCCACTTAGATGGAGCTCTCTCACCGAATTGGGTGTCCCGCCCCCCACAAGCTCTATCTTCTATCTTATGCTCAGAGTTTGGTTCTATATGTAATCGATCATCAAGTTAGTAATGAAATTATCTTTCTGACAAAAAAGAAAAGAAAAGTATATTGGTCCATGCCATGCATTCTAGTAAGCTACCTCGTAGCACTTGTGATAGACTTGGTGGGGGTGTGCCAGCAGAGAAAAATAAATACTTGACACCTGAATGTTGGGATTTTCTATGTAGAAAGAAGAAGAGAGGAGGAGTGGGTTTTCGGTAGAATAGGGATTTCAATAATGCTTTGATCTTAAAGTTCGGTTGGAGGATGATCCAAGATAAAAACAAGTTATGGGTTCTAAGTCCTTCAAAGGAAATATCTCCGGAGCTCAAATTATTGAAATCATGAGGTCAACACATCAATCTCTCCTTTTAGGAAGGCAATCATAGCTATCGGAGAAATACTCAAACTGGGAACTCTATATTAGACAGTGAATTGATAGTCGATTGAGGTTATAGATCACCTATAGGTTCCTCATGTCCTAACTCATCTGCCTTTTTTCTATTGATCTAGATGCTGTTTTGAAGAAAGAAAGATAGAAAGCTTCTTTATCTCAGAGACAAAAACATGGGATGTATTTAGTCTAAATAAGACATTTTGCCCAACCTCAATCTGAGCCATTCTTCAGATCCATGGGCCAAACTCCATTGGGGTGGACCAACTGATTTGGCATCCAGCTATCGTTGAAATATTTTCTGTTAAATTTGCTCATAAACTCATCAAGTCGCGAACTAAAAATGGCAACAACTCCGGAATTTGAAACAAAATATGGAAAGCTGGAGCTCACGAGCAACACAAAATGATGTTGTGGAGGACAGAGGCTAATGTCTTACCTTGTCGAGCTAACTTGTGTCAACGCTCCATATCCTAGACCCTTCTTGCTCGTTGTGTGGAGCCTCAAAAGGAAAATTTGGTACATTTGTTCACAACATGTCCTCTAGTCCAAATTTTGTGGAGATGGAGCCCATGGGGTACTATCTCTTCTACTTGGAACTTCAAGTCTCCAGAAGAAATGGTGAGCCACTTTCATGATTCAGGAAAAATAGCACAGAGAATGGCATTGGATTGCAAGCTCTTCACCCTTTATGAAGCAATTCTCTATATTATAATGTGGCATTATAGGAATGCAAAGTTACATGATAAGACTAATTCCAGTTCTTTCCCAAGCAATTCAGCTGGTCATGCAAGATTTGGAATATACGAATATGTTCAAGAAGGAGAACAAAGTTAAGTGAAGCAAGGAATCGGATTCTATTGGGGTAAAGACAAATTCATGGATTCATCCGTCAAATCAAGGGTTTAAATTTAACATAGATGGCGCGTGGAAGGATAATAGAGGGGTCGTAGGTATCAATGCATGATCATATAGAGGCTTAGTTGTCCAAGCATGGAGAAGACAAGGAAGGTGGAACTCGCTAGTGGAAGCGGAAGCTACAGCTCTTCTTCTCGCATGCAAAGCTACTCAGTTCTTTAGCATCCACATAGAGTGGTCTTTGAAAGTGGTTGTAAGGTGTTAATTAATGCTATTCAACAAAAAGGCTTTTGCCCTTAGTGTATTCATCCTTTCATCTCAGACTCTTGCTTCCTACTTAGCAATAACCCACGGTGGAGTTTGAACTTTGAAATGGGCGAGTAGAACTAGTAATGTTGTTGTTCATGAGCTGGCAAAATGACTTTTCATTAGTTAGGAACTATACTTCCTTTCCTTTTTAATGATCTTCCATCTAGAGTTAAAAATATAGTGCTAGTGGAATCTTTTAATTTATCATCTTGATGTCGGCTCTAATTATTCATCGTAATGTTTGGACTACTTTAATACAATGAAAGGCTTATTTTAGCCAAAAAGAAAAAGACCTGTATTACCACGTGATGTATATGTTATGTAAAATACCTTCTTCGGAGAGTTAGAGAAAGGGAGACGAGTTTGATTTCGTTGCTCGAAGCGTCTAGGTTGGCTGCCATGGTAATGATAATATTGTATGTTAGTTTAGCTCACATAGGATTAATCTATAAAGCCAGGTTATCTCATTTTGGCTTGAACAGGGCAACATCTTCATTTCTATTCGATTGTCAAGCCAACAAGTTTAGTCAACGTGTGAACGAAATTTTATGACGAATGTTCTTGAATCATCGTGGAATATAGTAAATGTATTAATTTTCATAAACTAATAAATGAATTTAAATGTACTCTATTTATTCAATGGAAAATGAATTATTTAAAAAATATTTTCCTAAAAATGATTGTTTGTATCACTAATAAAATAAAAATATATGAACGAAAAATATTTTCATTATCAATAATAAAATATATTTAAATATTTTTTAAATAATTTATTTATCGTGAAATAAATGAAGTATTAGATGAGAAATCTGGAAAATGTCTGGGAATCACTACTTGAAGATTGTACGAGGATCAAAGTGAAAACAAAAATTGATAGAGGGACTGAAATTGAACACTTGCAAAAAGTAAGGGAACAAAATTGGAATTTTACTTATAGAGCAAGTGTTTTGATCGAATGCAGACAAAGGACCACAGCCACACCAAGAGAAGGGGAGGAGACGAAAGTCCTCTGCCTCCGACTCTCCGGCGACAGCCTCCAGGGCCTCCACGATACAACGAAGAGCTCGACTCGAGCGACCGAAAATGGTGGTCCCGTCTTCGTTGCAACCCAGAATACTCTCCTCTTTCGCCGGGGTCCGCTTCATTCGCTCCGCTCAGCCCGTGCAGCACCTCTTTCGCTTCAACCCAGGTCAAAATTTTACGCCTTTTGCTCCTAGATTTTGTCGTCGTGTCAGCGAAACAGCGTGCGTGTGCTCATTGGGAGAATCAAGTGTTTTCCAGGTCTTTTCCGTGACTTGGTTGTTGTATGTGTTATGTTGGGTGCGGCTTTTCTTGGTCTTGGCTAGGATTAATTCATTATCTTTATCAGTATGTCTTGCTAGTAGAGCGGTGTTTATGGTGATAAGGGTGTCGCGCTGGCTTACAAATGATGGGTCGGTTTCTGAGAAAGATATACATCTAACTTTTCGGATGAAAATCTTGATTCTGTGGATTAAAATCATTTTACTCTGCATTCTTGGGTTTTTTGAGGAGCTGTAAGTGGTCAGAGTACATGATGAACTTGTCTGTTACGAAGTAAGAAAAGCTGAAGGTTGGAAAATATTTTTGAGTACTCTAGGTTCTAGTTTTGGTGATTTGTGCATATGATCCCTGGGTTTAACAGCATTTGATCTTCGTTTGAATTCTCTGTTCAACATATCGGAATGTATCGTGTTGGAGTTTGAGGCCATTAGTAGCGGAAGAAGAATTCTTGATTAAGCAACTGTGAGTTGAATGCTAGCTTGAACTGCATTTTATATCAGTTTTGGGTTCTCTGTTCAACATATTAGAATTTAAAGTGATGGAAATTGAGGCCATTAATAGGATGTTGGAAGGAAAATTCTTTTGTATGGAATTTCGGTTTGGATGCTATTATCACCTGGGAAGCTAATTTCACTAGCTCATGTGCCTGTTGTTGTTCTTAGAACAACGCTTGAATATTGCTAAACAAACTCTTCAGTTTTACTTGTCTTCCCTTTGGAAAGTGTATCTTGTGATTATTTATACAACATTGGCACTATTATTTATTGGGATGGAGTTGAGTTATGTGGCCAGCTAATTGTCATAACAGTCCATCAATGTAAAATTTTGGCTTAAATTCTGCCTTGTCTGGGAATAATAGTTGTCGATGAATACATGCTAAACAGAACATCCATCTTCATATTTAATGTGGATTGCAATTGCAGGAAGCAAGCATGTGTCAATGCAGTTATCAAGATCTCTCTCTGGCTTAACTGATCTGTTATTTAATAGGCGGTACGTTGAGCAAGAATCCACTGTGTGCAGAATCTAGCATGTTCAAGAATTATTTTCGATTTTTATGAGAATTACCTTGTTCAAGGATTATGTTCTTTGGCCATCCTTTTACCATTCAAAACTTTTGATTTGATGTCATTTTCAGGAACAGTACAATGTATGAGCACATCTCTACTTTGTCTTGTTTATGAAGTTCTCTCATGTACTTTCCTTTTTGTAAAATAAGCTCTTTGGTATGCGCGTTGTCCAAATAACATCCTTGGATAGGTTTTCAAAAGTTTATTCTTCGGAAATACCTGTGTGGCTAGTAGCATCTGCAATTCTTGACTGGAAATCCCTATCATGCTCTCTTTCTCCCAAATTAAATCTGCTGGGTAGGTTGGTGGGGAGTGAAGATAAAACCCACCTTGTGATTATTTTATTTACATCAAGAGGGTGTGAAGTGATATTCTAGCCAAAATTTAATAATGTTTCATGCCACAGCCACTTATGGTTAGCTGACATAGAACATTGGAAATCTCTTTGAGGGGGTTACCATGGGTTGTTTTGCAAAAGTGAAAGTATGTTGAACAGTTCAAATTGAGGAAGTGTAGGAGTGTGGACAAAATTTAGTCTTTCATGTATTTGAAGTTAGAATATCCTATTGTATGTTTCCAATGGTGCATCACATTGACCGTTGTACTTTCTGATCCTGTTATGTTCTGATTATGTCTCATTGTGTGTACCAGTAGCTGAGATATGCAGGTGTAGTTGATTTCTAGGGCTTACCTTGTTACCATGTAGTGATCATTCAAATGACTATCTTCTTGATGCAATCTCAGATAATATATTTGCCATCAATATTCTCAATATTTTGATGCTGAAGTATTTTAATTTGAGTAAACTCTGTCATTAGCTATCTGTGTTGTCCATCTGGCAATGAACTGTTTCAAAGTATCAGACTTTTGCTTGTGAGATAATATATGAGACCGGTGGTTGGTCATGTGTACTGGCATGCTGATCAAATGCGTTTCTATTCAGCTGTTTTTATGAATCTACCAGATGCTGTTTCTTGAGTAGGTGCTTGTTACAATGTAGTTTGGGTCAATATATGCCTTCCCCAAGTTCTCTGGTGAACATATCTTTAGATGTGCATATGTTGTTGAAAAATAATGCTTCACTAATATTCCCTTTCCAGTTGACGACTTTGCTAGTTGAGTTAAAGATGGAAATTTCTTTAGATATTCTTTTGTGTGCTGGCCGGTTGAATAGGCATGTATAGAGAGCAGAAAATGCTCTTGGAGGGCTTGCTTTTTTGACAGTTATTATGTTGAAATTTGCAGAAATGAAGATGTAGCTGATGGCAAACGTAAACGTCTAAGGCCTGGAAAAATATCTCCATGTAGACCTGTTCCTAATCACATTCTAAGGCCTCCATATGTCGGTTCTCAGCAACCACCTGGGATAGCTAGTGGACCTGAAGTGCATGATGAGAAAGGAATAGAATGCATGAGAGCTTCAGGAAAGCTTGCTGCACAGGTTCTTGAATTTGCTGGAACTCTTGTTAAGGTATGCTATCATTATTGTTATATCTTTCAGTTGCTAGAGACTTGGTTAACATAGCTCCAGATGAGAAGGAGTAATAGCAAATGATTGTCTCTGACAAAAAGTTGGTGGTAGACCAAGTGAGGATAAGCATAGGATGAGTTTGATGCTTTGGGTGGTTCTGACATCTGAAACAAAGCTTTCCAGATGCATCTCTGAAAGATAGGCTCTGCAGTAGAGGTGTGGGTCAAAAAGGATTAGGAAGGCCTAAGGAGACTCAGAACAGAAGCCAACATTGAAAAATGCTATGGAATATTTGGATCTAAATGAGAATATGGAATGAGGTATAACATGTAAGATCATCCATTTAATGGATGTCACTTAGTTGGAAAGAAGCTTTCTTCTTCTTCTTCTTCTTTGGTTGCAAGCGTTCTTCTCTCATCCTTGATTTTATTTTGTTTAATTTTTATGTGCTTCATATTTATTTGAAACTCTTTTTTCTCCATGTCTTTTTTCTATTATTATATATATATTTTTTGAAATTTACTGCACACAAATGCTTTAGAAAGATCTATCTCTTCTTATGAAGGTTCTCTACAGGTTTGGTTCTGGAAATTAAGAAATCCGAACCTCTGATCCTTTATTTGTTTCATTGATCTTTTGAATTTGAAGAAGTTCTTGATAAAATGGATCTTCATTTGGAAATTTAATGGATGCCTCTCCTTGCAGCCAGGCATTAGTACAGATGAAATTGATCAAGCGGTTCACCAAATGATTATTGACAATGGAGCATATCCCTCCCCTCTTGGCTATGGTGGATTTCCAAAGAGTGTTTGCACATCACTAAACGAGTGCATTTGCCATGGAATACCTGATTCACGTGAACTGGAGGTCCTCAGTTTGATTGCACTAGTGACTTTGTATCTACCAGGATTTGTAATGGAGGTTCTAACATGTCTTCAATTGCAGGATGGGGATATAATCAATATTGATGTAACAGTCTATCTCAATGTAAGAAGTGCTTTTCTTTTCTTGTTGCATTCTTGGTATGTGAGGAAAATATAATTATATGTTTGATTATGATGCTGCACATCGCTTGATCTCTCCTATTCTTCTTGTCCTCAATTATTTATTTTTATCTTCTTCTTTTTTTTAAAATAGCTTGTTGCATACTTGGCTTCTGTTCTGCAAACTAAATATTCTAGTGGAAATAAAGTATATAACTAGGCCAAAGTGGTAAGCAAGCATGCTCCTGCACACATGCATGCAGGATGCATGTGTTCTTAGGTGATTACTAACAAGCAACCTTCAGCTGGGACATATGAATTTTTAAGTATGAATAGAACATTTTGTGTGTGTGATGATAAACAGTGTGATAGGGAATGCTGTCCACTCTATGCCTCATTTGTTCGTTTAGCTTTGATTGTCTCATCCTTCACTGATTTTTTTTTTTTTTTTTTTTTTCTGTTGTTTTTTGCACCACTGCCATGCAGCCTATATTTTTGTGAGTCAGTGCTTGATCTTTTAAGGTTTTAACTTTCAACTGGAATGAATCTGGATCTTTCTCCATTTAAGATCCTATTTTCGGGAGGGCATCAGAGGATGGGGATAGAGTTGCTTGTCAGCTGGGGTTGGATCTTAGGCTTTTAAGCTCATATTTCATATGAAGCGTTTGTGTATAATTTGTGGAGATGATAAATAAGCCAAATGATGGTGCTTAAATAATAATCTTTTTAGTAACAATAACAGAATAAGTCCTATATTGGTCACATACAATGCAATGGGTATTAGTGCATGGCATCTCTCCCATTGCATGTGCAATCAATTGCAATTTCTTTCTGAAGAATATTTTAGAGGGCCATTTTTCAGACTAAATGTGCTTTTTTCTCTCCTTGATTTGATTGTCATATGAAGGGTTATCATGGTGATACTTCTGCAACCTTCTTCTGTGGAGAAGTTGATGAAGAAGCAAAAACCCTAGTTCAGGTAGCTTTCAAATTTTAATTGCTACAACCACTCGTGGAGAATCCCTTTTTGGGTCAGAAGTAGTTTCTTCTTCGGTTGTGGAAGTTATTCTCTGTTATATCTGAGCTTGACATATCTGAAGCTTTAAAAGTCTTAAGACAAATAAAATAGAGACAAGCTATCTCTATATCTGTGCCACTTAGTTTTGTTTAGCTCCTCAAGTTTGCTGCGTGAAAATCTGTCATTGAGATATTACTTGTCAAATTACCACTAATGTTGATAAGAAGCACTCACATTTATCTCTTCTATGTGTTGAACCTTTCCTGAAGTGTGACCGCAGATCGTACACATTCAGACAAGAACATTTGATTTATTGCTAGGGTTATGTCCTTTGAGGAATAGCTCCTTATCTTTTGCCAGAGAGTTCACATCCTTTTTTTATTTTTTTTTTGATGTATTGACATCTTTGAAGGGTTGCTAAGTAGACTTTAACACATGCTTTAGGTAACAAAAGAATGCTTATATAAAGCGATATCAGTGTGTGCACCAGGAGTGGAGTTCAAGAAAATTGGAAGAACAATCAAGTAAGGCATCTGCTGTTGTTCTTTTTCATGTTATAATAAACTTCTTCAGTGACATCTCACGCCTAAAAAGATTGGCTGAAATTTCTGACAATGTATCTTGTACACCTTTTTTCTGTATATTTTTATCCCTAAATCTTAAAAATGCATTATTTTTGTCATTTGGTAATACCCTATGGCTAATTTTCTTCAATTGTATTGTGAATTGGCTGGACGTTATTAACTTACTTGCTTGGAGTCCCACATTTTTGCTGACAGTAAATTATGTCTAAGTGACCATGCAGATAAATATCGATATGGTGTTGTCCGTCAGTTTGTTGGCCATGGAGTTGGATGCGTGTTTCATGCAGATCCTGTTGTTCTTCACTTCAGTAAGTTGCACAATAAGTTCTTTTTCTTACAGTTCACTTGTTTTATTTTTGTTTGGGGTCTGCACTTTATATCATTATAATTATTACACAACATACTGATTTCTTCTTATGGTTAACTTTCGCATGTTCATTAATTTAAGGAGTACTTTTACTTGAGATAATTTGATGTTACTGGAGCCTGTACAAACTATGGCTGTAAATGGGCAGGCAGGCTGGGCTTTTTGTAAGAAAATAGTCCAGCCTGAACTGTGGGGGCCTGAACATCCCAAGCCCAAAAAGAGCCCTAGCCTGAACAGTAAATAGCCCACTCATTTTTATTTCGGGCTGGGCCAATCCAGGCTAGGCCAGAATTGATAAAAAAGGAAAAATTGTATAATACTTGGAAGATGTTTGGATAAAATTACATAGGATTAAATACCACTTACAATAGCCATAAAGTGATGGCCATGAGCTGAACATGGAGCAATTGTTGACATCAACAAAAAACAGTGTCAGCCCTTTAAGCCAATTCTCTGGGCAATTGTAGACTCCTTTATCTGGATAAAATTATATAGTACTTGGAGGAAACATTCAAATGCACCTGCTGGTACAATTAACGACCCCCAAATAAAACTTATAGAATAAACAATCCAAAACATAGCAATCTCAAATCCATGACAAGTCGACTTCTCAAAACACCTAAACATTAACATTAATGTACCTGCTAATTAAACAAACTATCCCAAACTCAATGTCACATGCGTAAAAAGCTAGCCAAACTAAAGACAAGATGCAACATGGTGATTCAATGAGAACTGTGACTCTTGATTTTCTACTCATAGTTCCTCTCTTGTTAGTCCTACTTGTGGAACTCGATCCCACTAGCTGCATGGGTGGATTGTCCCTCACTGCTGCATTCTGTTAGGATACGATTACTAGAACAAATGTAGTTGAATGGGACAGCAGGTGGGTTACATATTCCACTGTGCAGAGATGTGAGGTGTAGGTGGTGATGATCACCTTGGAGTATGTCCTAGCACCTTTGACAGGCACAACATGACTTGCCAATACTTATGAAAACCCAGGTCGACGAACAGAGGAAACGTAAGAGCTAGGGTTTCTTTTTCTCTCTTCTCATCTATCTTCTAAAATTAGCTTAGTCTTTTTTGTCCTTTAGTTATTCTTTTCATCGTGGTTTTAATTTTTAGTATTTTTAGTTTTTTTTATGTATGTCTAGTAACATTGCATAATTAGGTTTTAGCATATGTTTTCACAAGTCATCTTCCATCAACATATGTGTATATTACATAAAAAGAAGAAAGACAGTGAATACATCAAAAGGTAATGTGAAATTCTTTTGAAGGGTTAATCTGTTACAGGACTAGTGTTAAGTGTTAACATATGATCTCTTGTATGTTTCTTAGGTCACCAGTTAAATTAAACAGTAATGGTAATTAGTTACTGTTTAATTGAAGAGTTGAACGTTTGTTTTGTGAGTGAAAAATTTGTTACTCTTTTGTCAAGTAGAGTATGCTAAGAACTGGAAGGAAGAAAGATATGCCGGGGAAGGATTAGATAGAGTATGGCTAGAGGAAGGAGGTATATATTATACCTTGAGAGAATTCTGAAAATGTAGTTAGCCAAACAACTAAAGCTCATTTTGGACGGAAGGTTACCTATGTAAATAGAGTGACTGAAGAGTTGTAATTTCCTCTTCAGAATCGACCAATTTTGTGCATAAGGTGATTTCTTAGGAATGACAGCTTCTGCTTAAAATAGAAAGAAGTATCATTGATGTACAGACATTTACTCACAATTTGGTGATGTTATCTGTGACACGGGATATATTGGAGCCTATTCTTCTGTCGTTAATTCTTTGTCAAGTCGTTTGTCTTTTTTATGAAAAATCTTCCCTGTGCCCTTGTGTGTACAAAGTGTCTATTCCTCGTAAGTATTTAGACAGATTCTGCTAATATTTTTCAGGGAACAATGAAGGGGGACGCATGGTGTTAAACCAGACATTCACCATTGGTATGCATATGTAATCTTGATCTCAATTTTACGTCTTGCATTGACCTTATCATTTATTGTCTCATTTTACTGGAAACATGAATGGTGTGGTTGTGTTGGCTTGTCAACATCCAATTGATTTTGCTTTTATTTCTTGGTTATTGCCAGAACTCTGAGAAAATAAAAGTAAGAAAAGCCTGATGTTCAGGTTAAAAAAAAGCTCCACTGAGCCAAAACAGTTTATTATTTCCGAGTTTTAGATGCTGATTGCAAAGGGATTGATTTTAGAACATATATACATCAAATGGGTCTTAAACAAGTGGCACATTTTGTTTGTGATGATCATCTCTTACATTCTCTTTTTCTGTTTCTCCTGACTGCTGATTATAATCGCTATTCCTTAAAATCGGGCAGAGCCAATGTTGACAATTGGTAGCATCAATCCTGTGATGTGGGATGATAATTGGACTGTCGTAACAGAAGATGGAAGCCTCTCAGCACAATTCGAGCACACCATTTTGATAACCAAGGATGGAGCTGAGATCCTAACCCAATGCTGAAATTGTTCCTTTCATATATACACCAGGTTTTTTATCACCAGAAACCTGCTGTATGAGATCGACTGGATTCGTCTCTCCATGTTGAGATGATTGTGGGGAGGTGCCGACCGATCTTTCTCACCTCAATGAGGTTTAAACAGAAAGTGTTGGGAGAATCACCATCTCCCCTGAAACGCTCATTCATTGTTGTGCCATCGATTCATTGATTATCCTCTTATCGCTAGAGGGAAGAAATATAGGTGTACTATATTCTTGAGATGCTGATCTTTCTCAAACTTGTGTATTTCCAAATTGAACCTCATATCGACGAGGCAAATGTATATTTATTTTCTTCTGGCCAATCTTGTCACAAGTACTTTTTCCTACTTCGTTATAAACAATTTTTTTTTGTTGCTTTAATAAACTCTACTCTGTCAATGAATGAAAAAAGTAGGATCGAATCTTTTGCGAAAACACATGTATCAAACTCTTTTATTTATTTTTCACTGTCATTCATGCTGATGAAATTTTTTTGGGTTCATAGCCAGCAGAGATAGAAGATTTAATAAGGTTACAAATCTGCATTAGACTTCAAATGTAAGTTTCGGTTGATTCGTGTTCTCCTACTTAGACTACTAAATGGCGGTTAGGGTGATCTACCAAAACTCCTTTCACATCCTTGTTCCATAGACTTGCCCGTATTCTATATCCAAATATCAAACAAACTGTTACCACGAAATGAAAGAATGTATGTATTATTATGACAAACGTATCTGCATACGTTCTCCATACGGTGACTGGCTCTGTCTACCATCCTTTCTTATACAAGATCTACATGATATTCCCTAGCAAGACTTCTTTGCTCACACAAATTTTCTAGTTCTCACTTCCTCTGAAAATATGACCACAGATCTAAAAGTGGGCTGGGCAGATCTAATCTTTCTCCAATCTGGGTCAGACCAGGCGTTGAGCGTATGTCAGAGTCTTTTGCAGTCTGGCAAATTAGTTTCAAAATCGTTATTATACCATTATAAAACATTACAAAACCATAACAAAATAATGGCTTTCATGGCAAACCTGTTACTTTCAAATATTTCAAAATTGTTGAATTATCCAACAATAGTTACAACAAGTATAGATTAAAAAAGAGAAGCTAAATAGCTCTTAGAATGCATGGATCGATCAACCCGTCAATCCTCTATTTCATGAAAATTTGTCGATAAGAATATACTTTGTTTTAGAAAAGCCGCCATTATTGTTTTGTTTATTGCATGAGATATGCTAACTATAAAAGATTCCGAAAATATAATTTGGGGATATGAAGGAAGTGCAACGTACTCTATGGTCGGTCGTTTGTTTTTCAACGCTTTGATAATAGGTTTTATCTCTTTTGATAAAAGATCACAAATTTTGAGGGGAAAGAAATACATTTTCCACATGAGAATTAAATTTCAGACAGTCCACGATATACCCAGTTGAATTGTTAACTATGTCCCGAAATTAATTCCCGTTGATTGAAATACGATCCATAATGGAATTGCGTGGCAACCCAGACCATATTAGGAAAGTTAAAATTGAACTTTTTCCAACAGATCCTGGGTGAAGCAAAATGGTTATTAATTTCCCACGAGACTTCATTTTCTTGTTGAAGACAGTCTTCGATGACATCGGGAAATGGCTCATAATATTTCACATGAAAATATTTTGCTATGAAGTTTGGTCTTGTGTGCAAGGTGAGTGTGCTTAATATTCGTGAAACTTACTCCAAATAGGAAGAGCGTTGAGAGCTGTCATTCAAGAGAGATGAGCGCTTGGAAAAACTCCTTATGATTGATTTCTGTTGATTCAGATTTAATCTAAAATTAAAAAAAAATTATGAATGAGTGTAATTGAACCACTGTAATCTTATTATTACTAATTATAGTGGAACCATCTTGTCTATCTCTCCCCGTGGAGTAGGCACCACGAAAATCTGTCATATGGGTTTCATTCCTATAATTTATTTCTTACTTAAAATGTTTTGTTTGTTCACGCTTCCGCATTAGTTGTTGTTTGCATCTAATTCTTGTCAACCCGCCATTAAAGGTAAAAACTCAAGGAAAACTACGATAGTCAAATCAAGCAATTGCAAGAGCAGTCCCAATTTTGTGTGAGGTCTCCAGTGACTCCCAAATGGCTAGCTCGGCGTCCTTGAAGGTCTCTAACGGCTGGATTGAAGACTTCAATATAAAAGGAGAAGCGAAACTAAGGAGAGAGTTAGACACATTGAATACTCCTTGTACAATCTAAGTTAGAAATCATCTCCAGTTTTATTTTGTATTTCATTCTGTATTGGTTTAGCACTGTAATAGCTGATAGTCAAGTGTACAAGTATAAGCACAGTGAGTGTGTCTTGATAGTGTGATTTATCATGTGAAAAGAACATCACTAACCAGTGATAACTTGCATTGCTAATTACTACTGGAATCCGGCTACTGTTGAGGTTTTAGTTTGAAAGTGGACGTAGGCTTGGGGATAACATTGAACCACTATATATTGCTATGCGAGCTACTTCACTTTGTTTACATACTAGCATCAAATGTATTGTCGTATATCTAACACTAGCTTGAGCGGTGAATATTTGATATTTCGCAAAAGTTTTACCATATCATCACCCAACCTATTCAACCCCCTTCTAAGTGCTATTGTTGGCCCCAACAAGAGCGAGGTTTGTGAGGCAAAGCTGTGTGTGTGAGAGAGAGAGAGTCATAAAGTGTCTAAGTAAGATTGGAGAGAATGGAGAAAAAAGATGCCAAGAGAAATATTAGAGTTTTTCAACTTTACAAAACTTGTTCCAAATTTGATCCAGTTAGTCCAATTCTCGAGTGATTCTTCCCTCGGAACTGGAAACCGGTTGCACAGCCCTACCTTCAGGGATATATAATTACAGGCTCAGCAATTGCATCAAATTTGTAAGAGTCAGATCCGACAAGGTTATGACGCGTGCGTCTTGGGAACATGTCTGAGAGAAGAATGAACATTCCGAGTAAGGGAAGTCTTCTGTGTGGGCAGAAAATCAGGAAGTTGAACTTGTGCGAACATGGCATGTGTGACAAGCAGCAACTAGTGTAGTTCAACAAAATAGTTCACATGACCAAATATACAATGGACTACATCGATTCAAATTTGTGGGGGGCCTTTCAGGTACAATGGAAAGGAGGTGCCATGTAATGCTAACCTTTATTGATGACTTTATTCTGAAAGTCTGGATTTACTTCCTAAAACACAAGAAAAAGGCTTTTATTTGTTTTAAGCAGTTTAAGCTCTTGACAACAAATCAAATAGGCAAGACAATGAAGAGGCTTACAATACACAACGGGTTAGATTATAAAGAGTTTGATGAGTTATGTGGAGAAACCAAAATTAACTAACGGGCACGAAGGGTGAAAGGTTAGGGACGATAAATGATGCCAACGACAAAAAAGTCCAATTATAGTCCCGATCACAGGTTAGAGTTTTGCTCTAATGGAATTGCAGAATAGATCAATTGACTTTGCTTGAGAGTACTTGGTGTTTCCTCTTGAACATTGGTTTATCACGAGTTTTCTAGGCTGAGGCTGTGAACTTGGCATGTCACTTGATTAACAGATCTCCAGCATTAGCAATTGAGTTACAGATTCCATAGAAGTGTAGACTAGTCAACCTACTCAATACACTAGCAGAGATGTCACATTCGATGATTCAGCAATGCTGTGGCATAGTAAGGAGACTTAGGCAGTACAGACGGATCATGGTGTTGAGAGATAGGTGCAGTTTCATGTGGATACTCAGCTGTTAACACATAAAGATGGTAAGGATAGAGAACTTGAACCAAATGCTAGTGAGGGCATGACTTAGCCCAAAGCAAAGGATAATATTTCTGGTGAGGTGGAGCTCACACAGAGATGTCATATTGCGTAGCGATAGGCAGAGAACATAGAGAAATTAGAGAACCATAGAAGTATGATTATGCATATTGTGTTACTTCTAATAGAGTTGCTAATGCCTTGTCTACTATAGAGGAGACAGAAGACTCACTCTCACATCGAGAGATGGTGTTTGGTGTAGACACTCGGCAGTGGACTAGTACTATGGGAGAGGAGTGGAATCTCTTTAGCAGAATTAGACATGGCATTTGGTACTACCTTAAAGGGGTAGAAGATAGTGGGATGCAAGTCCATCTTCAAGAAAAAGTGTGATAGTTCCAGTTCGGAGGTGACCACATATAAGGCACACTTAGTAGCAATGGGGTCATAAAACTTGAGGGCATTGACCACATAGCTCAATCAAAGTGCTACTGGGATGGGTTGCTATAAACAACTTGGGGTTGAAGCAACTGGATGTTAAGATGGTTTTCCCACATGAAGATATTGAAGAGCAAATATGCATACAACAATCGAAAGGTTTTTGTCATTTCGGATCATAAAGACAAGGTATGCTTTCTTAGAAGATCCATCTATGGCCTTAAACAACTTTTTAGGCAGTGGTACAAATGTTTGACTCTTTATGACAATTTAGTAGCATAGCAGGAGTGCTCATGACAGTTGAGTGTATTATATGAGGTTGGACGGCGGCAGCTACACTTATTTGCTGTTGTATGTCAATAATATGTGATAGCAGCTAAGCACTTGTTTGATATCAGTCTGTTGAAATGGAAATTGAGTAGGGACTTTGAGATGAAAGACTTAGGTGTAGCGGATCATAGGGTGATTACATATGTAAAGTGCTGAGGTTGTTTAACGTGCAATATTCCAGACCGGTGAGTACCTTATTAGTTGCGCACTTAAAGCTTTAAGTTGACCTTGGACGACAATTGAAGGATGAGAGGGAATATATTTCTCACACTCTATGTTAGTGTCGTTGGTGTTACTATATATTGGTGTTTGGTGCAGGTATATGAGTACTTCTAAAAAGAAATATCAGGAAGTTTTTAAGTGAATTATGAGGTCACTGAAAAGGGAAGCACACATTGTTTCGGCATCTAAGAAAGATGAGCTTCGAGAGATATACCAAAGTTATGTAGATACAGATTTTGCAGATAATTTGCATGGACGAAGGTGTTTAATTGGTGATGTGTTCAGTTTCGTGGATTGTGTCATGAGTTGTCAAGCACATAGTCGATGGTTACTTTAGTGACAACTAAAGTAGAGTATATAGAGACAACTGCAATCAAGGAAGCTATTTGGCTTAAATGTTTGCTTAGTTTTCTAGAATTGTAGTAGGAGCAGATTGTTGTGTACTACAACAATAAGAGTGCGGTACATTTGATCACGAGCGACGAAACGCATTGGTGACAGATACCAATTTAGACGTGATATGTATCATAGGGAACCACATCCATTTGAGAAAGTACATAAGGCAAACAATCTAGTAGACATGTTAATGAAGCCAACCCTATTGACCAGGTTACAGCTCGGTCTTGGTCAGCATCTACGATGGGTGAGGAGCGTAGATGGGCTTGGGAGACACGAGAATCAACGAGGATGAAGCTACACTTCTCAACGAGGTGGAGGTTTGTAGATTATAACTCCAAGTAATGCCAATTGATTTGAAATATGACAAAAATTGAATTACATGGAAATTTGAGCCACATTGGACTCTTGCCAATTGGATCGTGGGTGATGCAAAAAGGGAAATTAATTTCTCAGAAGAACTCCTTTCCTTCTTGAAGGCAAAGTCTATGTTGATTGGAGAATGGCTTATAGTTTTTTGCATAAAAATATTCTATTGAGAGTGTGAGAAAATTCATTTATAGTGATGGATTCTTGTAGGTTCAGGAGCACAGGATCGGGAAAACATTTATAAGTGAGTGGGATTGAGTAATTGTAATCTCATCTTTACCAATTATAGTGGAACCTCCTTGTTGATTTCTTCATGTAGAGTAAAGCACAATACAAAACCCACTAAACCCACCGTGTTCAAATTTTAATTTTATGATTCATTTTTAACTCAAATAGCTTCGTTTGTTCACATTTTTATGTTGGTGTTATCACCAAGTTCAGAATTTTGATTCACATGCATTCTGAGGAGCATTGTTAAATATACTAAAACACAATTACGAGGGTTAGTTTATAACATTTGTATGCAAATTACAAATAGGCATTTCAAAACGTAAATAAATCCACTATCCAACAAGAGTCCACCATATCAAGTAGGCCTCTTAAGAGAATTGGCAAAAAGAGAGTAGGCATTTAAAGATGAGCTACCACCATCAAGAGGAAAAGATATTATCAACTATTAAAGTAAAGGAAATTGGGGACACGGGTTAAACTCACATAGAGACAATTAGATTGTCCAAAAAGTAGGTAAGTACAAATTATTGAGCAATTTTACGATTTGGTCGACACCTCAAATTTTGATGTGTTAACAAACATCGTTGGTAATGGATAAAGGTTCCATGTTTTAGCGATAATCCTTCTTATTTTCATGATAGATGATGAAATCTTTGCAAATTCCATGAAGAAAAAAGAAGTTGCCAACTAGGAATGATGTCTTTTTGACTCTCCCCTGGATGGCTCATGTATATTTTTCTTCGGGTGAAAAGTACATGTTAGTCTAGGGGGGATTGACAAACGATTAACACGTTTTCGTCTCACCCAAAATGCATAAAAAAAACAGAGTCGATGTGGCCGTTTTGGTCAACTTTGGCTCACCTCGCGAATCATTTTCTTGATCTGAAAGACGTTTCCAATCTATTCTCGCACAAGCCTTCCGATGACACACTGCACCAATCAGATATCATAGCTTAAAAGTGCTTCTGAAGTTATTATATTTCATCCCAAAGTCAAACTTTAAGCTAATATCCAGTCCATTCCTCGTGACAGACCGGCAATATTCCCCCTCTGTCAATCAGCGATAATGGCTTGATCACGCCTCTAAATTAGATAATCTTGTAGCAAGTTAGCTTTCGGGCTTCGTCAAATGACTCAAATTCAATAATTTTCGCTAGTACTTTTAGGATAATCGGGTAGATGATGGGCACCAATTTCCCAGAAGTTCAGATGGAGAAGAAGAGCTCATGAATTGATGGATGCGTAGACTACATTATTTTACTCCATGTTGATGGTTAGAGGAAACAATCGTGCCACGCCCTTTTGACTCTTTCTATTTTCTTTTAAGTAGATATTGATTGTGTATTAAGAACGACTTTTACTTCTAATTGCCATTTTCGTCGCAATTATGATTAAAGATGCACTGAAATAGCTATTAGAGTTAAAATGGAATAGACAATGATAGACCTTTAGAATGTTAGGTTGGAGGGCGAGACTGAAATTCTCTTAAGTTAACAATTTTTTTCTGAATTTATTTTGTTAATGTCGGAGGATCTTTCAAGCCTCGAGGGTGAGAGCCACCATTGGCCCTCCTAAGGCATCCTGTATTGGTTTTAATAGTGCTTATCTTTGAAATATTATCTCATATTACTTGACAACGGGTTTTAAATGCTCTTTATATTTATCTAATCTCCTCCACCTATCAGCTCGAAACCTAGTGTTGTATTAATTGCGAATGTGTGTCCATCCCCCAATTTGCATGTGAGAAAGGGTGTTATGGTATTATCCCGCATTACTTGACAATGAGTCTTAAATGTTATTTATATTCATTTGTTCTTTCTTCAGCTTTAATCTAATTTATGTTTTTGAGTTAGATTTTCTAACACTTTCATTGTTTGATTTCGATAATAAGATATCTATTATTTGTTTGGGTTGACACAGTAATAGCAAAGGAATAAGTCATCTAACAAACGTCCTGTAGAATAATTTTAGTAACTACGTTAAAAAAATTGAAATAATTTCTTCAGAAAGGATCGCAATCACTTTTTTGACTGTTGTTTAAAGTTGAACCAGACAATTTGCTAGGACACACGTGGTTTTTGTATTATCTTTGATTTTAGCTTTGGCTTTTGGCTTTAATTGGCATGTGACTTCTACCCAAAGTACAATTGTCGTGAATAAATTTCCACATTGGTTAGCTTCAACAATCTAGTTGCATTTGATGTTATTTTAACTTTTAAAGGTCATTTGTTTGACTAAATGCCATATATAAATCGCGAGTCAGAGTTTGCGTTAAGCAACTCCTGACTTTAGAGAAAACCATAGGAATTAAACAAGTGCATGGGGATTTTTGGATTTTGGTGAAGAAAAGCATTACTTTCACGTAATGCCTTTTGAACTAATGATCACTTCCTTTTATAATGACTTGCTATTTTCATGAGCGAGAGAGAGAGAGAGAGAGAGAGAGAGAGAATCCTGCAGGTTTCCCTACAAGCTTGGTTAAGAAGGAAATTTCCTTGAACATATCCTTTTTGATCTGTGGGTTAACCCATCCTTACTTAGATACATCAAGGAACTCAAGACAATGTAGATTGTAGCCCCTTTATTTGCAAACACATAGGGCTATGCTTATTCAAACAACACATGATTTTTATCATCAATTCACAAGTTAAAAATTGCGAGAGTACGATTGAACATGAACTATATCCCATGCATGTCATGCGGACTTCTTTGACTCACGGAGTTTCTTCTCATCGGAGAGTAGCTTCGCGAACCTATAAGAATTTACACCAAAATCAGTTAGCCTTCTCAATGCTAATCAAAGAAAATAAATCTCAAAATTCCAATCTCTTTCCTAATGATGTTATCGTCCCACACATGCGTTCGATATTTACGAGCAAAAGTTTTAACCTTTTGAGGGCTTCCTCATTGGTGCCGGCGTTTGGAATGGGTTCGTAGTGGCCGGTGCCGAGATTAACTCGCGAGACCGGCTTCTTCAACAAGTCCTCACCAACTTTCACCAGACCCTCCAAGTTCTCCTTCGTGGATGTGTCAACCGAAGATAAAGTGCCCTTTAGAGTGTCGTCCTATAGCAGTGCATTCAATTCTCGTAGCATGAGTTGGTACCATGTCTAGATCATTGGAAATCATAAAAGTAGGAATTCACAAAGAGGGCAAAGTCAGCGAAGATCTTACGTTGATGCGGAGGTAACTGTCCTCGCACTGGTTGGCCTTGAAGACCACGGAATTGTGGTAATCGACCATGTCGGCGCTCCCTTGAGTGTAGACCTCTATCAAAGGGCTCGAGCCGTCCGCGTACAGCCAGGAGAACAACCCCCACTTCGAAGCCTTCTTGGCATCGAACTTGAGCTCTGACGTGTCCGAGCCTGTCCCCAGTGAAATCACCAGCAGTCGAGTGTAGTCCATGGGCGCTTTGATGTGCGAGAAATCTGGCTCTTCCTGGAAGATTTGCTTGGTCACCTCGCTGATGGCGACTAATGTCTGGAAAAGAGGAAAACGTTTGAAATATTCCAATATCTTGAATCGAATCAAGTACTAGATTTAACACCCATGTAACGTGTCTATCAACTAGATATCATGAGAATTTTTAAACAAAATTGAGGCTTTGTACTCTTAGTTGATCCAATTAGTTGTTGTTACGCTTTCGACTTTTCCACTGATGGTTGATCCGCAGCTAATCTCTATAACTATTAATAATTTTTATATTGCAAAACCGGTTCTTTGTAGGCTGCTCTTGGAATACAAATCTCGAGTGCCAAACCCTAATAAAACTAAAAAGAACCTATTTTGTTCTGTTACTTTGTGGTACCCCTTTCGACATGCATCGGTGTAAGGTTCAATCCACGCGAATGGTGACAATGACCCCACGTTACATTGAGAAGGAGACGATTTGATTCGAACACAAAGTACCCGATTCTCCAACCAGGTGCAGACTTGACCAGTCCTTGTATGAGACTTCTTTGGTAGCAAGGAAAAAGAAAAAGAGTGAGAGCGAAACAGATCATCACGTTGGTTGCGGCTTGCCGTTGGCTAGCCTGTCATCTCACGATCACTGCGGTATCTATGACTTTGTTGATAGCAGCTTAGGAGGTGTTATCCGTAGGTTTCACCTTAACAAACCATCCCCATCGTTGGACCATGGACGAAACATAGGATTTTGATTCGACGAGGAATTGTTGCAGCCGATTAGTCTAGACCGCATATAATCCTATGTAATCTGTAACAACCTCATAGGAATCTACCTACTTTATTTAATTTATTTAAAAAATCGTGTTTGGTAGCTTATATCCCATCGACACCTCATTTTCAGTCTATAAAGGCCTCGGATAGTGTAACGCGAGGTTGATTTGATAATTAAAGAATTGAACTTACTCGTCTAGATTAGGTACATGTTTAATTCTTCTTACTATTCAGTATAATTCATGTTTCGGCCGTTCTTCTCGTGCCTTGGTTCATGTTTCCCAACTTGGACCATGAAGTTAAGACATATTTCTCGTGTTAACATTTCTTTACTTAAATTGAACTTTCTCAACACAAAAAAGAAAAAGATATAGTAAAGGCACTCTGTATCATAACTCAGTGATCCTATTTTAGGCGCATAGTTTTATCTTGACAGTCTTCGATATCAAATAGGACATACTAATTTATAATCTTGTATATGCCTATACCTTTTCTTATGTGTATCTATCCATGTATGTGTGTATTAATGTGTGTATCTATGCATCTAAGCGATGATCATGTGTCTTCATAGACATACTTACCGGATTGTTGGCGACCATACCACCGTCGATGAGATTAAATTCATGGGCTCGCCCATCTTTATCTTCCGTCTTGAAATAATGGGCGGGGAGGTACGTCGGAGCGGCAGATGTGCCGATGCAAATGTCAGATACTTGAGCGTCCAAGAAAGAATGTGGTGACACCTACACAAGAAAAAAATCCATTAAAGAAAACATTTCCTATGACTAGCGCATATGTTTATAGTTTTCCTCTATTGAGACAAGGTAATTAATTATAATTGTCTTCGTCAAACTTTCATCGTCAATAATCCCTCTTTCAATCGGAAATCACTAGTTAAAAGAAAATAATGATTCCATCACACACTTTCACTCTCCAAAAATTCTACACCAGGCTATAATTATTTGAATATTTCACAAATCACTTGAGGTAAGTTTCAATATGAAATTGGGATTGACAAGTCTCGCTTAATTGGTCATATATCCAATAATGCTCACATGTCATCCCGATAATGAAAAGAATTCTTGAAGTCGAATTAAATATTTTCCTCCATCCCTAGTTGGAGGAAGTTATTTTCGAATCATCCATTCACACATAAATCTAACTAAAATACGGATACCATTGATGCCTATGTTTGCAACTCTCATCGGTCAAAAGCCTGGTAACATTCTCTTAAATTAAGATTGAGGAAAACATGACCCATCGGACTTATACCAATCTACAACTGCACTCTCTCTGAAAAAAACCATACAGGAACTCACCTCATATGAAGAAAACAAAACTGGCTGAAGCTTTTTGATATCGAAAGTCGGGATGACCACGTTGGTAAGGGTATCGTGCAATCTCGTGCTCCCAAGTAATCTCCTTATTAATTTGTGAAGATAATTTCCACTGTACTTGGGGCCGATCAGAGATCTGATCGTGTTCAAGATCGAACCCAGACTCCCACTTTATTTTTTGAGATAAAAATAGCGGGAGCAGGCAGAAAAGAAATGAACAGACTCAAATCAGTTGTTTTTAATATTATCAGTGAGCTTAAAAACGATAAAAAGAAGCTTGATAATTCAAATTCAGCGACATGAGAGGCATGTCGATGATTGCTTACCATCCTTGAGGGAAGATTTTAGGACAATTCTCCAGGTAAAACGGGACTATTTCTTTCGCAGCATAGAGAGGACGGTTGTGAGCATCAGGTGCAGCTATCATGGCCGTGATGAGACCTCCTGTGCTTGTTCCTGCTATTACATCGAAATAATCTGCAAGCCTCACACCTTCACCATCCAGCTCCTGCACCAAAAAGACTCAATGACTTCTGGATTGATGTCTACTCAAGAGATGGTGTGGATACCGGCGATACCCCACGTTTAAAAATAAAAGAAAGGCATCTCAAAAGCTGTTTCAATTCAAACCCTAATCAGGTTTTTTTTTTTTTCCACTTCTGTTTTCTTGATCATCATAGCGGAATACTTTTGCGTCCACTTTGTTTTCCTGTCGTATAACTGAAGTTGGGCTTCCCCTTTGTTCATGTTAATACCTGGAGTTGGGCTTCGAGGTAACCGAGAATGACCCCTGGAATGATTCCTCGGACTCCTCCGCCATCAATACTAAGGATTGTGATGAGTTTTCCATACGTCGGAGGCGGAATTTTCAATGACTTTCTCTCCATTTCTTTTAGCTGTTAATGCAAGAACTGAGAGAGAGAGAGAGAGAGATGAATGAACGCGTGATATCTCCATTGATGTAAAGCTCATGAATATATATAGAGGGATGCAGTACGGTTCTAGCTGGGAAAACATAAAGATAAATACAATTGGCCGTGTGGCTTTTGTTCAGCTGTTGCTTGGTCAATTTGAACGCTCCTCTAATGTGAGCATGAAAAAGGGATTAAGATTCAATCGCTTGTTTAGACTGACAAGGTCTTATTATGGGCAAAGAGGTTTGGTCCATGAAGGCAGAGTTAATTGCTTGCACATGTTTTAGAGTGGTTGAGGCGAAGAGGGATCCCAAAAGGACGAAGGTTGGTTTTGAGATGACACACCTATGACTATGGTTGATTGTGGGTTTTTTGATTTGTCAAAATGTGGGAGACCTAATAGACAAGGTTAGTTGGCTGCATATATACATTTAAACATCTAGTTTAAAAATCTAATCCAAAAATTTAAATTGATAAGTTGAGAGAGACTACATATAAATAGTATATAAATTCATAGTTAAGCGATGGAGATATTTTAATTTCTCATCTCACGTGCAAGCTAGGAATGACATGTGAAATGTGACAAACAAGAAGCGGACGTGCAATTGAAATAAACCAGAGCAAAAGTTAGCTCTAATACTATGTTAGAATGTCTAATCTAAAAACTTAGATAAATTGGTTCATCGAAACTACATGTATATAAAGAGTGTGTAAACTCCATAATTAGGAGATTCGAGATATTCCATCTTTCATCATGCTGAATTAATAATGACACCTGGAATTTGACGAAAGGGTGGGTGCACATGGAAAATAAATTAAGGCAAATACTATGTAAAAAAGTCTAACCCAAAAGTTTAAACTTATTGGTGGAGAGAAACCATTTGTATATAAAGAGTATATAAATCTATTGTCAAATGATGTTTCAACACACATATTGAAACCAAGTGCTTTATTTATAATGTAATTTTTTGATAAAATTATCTTGCATTTCTCTTTAAGTTTGCAAATGTAATTAATATTTTAGCATCAATAAGGATAATGTTGTGGAATTAGGACCCAATCATTCCCACCTCGATCGCAATTGAGCTAAGATGGAGTAATTAAACCAGAAACCAAATCTATACACCAAATCACTGTGTTAAGCTCCTATTGTTTGGCTAGGAGGAGTCATAAGAAGACCAAAAAAAAAAATTTATCCTTGTATATATCATGTAGAAGTGGCCTTCAAGAGGAATTTTACTCCAAATAGGAAAGGAAGGTGTTGGGATTTCTTCCCTAACCGTTTCGGTCAAAAACATTATGACCAACTTAGATGATTTTTTCCCGTAAACGCCACACTTTCTAAATTTTTTACATATTATGCATTGATCTACATCCTCTAAGTCAGTTTGGATTTCATACTCATACTCAAATTTGAGATATAATAATCTATTATCCACCTTAACTCGATGTTCGCTACCAAATTATAATGCTAATCATCAATGCCGGCTCTACCAACACCCCCACAAGCACTCATTTTTAACATATGCCAATTGAGCTTGAGCAAACCTAGAGCTTCACTAAAGGAATGAGGCTTTGCCACCATATCTGTCGGTTTCTCTATTGTCGCGATCTTTTTTACAACAACCTTGCCTTTTGCTATGGCATCTTGGATGAAAAGGTAGAAGTTAATATGTTTTGCTTGCTCATGATAATCAAATTTAAAGCCAGATATAGTGCACCTTGATTGTCATAGTGTATAACAATGCTTTTATGCTCCAACCTAAAGTCTGAGAGCAAACCCCTTGGCTATAATACCTCATTTGCTATAAAGGAGGTCAGTACCATATACTTTGTCTCAATCGAAGATAAGGCAATATCATCCAATAAGAATGCCTTCCAACTTAATGCACTACTTGCCAACGTAAAAACATACCCAAGTAAAGACCTGTGCTCATTGAAATCACCTATGAGACCCAAAGTTTACAACACCTATAGTCTCATTGCCATTGTAGTCCCTCTTGTACACTATACCAATGATTGTTATCCCTTTCGAATATTCGAGGATTCACTTCACAACTGCCTAATAAGTCTTATTAGGATATAATGTAGAGATAAGTTCATTAGAAATCTTATACCTTGTCACGAAAGTACAATTGAATCCTAAAACTTACAAAAAGTATAAGTAAGTCCTAAAACTTATCAAATTGATTTAATTGAGTTCTTCTGGTGACTCAGCCCAATTTGGCTGACAAGTTGACATGGGCTTTTTTAATATTATCTCTCTCTTAGGTGGCAATGATGTGGCTAAATCATAAAATATAAGACTAAAATGACATCGTTTTGGTCTAAACTTGATTTGTAATACTAATTTAATGAAGTTAAATTTAAAAAATAAGCTAAATTAGAGAGAGAGAGAGAGAGAGAGAGAGAGAGAGAGAAGAAGTCAAGTGAGTACGGCTGCTAACCTTATTGTCGCCGCTCCACCATTATCAAGAGGGGCTGACAACCCTCGTCAAGGGCCACCACTAGTGGGGGTCTAGCGACCCTCAAGGGAGGGCCATGACCCTTGCCCATTTGCTGTCCCCGCTAACTTCTGCCTTTTTATTATTATTAAATTTTGCTAATTTTTTAAAATTAATTTAAGTTAAATTTGTGTAAAAATAATAATAGTAAAAGCCATGTCATCGCTGCATCATCATTTTCCGTAAGCCAGATTAGACGGAATTAACATAAGGATTTAATTGAACTAATTTGACATATTTTAGACTTGATTGTACTTTTTATAAATTTTAATACTCAATTATATTTTCATGACAACTTTTAGGAATGATTAACTACTCATAACTTGTGACATATTAGGCTTAGTGCATACCATAATATGCATAATTCTACTAATTGCACAAGAGTAAGGAACACAAGACATATGCTCATCACCTCCTTAATCTGTGGTGATAACTTAATAGAAGTTTAAAGTGCATTGTTGAAGGTGTACTAATAGATTTGCTAACTACATGTTAGCAAAGCCACAATACTTAGTCTCGTATAATTGCTCTATAAAATAATCATGGAGAACTACCTCACGATTTGAAACACTCACGTTTGCTTGAAGAAAACGCCTGATTCAAATTTAAAACTATCCGCACAAAATCGCCGTGTTCAAGCAACTGTCGTGCGGCTAAAAGGAGTCATAAAGGGACCAAAAAACCACATCTTTCTATATATATATATATCACGTAGAAGTGGTCTTCAAGAAGAATTCTAATCCAAATAGGAAAATAAGGATTTACTATTTCTTTCCAAACAGGTTCGGTCAAAAGAAGTCGGACCAACTTACACGTCTTCTTCCCGTAGCCGCCACACATTTGAAATTGTTTATATATTATGGACCGATCTACGTCCTTCAATTTGGGTTGAATTCCATACATGGACTCAAACTAGAAACATAGTTTAACACAATTAACAGCCATAAAAGTTTGACTGATATCTATGTATATGTTAAAAGGCTTACATTCGAGCTCAAATTACTACTCAGAGTGCATTTATTTCACGAAAAGCATTCTTGAAAAAATGTTTTCTCATTTGCTAGTGTCTGATTCACTTTAGAGAAATGAATCAACAGAAAATATTTTTCTAGCCAACCGTAAAAATGTTTTCCTACCAAAGTTTAATTTCAAGGAAACGATTTCCCCTTTGAAAGAACTAGAAACATTTTCCTAGTCGCAAGGTCCTTGATTACTGAAAAAGGTTTGCCCTTATAACATAATTTTTCTAAAAATATCGAATTTTTAATTATTTTTAAAAATTTGAACATTTTATTATTATTTATTTTCTTTTCTTTTCATTTTTTTCTTTCTTTTTTCTTCTTGTTTCTTTTCTTTCTTTGCCTTTGGCTGTAAACTCTAGCTCCTCCTCTCTCCTTCTCTTTCGCCCCCCTCCCCTTCACCGACACTCTAACCCTAGCTCCTCTCCCGTCAGCTTCGTTCCCTCCTCTTCCTCTTCGTCGGCATCCTCTGCTCCTTCATTCTCCTATGGATTCGGTTCCATGCTGGCAACTTTGGTGACAACACTCTTCGACATGTCGTCGTCGACCGCGTTTGGAGGATTGTCATCCTTTAGAATGGCTCAGTCTACCGCTAGCTCTGCTGCTTCTCTGTTCGGTACACCTGTTCCTTCTTTTAGTGCGAGCGCAGATTCGTCCTTGTTTGGGACGCATGTGCCTACGTCTTGAGCGCGGTCAAGACTCACCGGCCGCTGCCCGTGCTTCAAGCTCGGCAGAGCTTTGGTGGACAGAGTCGGTGTAGAGGGAGGCGAGGTCGTCGAATATGGCGACAGCGGCGGTGGAGAGGAGGAAGGAGTGATGGTTGAGGTGGAGAGGCAAGTGGGAGAGAAAGAAAAATAATAAAAAATAAAAAAATATTTATTTAAAAATTTAATTTTTTCTGAAATAAAGTATTTTCCAATAAAATCTAAATATCAAAAGACATTATCAATTATATATCACCAAACAAAAGAAAATTAATTGTATTCCTTAAAAATACTTTTTAGTGAAATGAATGCACTTTTAAGCTCGAATATTAATAATAATAAACAAAGAGAACGCTGTGCAATTGATATTCAGAAACCTAATGTGAACAAAAGTTGTTCGACAAATATGTCATATGTCGTGACATAGAGTATACTATTAATCGTAGAGAACCTGACAAAATCTGAAAATAATCTTAAACAGAACAAAACTATTCAAAAAGTAACAAGAGAAAACAAGAAATGGGCGTATGCATATTAGCGAGTCTCACCTTAGAAGTGACCCAGAAAACCCTCGCTGATCAGTTAGTCTTTCCGATTGAAAAAGAATTCAACGGCCAAGTGTTCTTGCTGAGAATAACCTTTCCCAGAGTATACTTAACCAATTTACCCATGCAATGGACTGGGGCTTCCATTATAAATAATCACTTACGAAAAAAGAGAGTCCGGTGATCATTCAAAGACGATGAGTATTTTTCTCATTACAAGTGAACAATTTAAGGTAATAGAGGTTCATAACTTGCTATTTGAGAGAGAGAGATATGCAAGGGTCATGATTTTCTACAATTCAGGTTGAAGGAAATTATCTCGAACCCATCCACTTGATTGATGGGTTAAATTTGACCGTTGCCAATCAAGAGGGCAATCGGAGGAAATTTCCTCCAACCTAGCCCATCCTATAATGCCCAATTTTTTTGGGTCGAAACAAATGAGTCATTTTATATATTTGACGACAGTACACAGTGAACATCGATAGCAAGACTCAAAACATAAAAGATCCCACAGGGGTTGGAGACTTGGAAAGCCATTTAGAGGGAAGGGTTCTATTTCGGTGAGCTTTGGCTACCCAATCTGCAGTTTGATTGGCTTCTCTTGGACAATGAGCTAGGGACACATCATTCCATTGGGCATGAAGACCAGAGCACTCTACAAAGAGCTGTCATAGGGCCTATGGACTCTGGTTCACTTAAGCCGGTTATTACTGATAGGTTATAAGTTCGCAAGTAGATGTGCAAATCAGGTCGGGAGAGTTGAGTTTCTGCCTCCCTCAGAGTCGATAGGGCATGCTTCACCACAAGGGTTTCGAGTTCCATAACTGAAGATGCTTTCTACTTTGAGTGCAAATCCCATACTATTTGTCCCCCGTGAGTCTCCGCAAACTCCTGCAATCGAGCCCTCTGGATCGTCTTTGAGCCAAGAGCAGTCGACATTGAATTTCTAGCTTCCTCGAACCGGTGGCGACCACTGACCAGGTGAATTCTTTTCTTTTTTCTCGTTGGTTCTTTGTCCATGGGAGCCATTGATTGTAATTACTGTTTAATAGAGAGGCGTAGTCAACAATTAGCTCCGGTTCGGGCCAACGATGCTGGAAAACACAGCCATTTCACGCTTTCCGTATGAGCCACGTCACATTCCGAATCAGTTCATGAGTTGGGGAATTAGGACCACGGGTGAGTACCTCCTTTACCCATCTGTCGATTCTGGTGATACTCAGAGAGGATACTACGGTATTAAGTCTCGTGTCTGCCCATATGTTTGTGGTACAGTCACAGAGAGGTTACGTTTTTTCTATTTGTAGCTAACAATTAGTTAGTTTATTGGAAGCGAAGTAAAAATTTCTAGGAAGAATTTCTTTATTCTTTAGAGACATAATCATAATATTTAATCGTAAATTGTTTAAAGAATCGTATAATTATTAATTAGGAAACCTATATCAACAAGATAAGAAAAATTGTGTCCTTCGAAATTCAAATTGGGTAGTGGTGGATCACAAAGAGTTTCAACCCCAGCTATCCATACAAAAACAATGTAGACTGTAGCCCACTTATTTGCAAGCACATAGCGCTATGCTTATTCTAATTCAACAACAGATGATTTATATCGTCATTTCACAAGTTAAAATGGCAAGAGTATGATTGAGCAGACTATTTCTGAAGCACGTCACGCGGAGATCTCGACTCACGGAGTTTCTTCTCATCGGAGAGTTGCTTAGCAAACCTGGAAAAGTTTGGGCTAAAATTAATCAGCCATTTCGATGCTAATCAAAGAAAATAAACCTCAAAGAGGTATAATTTTCCTAACGACTTTGTTGTATGAGAAATATTTACGCACAAAAACCTTTACCTTTTGAGGGCTTCCTCGTTGGTGCCGGCATTTGGAATGGGGTCGTAGAGGCCGGTGTCGAGATCAAGTCGTGAGACCGGCTTCTTCAACAAGTTCTCACCAACTTTCACCAGACCTTGCAAGTTCTCGTCCGTGGATGTGTCAACCGAAGATAAAGTCCCCTTTAGACTGTCATCCTACAGCAATGCATTCAATTCTCCTAGCTTGAGTTGGTAACAAGTGTAGGTTCATAGAGATCACAACAAAAGAATCCAAACGTTATTGTGATAGTTTGTATTTTATGCTCTTTATATACGTATGGCCTTTTTTTATCTACAAATTCAAGTTTTTGAGTTAGATTTCTTAATATGATATCAGAATCACGTGTCATCCCTAATTCGGTTTGCATATGAGAGGGAGTGTTAAAATATGTGACATATCTATATGAAATTTATGATGCCATCATGATATATATACTCTTCATATACATGTGGTCTCCTACCCCTATTAATTTAAGTTTTTTGGGATGAAATTTTTAACTAAATACACATCTTTCGTTCTTCTTCTTCCAAGAGAAAGGCAAAGATGGTCATTTCCCCCCTTCATCCATTACTCTAAGGGGAAATGACACAAATGACCCATGAATTTTGACCCAATGTGCAATTTGATCTCCAATCTTTTAAATTGTTCAAAGTAATCTCTAAACTTTCAATTTGTTCAATGTGATTCTTGAACTATTAGTACATGTTTAGTCACTAAACTATATAAAAGTGTTTAATATTGTCATTTCATTAATTCAAAGTTTAGTGACTATATTAAACATTTTCATATAATTCAATAATTAAGGTGAACATATATCAAAAGTCTTGAAACATATTGAATAAATTGAAAGTTTAAGGACCGCCTTGTGCATTGGGATAAAATTCGGGACAACATTAAATAATTAAAAGTTCATGAATCACAGTGAATAAATTAAAAGTTAAGGGATCACATTGCATATGAGATTAAAGTTTAGGAACAATCTATTTCATTATCCCTTAAGCTAACTACTAACTTTACACTCTTTTTAACAAAAGTGTTGTCACCTATCCAATAGATTTGTCTTAATCCCATCCACTGTCAATGGCAAAAGTATTTCTAAAGCGATGCTAAGATTTTCCATGGTGGGCATCTAAAAAAAGTAGAGCTTCGTAATCTATTCATAAATTTCTTGATGATTTCGATATTTTAACCGCAATAATGTCAATCACCTAACAGCCGGCCTACACGAAAACGATTTCCTGCGCCTATAGCTGGCAAAAGAAGACATTTCGGGACCACGCCAAGACGGAGGTAATTTAGCGAAAAGCTTACATTAATGCGGAGGTAATTCTTCTCGGACTGGTAGGCCTTGAAGACCACGGAATTGTGGTAATCGACGATGTCGGAACTCCCTTGAGAGTAGACGTCTATCAAAGGACTCGTGCCGTCCTGGTACAACCAGCAGAACAACCCCCACTTTGAGGCCTTCTTGGCATCGAACATGAGCTCGGATATGTCGGAGCCTGTTCCGAGCGAGATCACCAACAATCGAGTGTAGTCGACGGGCGGTTTGAGGTCGAAGAAATGGGGGTTGTCCCTCAAGATCTGCTTGGTCACTTCACTGATGGCGATCAATGTCTGACAAAAAAGGGGGAAATGTTGGAATATGCGAATACATTGAATAAAATAAATACTGATGTCATAATCTAGTTTAGATCTGAAAACTCCTCTCTTTCGGGGAGGTTCACATCCGTTTAAGTCTATATTTGGGGTTTTTTGTGTGTATATTTTCAGGGTTTTGCTTCTCTTGAGTTTTATTGATGTACAAGTTCAGTTTCAAAACAGATCAGAGGAGTTTCGTGAATGTTTCGCTCTCACTATTAGATTTTTACATGTTCAATCTTTTTACTCTGTACAGCAATGGTGCTAGAGATGTAGAACTTAGGCACACACATCAAAAGGCAAATCGCTAACAACTTATGGAGATATTAGTATGTGCTCATTACTAAAGATATATTTAATGATTGGGCATTGAATTTCGTTTGAAAAAGTCACAACTCTACTATTCAAAGGTGTAATCCCTAACCTTAATTTAATAATTCATCTTGTTTTCTATTTTCTTCTAAAACTGTCCAGAATATTAGTTGATTTGCAGTAAGACTGCGTTGTTTCTCTTTTATTGTTTGTCGAAATGAATGAGACATTTTGCAAAAAGAAAAGAAGAAAGGTATTTAGGCTTTATGAATCAAAATGTTGATTCTCATCTCTACTGCTCAATCATTTCATTGCAGAAATTGGTTGATTGGATTGGTTCTTTCTACTTCAGCGTTGTGAACCTCGTGTATAAGATACGTTCTCACTTGGATTGAACCAGGTACGAATCGTTTTGATTTAGGTAAAGTATAAATTGATCTAATTTATCCCTTTCCAATCATAACACAGCATGAAATCCAAAAGATGAGCAAGGCTCCATCCAAACAAACATGGCAATGACCCCTGATATAACTGTGAGAAAGAGACGATTTCTAATTAAGCTCGTGTTTAACCACTTAACCAATCATACATACCGGATTGTTGGCTACCATACCACCGTCAATGAGATTAAATTCACGGGTCTCTTCCGTCTTGAAATAATGGGCAGGGAAGTAAGTCGGAGCGGCCGATGTCCCAATGCATATGTCCGATAGTTGAGCGTCCAAGAATGAATGCTTTGATACCTACACGAGATACAAATCCATTGAAAAACGTCAAATATGATACGTTATCTTCGGTCGATCAATATCTATCTGTGCCATTGTTTCCCTTCCATAAAACTATACAAATGATTATGATGCCTTTGTCTAACTGGCTTTCCCTTTCTCAATTGGAAATCAGAAGCTGCCCACCACCTTTCGCCCTCCAAAACTTCTACACGAGGATATAATTATTTAAACATTTTCAAGGCATGCGTGTACTCAATCGGGGTAGTTTCAATATGAATATGGGATTGATATAGATCAAATTCAACAATTCACAATCGTCGAAGTAATGTGTGATTGAATCATGTCTCCCTCAATCGATCATATACAAACTAATACTAATTTCACTCCAGCGAAAAAAAATTATGAAATTGAGCGAAGTTTTTTATCAGATTAACAGGAGTTAGGCTATATAATTTGCTCCATCCCTAATTAATATGGTCAATGTCTATGTTTGCAACTCTCATCAGTCAAAGACTGGTTGAAGGAAGTTTGCTCCAACCTTCTTCACCTTGAGATAGAGAAAAATACAGAAAATTATCCAAAAAGTCATAAATTTATTGCACTTTTATCAATTTAGTCGGAAACCTTTTAATCGTACCAATTGAATCCTAAACATTTTCATATTTCACCAATTGAGTCCATTCAAACAATTGAAATCACTAACGTGGACATAGGTTATCTTATGTGGAATGACTAACGTTGATTGGACATTTTTAAATAATATTTTTTGGAATTTTTGTAAATTTTTTTTGTTTTGTTTTCATTTCTTTGGACTTAGGCCGGCATGCGTGCATTCACACGGCATGTTTTAAAAAATTGTTTCGAATGTTTTCACGGCATGCGTACACTCACACGGGGTAGTTCCAATATGAATAGGGGATTAATATAGATCAAATTCAACAGCCCGCAATGGTCCAAGTAATGTGTGATTGGATCATGTCTCCCTCAGTCGGTCATATACACACTAATACTAATGTGTCTCGCCAATGAAAAAATTATGAAATTGCATAAAGTTTTTATCAGATAAATAAGACTTGGGTTTTATATTTTCCTCCATACCTAATTAAAACAAGTTATCCCCGATTTGTCCACCCATATGCAAATTTAACTAAACATAAATATGGTTGACATCTCTATTTGCAACTCTCGTCAGTCAAAAAATTAGTTGAAGGAAGTTTCCTACAACCTTCTTCACCTTGAGACGGAGAAAACAGGGAAAATCATTCATAAAATTTTAAACCTATTGTACTTTTGTCAATTCAATTATAAATTTCTCAATTATGTCAATTGAGTTCTAAATATTTTCACTTTTAACCAATTAAGTCAATCCGGTCAATTTTGACTAGAACTCACTAATGTGGACATCGATCATCTTACATGGGACGATTGACATCGACTTGGACATATTTTAATAATACTTTAATATTTTTTTTTACTTTTAAATACTTGTTTTGGTTTCTTCTTTTCTTTTCTTTGGAGTTAGGCTGACGAGAGCCAGGATGTCCTCACATGACACCCTCACTAGTGTTGGCAAGGATCGCATGACAACCTTTGCCATCCTAAATCCATAAAAGGTAAAGAAAAGAAAAGAAATAAAAATATATAAAATGTTATTTAAAAAATATCCTCATTAGTGTGGGTCATATCACGTTGGATGGCCGGCGTTCATGTCAGCGAATTCCGGCTTAAATTGGCCATATGAACTCAATCGGCACAATAAAAAGATTTAGGACTTTCTAGATAATTTTTCCGAGAAAAACATTTCTCATACGACTTGTACACAAAATAACAGCACGCTCTGTCCGAAAAAACATACAGGAAACTCACCTCATACGAAGAAAATAAAACTGGTTCAAGCTTTTTGATATCGAAGGTCGGGATAACCAAACCGGTAAGGCAATCGTGCAACCTCGTGGTTCCGAGTAAACTCCTTATTAATTTGTGAAGATACACCCCATTGTACTTGGGTCCCACCAGAGATCTCAGCGTGCTCAAGACCGAACCCAGACACCCGCTTTTTTGTGTCGAAAGAGTAGCGGGACCATGCAGAAAAAAACATGAAAAGACTCAAATCAGCTGTTTCAAAATTTATCAGCGAGCTCAAAAATGGTAAAAAGAGAAGTTCGATAATTCAAATTTAGCAACACGAGAGGTATGTCGATGTCGATTACCATCCTTGAGGGAAGATCTTAGGACAATTCTCTAAGTAAAACGGGACGATGTCTTTCGCGGCGAAGAGAGGACGGTTGTCAGCATCGGGCGCAGACAGCATGGCCGTGATGAGCCCTCCTGTGCTCGTTCCCGCTATTACATCGAAATAATCTGCAAGCCTCGCGCCTTCGCCGTCCAGCTCCTTCACTCAAAACACTCATTAAGTTCCGGATCAGTATCTAATCAAGAGATGGTTTTGCACAAGGAAATAGTTAAGTCAGAGAGCTACATGACTCATCGTACAATGGAAGGAAGTTCAGAGCGAAAGAGCACACCGTTTGGCATGAAAAGAACAACGAAGAAGAGGAGAAGAAAGCCTTCTCAAAAGCTTCCAGGACTCTAACCCTAAGCATCGCAGTGCGGGAATGTAAGTCTTGCGTCCACTTGGTTTGTGTGATTTGTTCATGTTATTACCTGAAGTTGGGCTTCGAGGTAAGCGAGAATGACCCCTGGAATGATTCCTCGGACTCCTCCGCCATCAATACTAAGGATCGTGATGAGTTTTCCGTACTTCGGAGGCTGAATTCTCAAGGAGAGTCTCTCCATTTCTTTTTACTCGTTAATGCAAGAATTGAGAGAGAGAGGGAGAGAGAACGAGAGAGAGTGAGTGAGTGAGACAGATGAACGAACGTGTGGTATCTAGAGAGATGAATGAACGTGTGGCATCTCCACTGTTGTGAAGCTCATAAGCATTTATAGAAGGATGCGACTAGTTACTTGCTAGAATAAATATATGTGGCAGAAATTATCCAAAAAGTTTTAAAACTTATTGCACTTTTACCATTTTAATTCTAAACTTTTCAATTTTGTCAATTGAATCCTAAATATTTTGACAATTTGCCAATGTAATCCATCTAATCAATTTTGATCAAAAAATCGCTGACGTGGAGGCCAACCATTCTAAATGGCATGACAGGCATTGATGAGGATAATTTTTTAATTTTTTAACATTTTGAAAAAAATTTATGCATTATTTACTTTTTTCTTTCTTTCTTTCTTTTCATTTTTTCTTCATCAATCACACTGGCTTTGGCAATGGCCAACAACCGACCAAAGGCAACTACCAATGAGGGTCACCCTTGTTGGCCTCCAATTGCCTTGCTAGAAGCTATTCTAAAGGCCAATGATGTCAGCCTCAATAGCTTTAGGCAAAACTTGCCCTCACCGATTGTCAGGAAGGGGTGATCTCACTAACCTTAGCGAGATTAAGCCTTGTCAGTCGTTGACCATTGCCAAAGCCTAGCAACCAAGGAGAAAATGAAAAAAAAAAAAAAAAAAAAAAAAAAAAAAGACAATTAAAATTTAAATTTTTTAAAAAAAATATCCATGTTAATGCCCGTTGTATCACGTAGGACGATCAGCATTTACGTTAGCAATTTATTTCTAAAATTGGCCAAATGAACTACACTGACAAAACATGAAAATGTTTAAAACTCAATTGGCAAAATGTTAGTAGGTTTATGACTTTTTGAATAATTTTCCCAATAGATGTGTACCTAGAGGTTCAATCCGGGCAATCATCAAATGCTGAGTATAAACATAAATACATATGGCTGTGTGGCTATTTTATTCAGCTCTTGCTTAGTCAATTGGCGCGTTCCTCTTAAGGGAGCACGCAAAAGGGTATTAAGACCGAATCGCTTGTTTAAACTAACAAGGTCTTCTCATAGGCAAAAAGGGGTTGGTCCACGATAGGCAAAGTTCATTACTTGTTACCCAGTTTGGAGTGTTCGTGCGGCAAAAGAGAGATAGGGCGAGGTGGAAGGAAGGTTGGCTTTGGTCATGCACGAGAGGAAAAAATGATGCACGTGCGAGAGGTGCTTATTCAACGTTTGAGTGGTTATTAGAGACCTAGACATAGACAACACCCGCTTGACTTTTGGTTGATTGAGGGGTTTTTAATTTCTCGACGTGGAATAAGACCTAATAGACAAGGTTAGTTAAGAATATAACACGTTTGTAGATCCAAAAGAGCCTAGCCCTTTATTTAGCAAGTAGATACTTTTGTAAACTTGTCCAGCATTTTCTCTTCAATTCTTGGGAATTTAAGTAATGCTTTAGCCGCATTAGGAGTGGAACTGGGTTATAATGATTCCCACCTCGATCGAAATTGAGCTAAGATGGAGTAATTTGAGAAGAAATTAACCCTGTTTTGAACTTACATATACTTGACTCAAGGAATTGACTTGTCATGATGCTTGAGCTTGAATATGGATGATACTTCGACAAAGAGAAAATTGTGCCATTGATTCCTTGACACTCAAATTGAACAAAAGTTGATTTACAACTATGTCATGACATATAATGTTCTATAAATTGCGGGATTTGTTTTTTAAAGAATCATAAACAATATAAAAGTATTCACAAAAGTAATAAGAGAAATGAAGGAAAGGGCGTATATAATGCATTTTAGGAGTCTCACTTTAGGAAAGTATTAATATATTTCTCAAATTTAAACCCGTTGAACAAATATCAAAATTAATGCAAGGGAACCTGTCTCGATAAATAAACTTTTATGATTGTTTGTGATTTTGTTGAGCACGCTAGTCCTACTTCATACATTAAATGCTTTGCATGCAAAAGAAAGAAGGAAGGACGAAGGGAAAAAAGCAGCTAAAACTAACCATCTAATGAAGGGGATTGGACTTCTTCAAGCCAAGCACGGAAAAGTTGGCTGGTATGAAGCTTCATAAGACAATGGTGTAATGATGGGCATTCATTGCATGGGCCATCGTGAAGAGAGAAGGGAAATGTAAGATTTTGTGGGACCACTGCAAACTGTTCTAAAAGCTTAAACTATTAGATAACGATGTGGTTTATTATTTATATATTCTAACACTCCCCTTCACGCTTAATCTGGTCTTTTGCCTAGTACTAAGCGTGGAAAATTAATTAGGAAGGCAAATGGAGCCTGGTAAGATTTGACCTCAGGACCTCCAGCTCTGATACCACGTAAGATTTTGTGGGACCATTGCTGACTATTCTAAAAGCTTAAACTGTTAGATGACGACGTGGTTTATTATTTATATATTCTAACAAGAAAAAGAGGTGCAATGATGACCATGCAATGGTCATGGCCATTCCTCTTCATCTTCTTTACTTCTCTTTCTCTCGTTGAGCTTCCTCTATAAATCACGAGGAGGAAGCGTCAAGACAGCAAGGGAGAGAGCTTTGAGACTACACAAGAGATTGAAGAAAATGTCCAGAGAGTTCTTCCCCAGAGATTTCAAAGCGGTTATCTTGTTATAATTACACCCTATAGTGATTTAACTAGTTAAATTCTTGTGAGTGGAATTTGTGTGATTCCTTGAGTAACATTTTACTCGGAATTATGAGGAACTAAATATTAAGTGATTTATTGAATGCAATTAGGGGCTAGAAAACAAATGAGTGTTTGGATACACGGGTGATTGTAATCTTTGATTATGTTTTTTTTAATTTGAATTTCATATTGCTCTTATCATGAACGTATATTTCAATATATCGACTGAACCATAAATCTGGTTTCATATTTATTTCATTCCTATTGTCTATGATCTGATTCACTATCTCACATTTATTTCACAACAGAAATGGACCCAACCCCCAACCCCCTCCCCCCCAAATTGAAGTGGAATATAATGGCTAACCAACAAGAGATGAACGGGCTCATGTTCTTTCTTTCACCTTATCGGAGCGAGCCCCAAGCACAAACAACCGAGCGAATTCAGGAGAGGACAGCTCCACTCGTCTGAATGAGGTATGGAAAACACTTCATCTATGTCCAGTTCTTTTCTCAACCTCAATTGTCCGAAAATAATGAAGTTGTATTCGTAATATTGCAAAAGTCACCATTACTGTCAACTACTTCACTAAAATAGACTTAAATGTTGGATGCGAGGGTATAATAGTAATTTAGCATGTAGATGTCAAAATTTTGAAAGTTGACTTTATAGACACTATAAATTTATAAACAATAATTAATCGGTGATTGAATTGAATAATATAGTTTTGGATAATCATAATATGAAAAAATTTGCCAAAAGTATTGGTGTTTTATTTAAATAAGTACATTAAGTGTCTTGTGAAAATCCAAATAACTGGTTAACATAACCCACATTGCTTGCCTATGATGTTTGAACGAGTCTTATATTCATGTGGTCTCCTCATACTTATGGATAGTGACTAATTTAGTATATAATAGATCATTCAATAGCTGTCAAAAGCAAATCCTAATCCATTTCCATACGAGAATAATGCTTCATGTTTCATAGACTGATTAAATATGTTCGAGCTATTCTAATTATTATCCCAAAATATCAAAACAAAAACAAAGAATTGCAATTTGTTGGCTAAAGAAAGTGTAAAGAACTTTTGGGAGCTCTATTCAGAGGCTTGCCCAAAAATGAAAAGATGATTTAAGAAGCCTCTCGCTTTTATGTCTTAGCTTGCATCTTGGGTGACAAGTAATGCCAAGGCAAGAGGAGAGGGTAGGTAGTAAGTTCTCGTTATAGCCATGGCCATTAATTGGCAAGAGATTCATATGCTTGTTGAATTCTTGCGGCAATCTTTTGTCAAGTGTCTCATCCAAAGTCTGCATTATTTTTTAGAATACCATTCATGCAAAGTCTTATCTCTAGCCTAGTAAAGATAGGCAACTACTCTTGGAGAATTCAATTGGTCCAAGACACATATCCTAATTTTTGGAAATTCAAAGGCTCATGATTAAGTAAAATGAAGCAATTGTATATTAGCAAAATTGTGCACATGGATTCATTTCGAAAAACTAAATGTGCGCAGAGACTTGAATGTTTATGGATGCAGTTTCAAGAGTAATAATAAATTATTGCAAGAGGTGAGAAAATTCAATTCAATTTTGGAAAGTGAGATATTTATGTGCTTATTTAACAATAATCTTGACTAAATTGGATTACAATTCTGTCTATTTGTTTTACCTATTTCTATGACATATAAGTCTTAGCAAATAATGGGCATTTCATGGAATTTTTTACAAAAATTTGAGGTAGAAATCCTTTTGAGTCAGCTTTCTATATAAATAGTAAAAGTGCACACGACATTATTAATTTTGCAAAAGATATTGTCTTGATTGAAGTTGAAGCGCAAAGCATTTAGGGTTACAGTTTTAAATGACTTGATATACATTTTTAAAAAAAAAATCTTTTTGGCTTTTACGGTAATTATTAACACCAAGTTAAAATTCTAGAAGCATGGCTATGGGTATGATTCCAACCAAGATAAACTTTCTTTTCCTTAATCAATGGTTAAGTGTTGGCTCAGTTGGCTTTGGCATTAAGGAAATTTCCAGTTTAGGAATTAAAATTCACCTATTCAAATCTCACTAACCATTAGCAAATTCTAAGCAATGCCAACTATATAGGCCAAAGGTGATGTGGAAACATCAGATTCTATTAATCAACTCTCAAGTTCAACTTACATCTTGTCGATTAATCCATCACAATACTCACTTCTATAAGCAAATGCCAATTTTAACTACAATCCAGTTAGATAGTGTCATGAATAAAGAGCCAATTCTATAGGGGAGTTTTCGATTCAACGGACTGGCTATAAATTTCATAGACGCGGATCGACTACCAAGATATTGATTTACAAGTTTGTCATTTTCTTCAAGGCTCTCAATCAACTAACTAGCAATTGGAGGCAATGCTGATTGATTTCATTTGCTATTTGATGATCTTTTACAATGGCCTTTTGGCTTTCAAGGGGGGTAACGTGACAAGTGAAGCAAGACTTTTTTGCTAATTAAAATATAAAATGGGCTGAATATGTACACTTCACCGTCAAATTGAGGTCAGTAACTTGTCGTTTCACCACATCAACAGTGTAACCCAATTTCCTTGTGACCGAGTCCATGCTATCTTGAACGGTCAATTACTTGGTCTTGTAATACAAGCGAAAGAACTTGGTCCAATCTCGCGACTAATGCCAAAGTAGCTTTGATCTAATGATGAATGACCAAACGTAATGGTATCGATGACAAGTGGACAATCCTTTTGCTGACCCAAAGATCGGGCATCGAATGACAATTGGCCACACCTTAAATCACTCGCTTTCGTGTGCAAGACTTAATCGATGCACCAATTTTGGGTACACTTCAGCTCTATTAAGTTCCCACGACAGAAACATTGACTTCAATCTTATCCTACACTAAACAGTTTTTAATGAGACAATTGTCGCCCTAAAGAAACATTGATCTGGCCAATTGTGTTGGGACAGCCTTTATGTCTCCTCCTTTTAACTTCAGGTAGGTTGCATGTCACCATTTTGTCGCAGAGAAATCAAAATTAATTTTATGTTTCGACATGAGTTGAATGGTTGCTTATCGTGTATGTGCACAAAACCCCCGTAACATATGATGTTTGGAACTGCAAGCTCTTGCCACGACTTCTCAAAGAATAACATCCCCGATCCACGCAAAAGGGTGACATACTATCCATATGTTTATGTGCACGGTTCCTTGCGTCACATTTTTGTGTATTGTAATCTAGGATTCGGGGCTCTCAGGTTAGGTTTTCATATCTATCTCTATCTCTATATATATATGTGTGTGTGTGTTTGTGTTTGTGTGCATGATGTGTTGCTTAATTATCTTATGATCAAGGAACTGCTCGAGTCTGTTCAAAACTCAACTTGCAAACTTGAAGAAGATGAATGCTCGTTTGAATACTCAAGTTTGCTTATACGTGCATGGAGCTAGAAGATTTTAGATGTATGGACCCCTAAAATGTCAAAACTTGACACGGGGATACTTAAATGCCAAAAGTTCAGAAATGTACACAAAAATACCAAAATCAGAATGAAAATGATTAATTAAATGCCAACGGTGAAAAAATTGGCCAAACTGCACATGTATCATTTTCCAACGATTTTATTTGCTGACAGAGCACTTTTTTTCTCAAAATAAATATCCGCATGACAATTTTAAAAAAGAAAAGAAATTGTCCAAGTGGCAAAAAAAGGTCATATCAAATAAAAATTCTAAAAAATCGATTTTATTAGAAAAGAAAAAAAGAAGGGGGGAGGGATCAGGTGAGGGTCGTGCAACCCTTGTCGCTACCGCCGTCGCCACCCCACCATCACCGCAAAGGGTCGGGGACAGTGGGGCAAGGGTCGATCGAGATTGTCAAGCTCTGGCTAGTGGCCGGCGACCCTGGCCAACTTGCAACGAGGGCCTCCGAGGCCTCGCCTAGATCTGGGCAAGAGCCCATAGGCCCTCACTATAGGTTGGCTAGGGTCACTGGCCATTGGCCAAGGCTCGGCAACCTCAACCGACCCTTGCCTCACCATCATTGGCCCTTCCCGATGACGATGGGGCGGTAGCGAGAGCTACACAGCCCTCTCCCAATCCTCCCACTTCCTCCTTTTTAAAAAAAAAATTAATCAATTTTAATATATTTTTTAAATACCACATTAACATCAAAACGATGTCATTTTGGTAGAATTTATACTAAATCAGCTTTTAGCGAGCCACGTAAGCAAGTTATATTATTAAAATAAACCACATTGGATTTCCAGCGGCCTTTGCCAGAGTTGGCATTTAAGTAATCCAATTTTAAAAAAAAGTGACACTTAAGTGTACCTATCGTAACTTTTGATACTTAAATGTCATCTCGTGCCAAGTTTTAGTACTTAGGCTGTTCTTTTCCCGAAGATTTTATGGTCAGAAGATATTATTTGATACTTTGAAGACACATTAACCATATTGTATGTACATTTTTAGCTACTTAGCTTATCGTGTTAGGTATAAAGTAAGAGAATACCCCTTTGGGCATCCAAAAAAAAGCAAACACTTAAGGAGCCATTTAGTATCTGTTTGTTAATGTTTTTATTTCTCAAAAAAAATAAATTTGGTTCCCCATAACAAAAAAAATAACAGAATCCATTTGGTAACGTCAGCTAATTTTTCTATTTCCAGCAATAGAAATGTAGCCATGGAATAGATTAGAACATAAACAAGAAACATAAAAAAGTTAATTCCTATTCCTGGAAATAATTTCCAGAATAAATAATTTTCTTTCCTTTATTTTTTTTTACTTTTCTTCTTCCTCCTCTTCTAATTGGTTATAGCCGCTGCCGGTTGCTATTGCTCGTTGCTTCACCACCCGCCACCGGTCGCCGTCATCACCACCACCACTCGGACAGCTGCCTAGAGGAGGAGGACAAATAGAGGAGAAAAGGAAAAATCTGAAAAAATTAAAAGAATTTCTACATAAAAAAAATTTGTGCAATTACCAAGCGCGTTTTTTTGCTCAGAAGCTAATCCAATGAATAAAAATAAAAATAAATTATTTTAAAAAGAAATTGTTCTGAGAAAAGAACTGTTACTAAATGAACTCTTATTCCATTCCTGTTTTTTTATCAACTTTTAATTATGTTCCTTGCTCTCTTTTTTTGTCTTTTCAAATTCTTTTGCTACACGTTTTTTATCATAAAATTGTATAACAATGACATAGACAATTCTTAAACCTTCAATGTGCAATATGATTTTGGAACTTTTTACATTCAATTCAATCATTTAACTTTCAAAAATACGCTATATATAGTCATTTGTAAAGTACATCGTCATGTCATGTATATTTTTTTTATGGTTACTAACACAGTAACAATATTAATGATGATGTAGATTTTTGCATCGCTTTCCCAAATTAAAAAATCCTCTTTTTCCTTTCTTTTTGCACAAAAAGAGAGAGAGAGAGAGAGAGGATGTGGAGGTCACATGTACGCCACATGGATGCCAAAATGGCAAATCTAACATCAATGCTTTAGAAATCATTGCCAAGGTAGCTAACGGTGTTAGAATTTTAACGGAAGGACTATATTAATTGTATTTCTTAAAGTTTAAGGATTAAAATATTAAAAAAAATTCATGAATGATATTGAAGATTGAACAGAAGCTCAGACACTTCCCATCTCATCATAGTTGAGAATGTAAACATTTGCAACATGAGAATGTTGTGTGAGATCAAAACTATTAATTTTAAAAATTTAAGCTGTTAGACAAATGTATAATTTAATAATTTAATATTTTAATATAAATCCATTTAGTATGTCAAGATTTTTGGACACCAAATAAGCAGATGTCAATTTTTGGCTTCTTTTTTTTTACACAAACCCAATTTTTAGCTGTTCCTACCGTGAGTTGTTATTTCTTTTCTGTTTGCAGACTTCAATTTTCGATTTTTCTTATCCCAAAAAAATTAATTAAATATTAACCCAAAGAATAATAACTTTTATGTTTCATCTTCCAAAAAATAAAAAATAAAAAGTACTTATGAGCTTCCTCATTAAAGCTAATAAATTTGGTTCTAGAAAGATAATAAAATAAATTCTGCACCAGTTAAGATGAATTTGAATATATCAATAATTCATTAACAACAAATGAATATCAAATCTCAAAAACCTAATATGAAAAGTATAATAAAAACAACTGAAAATAAAATATACTCTTGACAGAGTTATTATCAAACGAGTTCAGATTTTATATCATGCATTGTTTTTCTTTTTTGACAAGCATCTTCATGTATAAATGGACATATATATATGAAATAAAACAGAAAATATGAAAATATATACATTAAATAGACAGCACAAGGCGAATGATAACATGATAGTCCAAAACAACTGGAGCATTAATCTTTAGTAGCATGTATGTTTTTCTTAATTTGTTGTTGGAACCTCTAATCATTTCTGTGAGTAGTCACCAGTCGGTTTTCTCTAATCATGAATAATCTTCGAGAGTAAGGAAGGACTCAAATTGTATATAACCGCATTTTCTAGAAATTCTGATCCATTTGTGTCCTAAGTTTAGGCTGATTGGCCCAGTTACATGGACTATACTGTAGTTTGACCAGACATGGTTTTGAAAAGATTGGACCTTGACAAAGATTCTCAACCTTCTCAAGCCCAACCATCTTAAAACTTTGCTCAAGGGACTTTCCTCATCCATGGGCTGATCAAGATTAATAGTTTTATTTAAAACAATGATATTAATATCATAACATTTATATAACATTCACTCTATGGCTAATCATTTAAGCGTCACAACATTTAAAAACCGACCATTGAGTTATATTAACCACTTCCCTTGCCTCAAAATCCTACGTGACAATATTGAAAAAATGTTGATCTTATATAATATCAACATACGAGTCATTAATTTAAATCTTGACGCTTCCTCTTATATTTATTTTGTTTGAACTTTTTTGATTCATTAGAATTTGTGTTTCCTGTACCTGGAGCATCAAGATGCTGCCGCGTTGGGATATTTGTTTCTCTATGAATATCTCTAAAAGGGAAAAAGAAAAGTTTTGCTCAAGAAGAAGTTTTATCGAAAAAATTACTAAAAAAAGTTCTAAACTTTTTTTTTGTCAATTTAGTTCTAAACATTTTGTAATTATGTCAATATAGTCTATCTGACCAAATTTTGTTGGTCAACGTTGATGCAAACATTGGATGCTAGCCGATGTTGATATGGCCAATTTTTAATAATATTTTATTTATTTTTCTTTTTTTCCTTTTTTCCTCTTTTATTATTCCTCCAGTCAATTGCCAAAGCAAAGGCCAGCAAGGCTTGACCTCACTAGCCAATGGCGAGTCTCACTCCTGCTAGCCACTTGCAAGTTCTTGCTAGCCACTAGCAAGGTTGAGCTCGCCGTTGATCTAGTGAGGCTTAACCTCATTAGTGGCTAGCAGGGGTGAGAATTGCCATTGGCTGGTGAGGTCGAGTCTCGCCAGATCAGTGGCAAGCTTGGCCTCATCATGGCTGGGCAAGGTTAAGCCAAATCTATCAAGGCTTGACCTTGCCCTCGTCCATGGCTATCGTGGGCGAGACTCCCCATCAGCCAACGAGGATGAGCTTCACTGGTCTTCGCCTCTAGTTGGTCATTAGGTTCGGCGACCGACTGGAGGAAGAAGAAAGGAGGGAAAAAAAGAAAAGAAAAGGAAGTAAATAAATTCAAAAAAAAAATTATTATCAAAAAATTGGCCACTTAGCACCGGCCGGCAAAATTTAGCTAAATGAATTAAATTGACATAATTATAAAAAATTTAGGACTAAATTAATAAAATTGCAAATGATCTAATACTTTTTTGGGTAATTTTTGCAATTTTGTCTCATTGAGGTCTTTTTGTAGACAAGACTGATTGGCCCAACTAAACAACTATATCAATCTTATGGTTACATTTCGACCAAAAAATAAAAAATCTTATAGTTACATATCGGATTCATGCCTATGCAAGGTCTTCTTGTATGAAGATAGTAAATGTGGGGAATTTTCTACCTCTAGCCAGCTCTATGTAATTGTGCTTATTGTTCCTCTTTTCGATGGTCTATATGGTATTGTTACGCGGGCATCCAAGGTTTTAGTTTTATGACGGGTTATGAATGAGTGGAAAATTTAGGACATATGCTACAATATACCGGCGGTCCATTTTTTGATAATTTAAGCTTTTGGGAAAAAAAAGAAAAGAAATTGCCCAACATCTCTTAGAGTCAAGCCCTCATGTCAACATGAGATTATTGGAAGTCTATGAATCTGCGTCGAGTGAGTTTATCAGACTACCGTTTCTTTTAAGTTTGACATTTTCAAGAGAGCTAAGTCTTATCCAACAATTCATGTAGAAGTGGTTGGGGAATAAATTCAACTCTATTTGGCAGAATTTTAAGAGTCGCTTTCTTCGGCATTTTGACGAGGATTTCGTGCCACCATCTGGTCTCACAATATGTGGTTGAAAAGCTCTTTTTGTCGAGTTTCCAACCCATCAAGTTTCATGCAATTTGGGTTCTTCTGGAGGATGCTATACTCGATTTATTAAGCGCTGCTCAATTTATCCAAGAACGAGCCTCTGAGCCTTTCAAAAATTTTGTTGGGTCCTATGCATAGAATTTTGTTTCGAAAGTCATCTTGACTTAAGAGTCGGTCAATCTTCTTATTTATAATTTGTCAACGGATTGCTGGTCATGTAGAATAAAAGATAAGGTATATTGGAATTTACTTATTTGGAGGATTGTTCCGCGTTGAGGCAATTTACGTTCCAAATTGACTATGTGATTCGAAAAAAGTCACTCATCGTTGACCGAGATTAGTCTCTTCTTCTCTCAATAACAACTCCGTTAATTTATGATCGATTTTTCAGTCTTTTTTTTTTTTTTTTTTTTTTGTTAAATGGCTAGATTTTGTGAGAAACTAGAGATAACTATATAATGATAAATGGACATGTGGTGGCAATTGAATTGGTAGTGATAAAGCCAAAAAAAATGAGCATGAGCATTAGCAATTTGATTGTTCACCTCTTTTGTCGCTAAGGTGACTCATGCCTATGCAAGCGTTGGAATCAACCTGATTTTCCCCACTTCCATTTCAATCAGGCCATCATGCTTCATTCCGAAGACTGCGACCACGTACGCAACCTCTCTCTCTCTCTCTCTCTAAGCGGGCCATTCGAGTCCGTTTACAAGACCATGAAACAAACAGCTTCGGACGACTTTCGTTTTCAATTGCATCGTTGCGGTGCTCATTCGAGACGGTTCAACCGTTGTTGTCACTTGCGCACTTCATGGGCCTTTTCAGCTAATTCTAAAACCTTAGCCAACGCAGCGGGAGCCAAACATTGGAGGATGCTGATGCGACATTTGCAAGCATCGTTAGAAAGCCGGTAACAATTTCCTTTCCTCTTCGCAGCAAGTTGAACCACCCGATTTCAGTTGAATCCAGAAGGGGACAACTACAATCTGTCGAGGAACATAGTAAGATATCTCGATCGATGATTTGTCGTGAATCACTTTGAATGAGAAATATGATAAAATGCATGTAATTACAACTCGGTTGCGACAAAAAGATCAGCCTCGAGAAAAAAAAAAGAAAAAGGAATAGAAGCACTTGTTAAAAAAGCCACGGAAAGCAAATCATTCTACCTGTGTGGGTCTCGGAACGGAGAATGACCCTACGGATGAATCAAACATCATTAGATCATGTGCACTTTTACGTTAGGTTGCTTCAATTCGATTGTCCAAATGTGTGTGGGGGCTCAATTTATTGGGGGTTTATGCTAGTGTTTTTTACAGAAGCATTGTCAAAAAAATCCTAAACTTATTATACTAGTGTCAATTTAGTTCCAAGCATTTCAATTTAATCAATTTAACCCTAAACATTTTGATAATTTACTAATTGAGTCTATCGGGTTAATTTTGACTGAAAATTACTAACATGAACACTAGGTGTTTTTAATGGCATGGTTGATATTGACATGAACAATTCTTACAGTTTTTAAAATTTTTTTATTTTTACTTTCTTTGCTCTCTTTTTTGGGCATAGTGCCAATGACCCTCACTTGCTACTAGGCTATTGCCAAGGCCCTCATTGACCATGAAGGCCTTGCTCAAATCTACGTGAGGCCTACCTATCCCATGATCATTAGGGCTGTGAAGTCCTAGGCTGAGGCCATCATGGTCTCACTAGCCGCAAATGAGAGCGCAAAGGCACTCCCTAGACCTAGGCGAGGGTCTTCATGGTTGGCTAGAGTCACCAACATAATGAATAAAATAAAAAAAAGCAAACATAAAAAAAATATAGTAAAGAAATTCAAAAAATAATAAAAAAATCAATTTTTTACATGATAATTACAAAAATCATCCACATCAATACCAACGATGCTAGATAAGACGATTGGCATTGTTGTCAGCAATTTTTGGCCACCAAAAGAACTCAATTAGAAATTGTCAAAAGGTTTAAAACTAAATTGGCCTAATCGAAAGGTAATATAAGTATAATAGATTAAAAGCTTTTTGGGACATTTTCCGAGAGAGTAAATCTTGTTTCTTCTTAAGCCTAACAAAAAAAGAGTAAATCTCGACAGACACTAGGCAATTGACGTAGCGAAGAGACAAGCAAGTTGCAACTCACGAGTCACAAGTAGCTGCTAGGTATGTTATTAATTTTTCTAACTCTCCTTCACAAAGCTCTAGGCATCCATTCGTTGAGTAAACGTCACAACGGTGAAATTATTTATTGTAATTTGAGTATAGAAAAATGCATGATAAGTCCTGATCCATCATGTAGCTAGAGTCCCAAGAGCCTTGTATCTTATACGTAAGACCTTACATGGAACTATATAAAACTATTTATTGGTTAATTTAATTGAATCTTTCTTAAAAGTTAAGACTTTAACCCTCGATCCCCGAGATGAGAATCCTCCTCAAGTATTCATAAAACCCTAGTCGGCAGCTCGCCCTGTCTGCATCCGAAAGATTAGGGTCAGTCCTTTTATTTCCCGAAAATAAAAAAAAAATATCTTCTCAATAGCCTTATCTAGGTTTTTGATATTCATATACAAAATCAGATAGAATAACATATAATTTGTTTGATGTTTTCCCGTTTAGGCATGGACTTTGAATACATATAGGAAAACCCTAAATAAGCGCGTGTATATATATATATATATATATATGAATAAGCCTAGATAAGTGTAGTGTGACCGGGTCCAATGACTCCAATGACCATTCTCACATAAGCTTTTAAAATGTTAGATTGAAATGAGATAAATCTCAATCAACCATTGGATTTTAGTTGTTCATATCAGAGAATAATATGACCTGTTATCTACACCCATATTATATTCAGTGTTTCTATGTAAAGAGTAATATAGAATGAAAAAAAATGATGATATCTTATCAATTCTATCTTATCGAATTCTGCTCTACCGAATTTCAAACATTGAAAAACATAGTTGAGATAGAAACCTACGAAGGGAAGGAGAAAAAACTTAAATCACTTAACTCAAGGTCCAATAAAAAAAAAACTCAAGGGGGCTTAAATAAATAAATTTGGATAAGATTTTATAAAAATAATATATATTTCTTAAGAATCAAGTGTTTCAGGGGGCAAGTCCTGTCAATTGGTGATTAGACAACAAAACACGGAGAAATTATTAGTTTTCCTTTTTGGTCAGGAAGGGAAATTATTATTCATCCATTGAAATTTAGCGGATGGTTGAGGTATATCGCATTTCAATTTAACATTAAAAATACTCATTTAAACATATTTTCTTGAGGACATAAGAATCACCCTTAAAATATATAAAACGTTTACCCATACTCCTTCTCCCGGGGCAACCCAACAAAAGTCAAAAGTCTCGTTGCCCAAGTGGAACACGGCTGGTCCCAACTACAGCCCCCAACACACGCCAGAGTCCAAGAGCCCTTTTAACACATTTTTTATATGGGAAAAAAATTTCAAAAGAATTCCTTTTTTTATTATTTATATTTTTATCTTTGAATTAGGTTGAATTAGGTTAGAGAGAGAGAGAGAGAGAGAGAGAGAGTACGGCACCTGGACCGATCTAAGTCCAAACCAAATTAAACGGCCCAACTTCTGAGTTTGAACAGCTGAGAATTTGAGGACAAAAAGAAAAAGAAAAAAAAACAGCTCAGAATAAGAAGTAAGATCATGCAATAATTTGAAAAAAATCATCATTGCTGTTGTCCTTTTCGGCCAGTATACGCACTCATCAGATAATTAAATATATTCCGGATCCGGACGAAAAAATAAAGGCGAAGGCTACTTATGGCTTTGATTTCCACGAGGCACGAACGTCTGAAAAACGCACTGTAGCTGGCCTGCTGCAGCTGAGTCAGCCTCAGTCTGTCTGTCTGTCTCTCTCTCTAGCTCTGAGTCTCTTGACTCTGTCTCGTCAGAACTCGTTGTATACGGAGAAGAAGAGGCTCGAGCTCAACTGGGGAGAAGTCTGGGCTCTAGCGGTGGAAATTGTTTTATCTTTTTGTTCCAGACGCTTCTATCTTCTCGTCTTGTGTCTCGGGTTCCTAGCGATGGCGGAAGTCATATATTTGTTAAACAAGGTGGGATTTTTTTCCTCTCCCTGTTCTCTTTTTGTGGTAATGTGTGCTCTTGTTTCTGCTTGCTTTGTTGAATGTGTATCAGATTCTTCCCTTTCTGGACCGAAGGAGAGACGGGTGTTCTTAAAAAAGTCATCTTCTCACTGTACTTTGCTGAAAGATTGTTGCTTTTTTCCTTTTTGGGTGCACGAAGAAGCATTTATCTTCCTTACCAAAAAAAAAGAAGCATTTATCTTTGGAAGCAGCTGATTCGTTTTTGTTATTGGCATGTGTTTTGAGCGGGGACGAGAAGAATAACTCATTTTGTCATCAGAAATGTTTAATCTCGAATTATAGCGATCTTGTTGTGCTAATCAATTTATTTCCCTGTTACAATTCTTGGGTAGTTCGCTGATTTGGGGTCAAAATTTAGAACCCGCCATCAATTCTTCTTGCCCTTCCCTGCCTAATTGATTGCGTTAACTTCACATGCATTGATTTCATCTAGTTATCTTCTCTGCATAGTTTTGTGATGGTTGTTGCTAACTCCAGATTGCGAGGAGATTATCATGTTTCTGGTTTGGTGAGTTATCGATTTTCATCTGATAGCATTTACTCTGTTTTCTTTTTTTTTTTTTTTTTTTTTTAATGCTTGACACTTTGATCGTTAAACCTCCCAAGAAATCGCCTCTAGTATACAGGATGATAGTGTTGGCATTTTCAATGTTCTGTGGGTTGTACGTATGCTCAATCTGTCTGAAGCAAATAAGCCGCCATGCCAAGCCAAATCTGTTAAACATCCAAATCACAGAGGAACCTTGCGAGCTTCATTGCGTGGAACAATCTGATAAACCTTCAATCCATTATCCAAAACCCAAAACTTTTAGCAGGTAATAAATGACATGACAAAAATAGGATTTCGTTTTTGATGGGATGATGATTCACTGGGTTTCGCCTGATTTTGGTTTTAAGTGATTCCAGGGCTGAATGTGCAGATAATCCAGTGCGATATTTTGTTATCATATCAACACAGAGATCAGGAAGTGGGTGGTTTGAGACACTCCTAAATAGCCACGCCAATGTAAGTTCCAATGGGGAGATTTTCTCCGTCATGGATCGGAGGAAGAATGATTCCTCAATTTTACAGACTCTTGACAAAGTTTACAACTTGGATTGGTTTAGCAGTGCTTCAAAGAACGAGTGTTCTGCTGCAGTTGGCTTCAAGTGGATGCTTAATCAGGTAAATATCAGGACATCATTTGCGAATTTATACAATTGGACTCAAATTTTTGAACCAAACGGATCAATGAAACTATTGTCATTTGGGTTATGTGTCACTGAACATAAATTGTACGAAGAAGGCAGAGATAGAATATTGTGGTGTTACAGGATCAAAGAGCACCAAATAGTCCTTTAGAGCATACAGCTCTATACTATGAATAATTTAGCAAAGACACAATGAATCGGTAAAGAGTCTTTGATACATGCAATTCTGCTGAATTCTCTAATTTGCTACTAATAGCAACTGCATGAAAGGAGATGCAACTTCAAAAATTGCAGAATTTCTGGAAACCCCAGGATTTACATGTCAAGGAGGTTTTTTCTTTGAAAACTTCCTGGTGTAGAAACTGTGTACCACTTTGGCTGACAAAAAGAAGGAATAGAAAGGTTGTGCATACATCAAATCATCATCTAGGTCGATGGTTATAAAAAGATATCTTTTTATTCAAATTGTATGGTACAAATAAGCCTTTGAGGGTATATAATATTTGTGGAATGCATATCACCTAAGCTTATGATGGTGTTAGGCAAGCATATATTTTTCTTATTTGGAGACTATTGATGCAGCAAAATGTTGCTTCTTGTCATATTGTTGGATGATAATTCAAGGAAATTGAGCATTTCTTGCTTCCAATTCATGCAGGGAGTGATGGATCATCATATAGAAATTGTACAGTACTTCACCCGTAGACATGTTTCTGTAATTTTCCTCTTCCGCAGAAATCTTCTGCGCCGCATGGTTTCAATGCTTGCAAATTCCTATGACCGCTATGCTAAACTGTTGAATGGAACCCACAAGTCCCACGTGCATTCTCCTCAAGAGGTCTGTCTGTCTGTCTTTCTCTCTACAGACACATTCACCCAAAGGGCACCCGACCACATGCACACACTGGCACTAACCCATCTTCACATACATACTGATACACGATACACAAATAACAGTCCCCTGATACTGACTGCAGGCTGTGATACTCTCGGGATACAAGCCTATGATCAATTCCTCATCCTTGATCAATGGTTTCAAAGAAATGGAGAGAACAGTTTCTGAGGTTTTGACATACTACAATACCACAAGGCACATTGTGCTCTACTATGAGGATCTCATGAAGAATTGGACTGTAAGTGCCTTGGGCTATGACATCTAGCAAGCACCTTTAATTTGAACTGACCACTTATACAGCACAGTGTCTGTGCTCCGATATCCTGCAAATATAGCTCAAAGTCTATTACTTTCTACTCTAAATCTAGTTTATGATGACGAGCTGAAGTGTTTTGTTAATTGGGTGTGATCATGTCTCATTTGAAAGCTAATGTTGCTATTTCACTTTCATAAACATTGGTGTATCTCCTTCATTAAATTGACATTCATTGTCTGCTATTGTGCAGAAGCTAAAGAAGTACAAGAGTTCCTCAACCTGCCAACAATGGATTTGAGGAGCCGCCAAATCAAGATACATAGTGGGCCATTGTCGGACCATATCAAGAACTGGGATGATGTTTTGAAGACCCTTAACGGGACAAGTTATGAGCACTTCATCCACACCGACTATTGAACCATGCTTCATCGGCAAGATTTTGGAATCATGTACATAGCAAGTTCAAGTTAGTCACATCTTCTTGGGTGCAGAAGCTAACGACTGGAGCCACGAGAATCGTGCTCTCTCACACTGCCCATTTTGGGGCCTAAGTTTTGTTTCCTCCTCTGCATTCAACACATAGCTGAATCTTACAGTAATTCTGTTCCTTTTACGGTTCTAAAAGCTTGTCTTTCTTGATTATTTACCCACTAGGTCTGTTGCCCCTGCTAATTAAGATTAGTCTTTTCATCCTTTGCCATTCGTGAGACTCGATACCGGGTCTGTACTCTCACACCTGACATCCCAAATAACCAGTGCAGATTGCCGCGGGGGACTTAATCAAAGAGTAATTGCTAGCTATGATTAATGAGAAGGCTCTTCGGTTGTCTTTTATTACGGGCTTGATTTCTCTGTACTTTTTGTTGCCGCCATCTTGGGATATGATCTGTGGTCAAAGTTCTGTGTTCTGTCAATAGAACAGGTACAGTACGGTACGCGCCATTCTCATTTCTCCTTCATCATTTGGCCTGACTAGATAGTTTCTCACCAAGGTTCATGGAACGTGGAGTCCAAGTAAATAATAAGACAGAACAGAAGATTGAGAACGTACGATAGAATTTGGAGACGGTACGGCGTGATTTACTCGTCCTGATCTTTTATAAAGGAGAGTTTTATGGGAACTCTGCGAAATCCGACTTTTGTTGATTGTCTGGCCGGACAAATGATTTTGGTTACGAATGTCATCCGTTCATATCGTCCCTGAAGCTCGTTTCCAGTACAGCAATAAAGCCTCTAGCTTGTCTAGCAGTCCTCGCCGACCTAGTTAATGTCTGACATGTAAGGCGAATTATGTTTTGTCCCCGTGAGATTTTAACACCAAATACAAATTGCCCCCTTGACTTTTTAATTTTTGTCTAAGGCCCTCAGAAGTTTTTCATATTGTTTGCCATGTCCTCCTCTAGTGTCGACTTTGGCATGTGCTTATCGTGTGAGTAATTCGCTTATTTTATGGAAAACACACCCGACTGACAAGTGTGGGCCAATTACATTTTACTTGAGATAAGTTGGTCTTTGATTTTTTAATTTTTTAAAAGAAAATTTGGCAGTGATTTTCTTGAAGTCTTGAAATCCGCTGTACTGCTTACAATTTACAAGGCCCAAAGTTTGATCGTTTTTTCAAATGTAGCCCAACCCTTACATAACCAAAGAATTTTGTTTTGATTGTATCTCCATGTTTGGCCCGAACTTTTAAGATTAGCACGTAATTAACCATGCTTCCTATGCCATTTAAAACTGACCTCTTGAAGTTTACAACGTGAGACAAGCTAAGAAAGCAAAATAGAAAAGCATAAAAGAACTCGTCATATTGACATGCTGCATCTGTATTTTTCGACTCTTTCAAATGGTATATTAAATAAAGCAAAAGCTTCAAGTAACGAATTAGCCGACCTCCGTATTCTTCATCAAACCTTCATTTAGAGATACAGAGATTAATTGCATGAAGATTTCATTAACTAGTGCCCCCTTGGGACTTCTTTAAGTTAACGAATTAAGAAAACTTTGCAAGGCTTAATGCATTAGTTATATGTAAGAGATATTTGGACAATTGGATTATTCTAAAATAAATATGTTTAACAAGTGCTCTTGAAACTTTCCTTGACAAGGACTGGTATAGAATTAGTTGCATCATCGTATTGCCATGTCATCATATCAATGTCATTTAGTGATTACATGTTTAGGCTAACAATAATTAGATTGCATATCATGTTAGATTAGTTCATAATTTTCACCCATCATTCAAATTAGGTCATCCATGTCACATGTCATTTGCTAATATAATTCCTGCATGTTAAATTGGAATTCATTGAATCATAGAATTTAGATTAAAATTTCATCCACAAGAAGAAAAGCCCCAAAAAAAAAATGTCATTGCATTTAGAAATCACATTTAGGGCATGCTTTTTTTTTCTGATTAACCTCTTGTAGATATTGAAAAATTAATCATAGTGAAGATATGCTTTGCCTAATGGATTGAGGTTTGCCTTATTTTTGGCAGTTTAATTATAACTTCGATTTATTTAGTGCTAAATTCTTGATTACGCATCCTATGACCACTCATCACATGTTAGTGGTTTAGGCTTAAAATCAACTAAGATTGCTGAAAAATATATATTTTTTTAAAATAAAGAAAATGTATTGAAAGGGTGTTAGATTTATTTAGCATAACCAAGTCCCTATATCCATGATATCTCTGGTTTGTAGAAGTAAAGTTTTTTCTACACTTTGGTTTCAAATTGATCCACAAAATATTAGTGGTGACTTCTAAATAAAATAATTTATATGTTAAATTAATTAAATTGAAACCCTACAATTTCGACTAGTATGAGCTCGGGAGAGTTTGTGCTAAGTCTTTGACTTAGTTTTCCATTAATTTTCCTTTTGGCTGTTCACCTCAAAAAAGGTCACGATAGTACACAATATGTTTAGGATGTCACATTGCTTATGTTGCAACAACAATCTGTCAAATTTGTCCACCCTTACAAATTTTGATGAACCTCCAATTTAATCCATTTTCACTATGTGGGATGGAAATATAAAAATATTTTTCTCAATTTTTTTTATTAATTATATCTACCTCTATCTATATATTTGAGTTGAAGTGTTATTTATTTTACTTTTTCTTTACAAAATTACCCTAATACTAAATAACGAAAAGACAACAAAGGACATAATTAACATGTCTCCCCAGAACCACTAAAGGTTGTTCCAGTGGCCATCTTCCCATACAAGAAGGATGAGATGGAGCGTTCAATTCTCCACATTTTCATCTTGAGTTTTTTTGCTGACCCATAAGAGATAATGAACTGGTATCTCCCACCATAGTCACCGAGAGGTCCAATTAATTCTTTGCCAAGAAGACCGTACCATGCCACTAGAAGCATGGCCCTCAGATATTGCCAACATGTCATGGGATTAAGGCAGACCCCCATCCCTAGGGATAGCATCCAAGAAGCCCTAGAAGTCTTTCGGCAAAATCATTTAGAGTCATCCACTGCTCATGAACCTTAAGGTGGACCCCCATCCCAAGACCCATGAGGAGGACCATTCTCCAAAAACTTTGGTCCTTGCGCCGATCCTTTCGGCACTAGTTCATCCCATGAACTCAATCTTTCTGCACTGGAGATTGAGGCCCTGATCAAATTCTTTAAAAGAGAAAGAGATGGAAGCTCCAGCTAGGAAGACGACACTAAAGAGCCTATCAATTGCATCAACCACTAAACTGCTTACATCATTGTAGCACATGTATAATTATTGTCCTTTGTTGTTCGTGATAGTCGCTAAGACCAACCCGTGAGCATTTTCCATGTAATTGTCATTTGTGACAGCCTTCGCCTATATAAGGAAGGATCCCTGTATTGTAAAGATAAAGATCCAAAAGGAAATAAGAAGTGTGTTGTGTGTGTTATCAACATGGTCTTCTGAACTCTTTTACTCTTCTAGTTCGAAACTACGGTTCTAACTACGGTTTTAAAAAAAGAAGAAGAGAAAATGTATTTGAAGGGTGTTAGATTTATTTAGCACAACCAAGTCTCTATATCCATGATATCTCTAGTTCGTAGAAGTAAAGTGTTTTTCTACACTTAGGTTTCTAATCGATCCACAAAATATTAGTGGTAACTTCTAAATAAAATAATTTATATGTTAAATTAATTAAATCGAAACTCTAAAGTTTCGACTAGTATGAGTTTGGGAAAGTCCACACTAAGTCTTTGACTTAGTTTTCCATTAATTTTCCTTTTGGTTGTTCACCTCGAAAAAGGTCACGACAGTACATAATATGTTTAGGATGTCACATTGCTTATGTTGCAAGAACAATTTGTCAAATTTGCCCACCCTTACAAATTTTGATGTACCTCCAATTTAATCCATTTTCATTATGTGGGATGGAAATATAAAATGTTTTTCTCAATTTTTTTATTAATTAAATCTACCTCTATCTATATTTGAGTTGAAGTGTTATTTATTTTACCTTTTCTTTACAAAATTACCCTAATACTAAATAACAAAAAGACAACAAAGGACACAATTAATATGTCTCCCTTGTTAATTACACAGGGGAGACATGTCTCCCCTAAACCACTAAAGGTTATTCCAATGGCCATCCTTGAGGTGGAGCGTTCAATTCTCCACATTTTCATCTTGAGTGGTTTTGATGACCCATAAGAGACAATGAACTGGTATCTCCCACCATATTCGTCGAGAGGTCCAGATAATTCTTGCCAAGAAGACCATACCTTCCCACCATAAGCATGGCTCCTAGATATTGCCAACATGTCATGGGATTACTTTGGAATGTGGGATACCACTAGGGGTAGCATCCAAGAAGCCCTAGGAGTCTTTTGGCAAAATCATTATGGGTCATCCACTGCTCATGAACCTTAAGGCGGACCCCCATCCCAAGACCCATGAGGAGGACCATTCTCCAAAAACTTTAGTCTTTTTGCTAATCCTTTCGGCACTAATTCATCCCATGAACCCAATCTTTCTGCATTGGTGATTGAGTCCTTGATCAGATCCTTCAAAAGAGAAAGAGACGAAAGCTCAAGCTTGAAAGACGACATTGAAGAGCCTATCAATTGCATCAACCACTAAACTGCTTACATCACTATAACACATTTGTAATTATCGTCCTTTGTTGTCCATGATAGTTGCTAATACCGATTCGTGAGTATTTTCCAAGTAATCGTCATTTGTGCCATCCTTCGCCTATATAAGGAAGGACCCCTGTGTTGTAAAGATAAAGATTTGAAGGGAAATAAGAAGTGTGTTGTGTGTTTTATCAACATGGTCTTCTAAACTCTTGTACTCTTCTAGTTTGAAACTATGGTTTTGAACAAACACTATGATTCAAGAAAATTCTAAAAGTATGCTTTGCACTTGCTCATAATGTAAGATCTTGTGTATCAAAATTTCTGATATTTTCGAGTTTTCTATTGTCTAAGTTCATGGCTTGAAAAAGTAACTTGATGGCTAAAAGGTAGTTCCTATTGAAGGTTAGGAGTGCCGTGTGTGAAATAGCATACCTACCATAAGTGTCTTTTTGTTTTTTCTAATTCTTAATAAACTTTAATATATATATTAAAAACTACCAGTCTGGTTTGGCCGGTCCAATTCCCATCTTGGAATTGGCAACTAGACCAACTAGCCACCGATTCCAAGAATGGGAAGTGGGAATCGGACCGCTAGCTACGAGAACAACCCAAAACCAGCCAGTTTGGTTCATTTTGGGCGATTCCTGTTACATACTTGTCACGCCTCGAACCCCGAGCACGCGACAATCCCTTCTCTTGGTCGATTGAAAGTGACGTCCCAAGACTCGTCGACAACCATTCATTTTAATATTTCGTTATGTGCAAGCGGAAGACGAATCATCTCCAGTCCAATAAACAATCAATCATTCAATCAAGGATAGAGAGATGAACAGCAAGAACAACCATTACTACTCATTTATACAATTTACTAGATTAACCAACGGAGGATCGTTTTCTGATTTACAAGCCCGACAACAGGGGCCAATCCATCCTTTAAGCCAAACCAAAAATGAACAAGACTAGGCTAATCCAATTGTATAAAATGAACCCTCGGGTTCAGCACCTCGGTCACTCGGACCCATCGGACTCGGCTCCGTCAAGTCGATCATTGGTGGAGTGGGGGTAGGATTCTCCACTATAGGCGCGCCATTCTAAAGGCTTGAAAAATGTTAACCACGACGGGTTGAGATAAAATCTCAACGAGTTCTTCCCCTAAGCTCCGATTAGTACACCAACTCAACTTGGGGTATCTCTCCAGAATCACCCCTCACTCAACCCAACAATAAACAACCGGCAATCAACAATCAAATAGCAGACAGGGTCAACCAACGATCAAAAGTCGATTCGCATGCAACTTTACTCGATATGCCATACCTTGCATGTTAAACCTCATTCAATGCAATCAATGCAACCAATAATTGAATAGTCGGTTCGCATGCAACCTTACTCGGTATGCCATACTCTGCACGTTATAAGTCAGCACAATACACGCAATGCACATGGCTATTAGATGATGCAGTTCATCAATCACATGCGAGTCGCGTCACAAGTGATCTCACTTGGTCATTGCCACACCCTGCACGTTATCAATTCATGCGTGCGTGTCATAAATAATGTAATCATCTCATGCATAATCGGAACCAATGATGCCACGTTTTCTCATGCACTCTCGCATCCACACGTGTTTCGATTATTACTGCCTCATAGGATTACAACTTGGTCGAGGTGCAACGGCGCTACGGCGCCCTTCCTCCGCAAAGGCGCAATCGTGCCCTTCCGTGCAAGCTGAGGCGCTACGATGCCCTTTCTCCACATATGCGCAACCATGCCCTTCCGTACCCTCTGAGGCGCTACGGCGCTACGGTGCCCTTCCTCCGCAGAGGCGCAACCGTGCCCTTTCGTACCCTCCGAAGCGCTACGGCGGCCTTCCTTCACAGAGGCGCAACTGTGCCTTTCCATGCCCTCCCTTTCCATAATCTCCGATAAATCGGGTTTAACTTAATGATTACGTAAGCATACCATCACAATCCACTTATTATCTTTGAGCATTAGCCAATGCACACATGCTTGTATATAAAACCTCAAATCATTTATCACAAAAGCGGTCCATTTCCGGTATCCCTCGGAAAAACCATTTTCCTCACCTTTCTCATAAAAGCGGTCCATTTCCAGTGTCCCTCGGACAAATCACTTTCTTCCTCATAAAGGCGGTCCATTTCCGGTGTCCTTCGGACAAACCATTTTCTTTCTTTTGTGAAAATCACACGATTCAAGCGGATATTTATGCAATGCCACATCCAATTCACTTCATATGATTAAGGCACATGAAATTATGTGCAATTTCACTTTCGGATGAATAGTGCTATGAACAGTATAGTGAATAGTGCACGTAAACAGTAATTGTGAACAGTGCACATGAACAGTGAAATTTTCGAATTTAATAATTAAATCATTTAATTCAGAAATCACATAATTTAATCAATAAATGCAGAAATTAAATAAATCAATTAATTAAAATAATTAATCAATTTAATCAAGCAAATCATGCTTAATTAGCACATAACACACAATTAAGCATAATTAAACAAGATTAAGCTAATATAATATTAACCCTTAATCTAACCACCTATCTTAGGGCTAATGCACTTAATTAAACATCTTAATCAGCCCTTAGCACTAATTAACCCAACCCTAAGCAAGTTTATGCACTAAATAGGGTTTAGGAGCTAAACTCACCTGTTAAGCGGGCCGGCGACACGGGCGCGGCGGCGGCGACGAACCCGACACCCGAGCACCTCTCCCACGATGATCCAAGGCGGTCCCGAGCTCAACACAGCAGCAACAACTTCGGATGCCCCACTGAACTTCACAAAACAACACTGCAGGAGGAGGAGGTTGCTCGTCGGAGCAAAAACAAGCTGACCGAAGCTCCGGCGAGCTGGTGGCCGGTGACCGGAGGCTCCAGGGGGTTGAGGGGGAGTTGTGGGTGGCTGGTGTGGGCGGTGGTTAGGTCAAAAATGGAGGAAAACAGGTCAAAAGGCAGAACACAGTAGAACTGGTCACTACGGTGACGGTCCGGCGAGCAGCTACCTTCCGGCCTCCGTATGGATCGGACGGAGGCTCCGTTCGATGAAAAGCTGACGCCATCCGTATGGATTCTCTCTCCCGAGCGTAACGGTGGGTGGCACGGCCCAATATTCCACCGAGAAGGCAATGAACAACTCAAAATTCGGTGAGAGGTCAGAAGCTGAAATTTACAGGAAGAAAGGAAATAAGGGGAGAGAGGGGCTGCGATTTTTGGAGAAGATGAAGGGGAGAACGAGAGAGATGAGAGCTGGTCTTCAAGTCTCATTAATGCCATTAAATGGCTTGCTTCAACTCCCAACCAAATGACATCATCTTCTCTCTCTTCCTTTTGACTTTTCTTCAAAATATCCAAGGGCATTTTGGTCCTTTCCACCTTGCACATTTCCTAATCTGCCCTTGGGCTGAAAATGAAAGGCGAGCCTAGGAAACGGACCAAAAAATGAATAGGAACGGGCTCGGGAATTTGTTGGGCTCAAATTGGCTCACGTTTAGACAACGGGCTGGGAGGGTTAATGATCGGTTTGGACCAACGGGCTCACTTACTTGTCTCGGTCTTCCACGATGGCTATCCCGCCTTGGGCGTGAGGCCCACACTGATTTTTCCCGGCCTACGTCTTCGTAGGCTCGATTCCTCGATCCGTAAACCCCTTTCCCAAAAACTCGGCTCAACTGACATTGTCGACTATCGAGGAAGCATCATCTAAAAGTCTGTCTCGGACGTTCCCAAAAATTAGAAATCCAATCTTGGATTCTCATGCCATGTTAATTTCGCCCGAATGCCATTTTGGTACTACTCAAACTGACATGCGACTTCGAGGATTCACGCGTAACCGACTCGTGCCAATTCATGTTCAAGACTTCTTGACACATGGACATCTTTGACTACATAAAATTGCGAATGATCGATTCTTATTTCAAAGTACACAATTATCAAGGATCAACATAGGGCCGTTCGTGGGTTCGATAACAGTATACGGAATCACCTGTCGTCGCATTATTTCTATCCACGAATCGACCTCTAGTCGTTCCTAAAATCGGCCTGCATGACTACAGGATCATCCTTACACAAGTCTCATGGTTGAGTCGTTTTCCTAGGTCAAGTTCTTTAGTCGCACGAGTTTTGTCCTTATTAGCCTTTTTCTTCAAGGTCAGTATCTCAGGAGTGATTAGTTTCGAGTGAAATCAACCAACAATGCATTGGCGAAATTAACGTTCATTTCTCCCTCAAAGGGCTCAAATTTCAGGACGTCACAATACCCCTGTCATCCTCGATTGATAATAAGGTTATGTTGATTCAAGATACGCAAAAATTGGGTAATGATGTGGAAGGCTGATATCGGAGAACCCAATTTATTGAGTATTTGAAAAATCTAGTTGCCAATGACAAAAATTTCAAAAGAAAGCAATTAAATGTTTATTGATCGGTGATGACTTATATAGAAATCTGTAGATGGTTAGTTGTTGAAGCGTTTGGGAAAACAAGAGTCTATGTCAGTTATGGCCGAAGTACATGAAGGCATGTGTGGTGCACACCAAGTTAGGATTAAGATGAAATAATTATTGTGTCGACATAGTTATTTTTGGCCAACCATCACCCAAGACTACATTGATTATGCTAAAGGATGTGAAATGTGGCAAAAGCATAGTCATGTTCAACATGTGCCAGCTTCATTAATGAAATCCATAATTAAACCTTGGTTATTTAGATGATATGCGATGGATATAATTGAGAAAACATATCCTCCTTCATCTGAAAAAGCATAGCTTCATCTTGGTTGCCATAGATTACTTTATAAAGTGGGTTGAAGTAGCGTCATATAAAAATATTACACAAAAGAAAGTAAAACAGTTCATTGAGGAACAATAATACATAGGCTTGGCATTCTAGAGCCCATAATTGCAGACGAAGGAACAATATTTACTAGGCAAGAGGTGTTGGATTTTACCAAGTTAAGAGGGATTAAAATGATCCATTCAAGGCCTTATTGTGCCCAAGCCAATGGTCAAGCTGAGGCCTCCAACAAATTAATTACGGGTTTACATTTGGAGGACAATACGAGGGAGTGGGATTTTTTGTTATCGAGAATTTTATGGGCCTATCGAACGTCTAAGAGATTTGTGACTAGAGTTAGCCTATTTATGTTAACATACGGCTAGGAGGCTGTATCCCCTTTTGAGATAACTGTCCAGTCCATGAGGATTAGGCTTCAAGGAGACTTAGCCAAAGAGAATGATGAATTAGGCAAAAGTAGGGTTGCTGCCATAGAAAAATTGGTACTTAAAAAAAAAAAGAGTCGAAAAAGCATATAATAAACATACAAAAGAGAAGCGATTTGATATTGGTATCTTGGTATGGAAAATCATTTTGCCAACTGTCATGACCCGCCCTCAGCGACAGTCGGTGTCGGGAGGGATGGAGTTTAGGGGTATTTACTCACGTGACAGTTCTTAGAGGGAAAATTGTCAAAGAGGGGTCAAACATGTCATCGATGACAATCATATCGACCAAAAGGTCCATCGATCGTGAGTGCAGATTCTCTCAAATCCATACCCCGTGCAACAGTGGGAATATATTCATTTTATTTATCTAAATTGATGAACAACCTAAGATAAACATTTAGAAGTTGCCACTAGCCTCGATTTGGGGACCGATTGGAAAGCCCAACCGAGAGTCAAGAGAGGTTCTATTGATTCCTACATAACGAGAGCTCTAGGGTTCGGGGACTTGGGTTACACTAGTTATTTCTATTAGCGCCCTTTCGGTACCTAACAGTTATTATGTTTTACCTATGGTGTCAATGCGTGTCTTGTTTCTTTTTCGTGCCATTTTTAAACTAAGAATGTGACCATGTGTGGATATTAGTTCCATGCCATTCTAATTCTAAAAAATGGAAAAAGAAAGGCAAACAATCTTAATTGAAATTGCATTGCGTAAAGTAAACAATCAAAGAAAGTGGTAATGCAATCATAAAAAAAATACATATAGAGGGAGATAGAGGAAAGGAAAGGAAGCCGCAACTTGTCGGGCTTTTATACAATGTGATAGAAAACTTGAGACATATATCAGGTGTCAAATGAGTAGTCGGAAAGGACATTGATCATTGCCGTCTTTGGGGCTACCTTCTTCACATACCCTAATTCCTGAGTAATTTTAAAGGAACGGTTTACAATGAAAACAAACACCGATTCAAACAAAAGCACACCAAACATGGCAAGTAAACATATAATGATCATCCGATTGACGGATTAGAGATGGCCTTGGTTTCAGCCTTTGGAGTTACATGCATAACGTACCCCAAATGTTATCCCCATTCATTGTTAGACATGGGTCATGATCATGAAACATCACAAGTATTCACTTGTGGTGATTAACGACATACCTCATAAAGTTGCGTTCCAAGATCACCCATGAACATGCATAAGTTTAGCGTGAGTATCTACCAATCACATGCATTGAACTTGAAAATAAACACACGAGCAGGTCCGAAGACCTTATTCCCAATCAATCAAGCAATTAGTGTACCGACACCGGTTCACTTCACTCACTAAGCATGCATCGATCATAATTTCAAGCATCAAACATGTGTTCAATGACTTCTTTATTTTCTGAAAATTTTTGTGTTCAAAGTTCATGAGATTTCAATCGAAAGTCATGAAGATGTCATGAATAAATTCTACATGCATTATTTACTAAAAATCACAGAACATACATGTATTACAATCATGCAGAACAGGGGATCTAAAACACTTTGACAGGGAGTAAGCAATTGGACATGACCCATTGAACCTTAGACTTCATAAAAATTCCAATAGGTAATACACTCAATGTAGAACATTTTTCATGAAGACAACTCTTTAATATGAGCTATGTGTGAATTTATAAAAATCCTAGAATGCGATGAAATGAATGCAATCTTATAGCAAAATGAACATGTTAACGATGCTGAAAATTCTTCAAATTTTACCGCATGATAGTCCAAAGGATGATAAACAAAGTTTGTGAAGGGTTCGAGGACCGAATCATAACAAACAAATTCCAACAATAATGGCAAAGTGCAAACATGCTGATGCTCACAGTTGGATTCCGAATTTCGGGTCAATTCCAAAAAAAACCCCAAACTTTAGGTTTAGTCCCAAATATACCCCGAACTTTTTTTTGTCTCAAGAAAAACCCCAAACTTTAGGTTCAGTCCCAAATCTGTCTCGAACTTTTTTTTGTCTCAGAAAAAACCTCAAACTTTAGGTTTAGTTCCAAATCTGCCCCAAACTTTTCTTTAATCTCAGAGAAAAACCCCAAACTCTTAATCTATTCCCAAATCTATCCCAATTTTTTTTTTTTTGTCAAAAAGAAAATCATCAAATTTTACTATAATCCTAAATTTGCCCTCATTAGCCTCTGTCCAAAAGCCGTATTAGTAATCCCTAATTTTTTATATCCTAAAATGGTTTTATTTTGAAAATAATTTTCTATAACATCTTGTTTATGTGTATTTATTATCTATGTGGAAATGCCATGTTAAGTTGGGACTAGACCATGGGGTATATTTGAGAACAGATAAAAAATTGATAATTTTTTTAGTACAAATGGAGGGTAAAACCCCAAATTAGTATACCCGTTAATTGCGGCGTGTTATTTAATTTAGAAATTTGACGGTAAAATTTAACGGAAAATAATATATGGTAATTTTTTTGGGGGTCAAAAAAATAATTTTGGGCAAATTTATCATATGTGTACCAATTTGAGATTTTTTTAGACAAAACAAAATTCGGGGGTAGATTTGGGACTAAAATTAAAGTTTAGGGTTTTTTTGAGACAAAAGAAAAGTTCGGGGCAGATTTGTGACTAAACCTAAAGTTTGGGGTTTTTCTTGAGACAAAAAAAGTTTGGGGTATATTTGGGACTTGACTTAAAGTTTGGGGTTTTTTTTGGAATTGACCCTCCGAATTTCATACTTTTCCAGATTACAGGGCAACTTTGTAAAAATGGGAAAATGGTCCAATTGACATGCAAATAGATTGATTCTGGTGTCATTAGAAAGCTAATGAATTTTTTAAGACTTTCGAAGAGATAACATGATCAATTAAGGTCATTTACTCATTCAATCATGGACATTTTCATGAACACGCGAATTGACTCAATTCAGGGCAGCAAGCACATGAGCAAATTGTATGGTTTAACTTCCCTATATGACAAGGAAAAAGTGTGAGATAAATCATATAGGTCAAATATCGAACCATAAATAATTTTCATTGAGGGGTCGAGGTCCTAATGCAATTACTAAGCATGATATGAAAATGCTAATGACAGAATGTACATTGAACATATTCATGATAAGAGAATCAAATTACATGAAAACATGCAACGACCAGATGAAATGATGTTCAATTAGCATAGCACAAGTGTCCCCAAGGTGACATTATGATATGCAATGACGTTCATGGGATCTTCATGGACAAGCAATCACAATCAAGTGCACAATCACACTCAAAAGCATTCTTGAGTTTATACAGGGCAGTACAAGGTCAGGACGATTTTTAGTCGATTTCATCTGGTTCTTGATATTGAAAAATCATGAAAAAAATATATGTCATGACCTACATCCAGAAAAATAAATTTCTAGAAGGAATCAATCGAAAAAAGTTCAGGAAAAATCACAATAAAATCAGGAAAGTCAGAATTTCGGATTCTAAAATATATAGACCAGCAGAACATAGGACGTATTTGACTGGATTTGACCTAGTTTTGTTCATTGAAAAATTCTGAAAACAAATTATGTTATGAACCTCATTCATATGCACAACTTTCATGAAGAACTCTAGATCACATTCTGATCACAAAATTCAGCAAAAAATTACGAAAATGATATATGCAGTCAGGAACTCTAGAAATCAGTAGATGTGACGGTGATGTTAGGCCTTTCGTCCTAATGTGATAATTTCAAAGAATTTCAGGAAAAATATATGTTATATATTGACATGTTGTGAATATTTTTCATGAGGAATCATCTTGAAATTTCGATCACAAATCAGCAAAAAATCGCAAAGCGGAACAGGTTGAATCCATTAGAGAGCAGCAATCATCAGTACATTATCAGAGAACGTAAACGCAACCTTGAGGAAAGCTTTTGGGTATCAAATGAAGACCGATTGGGGTGATCTATAGCTCTTAGAAAGCCTATCAAGTCTATATTAAAAGTCAAAGAGGCCTTGAACTTATTCGAACAAATTTTTAAGCTCAAACGAAGAGGTTTTCCTAGGTATGTCAGTTTGAAATCCAAATCTAACCGATTAAGACAATCACCTAATCAAGCCTAATCAAGCCTAATCATACCATATTTATTCACACAAATCCATCCATGAACATAATGAAGCATCACAGCAACTCCATCAATCATAGAATCTAACTTAAACTCAAGTTCTAGCCGTGATCGCCTATTACGATCTCACTTCATCGAGCTCATGATGAAGAAACCTACCTTTGGTGAGATTTTACGATGAAACCGAGCTTAAACTTGCAAGATTAGGTTACCATAGCACAGGCGGACGTCGGAGGAAGGCTGAGAAGTCTTCTTGTCATCGAAGGATGAAGGATCGACACTAGAGGATCACCAATACTGTTGAACCAGGACTAGTCCAAGCTTGGACCGGTTTGTGACGTCGGAGAGAGAATCGAGATGAATAGCTCAATCAGGACTTCGTTGAAGGAGGCGCCGGCCACGAAGGTGCTTTGGGGAAAGGGCGAGGGAGGTCAAAGAACTAGGCGGTGACAGCCAAGTCGCTAGCAAGGGGTCGGCTGGCGACATAAAGGCTCGATGGTTGAGTGGTTTGAAGAGAGAGAAGGAGACGGGAAAAGAGAGAATTTAAAGAGATATTAGAGGGAATGTGAGGTTTAAAGAGAGAAAATAGATCTAAAAAATGGCCCATTCTTCAATTTTGGAGGGAAAATGGTGTACATACCCCTCTTATCTCAAATCCTATGTGCCTAACGAACTCTTTTAAGCCTCTAAACATGTTTAACACATTTAACATGTGCTAATTTCAATGGCTGAGATTTAATGCGATCAACGATATAAAAGATTTTTGCGATTAAGGACCTAAGTTAGGGCAATTTTGTAATTTCACTAAAACCTAGGGACTATTTTACAAATTCAAAAAATGTAGAGGCATGGGGGGACCATATTTGGGCTAGGCCACTGCAAGGTGGTGGCCATTGGTGGAAAACCGACCAGAGGATGGCCGAATTGGTCTCCTCCATTGGTGACCGATCGGATCAATCGGACTAGTTTTGTACCGATTTAACCGGTTCAGCTGGTTCTTAGGGTGATTCAGTCTAATTTTTTCTTGGTTTGTGCAATTTAGTCCCTAATGGACTAAATTGAAAAGAAAACTTGTTTAATTGGAAAGAAAACTGTCCAATTTTGAAGAAAAACGGGCCAATTTCATACAAATTGGGCTAATTAAACCATGAAAATTCAATTTCATGATTTTCTAATAACCTAAATGTCTAATTGCTAAGAAAATCATTGGACCCATACCATAGGCACACCAAATTGGACTTTCAAAGCCTTAAATTGGACAATTCTACTTAATTATTGGTCTCAATTTGCAAATAAATTGAATTAGAACTCAATTAAAGTTGTGAGACACTTATTAATCTAATTGCTCATGCCTAAGGGAACTTATTGCATCCAAATTGACCTTCAATTAATGGCACGATATTTTCACCAAAATTAAATTGAAGGTCAATGTCAAAATTGAACCTCAATTCATCAAATTAAACCTTAGTTATGAATGTGTCAACTCAAATTTCTTGAATCGAAGCTCAATAACCCTATTTTCTTAAGGCCTAGCAAGCTAAATCTCCCAGATCAGTAAATTGAGTAGAATGGAAGTGTTCGTTCACAATTCATGAAAAATTGATTTTTTTTTTTTTTTTTGGTAAGGTAAGAAATTATCATAAAACGACCAGCAAAATGTACAAACGAGGGGGAGACACGGTACCAACAACCACTCCACTAGACGAAGTGTCATTGGAGTAGAGGGGTACCATGGTCATCAAAGGAAATTACAAGTAGGCTAGAAATATAGAAGAACCAAGAGGACACAATTCATCCTATACTATATTGTGGCTGTCTCCACATCAAAAATGCGAGCGTCTATCCCCCAACTACGCTGCATTCTTCTATTTCTGGGAGTATCCTCAACCGATTTGAAAGCTAGCGCTTTGTCCTTGACCGCCTTACAGAGGTATAGTTTCATGGAAGGGACATAAAGATTCTGGCCACGGAAGAGAATATCATTCCTGGTTTTCCAGACGATATAACATAAACATCCAAAAGAAAAGCGTACTATCTCCGGGTAGAACCCTTTGCCAGTCACAGAGTTCATAACCCATGAAAAATTGATTTGGACCCCTAATTAGGGACAAAAATGTCAATTCATATTTCGCTTTGCCTAATCTCAAAATTGATTGAATGATTGAATGGGTAAATATCTCTAGATCAAATGTCATAAAAGGAACTAAGCCTAATTATGACTACAACAAAAGTAATTTCATTTTTGGTCGATTCCGAACCTAAATCCGAAATATTCATAAAATGAGGTTCTTATTTGATTTTCGCAAAATTCTTGATGCTAAAGTCAAATTGAAGCTAAAATGAGGTGATTTTTTGATTTTTGTATTTTCCAGTTTTTGTCAAAGATTTAACTAAAAGTCAAACCCTAGTTGACTTTTTACTAAGAGTTTGATTCTATGGTCAAATTTTTGAATTTTTCCAAAATTTCCACTTTTAAAGTGAAATTAGACTCAAAAGGAACATTTTGGTGTAAAAAGCCAAAATTTGACCCGAGATTAACTTTTGCTCAAAAAGATTTATCAAAAAGTAAACCCGAAAGTCAACCACTTGAGTTTTCGGATTTTTGAGTGAATGAATGGGAAATTGCTTTATAAATTAAAGTAATAGATATAATTGAAAACTTACGCTTTTTGTTTGAAAAACGGATTCCGTCGCGATTAGAAACTCCCAATTTGATTTTTTTGTATTTATCAACGCGTCGATTAAAAATCAGGTGTGAGCACCAATGAGTATGGATAATGAGAAATTTGCCAAGTGATCAACTTGGGAAGGACCATATGTGATTACTGAAATCTTTAGTGGAAATGCTTATTGATTAATGGAGGTTGGGGGCAAAGAATTGCCGCGTATGATTAATGGAAAATTCTTGGAGAGATATCACCCAACTATGTGGGAGATATAAGGAAATGAATAAGGCAAGAGAATAGTAGAATTGTTTATTAAGAATACCATAAGTATACATTCCTGGCCAGATTAATCGAACCCCAAGTCTCTTGAAGTCAATTAAATTGGTGGAGGCGAGACTCAAGGAGCATATTCCCCCGAATCGCTAGATCACATGCCTGCTCCAAGTCAGGCATAACATTGAACACGGTTTGGCGTTCTCGCTCTAAGCGTGCAAGGATGACAACTTGGGATTCAACAAGGTCGTCGATCTGGTCAATGAGTGCTTTGTTGTCATTAATCTAGGGGATAACTGGATTTAAAGTATTCTCCTGCACCGCCTTGTCCATCGTAGCCTGGGTCCTCTCCAGTGGACTCAAATCGTGCTCTAGCTTTTCGTCCAAGCCTTTTACTTTATCAGCCATGATCTCATGAAGGCGGAGGAATTGGGAGTGCATGATGTGAAGTGAACTTTGGGTGTCCATTAAAATTCATCATATATAACTTCTGCACACCCTATTTCTTCCTACTTGCACTCATGAGCATGCTTTGTGGCTGTACAGGCGCCAATGGTTGTCTAGTTAGCCTAGAATGATGCGAGGTCATGATCAAAGGTGTTCATGAACTCCTCGTATTTATGCAAAAAGGAATGACCACTAGAGAAATGGCTAGGCCTACATTGCTAGGCTAGCCTTCGAATGGCCTTCCTTAATGACCTTTGGCTGTTTAGAGATTACAGCCAAAGTCAATACCAGTTTAGAGAGTAAGTCCCCCCGCAGGATGAAGAAGTTGTCATTGGAAGAAAAGGGGGAGCAAGAGGAACGACCCGCCATGACTTCAAAATAACTTTAAAATATGGATGAGAGACAAAAGAATTTGAAGGATTTAGTGCTTGGAGAATGGAAGTCATCCTGCATACAGCCCTTTACAGAGAGAGATGGATAAACAGAGATTGAAGAGTCACAAGTTTTAAATGAATTGACACAACAGATTTTTCGGGAAGATTCATTGCTTATTGATTAAGTTGGAGAAAATCAAAGCGCCGCAAATATTGGGCATTGATACAGATTGGCTTTATGAAGTTATTCAAAATGACGCGAACATTGATTAAGGAGTGTTTGCCCATTTGAATGAGCCCACAGATCCCGAAAGTTTATTCTTTATGAAACATTATGAAAGATTAAATTGCCATTTATTTGCTATCATATATACAAGAGAATAACACAAACCATGGTTTATCTATCTAAACCAATATGACGCCTGAATTTGGAGACAAATTTAGCCAAACGAACCTCTAAATTCCTATTCTCTTCTGTAGCATAATGATAAGCAAGATGTTTGTCTACCATGGTCAAGAATGCCCTGTAGCAAATCCTCTCTAGATCTATAAGGGCTTCTCGGCAAGCTTTAATCGTGTCATCATGACTCTGCACCATCTGTTGGCAAATGGTGACTTCTTCCTCAACAATGATCAATAAACTAGATAGCTCGTCAAGTTCAACCTTCTCTTTCTCACCGGTTGAGGGTGCATCGTGGTCGGGACACTGTGCCTGAACTTTTGCTAGTTCTCTGACTAGCTCATCTCTAGAGGCCATTGTTTCCTCCACTCTCTGCTAGGAGTCATATCTGACTTTGCACCACTTGTCGCGCGTCTCCTGAAGACGTCGATTGATATCGGTGCCCTTTTTGTCCTCCTTGTCTAGCTTGTAGTAGGAGTCAATAGTTTTCCAGTTTTTCCTAAACAAGTCCAATGCCTCGTAGAAAAAGAGGTAAAACTCATTATAGTCCTCCCTGAAATGGTGAAGCAGGTCAGTCGGCTTGCCATTATAGATGAGGTTGAGAATTTCTACAAGATTTTTTGGATTTTCGAGCAAAAACGCGAAGGTCAGAGCAAGTTTCACAATCAGCTCCCTCAAGACATTGTAGAAAGTACGTCTGAATGAGCTAAAACTGGAAGAGGAAGAAGAATGATTGGTCATTGATTGAAGCTTGAGAAATGTAGGCTAAAGTGAATATTTGGTTGTTGAAGGTGGGAAAGCATGAGCTGGAAGCAAGTGCTTGACGAGTCCTTAGTTGATGAAGCCTTGAGTGAGTAAGGAGTACGAGCATAAACTAGAGCTTCTATAATGGAGGAAAAGATTTCAAAAGTCGTGATCAATGTGATAACGATGAGGTGAACGTGTAATGGAGATTAGGCAAATACATCATGGCCAGAATTGAAGCGGAAACATCTCGAGCAATGGGCATTTATTGCGAGCAAGACAACGTCAGGGCCATCGATGCAAGATGATGTTCACTTAGCCTTCTATATGTATCCCAAAATCTTTATTGCAATGAAGAGTACCGAGACATGATGCAGTTCAAAGTATCGATAAGAGATTCAATTTCAGTTCATCATGGGATAAGCCTAAAAAGATACGATTAAGATCATAAATAGGGGACATTATAGGTATAGAAAAGGAGCCTAACGGGTACATGCTAGGAATGACATCAGCTAGTAACATACTAAAGGAGATAATTGTCAATGTAAATATATGTCATGGTCAAAGTAGCATCAAAACAGAAATGAAGTGTGGCCTAAAGTTCACATAAAGTGCTGCTGGAGGCCCAAGACAAAGTTATGGAGCTTTAATTCCTGGTCACAATTGGCACCAAACTGTTTGTCTCTTTGGACACGGTTTTCAGAGAGCTCTTAAGTCATCAACTTGCAAGTGGTTTTAAGCTCGGAGACCAATTAACATAGGCTGACTAGGACATGAGATGGAATATTGGCATTACTGCGTTAGGCATCAAGAAGATTGTGTGATTGTGCCAACTCATTCTCTTTGTCGAATAACGCCGTTTCTCGCTCCTCGATAGCCTTAATATGCTTCCTGTTTCCTTTAAAAGTCTCCAGGACAGAGTCGAGAGAAACAAAGAACTCATTAATGGCAAACTCTTGGGCATGACATGGCAAGGGATATGGCAAGTTGGTTAAGTATGCGAGTAGTAATTTAATTTCATTCTTGACCTCAAGTGATTTGCATATAGCTTCATACCCTTCTTTCAACAAATTATAAAGTTTGGCCCACTTGCCATGAATTTTATCATGATCGATAGGATAAAGAGTCTTTTCTGCTAGAAGATTGCCTGTCCCAAAAGCATGAACACCATTGATGGACAGTACACCAAATGAAGAAGTGCTACGATAGGACTGTGGTTTGTCCATCGAATCAAACATATTCATCCGATGAAGATGAACTCTCTGAGCGTAATGGTGATGCATTTAAATGATGAAACTAAGGTATCACAAGCCTTTTAAAAGGATGCAACATTCTTATAGGATACCGAGTGACTTTTGATATTACTAAGCCCAAGTCACAAGGGAAAATAAGAGCTCGATAATCTTCTTACCATTGGTTAAATATTCCGGAGCTATATGGAATCCCAAAGAAATTTAAGAATTTGAACTTCTTTGCGATATGCTGGATAATTTCATTGTGATACATAGCAACCGTCTTCCCTCTAGTCAAAACAGGAGGAAAATTAATGAAGTACACTATTGGCATAGTCATACCTTCAGTTAGTCCAAACTAGCAAGTACAATAGTGGGGATTATATGCTTCAAAACTCTATGAAGATTTTCCTCCAAAAGTAAAGTCCAATATAAGATTAGTGGGAATGAGAACACTCATCCAAAATGTAGCTATGTCGTGATAGGCTGTAGAAGGGCTACATGTAAAGCTGACATCGAACTTGTAGGAGGAAAATGATGTAACTAGTAATAACACCTAGAGGGGGGTGAATAGGTGTAGAATGATTTTTTACGCGCAATTAAAATAAATACTTTGCAATCTATAAACTGAAATTAAATAGAGAGAGTAGAGAAGATTGCAAACACGGTTTATAGTGATTCGGCTTTAGACAAACCTATGTCCACTCTTCAGGCGATCAGCCAATAGGCTAGATTTCACTATGTGATCAAAGGTGATTACACACTCTTGAGTGTTAGCTCTTAGTGATGATATGTCTCACAAAGTCACTCTTTCTGGTAATACATTCAGATCACTCAATTACGCACTTAGGACAACAGATGAAGAATGGAATAGAGCTTTGGAATATGTTTATCCTATCTTGTCTTATAGGTCTCATCCTATCCTTATATATTCTTCAAGCCACACTTGACTGTTGACTCTTTCCTTTAGAGTTTTAGTCTTCCCTTTATTGGACAAACTTTATAAGGCAAGTCTTTTTGACCGTTAAAGGTAGATCAAATCCCCTTGGATTTTGTTCGCCCATACAATCAGAATCCAAGCTTCCATAAGTTCTCCATTCTCCTTTGGAAGTTGTCCATTGATTTGTCCTGTCAATCAGTTTGATACAACAGAATCAATATATATAAGATAAGTGAAATACTTGACCGTTGGTGATCTAATCCTGAAGTCTAGTGTTCTGAGTCTACTTAGGTTTTCCGTCTGGCACGGTCAGACTCAAAATCTTCGTTTGTCCACATCTTCAGTCTGGTACGGACAGATTCAGCGACTCCGTATGCCTTTCTTCTGCCACCAGCAAACTTAAAAGCATATGCCACCCTGTGGCTTTCCTTTCAAAAAGATGTATAATTTTTATACATAAAATGATTTGTTAACATCAAAACTATAAGTTTTCTCAACAATCTCTCCTTTTTTGATGGTGACAAAACTTTTTATGCAAACGACTTGTTGTTCCTGTAAAACATGTTCCAGCAAAGCATACTTGCAATCCTAATATAACCAGTATATAATTATGCTACTGTCAAAACATTAACTAATATCAAACCAGTAAAATGATAGTCCAATTAGACATCTATGTTCAAACATCTCAAACATCATCTATCAATGATCAGGCAGCAACACATTATCAACCCAGTCAAATGATCAGTCATCCATGCTCAAACAACGATTAAAAACTAGTCAAACAATCCAGTCAAGCATTCTCTCCCCCTTTTTGTCACTGTCAAAAAGTCAACACTTTGAAAATAGTAAATAAAGTCCAAAAAAAAACTTGACAAACGAAATAGACTAGAAGATGAAGAGTTTAAGAAGATTTGGAAGATGGCTTCTTAGGGGTTCGAACAAGGGTGAAATCCTCCATATCCTTGGTAGACTCTGTTATTCTGGTGAAAATGGCGTCTTCCATTCTTTTCAAACACTGTTGAGTGGTCTTCTCTAGAGTCTCCATCCTTTTGTTCAAGGAGGTTTCCATGGCAACTTGCTGATCTCTGATTTGTATAAGCATGTTGAATATTTTCTGAGATTCAGCATGATCAGATGAAGCTACAGGGATATGTGTTTCAACATTTTGAGGCGGATGCTCCCCTTGAATTGATGCTTCATGCTGGTCTTGTTGTCCTTGTTGATCTCTATCATCTTCCCTGTTATCAGCCTTAGGAATATTATCCTCATCCATTTCGTTTCCTTCTTCCTCTCTTTCTTCTTTTTCTCCTTCTTCTTCTTCTTCTGGGTCTTCTTCATCCTTGGGCTCCTCCTTTGGTTTTGACTCAGCATTTTTTGTAGGTTGAGGTTCTGTACTAGGGATGTTCCCTTCTAGTTCATCAGGTGGAGGTATTTCTACTTTTGGTTCTGTTGTTTAGTGTCCAGTTTTCCTCAAGTTTGCCAGAATTTCAGAAATACTTTCCTCTTCATCCTCTTCATCCTGCAGCAATAGCTGTCTCCTTTTTTTAGAACTTGGCTCAGCAGCAGCTACTTCCTTTCCTCATTTCTTTGTAGCTGTTGATGCATTAGCCATTTCTTTCTCTTTTCTTTTCCATGTCTCCATGACATCCTTCAACCTCATTTTGGCTATAATCTTTTGTCCAATGGCCATTGTTGGAAGAATTGTAGTGCAGAATCTCCTGGGCATATCAATCTTGAGGTGTTCAAAGATTCTGGTCACCAAAGCTCCATAGGGCAACTGTCCTTTGTCCTTCGTAATTGTTCTATACATGTGTAGAAGAACAGTGCGAGGGAGTGAGAACATAACTCCCTTTTCAATTGCCCACATTAGTTTTGCTTCAAATCTGGCCACGTCTGTCTTTGATGATGCCTTGGGCCGAATGCAGTTGATGATAATTTTATGCAGGATTGTTCTTGCTGATGTTAATAGGGGGTAGGTGATATTGACCCTAACAGACTTTGTGAGATGTTTACACACAGTCTCATAGGTGACTTCAATGGGTTTGAAAGGATCACTTTCAACTTTCATAATATCAGCCAGGACATCTACATTGACCTCATAAAAAGTATCATTCACACTAAACTGCATTTTATTTGGAGACAGAAAAGACAGATTGGAATACAAATATGCTGTTAATTCTAGATAAACAGCAACCGAGTCAGTGCAAAATCGATCCATTTGCAATTTTTCAAAGCAGCTCATCAGATTTATATCAACAGCATCCAAAAAATCAAAATCCACAATTCTATGGTTCATCACTCCTCGATCAAGCAATTTATTAAAAAATGTCTTATGCTCTTTAGACCGGAACAATTTCCCTATGTTCCGAGCAACTGCTGCAATCCCCATTCCGACATCAAAATTTCTATAAATTCTTTCATCATCTTCCTTTTTACCCCAAACATTCTCTCTATTTCTACTGGCTTCAGAAGTCCGTTCTCTTCGTGCAGGCTGTTGATCTGAAAGTTGAACAGCTTGAACCAGACGCAACTCATTTGCGTAACCTCTTTGTCTCAAGTAATATAGTTTGACATCCTCAGAAGCATTTCTTTGCACTAAATGCTCATACATTTTCAAAACTGTATGGGGGTTATCAGGTTTAGGTAAGGTCAAACCAAACATACCTCTTCTAGAGACATTTCTCCGCCTCGATTTAATTAGGGAATTCCTCGGAGACTCCTCATTTTCACTTACATTCCTTTGACCCGATGCATTTTGAGAATCTCTCTAGGATTCTTCAGAAGTCTGCGTTAGATCGAAGTGTGTCTGCCCTCCTTCTACATTTCTGGGTCCTCGGCCAGCAATCCTGTTTGATCTTTTTCGAGGAGATGGAGACACCGACCTTGATCTAGACATGGAGGATCTCGAAGCCATGCTCGAAGAGGTTTTTGGGTTGACTTGGAGAAGTTAATTGTTCTTTAGGGTTTCAGGAGAGGGCTTTGTATGAGAGACTCGAACTTTTGGGGGGGGTTATAAAGCTTTTTCTAAAGAGAGGTAAGTGAAAGGACATGACTTTTTGAAAATTGTAACCGAAAATAGCAGTTATTCAAAAATATAAAACTTGATAAAAATAGATCAAGATAATATAGGCATGTTCCCGAAATCATGCAAACCAATTATTTACTACTTCAAACTTACTAAATTCAATCATATAAGAAAATAACTTACGTATTAGAATATCATAAAGTCCTTATGAGTTCATCTAGACTTTTCGGTCTATCCAGAAGATAGCTTCTTCCCAGACTTTATCTTGTCTTTAAAAACATTATGCAAAAGGATTAATAACATTTAATCTATTGCAAATTTATTCGAATGTATCTTTGTCCAGCGGCTTTGTGAAGATATCTGCTAATTGATTCTTTGTATCAATAAATTCACAAATATATCACCATTTTGTACATGATCTCTAATAAAGTGATGCTTGAATTCAATGTGCTTTGGCCTGGAATGTAGGATCGGGTTCTTGGTGAGGTTGATAGCACTTGTATTGTCACAACGTATTTCAGTGCAGGTTCCTTCATTTCCATAATCTCTAAGTTGCTGTTTCATTCATAAAATCTGTGAGCAACAACTTCCAAGGGCAACGTATTCTACTTCTACTATGGATAGAGCCACAATGTTTTGTTTTTTAGAGAACCAAGAGACCAGCATCTGTCCTAGTAGTTAACATGTTCCAGATGTGCTTTTTCTATCCACTTTACATCTTGCTAAGTCAGCATCTGAATAACCTAGAAGAGTAAAGTCTGTTCCCTTAGGATACCACAAACCCAAATGTGGATAAGTAGCTATGTACTTTATTATGCGCTTAACTGCTGTGAGATGTGATTCTCTAGGGTGTACTTGGAATTGAGTACATAAACATACACTGTATAGAATATCTAGTCTAGATACAGTAAAATAAAGTAGAGAACCAATCATGCTTCTATAGGTCTTCTGGTCAACTGCTTTCCCATTTCATCCTGGTCTAGTTTGATGGAGGTTGATATTGGAGTTTCAATCTTCTTGCAATTCTCCATTCCAAACTTCTTGATTAATTCTTTGGCATATTTTTCTTGATGAATGAAAGTTCCATGTTTGGACTGATTGACCTGAAGTCCTAGGAAGAATATGAGTTCTCCCATCATACTCATTTCAAATTCCTCCTGCATAGACTTAGAGAAGTTCTTGCACAATCGTTCATTAGATGATCCAAAAATGATGTCTACATATATTTGTACAAACAGAATATCCTTACCTTCCTTTTTGATAAATAGTGTTGTGTCTACCATACCTTTCTTAAAACTATTGTCTAGTAGAAATTTACTTAACCGTTCATACCAGGCTTGAGGTGCTTGTTTCAGACCATACAGAGCTTTCTTCAGTCTGTATACATGATTTGGCTTTCTTGGTTCCTTGAAACCAGGAGGCTGTTCCACATAGACCTCTTATTTGATAAATCCATTCAAGAAGGCGCTCTTCATATCCATCTGGAACAGCTTGAAGTTTTGATAGCATGCATAAGCAAGTAACAGTCTGATTGATTCTAGCCTTGCTACTGGAGCATAGGTTTCATCATAGTCTATTCCTTTTGACTATGAATAACCTTTGGCTACCAGTCTTACCTTGTTTCTGGTCACCTTTCCTCGTTCATCCATTTTATTCCTGAAGACCCATTTAGTGCCTATAATTTTTTCCTTCCCTTGGGTTTGGGAACCAATTCCCACACATCATTCCTTTTGAATTGCTGAAGTTCTTCTTGCATTGCTTCTATCCAGCTCTCATTTTCAAGGGTTTCGTCTACTCTTTTGGGTTCAATTTCTGAGATGAGTGCCACAATACTTGTATCCTTTTTGTGCCTCAATCTAGTTCGAATTCCTTCGTTGATACTTCTAATGACTAGCTCTTGAGGATGATTGGATTTATGTTTCCAATTTCTGTTACTCAATTCGCCATCATTAGGATCTTCTGATAATTGAATAGTGTCAGATTGAATGGTTCTTTGTTCTAGAGCTTCTTCTGTGACTGTCTTCTGAGAAGATTCAGCTTCTTTGTTGAGAGTTGATTTCTCAGAAGCAATAGTTGGTTCTGAATCTTCACTTGAAGTCTTGTTCTAGTTAGAATCATTTTGCTCCAAAAACTTCACGTTCATGGATTCCTCCACAGTCTGAGTATTCTTATTGAACACCCTGTACGCTTTGCTGGTGTTTGAGTATCCCAGAAAAATACATTCATCTGACCTTTCTTCAAACTTGCTTGGATGATTGTTAGCATTTTTTAGAATAAAGCATCGACAACCAAAAATGCAAAAGTAAGAGACGATTGGTTTCATTTCTTTGAAAATTTCATAGGGAATTTTCTCAAGAATTGGTCTAAGAAAGACTCTATTAATGATATGGCATGAGGTGGAAATTGCTTCTGCCCATAAACGAGTTGCTACTTTGCTTTCAATAAACAAAGTTCTGGCCATTTCTTGCAAAGAGCTGTTCTTTCTTTCTACAACTCCATTTTGTTCAAGAGTGTAGGGAGAGGAGAACATATGCTCAATACCATTTTTGTTACAAAAATCTTCAAAATCTTGATTCTCAAATTCTCTACCATGATCTGTTTTAATACTAGAAATGGAGTAACATTTTTCATTTTGAATCCTTTTTGCAAATATTGAAAAATAAGAAAATGTTTCCCCTTTATTTGTAAGAAAGAATACCCATGTAAAACGAGAATAATCATCTACAATTATAAGACAGTATTTCTTACCTCCAACGCTCAGAGTTCTAGTTGGTCCAAATAAATCCATATGAAGAAGCTGCAAGACACGATTAGTAGTAACCTGTTTTACAGATTTGAAGGAGCTTCTTACCTGTTTTCCCAGAGTGCATGCTGAGTAAAGTTCTATCTTCTTATAGCTCAAAAAAGGTAAACCATGAACAAGCTTTTTGCTTAGCAACTTGGAGATTTGTTTCATGCTTACATGTCCAAGTTTGCAATGCCAGAGATTCGCTTCATCTTGGACTAAAATTAGACATTTAGGAGTGTCTTTATTTATATCCAAGATATAGATGTTCCCATGCCTCTGTCCAGTGAATGATTGAGACAAGTTGTTGCTAATGTCAGAACATAAGTTCTCTTTGAAATCAATTCTGAAACCAGCATCACATAACTGGCTAATGCTTAGAAGATTATAATTCAATCCTTTAACAAGAGAAACATTGTTGATGACTAGACTTCCAATCTTAACAGCTCCTAATCCAATGATGTTTCCTTTTGTGTTTCCTCCAAAAGAAACTGTTCCTCCTTTAACCCTTTCTAATCCAACAAACATTCTTGAATCTCCCATCATATGTCTCAAGCATCCACTGTCCAAGTACCATTTCTTCTTGCTTTTGAAGCTTACTTGCAATCAACACACAAACTCATTTTTTCTTTGGTAACCCAGATTTTCTTGGGTCCTTCAGGGTTAGTGGTATATGCTTTGTCGATCCATTTCTTCTGAACAAGTCTCCAGACTTTAGGATATTTGTTTCCGAAATGTTCTTTTTCTCCACAATTAGAACATTTGAGATAGTTTCTACCAATAGGTCTCACAAAATTTTTTTTGAAATGATTTTTGTAAGCCTTTCGAGGAGGTCATTGTTTAATTCTCTCATTGACCTTAGGAAAATCAATTAAAGAATCACTTTCCTTATAGAACTCAAGTCCTGACTTATCATAGTAAGGAATCTGAATAGAGAGTATATGCTGCAGAATTTTTGATCCTTTAGAAAACTTTGTTATATTGAGAATTTCCTTTTTGAGAGTTTCATTCTCAATTTGCAAAGATTCTCGATTTTCCTTCATCTTCAAAAGTTCCTTTTTTAGACTCTCTTTTCATTTATTATAAAATCTTGATTTTCCTTTATTTCTGAAAGTTCCTTTTTGAGACCATCAAATTTTCCTTTTAGAGAGTTATTGTGTTTACTCAATTTACAATTCTCCTTTTTTAAACCAGAAATCCTTTTCAGAGTGGATTTTAAATTAGAACATAGCTCATTTATGTAATTTGAAACTTCTATGGGAATATCAGAATAACTAACCTCAATTTCTTTGTCTGAGTCTGAGTTTGATCCCGAATCTATTTTAGAGTCTTGAGTCTGAGTGTGCCATTAGACAGATGTTGCCATATTCATCTTCACTGTCTTCAACCTCAGTGTCACTCCATGTTTCAGCTTTCAAAGCCTTCTTGTATTTTTCATATTTTCCTTTGTTCTTCTTGAGCTTGGGATAATTATGCTTTATGTGGCCCTTCTTTTTGCATTTGGAACAGACAATATCCTTGACAAATTCTTCCTCATCCTCCATTCTTCTTTGTCCAGACTGTCTACTTTGCTTTTTGCTGCTGAACTTTCTACCTTTCTTGTTTAACTTCTTAACCTTTCTGATTAGCAGTGCAATTTCTTCGTCGTCTAGCTCGTCCTCAGAGTCTGTTTCATCAAAATCAATATTAGATTTAAGAGCAATGGATTTCTTACCTTTGGATTCCACTTCCTCGTTCATTTGTTCTACTTCATAGGACTGTAGTGTACCAACAAGCTCATCAACTGTCAAAGGTGAAATTCGCAGTGTTTCTCTAATAGAGGTCTTCACATTATTCCACTCTTTTGACAATCCTCTTAGAAGCTTGTTGAATTTCATTGGTCTAAGAACAGGCTCTCCTTGATAAGCTAGTCCATTTACAATTTCTATAAATCGACTGAACATGTCTCCTATAGACTCTCCTTGTTTCATTTTGAAAGATTCATACTGACCAAGTAAAATATTTACTTTGGTCTTCTTAACACGGTCAGTCCCTTCGTAGGTTACGTACAGTCTATCCCATACTTCCTTTACTGTATCACAAGAAGATATTCGATTATATTCATTAGGTGATAAAGCATAGTAGAGAGAGTAGATAGCCTTAGCGTCTGTAATTTGTCTCTTTGTCAATTCTTTTGATGAGATGGTAGCTGATGTTTCTGTTGTTTTCCCGTCGTCTTTCTTTGAGGTCTTTCCAGCTACAACATTAGGATCAATTCCTCTTTCAACTACATCCCATTCCAGCGGATCTTTTGATCTGAGGAAGGCCTTCATCTTGTTCTTCCATATATTGTAATCTTTACCATCAAAATATGGTGGTCGAGTGTTGCTCTGTCCCTCAATTAGACCTGGTGCAAGGATACTAGCCATAGAGGATCTTTAACTCAAAAGTAATAAACACTTCAAAATACTGAGCACAGGGCTCTGATACCTATTGATGTAGTTAGTAATAACACCTAGAGGGTGGTGAATAGGTGTAGAATGATTTTTTTACGCGCAATTAAAATAAATACTTTGCAATCTATAAACTGAAATTAAATAGAGAGAGTAGAGAAGATTGCAAACACGGTTTATAGTGGTTCGGCTTTAGACAAGCCTACGTCCACTCTCTAGGCGATTAGCCAATAGGCTGGATTTCACTATGTGATCAAAGGTGATTACACATTCTTGAGTGTTAGCATTTGGTGATAATATATCTCACAAAGTCACTCTTTCTGGTAATACACTCAGATCACTCAATTACACACTTAGGACAACAAATGAAGAATGGAATAGAGCTTTGGAATATGTTTATCCTATCTTGTCTTATAGGTCTCATCCTATCCTTATATACTCTCCAAGCCACACTCGATCGTTGGCTCTTTTCTTGAGAGTTTTAGTATTCCCTTTCTTAGACAGACTTTATAAGGTAAGTCTTTTTGACCATTGAAGGTGGATCAAATCCCCTTGGATTCTACTCGCCCATACAATCAGAATCCGGGCTTCTATAAGTTCTCCATTCTCCTTTGGAAGTTGTCCATTGATTTATCCTGTTAATCAGTTTGATACAACATAATCAATATAAATAAGGTAAGTAAAATACTTGACCGTTGGTGATCTAATCCTAAAGTCTAGTGTTCTGAGTCTGCTTAGGTTTTCCGTCTGGCACGATCAGACTCAGAATCTTCATCTGTCCACATCTTCAGTCTGGTACGAACAAACTCAGTGACTCCGTATACCTTTTTCTTTTGCCACCAACAAACTTAAAAGCATATGCCACCCTGTGGCTTTCCTTTCAAAAAGATGTATAATTTTCATACATAAAACAATTTGTTAACATCAAAACTAGGAGTTTTCTCAATAGAAAAGTTCTCCAAAGAGAGTAGACAGCTGAGGAAACACTCAAAGATTGAAAATCCCTCAAGAATTGGAAGGAATGTGTTATAGAATTTCCAAAGACCAAACTCATTTTAGGCCAGTGTTTTATGTGCTTAATTCCAATGGACTAGAGTAGTCTTACCTTCATAAAACAATTGAGGAAAATATGCATGCAACCATCCATGCATAATCTACAAATGGCCAAAGAATGGCTTAAGATGATTGCTAAACAAGGAGGGTTGTGCATCGATAAGGCCTTTATATAATGCATTGAGTATCATATATCCAAGACCAACATCAATGCCATTAGAGAGTTCATATACTATATCTATGAACTCTTGGGAAAACATATGATATAGCGATAAAGCCAATACAGTACGAATTCCACATGGTCTTGGGAAGTAACGGATCATTCTAACTTGGCAAATTTATCCATGCACTCATCAAAAGTTAGGTCAGTAAATGAAGTGCCATAAAAGTCTAGACAAGTACATGGCTATTTGCTACAAAGTTTATAAGTGGAGATAAACTAGTCAATGACCAGACATCGAGCAAAGTAATGGCTACAAACCAGTTGGTAAGAAAAAGGAATTGGTCCAAAGGCAACAAAGACTGCTAGTTAGCCCGTACTCGTCTAGAACAATGGTCACACAATTGAAGGATAGTCCCTCCTTAATTTTAGCTGCTCCCCATACGAAGGTGTGGCTGGATCACTTCCTTTTCAGGGACAGCTAATGCTTATTGGGTATTTTGATTTGACTCGAGTCGTCCACTATCGTTTCGCAGATGCGGGGCTTATGTCTTTTTCCGTGAAAGTTTGATTTTGATGGTCCCATTCGGTTGTGGAGCTTTGAATACTTCGGATTCAGGAACGCATGAATTTGACTGGTTCTACGAGCCATGATTTTTGTTAGAGATATCATCAATCAGGAAGATTGATATCTCTAACAATTTTGATAACAATGGTCTCTTGTATGGGATTTAAGGTGAAGATGTGGTTTTGAAATATTGGTTTCCATGGTTGCTTTTGCTAAATCATCATTAAAAAATGATTAAATCAGATAAAATAGCAAAAGATATAATCAACTTTACAATTAATACAACGGTAGGGTCAGCTAATAATGATTAATAGACGGACACAAAATTCATCATTTTGCAATTGCAATTATTCATAAAAATGTCATGAACATGTATTTTACATCACATTTAATCTACGTCTCATAATAATTTTAATCATAAGGTTGTTTTATGTCCACCCATAAAAGGGGGAAACACCGAAAAAAAAAAGCTTTTTAGTTGCCTAACGGCCACGAGGTAGTTGGGCAAGCGGCCAATGTGCCCCATCAGATTCTCTGACTGTCTTATCTCCGCTTTTTCAGAGCTTCTTCTTCCTTCCCTCTGCATCCCCAAGAAGAGCGATAGACAGATCGCTTCTTCCTTCCCTCAGCATTGCCCACAGAGACAGAGAGAGCGAGAGAGAGGGAGGGAGGGAGGGAGGGAGGGATGGAGAGGGAGAGAGAGGGAGGGAGGGAGCGATGGAGAGAGGGAGCGAGAGAGAGAGTCTGCAACTTTCGATGGCGAATGGCGGTGACGAAGAGCGCCGTGGTGTTCCTGATGCTGTTCATCGGAGCAACAATCGCGAGATTATGTCCGCTGGGGTACTCTCTCTCTCTCTCTCTCTCTCTCAATTCCAAGTTCGAGCTCACGCGAAATTCAGATTCCCCTTCTACGAAGAAAAAAAAAAAAAACAAAAGCAGTCTTCTCTCTAAAACTCCAGTCTCCTCTTGCAAGGCGGCCGGAGGTGATTATGCAAAAGCAAAAGCCATTACCAGACAGGCTTCAGAATGGGCGTAAACTCCTAAAGGAGCCAACGAAAACTGCCAATGAAGCCACATATACCAGTGCCTCATCCACTTCGCCGCTGCCGCCGCCGCCGCCGCCGCTGCTGCCGCCGCCATCTACCAGTAATACAAATGACTTCGATCCTCCAGATCCCGGTCACAGCCCTGGCTTTGGCAATCAGGCATTGCCAAGGAACTAGTTTAGGCCTCAAATCCACGGTAGTTATCACCAACTCCATGAGCACCACGGGAGGCCTCGATTCCTCTGGGAGCCCCTGCTGGTCGCGGCGTCTGTGCTCATGAAGGCAGGGAAGAATTATCTGGCTGGTGCTATCTTGTCTGTCCAGGAGCCATTCCCCGATTTGCCTGCTGAAAAGCTCAGTAAGGAGTTATTTTTCTTTTTTCTTTCAGCTGAAATCCAAACACGAAGGTTTATGTGTATGTATGTACAAATATTTAAGGTGGTGATAATGCTTTGAATTGGTGTGTATTTTTAGATTGAGGTGGTTTTTTTAGTGGTTTTCTCTTTGCCCTTTAGTCTCTGGTGTTAGCTGGAGTTGATTCTTGATTAGGACTTCAAATTTGATTGGATCCTAAATAAGAGAGACTTAGGTTAGTAAATTTCGATGGTGATAATGCTGTTTGTGCTTTGAGGTAATGACAAGAGGTTGCAATCTTATTAGGTTCCCTAATAAAAAAGTAGAAATCTACAATGGTACCTTTATTGGAGTAACTCCTAAATCTTCATAGAAGCACTGTATTTTGAAAAGAACCCTATAACACAACCCGATGGAGAAACCTCAAGTTCACATTTGTTGATTGCATCAGAGATTCCAAACACAAACTGGAATTCTTTCAGGCATGTCGATTAATCGAATTCTTGTCTCACCCAAATCTATCACTAAATTATATCTTGTGGATGGCTGTCTTTTAAGAATTTTCAATTGGTCGCAATCCCAAGCCTTGGCTTATGGTGCAATGGGCTCCGGTGACACTTCGTCCGTCGCAACTCAACCGTGGTACTAGCAAGCACAGGCAGGGAGTACCAAATGAACCTTCTCTCTCTAATATTATTTATTTATTTAGTTTGTTTGTCACATTTTCAAATATATTTATATTCAACACCTTCATTGGTGAAGGACCATGCCCCACCTTCCCAACCCTTTTCTAGAAGCCATCATAAGAGTCGCAACTTGTTTTTCTTCGGAAAGAAACAAAAAAGGGCAAAAGAGAGAATGGAAGAAGTAAATGGAATCACGTAATTCATGCATTTAATCAGTAATCCTGGCAGTTAACGACAACGAATCTTATATGGAGTTGTAATTGCGCATTGTCGCCGTCGTCGCTAATCACAAGCCATGCCCGAAATCCTTGAATGCTGTGTCCATTGCCCTCGATGTTGAGTCATCACTCTGCCGTGGGGCTTTGATCTTGACAATGCCGCATTTGTCTTGGTCAGGTCGAAGTGAGCCGTAGTCTCATCAACACAAGCTGTCACGTGCCTCCACTATTGACACCTAAATTTTGAGGATATAGTCATGCATTTATTGGATAAAAAATTAGGCATTAATTATTAACCCTTAAATAAAAATATTATAATTAAATCACATAACGTATAGTTTTAGGATCATTTATTATTTAGTCTATATCTTTTATTATTGCATTTTGCATTGGAACGGTGACGAATGAATTTGAATTGATGGTTGTGAGCTTTAATTTAAGGAATTGGACAAAGCACGCGGTGGCAAATATCATACGTGCCAAATTTGGAAAATCTGATGAAATTCGATATTATATTATCAAGATTTTTCTGTCATATGGCAGATCAAAATTCGGTGATAATTTTTGGGGTTTATGTGCGTACATGGTTATATCAGTTTTGTGGATTTTGGGAACATTCGATGAATAAAACTAAGGAAGAAAGAGATTCGGCCAAAATTTGGTGAGTAAAAGTAGGGAAGAAAGAGCTTCGGCCACGAGGGGAGGGTTTGAGGGTGTATATACGCACGGCCCAATGTGGAAAGATATAAAAGTGCACACAAAGGAAATTAAAGATGGCCAGAAAAGATCTGGAAAAAAGATATAATATTGGACGCAGGAGCATGTGCTTGCCTACTTGGTGTTATGCTTTGGGGGATATATTTTGAAAGAAGCGGCATACTAACGTAAAGAAAGGAATCTTTTCGTATAAAATGGATATGCGCACAGAGGTAGGAGGAAAGAAATAAAAAATATGTGCATCAACAAGGAAAAATAAGCTGGTCATGTCCTTTCTGGAAGATCCCCTACCACTGACCCATGAGAAAAAATGAGTAAAACTCAATACAGACAAAGGGGGGTCTGTCGATAAGGATACATAGAGATAAAGGTGTGTTCTTCTTTCTTGTCTTCTTCCGCTATCCCCGACCGCCGACCAGCCCCAACGCGTGCAACTCGGTGCCCGATCCGCCCCGTGACGACCCAGCTGCGGATCTCAGCTGAGCCTCAAACCTACCAGCTCGCTGCCATCCCTCGCCGTTGCGTCTACTGACTTCCCAATGCCACCTGCCATCCCTGTTCACACCTGAACCGAGCCGATCCCACCTAGCTTCTATTTTTGCAGGTTCGTTGGCTGTGGCCCGCTGAGACCACCACTATCGGCCACCGTCGAGATCCACTTGTCGGCTTGAATTCGGAAATGAAACGATCATTGTCTTCAAATTTCATTCTCTATCTTAAACGATTGTTGTCTAGGTTTGATCTTTTTGGGATTTTAGATATTATCCAATAGGATTACATTTATTTGGTCAAATTTCGAGGAAACGGTGTGAAATGGGGGGCATTATCTCAAAACCCCACTTTCCTCTGTATTTATTTGGTCAAAGTTTGAGGACCCGGTGTGAAATGGTCGCATTATCTCAAAACCCCCAATTTCCTCTGTATTTATTTGGTCAAAGTTCGAGAAAACAATGTATGACAATGTGGAATGGGGGCATTATCTCAAAACCCCCCATTTCGGATGTCTCATAAGCCCCCATTTCCTCTGTATATATTTAGTATGTATTTATTTGGTCAAAGTTCGAGGAAATAGTATGAAATTAGGGCATTATCTCAAAACCCCCCATTCTCGAATATTTCATATGCCCCCTTTCATTCTATATTTATTTGGTCAAAGTTATGTATTTGCTTGGTCAAAGTTCGAGGAAAAAGTGTGAAATGGGAGCATTATCTCAAAACCCCCATTTTCAGATATCTTATAATCCCCTATTTCCTCTGTATTTATTTGGTCAAAGTTCAAGGAAATAGTGTGAAATGGGAGCATTATCTTAAAACCCCCCACTTTTAGATATCTCATAGCCGCCCATTTCCTCTATATTTACTTGGTCAAAGTTTTGTATCTATTTTGTCTGTATTTATTTGGTCAAAGTTTAAGGAAACAATGTATAACAGTGTGAAATGGGGTCATTATCTCAAAACCCCCCATTTTTGGATATCTCATAAACCCCTCTTTTGTTCTGTATTTATTTGGTCAAAGTTCAAGAAAATAGTGTGAAATAGGAGCATCATCTCAAAACCCCCTTTTTTCGGATATCTCATAACCCCCGATTTCCTCTGTATTTATTTGGTCAAGGTTCGAAGAAATAGTGTATAACAGTGTGAAATGGGGGCATTATCTCAAAATCCCCCATTTTCGGATATCTCATAACCTCCGATATAATGCTTATCTTTGATTCGGAGAACTACTTGTTTAGAAAATACCAAAAAGACCAAATTGAGTGATAGATAGGAAGTTTCCTAAATAGATTAAGATTGGGTGTTTATAATTTGTCTAGTTAGATTTGTCTTTTAGATTAGATTGCAGGTTAGGGTAAAATCTACTTAATATATGCATCACGTAGTATGCATGCTACATTCATTTAATTATAAATTACATCATTAGGACTAGGTCATGCGGTTAAATAAAATAGCGTGTCATATAGGCTGGTTTTAATTCCATAATAAAAAAAATCCAAGAATAATTGCTTACTTTGGTGTGTTTAATTCCTTTGATGCTAGAAGTAAGCTAGACTGATCGACCTGTGATAAATCCCTACATCAAATTCATCCATCAAATCTAGAGTCATCTCATTGCGGAACTCAAAGTTGTTGTGTCGCTTTTGCCGCCGCGTCACCATCACAATCGCCGTGAACAGTAACTGTTGAACACATACGACTGATTCGATTTTGTTGTGTTACTGAGGTTGATCATCCAAGTTTATTTGTGGAGAGTGCTTCCATTCTTAAAGCAGGTACACCGAGGTATCTTTCCATCAATGTTTATGACCAAACTTTAGAAACAATTAGTACCTCGCATGAACTTTTCTTGCCATGTTGTGCAGAGTCAAAGATTTGAAGGAGATTTTGCATAATTAATTGGTACTCAGTTCATGTGAATGCTTGGTTAAATATGATGATCGATGCTGATTGACCACATCGGAATGTTTATATTAAGAAAAGAAATTGAGATTTATTTCATGCTGGGCGATCATGAGAAAACAATTATGTGCCTAATTGAATATGAGCTCGCGATTTAATCCACAAGGTTGTGCGAAACCTGCTGGCCAAGTCTGATTTATTATTTCATTCTAAATTTGGACCTGATTAAGCCTTATCATGTCACTAGCTAATAGTTCTGCGTATCCAGTTCACTGAGGCATGTTTTAGTCATGGAATCTAATGAAAAGCAAGGGCTGTCTAAATATCATGCTGTCCAGGTTCGATCCTCCGTTGATCTAATTGGTGACGTTGTTGGGAGCCAAATGTCTTAATTAACCGAATCAGTGTTCGGGCAGTTAGAATTTACATTTTAATGGTCGACTAAATTCATGTTATGTCTGAATTGCCAATTAGTGCATAGGCCGTTCAAACGGATGGACGAGTCAAATTGAAAATGGACCGACCTAAATTAATTCATTTTTAATAATTTTTCTCTTTAAATTATTACCTTTGAAGAATAGCCAGGTTCATGAATTGGCTCATCTAGTTAGTGAGGGAGCTTGGCATTGAGTTATGGACATGTGTGTGCAAGTGAAAGAGAAATATTATAAAGGAAAATATTGTTTTACGGATTTGCAGCTAAGGATTTATTTGTTAACAGGTCAAATAGTGCATGATTCTTTTTTTCTTTTTTTTTTTCTTTAACCTTAACCGGTCATCGGCCTCAAGATGGCTGGCGATCTCGTCGGAGGGTCGCCGACTCCCGATGAGGCCAAGCCTTGTTAGCTTGACTACAAGGCTCGGCTGAGCCTTAGCTAGGCAAGGCTTGACCTTGCCCAAATCTAACGAGGCCGAGCTCACCTAGCCGCCAGAAAGGCTCAACCTTGCCAGGCCATTACAAGGTCAATGTTGCCTAACCAAGGCGAGGCCGACCTCGTTGTGCCGGGGGCTTGCGACACTTTGGCAATTGGCTGAAGGTTGAAGAAGAAGAAAAGGAAAAAAGCAAAGAAAAAAGAGAAAATTATAATAAAAGAATTTTAAAATTAAAAGAAATTTTAGGTTACGGAAGAATTTAAGAGTTATATCAAATGCAATTTTATTCTAGAAATAAAAATTTTGAGCAATTATCAAATGCCTTCAAATATTCAAAATCAAGCCAATTTTAATTTCTTCTTCAACAACCTTAGCGTCGTCGGCCCTTAGCAAGGCCGAGCCTTGTTGGCCAAGGCTATCAGGTGGTTGGGAACCTTGCCTAGCCCCCGGCAAGGCTCAAGGACCACCGTGAGGTTGGTGTCGCTTAGCTAAGGCGAGGTCAACCTCACAATGGCCTAGCAAGGTCAAGCTTCGTTAGCAATTGGGCAAGCTTGGTCTCACTAGCCTCACCGGCTCAGCCTTGTCGGTGGTTGGCGACACTCTAGTGACCGGTTGAAGGTTGAAGAAGAAGAAAAGAAAACAAAAAGCGAAGAAATAAAAGAAAACAAGAAAAATTTAATAAAATAATTAAAAATTTAAAAGAAATTTAAGTTACAAAAGAATTTAAGGGTTATACCAAACACATTTTTACTTTGAAGATAGAAATGTTAAGTAGTTACAAAATGCCTTTAAATGCTCAGAATCAAGCCCATTTTCTTTTTTTTCTTTTTTCTTTTCTTCTTCTTCTTCTTCAACTTTAGGTGGTTGCCAACCTCGGGACAGCCAATGACAAATTAGATGAGGGTTAGCAACCTTGTCAAAGGGTTGCCGACCCTCGGTGAGGCCAAGCCTCATCTATTGAGGCTCTTCAGTAGTTGGGTGAGCTCACCTAAGCCTTGGCTGAGCAAGGCTCGACCTCACCGAGCGACCATGAGGTTGGCCTTGCCAACCTCGCTATTAGCTAGGTGAGCTCGGCCTCACCAAACTTGGGTAAGCTTAGCCTCACTAGAGGCTGGTGATTCTTTGGCGATCGGCTGAAGGTTAAAAAAGAAGAAAAGGAAAAAAGTAAGAAAAAATAAAAAGAGAGAGAAGTATAATAAAATAAAATAAAAATTAAAAGAGATTTTAAGTTACAAAAGAATTTAAAGATCATACCAAACGTAATTCTATTCCAAAAATAAAATTTTTGGACAACTACTAAATATCTTCAAATGCTCGAAACTTGTTTAGGAAACAAAATAAAAAGAATCATTTTTGAGCAAAGATTATTCTCAAGAATATAATGATTACTAAATACATCCTAAGTTAACTAGTGCCCTATGACCACAAAAAAAAAAAAATGGTATATAAACGAAAATCCTTTCGAAAAAGAAGAAGAAGAAAGATAGGGAAGGAAACCTCATATTTAAGGTAGAGGTGGTCTGCTTAGTCACATTAGACCACCCGTACCTTTTTTTTCTGACCAAAAAACAAGTAGAGTAGTAGAGGTGGTCTAATATCACTAATCAGCCGGGCCAACTCGAAGATGAAAAAGGCTCTGTCCGGCTCAACTTGGCCCATGAAACTTCAATCCAATGGGCCAGATTTTGGAACATGAGTAGTATAACAGAAAATTCCATGGAATGCGACTATCGCATATGCTCGATCAGTCGAATGGTCTATACTGGCCTAGAAAAGAGTAAAATAGAGTCTATGCGGGGTTATACGCATTTGCACGTCCTTTCCATCCCAACAAAATCGACCCAGACAAAGGAAGAGGAAATGGAGTTCACAATTCTAATTAAACTCCACCCCCACCATTTGAACATTACTAGATTCGTAACCACATTGCTCAATTGGATAGACTAGAAACATTTCCAAGTTGCTCGCGAGCTCAAATTCGGCATGGGCACTCAATTTTTCTTTCCTTTTCCCTCAGCCCTCTACACTCCCACTATTCAAGGAACCAAACCCTAAATGCAGACCAAAAATCTTACTCAATAGAACCCCACGTACTGATGAAGCACAAGGCAAGCAAGGACCAGGCCAAACATGCAGCACAGAGAAACAAACTGGAACTCTTAATGGGATCAATTCAGAAAGAAGACCCTCCAAATGACCCCACAAGAGAGTCTGTGATACCGAGGAAATCATAGCAATTGCTAGTGATCTATGGGGACATCAGCGCAAGTATTGAAGCAATTGCGGGCACGGAATATGAAAATCGAGAACTGACAGAGAGCTAGAGGGAGAAACCTAGCTTAGTGAAATCGAGGAAGGCAATGGCATTAACATAGTACTTGTCATTGCAGTAGATGGGGAAGACGGCAATTGATGTGTGTGTGGGCGAGTGATTATGGGAATGAGGAATTTTCTAAGTAATGTGTATGGATCAGTGTGTGTGGGGATGGTTGCCAATGGATATACGCAAATGTAAGGTAGAATACGATCACTATCAAGGTATAAAGGAGGCACCGTCAACCGAGGAAAAAGATTGGAATGGACAAAGTTCACCACCAAAGTATGAAGGACAAGTCACTTGCTAAGTAAAAGAGATTTCGGATAGGAGAAGCTTATCACCAAGGCCTAAAGGGAAACCACTAATTAAGGATTGGCTCACCACCAAAGAGTAATCCACTTTTTAAGAACAAAGAAATTGGAATAGGATAAAATGCTTCTTGGCTCACCATCAATTAGTAATCCACTATTCAATGATAAAGAAAATGGAATATGAATTATCTACTCTTCAAAGATATTCGCTCACAAAAATGATAATTTCATGTATTCTCATTCATAAAAAAATCTACCTTACAATGCAGAACTCTCCTCTATTTATAGAGGTATTATGACATAGGAAATAAACAAATATTAAAGCCACCCTTCTCACATAAGAAGGGGGAGGTCGAGGGTACGAATTCTTACTTTCTCGAGAGGTTGGATGGAGACGAATTTGTTTCAGGAATGGGTTTCGATTCCCACGCCCTATAAGGGAGCAAGGCAAAAGTCTAAGTGCTAGAATAAGACATAGAGTAGGACTAACTAAAAAAAAAACACTACTCAACTATTAAAGACATGGGAACTAAAAAGCATTTAAAGACTGGTAACTAGAAAATGTATTAATGACATGGAGACTTGAAATCTTGACTATTCAGCATTTTGATTCATCTTTCAAAATTCATTCACCTGCCTTGACCATAGAATAACCATCTCAAGAGTTCAACAAATATTCAAGGAATTGCCTAGAATAGCCTCCCATCAATATATTGTTTGATTAGCTTTGAAATCAACAATGAATATAGTGAATCTATAACTTAATATTTGAACATCAATGGAAGAATCGACAACTCCTTAATCAATAACTTGATTGATAGTCTTTTCACTGTAACTTCATTCTCAATCCATCGAGCAAATTATGATCAAAATCTACCTTTTGAATGAACATCAATGGTAAGGATGCTAGTACAAACACCTAGAGGGGCGAATAGGTGTAAATAGAAATACTTGTTAAAATGAAATAGGATAAGGTCTGAGTAAAGTATAGAAGCGGAAACTAAATTTAGGGTCTGACAAATGGCGAGGTAGACTTCTGTAAATGCAATGAGAATTAAAGAGATAAGAGATAAGAAGATTGCACATATAATTTATAGTGGTTGGACTTGAATTAAGTCTATGTCCACTCTTCCATGTTGACAGCCTACTGGCTAAATTCCACTATAAGATCAACAAATGATTATAAAGCCTTGAGTGCAAATACTCAATGATAAGATGCACTTCCTCACTATGTCATTCTTTTGTGTAAATCATTCTTGACCACTAGAAGTTTACTCATAGAACACAATTGAATATGAAAACAGATTTAGACTTTGGAATTTTGATTCACGCCTTAACCTTCTCCAAACCATGCAACCTCTTTGAATATTCCTTCAAGCCAAACTAGCCATTGATCAATCATTTGAAGGTTTACTTTCTAAAATTCCATTATTGGATAGATTTATTTAAGAAGATTTTGTAGTCCCTGAAGATAAATGTTGAATTTCAGTAGATCATGGTCACCCATATAAACAAAATCTTGGTTTCCATAAGTGATCCATCCTCTTTTTTAAATTGTCTATATGATTCATTTTGTCAATTAGCTTGATTAACATAATCAATATATATTAGGCAAATGAAATCCATAACTGTTATAGGTCCATTCTTCATTTTGGTCATCCTACCATTCTTGATGTTCTAGATCCCTATAGAATGAAATATGCATCTACTAATAGAATAAAGATTGATATAAATCTTCTAGAATATAATAGAATAGAATAAGCTTTCTTGATGGTCTTGACTGATATCCAAACTTAACGTCTTTCTCATTCTAGAGTTTGCTCCACAATAAAACTTAAAAGTTTTGTTATCATTGAAACTAGGAGTTTTCTTAACAATCTCCCCATTTTTTATAATGACAAAACTTTCATGTAGATATAAATATTGCAAAACAAAGTTAGGCATAACCCAAAAATATATGCAGAGTTTAATAAACAAGCCACACCATAATATATTAGCATATATCTGTAAAGTCTACCCCTTTTTTGTCGGCATCAAGAGGGTTCAAAGAGTCTACAAAATCACAAACAAGAGAAACCAAATCATAAACTATAGTCCAAACAAACTAACAAACCACACACAAATCAAAAAATATTTTAAAAAGCTTGAAATCAGATTTTGCGAGGAACATGGACAAGCTCAAAATCCTCTAGATTCTGCATTGATTCCTCAATCTTAGTCATGCACTGAGCAAAAGCTGTTTCCATCTTTTCCATGTTCTGCTCAATTTGCTTGTTGAAATTCTCCAGCTTTTTTTTGCAAAGAGGATTTCATTTTTTGAATGTCAACTTCCAATGCATACTATTGAACTTTTACTTGCATAAACAACTCAACAATTCCTGGGTAGTTTGGATCAGATTCAGTCTATGCACTTGCCTCTACAAATAGAATTCAAGGAATTTTTGGTTTGGAAGATACTTTAGATGATTGATGCTCCCCCAGAAGATCTGCTTCTTCCTAGTTTCCCACAAAACCTTCTAGAAACTGTGCACCATATATATCTTTTGCATCAGGTGGAGACCTACTAATTTGATTAGCAAGTCTAGTTTGCTCTGGAGTTTTCTCAATTTCTCCTCTTGCAATGATGTTATCGTCATTATTGGTGGTATCTGCTTCTAGTTGATCTTTGTCTTGTTGTTCTCCTTCTCTGTCTGCATCACCCTATTCTTGCTCATGCTCTAGTTCTTTGCCAATTACGTTTGGTTCCTCTTCCTTTTCACCATTTGATCCTTCTTTAAGATCCATTTCATCTGGTTGTTCTTCATCTCCTTCACTTGGTTGTTCTTCTGTTCCTTTATGATCATCTTCTTCCTCCTCATCTTCATGTTCATCTTCTTCTGCTTCCTTCTCACTGTCTTGCTTTTCTTTGTCTCCTTCATTACCTTTTACTACATCAGATTTTTCTTCTTCATTGGGAAGTATTAATAAAGAGACTGTTTGAATTGCTGATGCAATAATGTTCAAAAGAGTTTCTTCATTATCTTCATCCTATAGAAGGATCGCAGACCTCTTCCTTTTTGAAGATTAAGGAGTTGCAAATTCCTTTCCTTTCCTCTTTCTTTTTGCAGCAGTAGTTTGTGTTGCAAGATTTGGTGTTCCTTTCCTCTTACTCTTTCAGACATCCACCATATCCTTTAGTCTCATTTTGGTGATAATCTTTTCTCCAATTGCCATAATAGGAAGAGTTCTTGTGCAAAACTTCGAAAGTAGTTGAATCTGAAAGTGCTTGAAAATTCTAGTCACAAAAGCTCCATATGGAAGTTGTCCATTTTCCTTAAGTGTTGTTCTATACATGTGTAATAAAACAATATAAGGAAGAGAGAACATTACTCCATTCCCTATGGCATACATTATTTTTGCTTCAAACTTAGTAGCATCTATCTTGGAAGATGCATTGGGTCTTATGCAGTTTATCACAATTTTGTGCAGAATAATGTTTGTAGAAGATAAACTAGAATAAGAAATGTTTTCCTTTGAAGTCTTGCCAGTAATAAGATACTTGCACACAGTTTCATAAAAGACTTCTACAGGCCTAAAATCTCCCTTTTCCACATTCATAATGTTAGTCAAAATATTCACATCCACATCAGAGACATTATTAAACAAAGTAAATTGCATCTTATTGGGGGAAAAACAGACAAATTGAAATAAAAATAGGCAATAAGATTTAGATAAATGTAAGAAGTTTGTAAGCAAATATATTCCATTTGTAACTTTTCAAACTTCTTCCTCAATTTGACTCCTATCGCATCTAGAAGTCAAAATCCCCTGTCCCATGGTCCATTATATCTCCGTTTAACATAGAGGCATAACATTCCATGTGTTCCTTAATTCGGAACAACTTTGTCTAAGCTTATCGACTACAACAACTCCCATCTCAACTTGAAAGATCCTAAATAGCCTTTCATCATCATCTTCTCTCTTACCTTCCTATTGACTTTCAGACCTACCTTTCGGATCAGGCATTTGTCCCACAGACTCAACCACTTCCTTTTCTTTTTCCCAGTTAGAATTTCTCTTTGCCAGTATTGCTTTTATCAACTTAACCTCATTTCCATAGCCATGATCTTTTATATAATCCACAATAAAATCATCTCCGGCTCCTCCTTTCTTCATAAATCTATATTGCCTAAAAACCACTTATGGATCTTCTACTTTAATTGGAGTAATAATAACAAGAGTCGCACTTTTAGAAACTTCCTCAAACTTGAATTGATACATAGAGTTCCTTGGAGATACTTCGCTAGACAATTTGGTGAGATCAAAATGGGTTTGCCCTCCTTCAACAAGTTTAGGGCCTTTGCTTACAATGCATGATGAACGCATATGAGAGGAAATTGATTTAGATTTGGAGGATTTTGATGACATTTTGAAATGAAGAAATGTGTTCAAGAAATCGAGGGAGAAAAAGAAAGCTTTTTAGGGTTTTCAAAGAAATGAGTTTGAGTATGATAGAAGAGAGTAAGAAGAAGGCAATTTCTAGGGTTTTATAAATTATTAACCGAGGTAATTGAAGAGTCACAATTTTTGGAAATGAAAAATTGTAAATGGTAGTTATTGATTCCAAATTCAAAAAATAATTGAAAAAAAATAAAATAAAAAATGGAAATAAATATAAAAACAATCAGATAATATTTTTGCAGAGTATTATTGATTTAATTACCTATTTTAGCACAAAAGAAAATAACTTATGTGCCAAAATTTGAATTGCAAATCCATGAGTGTGAGAGTCTGAATTTGTTCTAGAAGATTGTCTTCCCAAAGCTTATTCTTTCTTACTTGTCTTATATAGACTTTACACAAAAGGGAGAGTAACATGCAATTTATCATGAATAGACTCAAAAGTACCTTTTCCAGAGGGTTGGTGAAGATATTTGCCAATTGATTTTTAGAATCAATAAATTGAATATCTATTTCACCATTTTGCACATGATCTCTTATTTTGGATCTCTATATGCTTTGCTTTGGAATGGATAATAGAATTTCTTGTTAGACTAGTGGCACTTGTGTTGTCACATCTAATCTCTATACAGCCTTTTTCTTTTCCATAGTCTTTTAGTTGTTGTCTAATCCATAAAATTTGTGAGCAATAGCTACCAAGAATAACATATTCTACTTCTGCGGTTAAGAATGCTACAATGTTATGTTTCTTTGAGAATCGGGATGCTAACATTCGTCCCAAAATTTGGCAAGTCCCAGAGGTGCTCTTTCGTCAACTTTGCATCCAACCAAATTAGTGTCTAAGTATCCAAGTAAAGTAAAGTATGTTCCCTTTGGATACTATAAACCTAGCTTTGAGTTAATGCAATATATTTAATAATACGTTTGATAGCAGTAACATGAGATTCTCTAAGATTAGCCTGAAATCTAGCACACATGTATTCATTAAATAAAATATCATGACGAGAAGCGGTGAGATAAAGTAAAGAACCGATCATGCGTTTATAAGTCTTCGGGTCCACCTTATTTCCTTCTTCATCTTTATCGAGTTTGGTTGAACTAGAGATGGGGGTTTTAGTCTTCTTACAGTTTTCCAGATCAAACTTCTTGACAATATTCTTTGCATATTTCTCTTGAAGTATAATAGTCCCTTCTTTGGTTTGCTTCACTTGTAGATCAAGGAAGAATGTCAATTCTCCCATCATGCTCATTTCAAATTCTTCCCACATAGACTTAGAAATTTTCTTTCATAAAAACTCATTAGAAGATCCAAAAATTATATCATTTACATAAATTTGAATGAGTAAAAGATCTTTATCTTCCTTCTTAATGAATAAAGTAGTATCAACCATACCTTTCTTAAAATCATTGCTTATCAGAAAATTATTTAGTTTTTCATACCAAGCACTTGGTGCTTGTTTCAGACTACACAAGGCCTTCTTCAACTTGTAGACATGATCGAGTTTTCTAGGTTCTTCTTGAATGAATCCATTCACGAAGGCACTGTTGATGTCCATTTGAAACAACTTGAAGTTATGAAAACAAGCATAAGCAAGTAAGAGCCTTATGGCTTCTAACCTAGTTATCATAGTCTATTCCTCCAACTTGAGAATATCTTTTAGCCACAAGTCTTACTTTATTTCTAGTTACCTTCGTTTGATCATCCATCTTGTTCGTGAAGACCCACTTGGTTCCAATCATAGACCTTTCTTTTGGTTTAGACACTAACTCCCATACATCATTAATCTTGAATTGCTGAAGCTCTTCCTGCATTACTTTTATCCAGCTTTCTTTCGTCAAAGTTTCTTTTATTCCTTTTGGTTCAATCTCAAAAATAAGTGCCAGAACATTTGTTTCTTCCTTGTCTTTGATCTTGTTTGAATTCCTTTTCCAATGTTGCCAATAATGAGATTATGAGGATGACTTGACTTGTACTTCTATATCTTGTTGTATTTTTCTCCATCTTCATGTTCTTCAGAAGTTTGTATTGAATCTTTTTGAATTTGAGAAGGTTCTTCTTGAGTTTCTTTGTCCTTCTCCTCAGTTGGCTCATTCTGTTGGATAAATTCAGATTTTCCTGAGTTTGAAATGGGTTCTAAATCTTCCTGTAGAGTTAGATCTTGTTGAATCTGATTTCATTTTAGAAACTTCACGTTCATTGATTCTTCTATGGTCTGAGTGTTATTGTTGAAGACTTAGTATGCCTTACTTGTAGTTGAATATCCAAGGAATATTCCTTCATCTAATCTCTCTTCAACAATATTCCTAGTTTAAGACTTTGGGTTCTAGTTAGTCCAAAGAGACTCCTATGCAAAAGCATGTCTTCGACTAGTAAATGATTGAGAGAAGTCTTGACTTGTTCTAGAACATATATTTTCTTGAAAATTGATTTTGAATCAATAGCCGCATAGTTGACAGATGCTTAAAAGATTGTAATTAAGCCTTTGACTAACGAAACATTGTTGATGATGGGGCTTCCAATTTTCACCGTTGCAAGTCCAACAATCTTCCCTTTGCTATTTCCTCCAAAAGAGATGGTTCCTCCTTTTAAACTTGAAAAGTTTGCTGAAAGTACTTGAATCTCCTGTCATGTGTCTAGCATCCATTATTCAAGTACCATTTTCTCTTCCTTTTGAAGGTTACTTGCAATCAAAAAATAGTCTCAAACTTTCTTTGGTGTCTAGACTTTCTTGGGTCTAAGAGAGTTAGTTGTATAAGCATTGTTTACCTAGTCCTTCTTAATTGGTCTCCAGACCTTGGGACATTCATTCTCAAAATATTTTGTGTCTCCATATTTAGATCATTTGAGATTGCTTCAATCAACAGATTTTGTAAAATTCTTTTGAAAGTGATTTTTGTAAGCTCGTCTAGGAGGTCTTTGTCCGAGTCTCTCATTGACCTTTGAAAAATTTATCAAAAACTCAATTTCCTTATCACAGCCAAGTCTAGATTTATTATAATAAGGAATTTGAATGGAAAGAATATATTTTAAAGTTTTAGAACCATTTGAAAATTTTGTTGTAATTTCAAATATTCATTTTCCTCAAAAAGAAAATCATGATTTTTCTTGATTTCCAAAAACTCTTTTTGCAAACCTTCAAACTTTTCTTTTTGAGAGAGATTCTATTGTCTCAATTAAGAATTTTCCCTTTTTAGCACAAAGATCCTCTTAAGAGTAGACTTAAGATTTAAACAAAGCTCACTAATATAATTGGAAACTTTGATTGGAATTTCAGAATGAGTTACCTTGATTTCATTGTTTGATTCTAAGTCCGTATTTGAGTCTGCTTTAGAATCTAAGTCTAGATGTACCATTAGACAAATATGGACATATTCATCATCACTTTCTTCACATTTTGTATCATTTCATGTCTCATCTTTCAAGGCCTTCTTATAAATTTCATACTTCTTAAGTAGAGGGCAATTTGGTTTGATATGCCCCTTTGTCCTACATTCAAAACAAATCACATCCTTAACCGGTTCTTCTTCTTCTATTCTCTTTTGCCTTAATGATCTAAACTAATTCTTTCTATTGAATTTTCTTCCTATCTTATTCAGTTTTCTGAACTTCTTGATCAAGAGAGCAAGTTCTTCATCGTCCTTGTCATCTTCTGAATTTGTCATAAGAATCAACATTAGATCTTAGTGCAATAGACTTCTTACCTGTTGATTCATCTTCATCATTGAGTTGTTTTGCTTCACAGGACTACAATGTTCCAACAAGCTCATAGACTGATAAAGGTAAAAATCTTCGAATTTCGCGGATAGAAGTCTTGACGTTGTTCCAACCCTTTGAAAGTCCTCTTAGAAGTTTGCTAACTTTCACAGGTCCTGAAATCAGTTGCCCTTGATATGCAAGTCCATTCACTATTTTAGTTAATCTGCTAAATATATCTCCAATTGATTCTCTTGGTTTCATCTTAAAGGATTCATATTGTTCAAGCAAAATGTTGACTTTCGTTTCATTCACTCAGTATGTTCCTTCATAGGTAACATGTAACTTGTCCCCAACTTCTTTCACTATTTTACAAGAAGAAATTTGATTATATTTTTTTGGTAATAAAATACAGTAAAGTGAATAAATAGCTTTGCGTCTAGGGCTTCTCTTTTTGCCAACTCTTCCTTCGATAGAGTAGCATAAGGTTGTGGAGTTTTTTCATGTTTCTTCTTCACTGTCTTTCTAGACTCAGCATTAGGATCAAGTCCGCTCTCGACACCATCCCATTGCAATGGATCTTTTGATCTAAGAAAAGCATTCATATTTTTTTTTTCATATGTATTCTTTCCCATCAAAAGTAGGATGGTTGAGTATTGGTTTGTCCTTCAACCAATCCTAGTGCCAAAATCTAGGCATAAAAGATTTTTAGCTCAAAATTAAAACATTTCAATGAAGCTAGCATGATGTTCTAATGCTAATTGAGGATACTAGTCAGACATCTAAGGGGGGTGAATAGGTGTAAATAATATTATTTGCTAAAACGAAACATGATAAAGTCTGAGTAAAGTATAGAAGCAAAAACTGAATTTAGAGTATGACAAATGGCGAGGTAGACTTTTGTAAAATGCAATTAGAATTAGAGAGATAAGGGATAAGAAGATTGCATATAGAATTTAGAGTGATTCAGCTTAAATTAAGCATACATCCACTCTTTCACGCAGACAATCTACTGGATGTATTCCATTATAAGATCAATAAATAATTACAAAGCCTTGAGTGCAAATACTCAGTGATAAGATGCACTTCCTCACCAAGTCACTCTTTTGTGTAAATTACTCTTGACCACTCAAATTTTGCTCACATAAGACGACTGAATATAAAGACAAATACATACCTTGGAATTTCAATTTGCGCCTTAATCTTCCCCAACCCAAACAACCTTCTTAAATACTCCTTCAAACCATACTAGCTATTAGTCAATCATTTGAAGGATTATCTTCCAAATTTTCATTCTTGGACATATCGCTTTAAGAAGATTTTGTAGCCGTTGAAGATAAAGGTTGAATTTCAATAGACTCCGATTGCCCATACAAGCACAATCTCGGTTTCCATGAGTGATCCATCCTCTTTTGGTAATTGTCTCAAAGATTAATTTTGTCAATTAGCTTGATTGACATAATCAATATATATTAGGCAAGTAAAATCCATAGCCATTGTAGGTCCATTCTTCATTCTAGTCATCCTATCATTTTGGAACCATTTTGTTCTAGATCCTTTTCAGAATGAGATATGCATCTAGTAATAGAATAAAGATTGATATAAACTCTTTTGGAATAGAGTAAACATTCTTGATGGTCTTAATTGATATCCAAACTTAATGTCTTTCTCATTCCAAAGTATGTTCCACAATAGAATTTAGAAAGTTTCATCATCATCAAAACCATGAGTTTTTTCAATAAATGGATTAGATAGGATGCTCTGGCATCAACAACATTGAGCTTCTTTAGCTGCATCATGTTCTTGTTTCTCATGCTATCAAATGAAATTGAGACCTCTTGACCAGCTCCTACATGTCTATTGGTTCAGATGCACAAGTAGAGAGAGAGAGAGCTTCGGGGATTGCGAGTTGAAGCATTCAGCTTGGGGGATTGCCAGTCGAAGCATTCAGCTTGGGGGATATTGCTTTTATTTGAGGGTGTAGAGATAGAGAGATTGAGGAAGATGAATGATATTTGATTGAGGATAGAGTATGGAATAAGTGAGCAAGCAAGGGAGATCATGGGAGGGCAAAAGAGAGTTCTAGAGATGGTTTAGGGTTGAATAGACCATGGACCTAGTTAACATCTATATATATATATTGGGCTTTGTCATTTTGAACTTATTTATAACCAATTTTTTTAATTTAACTAATTCATATGATGAACTAGTCTATCATAAATGAGTTAAAAAATAGGGCTATGACTCATTTTGGTAGCTTTACCTATGAAGTAGGAGCCTTAAACCTCAATAGCATCCATCGATAGGGATTGAATTCATTAATATCGACAAAATTGGATCCCCAAACAAAAAATCAGTTTGCATAGTCCTGCATTAGCGTTTCTTATTTAATCCTTCTGCATTTAGATATTAAAGACATTTATGTTTAGAAATAGCTAGGGGTTCCTCTATTGATGGTTGGCTTGGAGTGCGTGACGAACTGGAGTTTAGAGGCAAGTGCTCTAAACTCATTTGAATTTTCGAGATCGATCCAATGTGAGTCCGACCTCTATGGAAATCTCGGCAAATCTTTCCCTTATATTGGCCAAGGGTTACGAATTCATTGGTTATAATGCCAGCTATGACTCCAAGATTGTGAGATTGGACATAATTCTAGGAATTTAAGATTGGAAACACTCCAAGATTATGGGAGTTGGTAAGGTTTTTAGAGTGGATACAATTTCAAGAGAATTGGCCAAAAATTGGACAAAGGGGACCGCAATTCTAAGGATTGTGGAAGTTTGGACCAATATTTTTAAACTTGGAGATAAGATGAGGATTGATTAAGAAATCAATATTTTTGGCAAAATTCAAACTTGAACATCAAACTTAAGGAGAAGATATCTTGGTCGAGATTGGATGAGATAGGGCTTGACATCTCAAAGATAGACATTGCAAAAAATGGCAGTGAGATGTGATGAGATAATGCTTGGCACCAAACAGATATACATTAGATAAATATAGCCATGACACACGACACATAGGAGTGTGCAATGTGAACAGCTCGAACAAGAAATCACTTGGACTGGTTGGTTTTGGTCGGTTTCCACGGGCGATGGTCCGGTTCCCGATTCCTATTCTTGGAACCAGTAATTAGTTGGTCTGGTTCCTAATTCTAGGGTGGAAATCGAAGCGATGGACCAAACTGATTATATATATTTTAATTTCTTAACCCTAACTTTCCCAATTTCCCTCAATCAGGTTGTATCCTTGAGGTGTGATTTCTTGCATTGGTCAAGCCTAGACAAAACTCTCTTTTTCATCGTGGTCTAGCAATTGGCAAAAGCTTTTCTTTTCCTCATCCTTAGTGACAATTCAGCATATTTAGAAAAAAGAATAAATCAACCAACTTAGGGCGTGGGTTAGTCTTGTGCTGTTGTGCAACGCAAGTATATGAAAAGAAACATTTGACATAGTATGTCATTTTGTAAGGTACGTATCCCATGAAGAAACAAAAGAAAGCACTTCGGCCTGATAAGTCCTCATGAAGTAAGATGCTGCACTTCGACCTGGTAATTTGTTGAGAATGAATTAGCAAAAAGTTCTAGCTTTCTTGCATTAGTTATCAACAAATTGACCAATTTCACTGTACTGATCAGTCGATCCTATTTCTGATTCCAGGTTGGAATCGGGAATCAATCATTCCTAACGACACATTATGTGAAGTGATAGTGCCAATAAAAGTGTTAAAACTTTCATGAAGTGCAATCATATCCTCAAATTAGTATAATAAAGTGCTTTAGTTATTTCAGTCCAACTTAGCTGGTAGAAAAAAGCTAATGTGTTCTTTTAATATTATTTTCTTTCTCCTACGTGGTATTAACTTTACTAGAGCATGAATAATAGGACTAACACAACGTCATTTGATTCAAATCCTAATTTCTTAATCCGTTTTAATTAAATTAGATTAAAAGATAAAGGCTAAAAAATATATGTTTTAAACAAAAAACCCAGGCCTTGTCTTGGGGCCGTCGCAGAGCCCACAGGCAGGAGGACCAAGGGTTACGCCTGTGGGCTCTCTCTCTCAAATTTTTTTAGCCTTTTTTCGTTTTTAATCTAATTTAACTAAGATTGAGGTAGAAAAATTAGGATTTAGATCAAAATGACATCATTTTAGTTTTATATAATTAATGCATTAATAATGTTAATGTCATGTAGGAGAGATAACATAATAAAAAAACTAAGGATATGTTCAGCAGAAGTCCTAAAATTTGCAAAAAATGCAATCAAGTTTTAAAACTTATCATGTTGGTTCATTTGAGTCATTTCGTTAACATCATCAATTTAGACTAACGGAAAACGCTGACATGGCATTTTAATTTTAATTTAATTTTCCACGTGGCATTTTAAAGTTATTTCTTTTCACATGGCTTTTTTCATTCAATTCCTTTTAAATTAGATTAAGAAACAAAAAAAATTTTTTTTTATTAAGAAACAACCGTCGCCCACACCGGAAGGGCCAAGGCTAGTCCTCGTGGGGGGGCCGGCGACCATCGTCGGGCAAGGGCTCCCCCTTACCGGTACCAAGTGAGGGCCGGCGACCCTCACGGCGAGCATGAGGGCGCCCGGATCTAGGCATGCCGGCGACCATCGCCCGCCCTAGGTGAGGTGTCGCAGGCCCCCAAGGAGGCTCGCTTGGGCCTTGCTACGGTCGGCAAGCCTCGTCGGGGGCCTATGATGCCTTGCCTAGAGCGAGCGATGGTCGCTAGCCCCCTATGAGGGTCGGCATGCCCAGATCTAAGTGCCCTTGCGCTCGTCACGAGGGTCGCCGGCCTTCACCGGGGCCGGGCGAGGGCCGGCCACCCTCGCCCAAGGCCATTGATGCCAGTGAAGCCCCTACCCTTCTCCCTCTATTTTTTTTTTTTTCAGTTATTATTATTTAATAAAATTTTAGGTTTTCTTTTCCAGTTTTTTAATTTAATTAAAATAAAATTTAATAAAATAATAATTTAAAATGCTGATGTGGCATTACAAAATAATTTTAAAATGCCACGTTAGCATTTCTGTTAGTCTAAATTGACGGTGTTAATGAAGGATTAAAATGAACCAACATAACAAGTTTTAAGACTTGATTGCACTTTTTGCAAGTTTTAGGACTCAATTGCACTATCTTGACAAGTTTTAGGACTTTTGCTGAACATATCCCAAAAAACTATGTTCGCATTTTTCATTAACCAAGTTAGGCATAATTAGAAAAACTTGGGAGAATGACACTTACTCTTAACTGTTATATAGGAGAAAAAGTGATCACCTAAGTGTTTTCAAGAGGAAATTTCGGCCAAATTAATTATGTGACATTTATAATTAAAATTTTAATACGACTTGGCATATTATAAAAAAAATCTAGTCCATGTGGACATCCAAAAAAAGCCGCACAATGATCACTTTTTAATTGAGATTGGAACTGAAATAATCACTTTTTTTAACAATTATTAGCACTAAAATGATCATTTTTTTACTAATGACTAACACCCAAGTAATTACTTTTAACAATAATTGGCACTTAAATGATCCATATTTACAAATTTTCGCACTCAAATAATTACTAGTCAACTTGTCTATACGGCGTCGGTTAAAGGTTATAGTTGACTGAGCACACAGATGAGCCATGTAGGGTTGATAAATTAATAAAATATGGCAACGTCGGATTTCTGACTACCCAAATCGAAATTGGTATTAAAGTGATCATATTTTTAGAAAGTGACACTTAAATCATCTAAAAAAATCGTTTTGTGCTAAAGTGAGGGCTGTACATAACTTTTTACACTTAAGCATCATTTTCTTCAAAAACTTTATTACACAAATCTAAAATTTTGAGGAGTTGATAGTGTTGGGAAAACCTTTCGATATTATTTTGATGATATCAACAACCTAATTTAATATCTATTTGATAAATGCAAATGCTTTTCATGGTCAAGTGATGATGATATCCGGATAACTGTGATCATATCATTGGTCTCCTCAGTCTACAGTCTCCAGTCCAAGGACGTCTACAAAGTGTGAAGACCTTGACGAAGGGAAAACCAACCAGATAAAGCGAGGTGTTCATGAGGACTTGAAAAGAGCATAATAAAGTGAATATCTCATAGTCTTTAACGCTGATATTGGACACTAGATTGGAAGTCAATTTCCAAAGGATGGTTTAGACAACATCATCAGATTTATCAATTGTTGACATTTAAATTTTGAGTAACCATTCAAAATTAATTACAATAAAAAAATTAGAGATTAGTTTGTAATCCCTAACAAAAATAGTATAATTAAATTGCGTAGCATGCAATTTAAAAGCATCTATCATATAGTTGCATTTGCATGTTTCGATAGTAGTGAGTGGACTTAAATTGATCACATGGATTAGGCTAGCACTCGAGTGCAATCGAGTCCTAAAACTTAGAGTTAGTGAACTTTAGGACATTTGCCCATGATGACAATTCTGCCCCTTAATCCGTGACTTGGCTATTGTTTACAACTGATTTCACTGGTCTAGTAGATTGTCACTCCTCTATGAAAGTATAGAATAGCCAAAAAAGAGAGAAAGAAAAAAAAGAAAACGAAAAAAATCAAGTTGGTTCGGCCTAGACTACTTGAGATTGGTTCAACCCAGCTCACTTGGGTTGGGCTTCAACCTTCTCCCTTCCTTTTCTTCTCTAGCCCATTTCTTCTATTCTATTTTGGCCCAGTTCTTTTCCCTCGTTAGCCTGACCCCCTTTTCTTTAGGGGTGTGCAACGGGAACTACCGGAACAGGAAACCGGCCAAACTAGGTCAAACCGGCTTGTTTTGGGCAGTTCCCACGAGTAATAGTCCAATTCCTGATTCCTATTCTTGGAATTAGTGATTGGTAGGTCTGGTTCTTGGTTTTAGAGTTGGAATCAGACCAGATTAGATCAACTATATATATTTTATATTTTTTAATTTCTTAATAAACCTCAACTTTCACAATTTCCCTCAATCATTCAATCCCTCCCTCTCATGTTTGTCCTATGGTTCACAATGACATCTCTCTCCCTATCACCTCTGGGCAAAGTGTAACTTTCTTAATTGATTTCGTATTTGACTCGATTTTTCTTGATATGCGACTCTCTTTTGTTGCTTTAAATGGTGTTTGATGGTTTAGCTTATCTTTAGAGGAGCAAAAGAAGGGCAAGGGAGTGATCTTGTTAAGCATTTTTTTTGTTTTTGCATATTTGTGATTCGCTGCAAAAGAATTAGAGACTGGTTCTATTGGACTCGACCAGACCAATCGGTCAATCCAATTCCCAATTCTAGGATTGGCCAATCTAGTCCCAATTCTAAAAATAAGGAATCAGTCCTCCAAATTCCACTTTACAACCAAACTGAAGCGAGAAGCTATCACCCCTTCTTTCTTCCTTCCTTTTTTGGTCTATTCAGCCTCACCGGAAGGACGCTCGTACAGTAGAGACAACATTGCAGCAGTGATTATGGTCGAGTGGGGATTTTGGTCGGGGAAGGCGACAGAGAGGACGGGGAGTTGCCCTTGAGTCGCCCTATAACCGCGGTCTCCAAGCTGGATAGGGGTCTTTGCAATTAAACGCCAAGGGATTTCGTTAAAGTCGAAGCCTAGATGTAGCTCGCTGCGTTAACATAGTGTTTTGGACCAGGACGAGGTGTTTCCCTTACGGATCTTGGATTTGGTTTTGATGTCTTTGTCTGAGTCGATCCATAAATCTCTTCGGAAGAGAGATAAAAATTGGCATGGGTTCTTTTTTGTCCATTGTTATTGAATTTGGGCTTGCTTTAATTTAAATAGTTTGGGCTAAACCTAGTTATTACGAGAGTGGGCTTTAAGATTCATGTGGTTTTAGGTTCAAATGGACCATTTTCGAAATGGACTTAGGGGAGCAACAAGAGGCTTAGCGTAGACTTAGTCAGGGAAGAGTAGGCTTATTGTGGGTTCTCCTAATTTGGGTTGGGTAAAGTTCGAATAGGAAGAGAGGCCCGAATTGTGTCCACGAGCCCAGCTTCGTAAGACCAGTCGCGGTCCATATTCTGACTGGGCCTTACGGCCCAGCCAGAGTCCCCTTAATTTCGGATTAAAGATATTTTTCTTTAAAAAAATTAATTCAAAAATTTTAAAAAAATCGAAATAATTGAAAAATTAAAAAATTGGAGATGGATCTTGCCTTAGTTGTTTGGCTTTAATTAAAAGACTTAGCCTTGTTTTATTTAGTTATCATGCCATTAAGTTTATTTAGTAGATTAGTTTTTGGAAATGAATCGAACTTGACTTTATTTTAGCTAGTCGGGTATCGCGTCATGGCATTTATAACATAGCTATGTATATCATTTACCCGACTTGTATTAGGTTTTTTTTTTCTATATTTACTTTATATTCATTTCAATACTTGAGTGTTTACTTACTGCACTATCTCTCAATAAATTGATTGTTTATCACTCTCCTAAAATAGATTAGGATTAGTTTAGACATTGGTGATAATGAACCCCACAAAAACATTTGCATGATCATTTAGCAAATGTGTGACCTTTTAAATGGATACACATGACTAAATTTAGTCATTATGATAGTCCACCTTTTTTGAATATGATGTATTTTTGTGGGACTGCTTGAATTTGATTAGACTTTAAACTTGTAGTTTGAGCAAGATGAATGCACATGGGAATACTCAAGTTTCCTTACCCGTGCATGGAACCGGAAGATTTATGATTATGAGATGCTTATTTGATAAAAAATTAACCATATCTTGTATACATTTTAAGCCACTTTTCATATCACGTCATGTATAAAGAGAATGCCCGTTTGGGCATGCAACAAGAAACAATTATTCAAATGTCCAACGTTGAACAATTATTCAACTATTCCACAAGAGAATTCCCCTTTTGCGACTTGCTGTCTCTCAATTTACACTAAAATAATATGAGAGAGAGGGAGGGAGGCAGGACGTAAAAACTATGTAAAGGCACATAGATCGAAATGGCAAATCTAACGTCAAGTTAACAAAATTTATGGCCATGAGATAGGATTATATAAATTGTATTTTTATAAAGTTCAAGGATTACATTGAATAAAAAAAAATATTCAAGGACCATATTAAATACTGCATAAAAATTAAAAGACCATCCATGACATCATCTCAAAAGTGTGAACACTTGAAACTTGTGAATATTTTATGAGATCATAACCAATTAAAAATAAAAACTGTTTATCCTCATTTTAGACGGGAGCCGCCAGCCATTTTTTAAAATTAATGGCTTATAAATATGGACATCACTTACATTTTTTTTTTTAATTAAGTTTACATGTGAGTGATGTCAATTACCTGCAATCTACTAATCAAAGGGTATGATTGGAGGGCATCTTCTAAAATGAAAAACAATGGAAAACATAATCCTTGAGAGTTACGCAGGACTAATTGTCAAGAAGATGTTAGGAAGGTCTCATATTGCACATAAGCATATTTCCCGACAGTTCTGTTTCATTTATTTTATGTAACAGATTGACCAAGTTTGGGCTTATTGGCCCAATTACATGGATTGAGCACAATGAGTGTCCTAGTTTGACCAGACCCAAAGTCAAAGATGGTTATGAGAAGATTCGGCCTCGCCAACCATTATCCGCCTTCTCAAGCCCAACCATCTTAACAGATTTATTCAAAGGGCTTTCCTCGTCCATGGGCTGATCAAGGCTGTTCTCAGAGGAATGGGACTTGACATGACTCTCATTTCTCACCCAGCAGGAAAAGTTTGTGTTTCTTCATATATAATTGGCCTCCCTTTCTTCTTAACTTAATGCAAGGAGGTTGCTCTTACAAAAGAATGCGCTGTGCATATATTATTATGCTGTTTCTTTATAGTTTAATTTCAGATAATGATACTAACAGTGCTATAATTTTCGCACAATACTCACTCTGATATTATTATTTCCTAAGCGATCATTTAAGCGTTGTAACTTTTCAAAAACCGACTATTGCAGTTTCATCGGTGACTTTCCTTACCTGAATATCATACGTGGTGATATGAAAAAAATGGTTATTTTATATGATGTCAACGCACAAGTCTTTTAATCTACAGTTTGACACTCTCTTATATTTATTTTGTTAGAATTTTTTTGATTCCTTAGAATTTGTGTTTCATGTTCTTGGAGTATCAAGATACCACTGTGTTGGGATATCTATTTCTCTATGAAAAATATCTCTAAGAAAAAACATTTGCCCGAGATGAAGTTTTTCTCACTGAGGTCTTCCCTAGGAAGTGAAGGTTTCTTGGACAAGACTGACTGGACCCTTAATATACCCCAAGGGTTAATTTCCTTTTCTATTTTTGGCCGTCCCATGTAGCTAAATCCAACAGAACAAACATAATCGATCTTATAGTCGCATATCCAATTTTGTGGAAAGTGAAAATTCGGTGGGGCTTCATTATTTAATTTATGCTTGTAAAAAATTAGACTTGCTTATAAGCCAAACCAATATACATCATTGTGTGATCTATATAGTTCACTCTAATTTTTACTTATCAGCATCATTCATAATGATCAGTTTCCAAAATCATTTTGAGTGCTGAATGTTTGATCTTCTGCAGAAGTTTTTGTCATCAACACTCAACCTATTCATCCACTCTTTCAATATATTGCATTGTTAGCTCCAATAGTGTTAAAAGAAACCCTGCGTGAGGAATGGACTTAGAAGAGTCCACACTCTTGAATGGTGAACTTTCCTTTAGATTGGTTGAAAAGATAATGTACTCAAATCGTCTTTTCATATGAACTTTCCTTTCACAACAGCGGCGACCCTGCTACTTCCCATCGAACAACGAAGCTGCTTGTTGCTGCTCCCTCCGGTTGCAAGCTGAACCGAGAATTTCAACCAGCCACAAGTCCCCAATGACACTCCAGCAGTCCCGACGAAAGCTGCGGCCATTAATTGATCGCTATTCCGCTTTCCAGCGGTTCTCTCTCTATTTTGCAGGTTGATTCTTCACTGACGACCCACCACAACCTGTTGAATCGAGTCCTGACTACGAGCCGCTGTCCTTGAACCGCGATCTGCTCCCTGTCGCAAGCTGCTGCCGCGATCCTCTCCTAGCTCCATCGACTCCAGTCGTCTAACGAAGCTACTCCCCTGCCATTGCTGACCAAACCAGCTGGGGACCCATCGACAAAGAAGCTGAGCTGCTCTCCTTTCCTCGTTGTTTTCACTGCGAACCAACACCAGTCAGGAGTCCAGCGTCTTCACTGCTCCTCCTTGCCGAGCCACTCGCCCGAGACGCACCACCAGTTCAAGAATTCCTTGGCCGAGATCCACTGCTGGCTGCCGTCCGAGCTTCACCATCCATCGGTCCAATTTGGAAGTCATATATTAAAATTTATGTGATTATCTCATACTGATTTAACTTGACTATTTTGTTGCCGAATTCGTGCTTTTCAATATCTAACGTAGCATAGTTTGAGTCATAGGCATATCCCAATTAAGAAACTTCTCTAATTTACAACGTGAATATAATCAGATATACAATCTCTAATTCTGAGATAGGATCATGGATTGCATGGGAAATCGGTAATTTTGTCAATTTTATTTGCTTCCAAGTTTAAATTGAGTGGATGTTTTTTGCAAATTTTGTGCTTATCTCGTTTGATTGAGTGTTTATCTTTTTATTTGCCTTCCTTATTTAAAAAATATAAAAAGATTGCATGTTATATTGGGATAAAAAAATTTTGATAACATTGCATGTTTTAGATAATGTTGCATGATTAAGATAGGTTTCCAAGTTAATATAGGATTTAACTTAGATTATTTCCTGATTCTTATTGGTTAATCTTTCACTTTAGTAATTAATTTTCATTAATTATTTATTTCGAATTTTGATAAAAAAAATTTAAAAATATCATATAACATTAGATGCATTTCATATCATATTGTTATGCCATGTTATTCATATATATCATGTCATCATGCCAAGTCATCTATGCAATGTCATATGTCACCACCACGTTATCATCTATTTTATGTCACTTACTAATTGCATGTTTAGGTCATTTAATTAGAAATTGCAATCCATGTTAGAATAGTCCATTTAATTGTCATTAGAAGTAGGATTTTTAGATAAATTACATGCCACATGTCATGTTAAATTAGTATCATGAATTACATATAGATTAGTCTTTTCTTTTTAAGATAAATAAAAAATCCTAAAATATTACTAATTAACAGTTAATTATGTTTGATTTTGACTTTCTTTCTTCCAATTTATTTATTGCATTTGATTATTGGTTGTTACTTTATTCATTGCGTACCGTATGGTCACTCCTTATGTGTTTGTGGTCAGGTTAAAATCAATCTAATCTGCCTAATAAATATTTCTTAAATCAAAAAAGAAAAGGTACTGAAAAGGCATTAGAGAAATATAATACAATCAAGTTTCCATATCCATAATCTATGAAAGTAAAATACTGCCCCACACTTTACTTTGATTTCTAATCAACCCATAAAAAGTTGAGTAGTGTCGACTCCTAGTTGAATTGATTTTGCATTTTAACTACTTTAAAAGTTACGAATTGATAAGGACTTGGGAGAGCTCAAGCCTCCGTTACCTTTTGGCAAGCTTGTGCCCCGTAGAAACTGTATCTAACACTACTTCTTGGCCCATAGGTCCTGACACAAGGTTAGAATTCTAGCTTTTCCAATGTGGTATCTCCCTAATGGCTCCCCCTTCGGAAGGAAGTGTAAACTTAGTAGTGCAATGACCAAACCCTAGGTGGTTCACTTGAGGAAAAGTCGCGACAATAATAGGTAAATCTAATTCTGAACACCTCAATCGATAGCCCCACTCATCTTATGCATAGCCTAATAATATAAATTTTCTTGTCCTTTGATCGAACTTACCATCACTCACTCAAACATTGCAGGAGAAACCAAACCTTTTATGAACATAATAATCAACAACATTACCTATCCACAGTTCTTCGTGGCATCCGATCATATTTGATGGGGATTTATTCATTAGGTAATTCATCATATTAAGAGCGTTCACTAGGAATCTTCTAGCCATATTGGTACTAGAGAGCATTTCATGAGCGGTCTCTATTAATGAGTTGCTCATCAACTTTGCAACTTATTGTGGTTCACTTGCGGCATCTCACTATGCATTCCTTTATGCATAATTAATTTAACAGCTTCAAGCAAGATTCCATTCTATTGGTGGTTTGCACATGCTTGACTATTTTCCAATCTCCTTTTCCTTCTTCTATCTCATTGATTTGTTTCATTTTAGCCAAGCTTGGCTCTAATGCCAATTTGTTACTGAAATAAGCAATCAAACAATAAAATAAACGAAATATGAAAATAAATTAGTTATCAAATTTACATGGTTTGGTTAGTGCTCTATGTCCATGACAAGAGCAACATAGAATTCAATCCTAGAATAATCAATACAATAAAAATTACAATTACATTTGTGTCACTCAAACATTTATAGTGTCTTTTAGATCCAATTATATCTAATAACTCACATAATATTTAGCCTTCACAATTTCTTGTGAAATAAGCTCTCAATCTCAATGAGGAATTGCACAAAAATCTCAATACAAGATTTTTAGGGCTTCAAACACTCAGATATAATTCACAAAGAAGTCACCTCTTTGATGCTTTTAGTAGCAAACACACTTCTTATATATAGACAAGAGTGCGATCCAAACTATATATATAAAAAAAAACTTTTAACCAACTTAACATAGGAAACTTGTTCACATTAGGAAACATATTTGAATTAGGAGAGCTTCTTTTTGGGTTTAAATTGGAGACATATTTTCAACAAAAGGAATTGATTCATTTGAAGGGTAGGAACTAAATGCATGGTGTGGTTTGTGATACACCAAATTAGGGAAAATGACGCTATAAGTGCCATCATTTTTGTACGTCTAAGTGCCATATTTTTTATCATTTGAATGTCATAACTTATTTATAGCGCTCGCTTGACTATGGTAACTTTTTTCTGATTACTTGAATATCATACAACTTTTGATCAATCATTTAAGTGCTATAACTTTTCAAAGGGTTAATCATAAGTGTTATGCCACACCGAGTTTCCAGCATTTGGGTGAGCATTTTAAAAAAAAATTTGACACTCAAATGATCAATTGAAATTTATGACACTCAAACAAATAATTTTTAGAAATTATAATATTTAAGTGATGACACTCAAATAAACATTATATGGAAGTTAGAAAATTCGTGATGTTCTTACCTCTCCAAATGACTCGTTGGAAGACTATTTTATCTATGATTCATTAACACGGCCTAGAATTCGTGGTCTCCAGCCTAAGTTGTCGTATTTAAATATTCTTTTCTATGGCTTGACCCTGTGGAACGAGACCGGGCAGTTAAACAAGCTGGTCTTTTAATATAATTGCATGAGAAGAATTTTGAGGGAAAGTTCATTATTTATTATTAAAATCACTTTTACAAAAGTTACTTTGGAGAGATCGAGAAAGAAAATGCAAACGGCAGGAAAGTTCTCAACGAAAAGTTTTCTTTCTTTTTGCATTTTTGTATTGTTAGTCCGTTAGCTTTTGACAAACCGGGCTTTTAGCCTGCTCATATTTCGTTAAACACGTCATTCCATCTTTTGGATGCATTATTTAGTAAAAAAATTGTCCACTCTCCTTCCGCACTTCGTGCAGAATGCAGACAAAAAGAAAACACAGAAATCTGTCTACTAGAGTAAGGAATCCACTGACCAGCCACGGTCTATAAGTATCTCAAGTCTCAACAACATTAATCACAGCCAAATCATGAGTTCTTCATTAATCTTTTCCTTGTCTCTATTCAATTATCACCTGCCTTCTTTAGGGAACGCCATCCTTTTCTTGTGCTTTCTTAGCTTTGCTTCTTCCACCTTAACTTTCACTGCGGCTGCCAACAGTGAGAAACAAACAGAGGCTCTCCTGACATGGAAATCTAGCCTTGAAGACCGTAGCCAATCCCTCCTGTCTTCATGGCATGGTAACAATTCTTGCAACTTTGTGGGAGTCACTTGCGATAACTATGGATCCATTATCCATCTTAATCTTTCCAATATCAGATTGAGAGGAAGTTTAGATGGCCTCGACTTCTCGCTCTTGACCAATTTGCTCAATCTCAACATTAGCAACAACTGGATCTATGGTTCCATTCCTTCGAGTATCGGTAACCTTTCCAAACTCAATTGTCTTACTTTATGTAACAATATACTCCATGGGAACATTCCTCCAAGTATAGGAAAACTGAAAAATCTTCACATTTTGTACCTATGTGAAAATTACCTTGGTGGACACATCCCTCGTGTAATAGGTGTCTTGACGAGTTTGGAGATTCTTTCTTTGTGGAAAAATAGACTCTCGGGGCCCATACCTTCATAAATTGGGGGACTAACATCTCTTACTAAACTTCTCCTATCAATTAACAATCTCAATGGCTCAATCCCTCCTTCTATTGCAAACTTGACAAATTTATCAGTTCTTCACCTTTGCAAAAATGAAATTTCCAGCCTGATCCCTCAAGAAATAGGAAATTTGATATCTCTCAATAACTTAGAATTGGCTGAAAATAATTTGGTCGGTCTAATTCCTACTTCTCTTGGAAATTTGGGCAACTTAACCAAATTGAGCATTTCACAGAACAATCTTTTTGGTCCCATTCCACGAGAGATAGGTGAATTGAGGAATTTGCAGGTTCTTTATTTGTGGGGAAATGAGCTTTCCGGATCCATACCATTAGAAATAGGGAAGCTTGCTCTTCTTACTGATTTAGATTTAGCTGTAAATAGTTTGGTTGGTCCAATTCCACCATCTATCCAGAATTTGAGCAATCTAAATATCTTGTACATTTACTTGAATAATCTTTCAGGCCCAATTCCTAGCGAAATAGGAAGATTGTTGTCTCTCAAACTATTAGATTTGTCCAATAATAGTTTAAATGGTTCAATCCCTTCATCAATTGGAAGCCTGGCCAATTTGACCATATTACGCCTCAGCTACAATAACTTTTCTGGTTCCTTACCTCCTGAAGTTAATCAAATTACTCATTTGAGTGCTTTTGATTTATCTTACAATGAACTGGAAGGGCAATTGCCAAATGAAATATGCCAGGGGAATCAATTGCAGAATTTCAGCATCGTAAACAATCATTTCACAGGGTTCGTTCCAAAAAGCTTGAGGAATTGTAGTGCATTAATAAGAGTGAGGCTTAATAGAAACCAACTTACAGGAAATATTACAAAAGCTTTTGGGATACATCCACAACTTGAGCTCGTGGACTTGAGCCACAATAATTTGTATGGTGAGCTTTCGTGGAAATGGGAGAGTTGTCATGGTTTGACAAGCTTAACAATATCCAACAACAATATTTCTGGTGAGATACCCTCAATATTTGGAAAGATGGCTCAATTACAAAAATTGGACTTGTCTTCCAATAATTTGAGTGGAGTGATTCCAAGGGAGTTGGCAAGCTTGCAGTTTTTGCTAAATCTAATCCTAAACAATAATTGGATCATAGGTGATATTCCTAATGAAATAGGATTTTTGTCCAAACTGCAGTATCTCAACCTAGCATCAAACAATTTCAGGGGATCGATCCCAGCGCAACTCGTTCAATGCACGAACTTGTTGAGCTTGAACTTGAGCAAAAATAATATGCAGGGAAGCATTCCTTATGAGATGGGCAACATGCGATTCCTAGAATTTCTTGATTTGAGTCAGAATCAATTGACCGGGAGAATACCGCAGGAACTTGGAAAGCTTAGTGTCCTCGAAACCATGAATGTCTCCCACAATAGATTATTTGGTTCGATCCCCTAGACTTTTGATGATATGTTAGCATTAACTATTGTTGATGTGTCCTACAATAACCTTGAAGGTCCTCTCCCAAATGTCAAAGCTTTTAATGAGGCTCCATTCGAGGCAATTTGGCACAACAAGAGGCTTTGTGGGAATGTTGTTGGTTTACAGAAGTGCAATTCTCCTATGAGCAAGAAAGGTGATGGAAGTGGGGGCATCGAACTACTGCTATCCTTGCTCTTTCGTTCTCAGGGTTTTTGCTTCTTGCTTTCATCTTGATCATTCTCTTGATCTTTGTACGTTGTCAAAGAAAGAATATCAAGAGAGAGAACATTGGACGATTGAATGATTTAGACTTTTTGCGCATTCTGAATTTTGATGGCAAAGCTTTCTATGAGCGAATCCTGGAGGCCACAGAAGGATTTGACTCCAAGTTCTATGTAGGAGAAGGAGCATACGGCATTGTTTACAAAGCTGAACTATCAACAGGTCAAATTGTTGCTGTCAAGAAATTTTCTTCGTCTCATGAAGAGGAGTTCCCCCACTTCAAATCTTTTGAGAGGGAGATTCAGGCCTTATCAGATATCCGCCATCGTCACATTGTGAAACTTTATGGGGCTTGCTCTCATGTATGCCATTCTTTTTTGGTGTATGAGTATATAGAAAGAGGGCTTGAAATTTTTTTTGAATGATGATGAGAAAGCATCAGAGTTTGACTGGGACAAAAGGGTAAACATGATTCGTGGAGTGGCGGATGCATTGTCCTATATGCATCACGATCGTTCTCCTCCATGGATTCATCGAGACTTGACTAGTAACAATGTTCTGTTAGATGTCGATTATGAGGCTCGGGTTTCGGATTTTGGCACCGCAAGACTTTTGAGGCCAGATTCATCAAACTGGACTGCAGTAACTGGCACCATCGGTTACATTGCTCCAGGTACTTGCATCCTTTCTTTCTACTAACATTTAGTATCGAGAGAGGCATTACAACGGATCTGTATAGTTACTAAGTTTGTGTAAATAAATAATTTCAGCTCGTGAGTTTTTAAATATACTTATCACATGTAGAGGGATCGATGTCGTTAACTTAAAGTGAGCTGATGAGGTTATGAACAAATTTTGAATTCTTCACTTGCAGAGCTGGCTTATTCCACAATTCCAACTGAAAAATCTGATGTGTATAGTTTTGGAGTTGTCGCATTAGAGACACTAATGGGAAAGCATCCAGGAGATCCTATCTCATGGGAAAGTTCGTCATCTGTTGAAACTCAGTCACCAGCGTTTTTGAAGGATGTGCTAGATCAACGTCTCTCACCTTCTAGGATTCGACTTCTAGATGCGGAAGATGTGGTCTCTATCGCACAGCTAGCATTTGCATGTTTGCAAACCGAGCCACGGCTTCGACCTACCATGAGACAAGTTTCACGGGAGCTCAGTGTTCGAGTACCGTTGGAAATGCCATTCTGTGCGGTCAGCTTAGAGCAACTTCGTGATCTCAATGGCAGGAAATTTCAAGCATCGCAAGGAGATTGTAAGTTTTTAAGTTAGCTATTCATGTGCACTGTTTGTCTGTTTGGTCTGTAAGTTGCTAGCAAAAAATTAACACCCTTGCTAAGAAAAGTTGGTCCTCTCTTTCGGGCTAATCAGAATTATCATAGCCAATCTTATTTGACAATTTTGATTATCATCTTATTTGTTACCAATCACACCTATGAGCATTATTTTCACTGCAGAGCCTGCCTACCTATGCGCATTACTGGAATGCTACGCATCGTTGTACTTTGGAGTCGTGGCACCAGAAATAATTATGGGAAGCCTTCTGTGGATGTCTCATTTCACTGTTATTTTCAGCTTGTTCAATTTGCAAAGTGCTTTGGATCGACATTGTTCAATTTAGTTTTCCATTGTGAAAGGATGATGACACTACTGTCTCTGACTTTTTGTCCGATTTGTAATGTTATTGTTAAACTTTCAATGATTCAGTTAAGTCGCTCGACTTTTGTAAGTGTGTTATGTAATATATAGTTCCTTTTGATCTATATACTATCTTAATAAGTTGACATGGGATACTGATTAAATTAAACTTACATTATGAGAAGAGCAGCAAGTATGATGATGATCGGAAACTAATTGAACCATTTGATGAATTGTGAAAATGGAGAGCAACGAACCTTATCGAAATTTGAGAACTTCAGTATTGAATATATATGCCAAGTGTGGAATAACATCACAAATTAAATACAAGTTGGAGGGCTTGATGCATTATCCCTTGGTGAGAATAACAATTACGTGCTTGTAAGCTATTGAACAATTAGTTACATTTTCTTCCATCTATGATTGGAGGAAACTGTACCAATCGTGTCTAACTAATATGTTACAAGTTATGGACATAATTTACACAAAATCGAACTAAATATAAATCTGAGTGATACTCATAATATACAACCTATCAACACTCCTTTTCTTTTTAGAATTTTTTTACTTTCCTAGTGAATGCACAAAAATCATTTATGTAAAATTTTATCAAGTAATTTGTTGAGGATATTTAATCAGTCAGAAGTTGTTGAGATTTATAATATGTAAAATGTTAAAGAGTGTCCCAGAGTACTCGTCAAGGATTATTGACTGTATTTTGTAGATGTAAACATTTTTATTTGAAATATGCGGCTTTCTTGAAACATTTCTTTTTCAAGTTTCAAAATACTCTCATGTGTTTTTTACTACTTTTAGTGGTCTTGAATAGTGACCCAGGAAAATTTGTTAACAACACTCTTATAACGAAGATTAATAATGACAATGTTGCCGTGACCTCCAAAGGTTTCATGGGTGGTTAGGCAAGTACAAATAATTCTCTTACAAAGTGGCGCTTTCACTTAACACAGCCCCTTTCAAAACCTACCGGTTGCTACTTAGTTATGACAATTCATTTTAGTTTAGGGGTGCCACTAATCTATTATGAACCAATAAGAAGGCAAGTAAGACAGGGGAGTTAGTGTTACTTTTGCAAAGTAGATATTTATGGATACCAAGACTTGATTACATTGGAAGTGTCGAAAGCCTAATTTGGTGCATTTTTCTTTTTCCTGAAAATAAATCATGTAGTCTTTTTTTTATCCCGTAAGATTTGTAAGACAAGTAATCAAGCATCATTCAAACAATCATATAGAATCTAACAATATTAAAGTAAATAAAATGCGACAAAGTAAAGAATTCAAGCCGTAATTGGCAAAATTAAACATGACCTGATTATTAAGCCTCGGGATAGGACCCCATAAGCAATGTATATAATTAAATATGTAACCAACCTAGTCTAATGAATGCAAATTCCTAAACTATACGATAACAATTAGATATTAAACAAATATAATGAAATTGAGCTTGAATTTAACTACATTTTATGATGCAAATTTTATCTAAATGCATTTCCAATATTGTTAATTTTCCTTTCCATCCATTTTTTTTAAATCCCTTTCATTTTTCTTCATGAATAACTTAAGGCCTAAACTAGACTACATACACACTGCGGCAACAAACAAGCCACGACGGTAGAATTGGGATGCAAACATAGAATATGTCATGGGAACTATACAAACATATTGAGGGGACGCCTCCGGACCATTTAAGGACCTTTATAAGGCCAAAATGAGACCGAAAGCCTTTTGTCCAACCGAACATGCGGTCTGCACAGCCGGCTTTGGGCTTCATTTTGCACACTAAACGGTACCGTTGAATATCCAAAACATCCCGATGCATCCCCAAGCCACGGGGGGCCGTGAGGATTGGCCCAAGGTTCGCCAAATGGATTAATTGAGGCTTGAAGATTGCCGGCCATAGACTGGACAGCAACTAACATCCCTCAACAAAACACAAACTGAGCAAATTCAAAAGGGAAATCAATGCGAATCGATCGTGAACCATGTCTCCACTAAATGCAAGCATAAATGACAATCAAAAGAGGATCCACATCTTCAGGGATTAGGAGGTTGGCTTCTCTTACCAAAGTTTACCTATCGAGCAACAATGTCACAGGCTCAATCCTCGTTCCATCAAAACTTGGGGAATTATTGAGAATGCAATCTCTAGCCCAATTCCTCGATAAATAGGGAAATACGTACTTCTCGAAGATTTAGATATGTTGGAAACTAATTTGGTAGGTTCAATCCCATAATCTCTTCAAAAATTGAACAATTTTGCGTTTAAGTTTACATCATTTCTTGAATAATCTTTCAAGCTTGATTCCTTCAGAGATGGGGAAATTGATCTCTTACAATATTATATCTGTTTGGGAATAATTTTGACTGTTATTATCCTGACTAATAACATCATTTCTGTTTTATACCTGCCGCAATGAATAAGCTGGTTCATTTGGAAGTCCTGGCTTATAGTGAATTTGAAGGGCAACTACTAGAAAATGTACATGCCTTGGGGTTTTATGGCAACGTTTCACTGCAAGTAATAATCATTTCGTAGGTCCCATCCCAAGAAGTTTGAGGAATTGTATTACGTTATTTAAGTGAGGCTTGAAGGAAATTGTCCTACTGGAAACATATTCGAGCTCTTAATAGATTGAAGTGTGAGATTTGGTAAAGACTACTACTGACTATTTTAAAAGTTTATGCTGGTAGATAAAGACATGATTTATTATTTAAATATTCCAACACTCCTCCTCACGTTAGTCTAGTTTTTTGCCTAGTACTAAGCGTGGAAATTTAATTGGGGAGGCAAATGAGGGCCGGTAAGATTTGAACTCAAGATCTCCAGCTCTGATACCATGTGAGATTTGGTAGAGATCACTACCGACTTTTCTAAAAGTTTAAGCTAGTAAATGAAGGCGTGGTTTATTATTTAAATATTCCAACATGAAAATATTGGACAACAACATATTCGGTTAGATGCCTACAGTGTTTAAAAGAATGACCAAGCGACAAGTGCTGGACTTGTCTTCAATAAGGTAAGTAGAGAGATTACAAGGGAATTGGGAAACCGATGTTGCTAGATATTGTATTGAACAACAATTTGAGTGGATCAATTTCAGCGTATGGGGCTTGGGCACAAGCTTGTTGAGCTTGAACTTGAGCAGACAGATTTAAGAGAAGCATTTCTCCCGAGATAGGCAAAGCACGAGTCATTTAGTTTAGTGATGTGAGCCAAAATTTGTTGATAGGAAACGGACCGGCAGACTTAGCAAAATTGAGAGACCCGCAAGTTCTAAACATCTCCATATTTGCTAATATGATTGCATTGACTTCCATTTATTTGTCCTATAATGACTTGAAAGGTTCTCTGCCTAATGTCATGACTTTCAATGAGGTTCCGTTTGTGCCAGTTCAGAATAATAAAAGGCTCTAAGGGGATTTTGTTGGTTTTTTTTTTTTTTTCGGTCGGTAAAAGTCATTTCATTCAACGAACATCACGAAAGAATCAATGTATAAGTTCATGAGCATAAAAGATCCCACAAAGATGGAGGTAGATTTGACGACCAGTTGGTTGGAAGGATTTTCTAGCGTTGAGCTTTTGCAATGTAGGGCATGTTTGTTAACTGGCCAAATAATGATTGATTATATTCTTTTGTTCTCAAGAACAGATTTGGAACAAAAATCTGTTTAGTAAATTTTTTGTTCCCAAGAATAGATTTGCATCGGAATCAAGAATAAAAAAAAAGTTGAATTTTGTTTCTAGGGACAATTCCAAGAATGAAGTCTAATTTTTTTCTTTTCTTTCCTTTTCTTCTCTTGTTTTCTTCTCTTTCCTTCTCTCATTCTTCCTCTCAGCCTAAGACCCACCTACCACCACCCCTTGTCGTTCATTGGCCATTGTTGCTGACATCGACGGTGGCCAACAAGCAGCTAGATGAGGCATGGCGAGCTCGCCAGAGCCTCATCAGGCCACCTCGAGACTTGGTCTCGCAGATTTAGTAAAGCCAAGCCTCACTTGTGGCCAAGTAAGCCTCGTTAGGCCATTGGTAAGGGTTGACCTCACCCAAGCGGCACGAGGTTAGTCTCACCTAGATCTAGCAAGGCTAGGCCTCGCCAGCTCTAGGTGAGGTTGAGCCTTGCCGGTGCATAGGAGGCCAAGCCTCACAATGACTAGGTGAGTCTTTGGGGACCTCACCCTAGCCTAGTGAGGCTCCGGTGCGCTCACTGGACCTCATCCAATTGGTCATCGACCACTGCCAATGTCAGCAATTGGCCACAAGGTAGGAAGAAGTAGAAAAAAGAAAAAGACGAAAATATAATAATAATGTAATAAAGTATTAAAAAATTTTAAAAAATTAAGAATTTTACCAAATGCATTTCTATTTAGAGAATAAATATTTTGACCAGTTACTAAATGCCTTCAAATACTCAGAAATTATTTCTAAAAACAAAATAAAAAAAATCATTTATGAGTAGAATCTATTTTCAAGGCACAGAATCATTACTATGTGCACCCGTAGCCTATGATATGATTAGCCCCTCTCGAACAATGAGCTACTTCAATTGACTTGGACCGAGGTAGGCTTAGCTTGCAGTCCTCAATCTCGCCCAGTAGCTCCCATGGGCTTGGATTTGAGCCTGATACAAATTGCAAAACTGATAAGCTATCAGTTTCCAGGGTCGTGCAACTCCTCGTTCCCTAGAGCATGCTTGTCTTACAAGTACAAAAGGGTAGACCTCAAAGCTAGAGCTTTGACAACAACTGCACATGAGCCGCACACCCGGTCAGCGAATCAGCAATCACGCGACCAGAGGAGTCACAATAGATCCTGGCAATCGGTCCCTCCTACTCCCCAGAGACTATGGAGCCATCGACTTTAAATTTTAGCCATCCTCGAGGCGAAGGTGTCCGCTGTATTGATAGGTTTACCAACCCCTTCACCCATGCAGATGTGACAGAGTCCTAGCATTGAAAGTTCTTGTCCAGAACATAAGCATTTTCAATAGTGGTGTTCGGATCTGGTTGTTAATATTGAAAGATGAAGTAACTGCATGCCTTCTGAGGTACGCAAATACCTAAAGGGGGGTGTGGATAGGTGATTTCAAAAAATTGTGATAAATTATTATAGAAGTGGTAAAATGAATTTGAGTAGAAGGATACAAAACTTTGCACATAGAACTTTATAGTGGTTCAACTTAGTGTATGCTTACGTCCACTTTCCCATATCAATCTATGGATGAGCATCGATCTAGGGTCAATCCCTCATGGACTGGCCCAACCCAACCGATTCTGGTTTGGCTCCTAGAGGGATTGGGCCAGTCCTTAGTCTTTGGACCCTTGAACTCTACACTGTACAGGTTGGTCCTTGATCTTGAGACTTTAGATTTGGTCCAACTTGGACTAACATTGTATATATTATGTATATATCATATATATTTTTGTCTACTCTAAATCTTTGTGCCTTCGCCTTTGTTATTTCTTATGTGGTTCTTCCATATAAATGATAAAGTAGAAACCCATCTAGATTCGACAAAAAAAAAAAAATTGAAAAATGAAAACCCTTTTTGCTTGCCTTAGCCTAACTCACTACTCACCTCACTGCTCACTTGCTCGCTTTTGGTCTCTCCTTACAAGCTAAGTAGCAACGACGTCAACATACAACATGTGATATGACATGACCCAACACAATACATTGACAAGTTATTTCTAAAAAATAGAGAATTATGATATGTTGGGAAATATTGTATATTAAATATATATTTTAATATATACATGATAAATTATCAATTTTATAATTATTTTAATCAAATTAATTTGATTCAAATTTACATATAAATAAATAAATAATAAAGAGTGTATAATGAATTTATGCTAAAAAATATTAATTCACAATTTATTAATATCATTCGTTGTTTTAATTTGACAAATTCAACTCTATTTCAATGACTCATAAAACTTGAAAGAAAAAAATGCAATTCACATTCTAAACTCATGTGTCGGAAAAAAGAGAACAAAACAAATTTTTGGGGGTGAATTGTGTGTTAGGGAAGTGAGAGTTAGGAGAGAAGAGAAGACTAAATTTTTCTTCTTTCTTCCTTTATTATTTTTATCATTTTTATTTTTAAATATTTACATTTGGTCCTTCATTGATTGAATTTTTTTTTAAATTAACCCACATGTGTTGGAATCATGTGTCAGAATTCCAAATTTGCGTGTTGAAATTCTAGACTTAAGTGTTAGGAGAATTGATCAAATATCAAATTTTCGACACTTGTTGACCAAGTGTTGGACACATATTGGAGTATACGACATGAGACAAAGGCTCTTGAAGAGTACGGGTGCTTCTTAGTTTACGAGTGCAGCTTAATTGGTGAAATCCCTCGCCTCTTAGCCTACCCACAAACACAGTTCAATAAGTGCAAATGGAGATTTCTATTGTTAGCTATCTTAGATTTGTGTTTAATATGTATCAGTTCTCATAGTTTGATAACTTAATGTTGGATTGTTGATAAATATAATTTAAAAAAGTATGCTTGTTCTTTCAAGGAATACAAATAATGAGATAAAAAATTAATTAGTTGGTTTTGAATTGACATTGGAATCAAACTAGAACCATATGGTCGATTTGGTCCTTAGTCTAGGCTTAGTAGGGTTGGTTCCTGATCTCAAAAATTGAGGACCGACATTATGTGGGTAGGTCTCTAGGTTAGGTGCTGGATTAGCTAACTTGGACCATGCTTGCCTCTAATTCAATCAATGAGAAGTTACAATAGCAAGTATTGCTTGAAATCATGCACTTCTTCCCAAATTAAGTGTTGCTTATACTCAAGCTAATAGAACTCGCTATTTTCCACGTAGACACACACTATAACTCTGACAACACTTCTCAAAAGATTACAATTGAATGCTCACAAAAGACAAAATATTTGGTTAAAAATCCTTTTGTGGGTTTGAAGTGTTGTATCTTGGGAGGCATAATTTATCTATAAGGCACCTTGGATAAGAACTAATCGCTTTATGGAGATTCAATAATTCGTACCTCACCTCCTATCTAATTATGTTATAGTTTTATAAAAATCTAGCAAGTCTATATGTGGTTTGTAATTCAATCATCATTAATTGCTAAGAAAATTCGTTTAATACGACTTGATCTTTATCAATTTTGTCATCGTTTTCTTAGAATTATTATTTTTGTTTAATTTTACTGATTACAATAAACAACATTTGCTCTTGGGCGTGGAGGAAAATTTTAGGCCTTAGAGGTGAAAGCCAAAGGTATTTCCGCTGGCGGGTTGAGGATGGGCTCTCAACGTCTCTATGGTTTGATCCATGGCTCCAACATGGGTCATTAAGTGCAGTTTTTTCAAACAACTACATCTATCATTCAGGCCTACCCAGACATGCTAAGGTGGCAGATCTCTACACTCCAGCAGGCCAAGGAGTATTGTAGGAACTTCAAGGGCGTGTTGACACCTAAATTTTGATTGATCATTCGTAATTTAATACACAAAAATTTAGGGATTAATTTTAACCCCTAAACAAAAAATATTAAGATTAAATTGCATAGCATATAGTTTTAGGAGCATTTATTATTGCATTTGCATTGGACATGTGGCAGATGGACTTCAATTGATGGTTTGAAGCTTTAATTTAACAAGTTGGACTAAGCCCACAAGGGAAAAGAATTTGGCTAGGCCCATTAAGGAGCGACGAGTTGGAATATAAGAATATTCCCGGGAATATGAGAATGTTCCCGAGAATATTCGCATTATTCTTTCAATATTTAAGGAATGTGTCGGATGAAATATTCTCGTTAAGGGGTGACGAATTGGAATATGAGAATATTCCCGAGAATATGAGAATGTTCCCGAAAATATTCTCATTATTCTTTCAATATTCAAGGAAAGCGTTGGATGAAATATTGGAAAAATATTGCACGTGGGATACAAGAGCTAAATAGACAACGTGCAAATTTATCATCTTTCCTTAAATAACATAGTCCTCTCACCTATAAAAAGGGGCCACACACATTGAAAGGGCACACAAAAAAAAAAAAAAAAACACAGACCACACAATTGAGAAGGGAGAGGATAGTTACATAGAAGGCGGTCATGAGTGCGCAATTGAGAGGAAAATCGTGAGGATAGGGGTTTCGGTCGCAAGGAACATAGAGACACGATTCAAGGAGTCTTCAGGAGAAGTCATCTGCCACTATGCAGACTCATGCCCATCAACACCCCTCTTCATCCACGTTCTTCGCATGACACAAAAGGGGCAAAAGGAGAATGTGGAGAGGGGGCCATGAAGGATAGGAACATGACAACTCAGAGAGCCTGAAGCGGTGGTTGGTTTTCTTTGATTTTGTCCAAGCTTGATAAAGAAGACCAGCAAGTCTCGTGGAGCTTGAAGACCAAAGAAGCCGCTAGTCAACGAAAGGCATACACGAAGCAAGCTTGCAGACCTTAGTGCCAGAATTGGTGATGCCTGTCCGCGTTCAACAAGTCGTGCTGGCCGCCCCTCTCGGCAACTTGGAGAATTTCTTTTTTTCCGCAGGTTATATGAAGCTCTCGCTTTTGCCCGTGATCAACGACGATTGCGAGAACTGATCGAGCCGAACATCTTTAGCGGCTGTGGAACAGGGTTAGGTGCTGTCATTAATAATTGAAAACCGTCTCGGATTGTTTGTGAGAACCAGAGAAAGACCATCAAGGTAATTTCCTAATCCGTTCGCTTATCTAAATATAAAGTTGCCTAATTAGCAATGCATTTACTGGTAATGTGATTTCCTTTGAGATATTTGGCATGGTCCTATTGAGTGAGGTCGTTGTGTCGTGATAAAAATCTCAATAATCAAAAATATTGAGCCGCGAGACGTCGGATCAGGTTTTTGATTGTTTTGATTTTCTATCTAGGGTCGGGAAAATTGCATGCTTTATATGATTCAGTTGCATTATGTGTTGATATGCCTTTACTCGAATTGATTTGGCTTATTAAAGAAAACCCCAAAAAAATATAGTTGTGTTAGATGTGCTTCTTATTAGAATATTTTAGGATAGTTTTCATGTTTACATATATATTTTTTTTTTATTTCGAATTTTGATTATAAAAAAAAAAAAAAAACATAAAAATTGCCATGCTCATGTCATGCAGAATTATGTCATTTTCCGTGTGTCATCTAGTCATTGCATGTTTAGGGTCATTTAAATGCGTGACATGCTAGGATAGTTGCATTAAATATTTTCTAGCATTAGATTAAGTTAAATAATTATTGTCGCGTGACATATAATTTGCATATTAGGTTGCACATTGCATGTTATTATAATTATACATTTTTGCACATCGTCGCATGCATTGCACTTAGTTTTTTTTTTTTGGGCCTCATTAAATAAGTGAAAACCTTAAAAGAAAATTAAATGATTGCATGTTAGTTAGAAATCATAGCTAGAATCATTGATGTGATTTTTTTTAAGTTAACATTGCAAATGCTTTCGTTGTTTCGAGGTAAGTGTCTTTTCATTGTGCTTGCAATTTATTTATTGCTTTGCTTTATTGAGTGTTAAATTATGATTGTGCACTTGCATGATCACTTTGCATGTTAGGGATTAAATTAAAATCAATCCAAACTGTCTGCAAATCATTTTTTTTTAAACAAAAGAGAAAATGTACCGAAAGGGCGTTAGAGAAATCTAACGTAATCAAGTCCCCGATCCCATGGTCTCTGGTTCGTAGGAGTGAAGTAACTCTCCCGTACTTTACTTGGGTTTCTAATCGACCTACCAAAAATAGATTAGTGGCGACTCCTAAATAAAAATCATTGGCATGTTAAAAAACTTAAACCCTAAGTTGCGAATTGGTATGGGCTTGGAAGAGCCCGAACTAAGTTTAGGCTTAGTAATCCATTAGCCAAACCCTAGGTGATGCACCCGAAGTGAGGTCGCGACAACGACGGTTCTCAATCCTGGCCCTCAATCAAAATCTGGACAGGTTTATTTGGTTAGAGCACTCTTTGGGTACGTTCTATATATTTATCGCTGTTGGAAAATATTGTGAGCAATAAGGGTAAAATAGTAACTTAGTTTGTTAGTAGGGTTAAGCACATATAAGCATATATATATATATATATATTATATTTGTAACCCTATTTTTTATGTAGTAAGAGAAAACAATTATCTTTTACATGGTATCACAGCCATACGTAAAACCCTAGCTGCCATAATGCCGGAGACCACTATTTCGTCACCGGAAAAAAAGCCCTGTCGCCGGCCAACAACAGTGCTATTTGCATCACCACAACGCCTTGGTGTCCGAAAGAGGGCCGCGCTGCCAGCCGGTGACCTATGACGCCGACCGGCGAATCCCAGCCGTCGTCGTTTGGGTTGCCTTGCGTTGATTAGTCTTGGAAATGCATTGACCAGCCGTGGTGTCCCTCGGCGTCTCTCGGCCACGATTGCCCACGATTCCTTCGAAGAGAGACGATTCCCCAGTTCGTCTCACTGATCCTCGTCACATGAAGAGGTCAACTCCTATGCAGTATTATTTCTGATTTTCTGATGATTCTTCAAGCATTTTCGATCGCCAACCAGCATCCCAAAGCGAATCCTGTCAAATTTCCAACGAATTCCGAGAAGTTCCCTACCGAGTTTCCTCTGTTCAGCGAGTTCACAATCTCGACCAATCTTGTGTAGCCAGTCCAGACGCAAAATCAATCCATGGGGTGCAGCGATTCGCAAGTTCGATCTTTTTGACACGGAGGGAAGAAGAATCTAACGCCTGCACATTAAAGCAACATAGCGAAAAGGGTGCAGGTTTATATTTTTCTTTTTATTCTTTCTTGAGTGAATATGAGTTAGCTGAAGTTCGACTACAAAGCAACCAGCCACGGATGTTGATTCAAAGCCCACAATGGAGGAGACAAATATTAGTCGGTGATGACTTTGTGATGAGGATAGAGTTGCTGAATATTTGGGTTTGCTACTGAATTTTTGGGTCTAGTCTATATTTGTATTATATGTTGAAACGAAGGAGATGGTGAGAATAAATATGCTAGTACTTGGGTGATTCGTATTATTGCTGATAAACGCAATGAGTTTATGAAGTGTGATCAAATTGATGCAATTAGTGGTGATTAAATTGAGGTCCTTCTGTTTGAAATTATTGTTTATCTGAGTGCATCATTTGAATTAAGTATTGGTGACTGTGGAGTTCATCTCTTGGGCTCAATCACACTTTTTATTCACTAATGGCGAACAATGGATTGACTTATGGATCAACTTTTAGATCCCTTCTTGGCCATTTTCAGTTAACATCTGTCAAGCTAGATGGAACTAATTATCCATCCTGGTCTAAAGCAGTTGAGGTCTATCTTACTGCCACTAGACAACTTGAATATCTCACATCTACAGTACCATCTGACAAGAGTAAAGCCGCAGATTGGATTGCAGGAGATGAGCTGATTCGGACCCTATTGTGGAATAGCATGGACCCTAAGGTTAGTCCTCACTTTATTCAATGTGACTCGGCTAAGGCAGTTTGGGATAAATGCGCATTACTCTATTCGGGGCAAAATAATATGATGCGAGTATGTGATACGTGGGAAAAGTTGTTTGATATTCAACATGGAGATCAATCTTTATCCAATCATTATGCTCGGTTCACAACTCTTTGCCAACGATTGGATACTTATCTTCCTGCCTTGAATGATCTAGATGTTTTGACTAAACGTCAAGAGGATTTGAGGGTAATTCTATATCTTAAGTCATTGGGGCCTGAGTATTCATCTCTTCGTCAACATATTACATCCCTGAGTACTCTTCCCACAGTAGATGAAGTTTTCTCCCAGGCCCTCTGTTCTACAATTCTTGAGAAAATTCCTTCCACACCAATAGCGGAGACTAGTGCTATGCTTTCTCATGGTCTAAATGGACGTGGAGGTCGAGATTGTGGTTATCGAGGTCGTGGACGTTCTAGTGGACGCAGTTTTGTTCATCGTGGAGCTCATGGAGCAGGAGTTGGGAATCATGGTACCATTAGTTCTGGGAATGGTCGTGGTTTTCGCTATTGCCATCATTGTCAAAGAGCTGGACATACAAAAGCCTATTGTTATGCGCTTCACCCGAAACTCAAACCATCCATTGCTACATATGCAGAGATTGAAAATTCTCTTGATCCTCCCTCCACGGTTCTACCAAATTCGACTAAAGTCGAGAAGACAGGTGATCCTGTTACATTGACACGTGCTGAGTATGATACATTGGTTCGCTCCCAACAAGTGACAGGATCTTCAGCTCCTATTGCAACTCTGGCACAAACTTCTAAAGGTAGTTCGTCTTGTTTGTTGTACGCGGCGTCTAATTCTTGAGTTATAGACTCGGAGCTACCAATCACATGACTGGTAACTCTAACCTACTATCTTCTTTTCATTCTATATCTCCTTCATTATCAAACTCGGTTACATCAGCAAATGGGTCACAATCTCAGGTTACTGGTATGGGAGTTGCTCATTTGAGTCCCTCTCTTTCTTTGTTATCTGTCCTTCACTTATCAAAATCTCCTTATAATTTGATTTCTGTTAGCTCGTTGACCAAAGAACTGAATTGTTCTGTAACCTTTTCCTCTTCACGTTGTGTCTTTCGGGATCTGAGGACTGGACAGATGATTGGTGGGGGACATGAATCAAATGGCCTATACTATCTTGATAAGAAGGTTTTAGCTGCTGTAGCTATGAAGCATACATCTACTGATGTATATCGGATGCATTGTTGTGTTGGTCATCCACCATTGCACATACTTCGACGTCTATTTCCCGAGTGAGTCGTGAGTTCCTTTCAATGTGAAGCTTGTCAACTTGGCAAACATCATAGAGCTTCTTTTCTTCTCGCATTCAAAGTTGTGTGTCTAGTCCATTTGAGTTGGTTCACTCAGATGTATGGAGTCCGAGTCGTGTGTCTGATGTCTCTGGATTTAGATATTTTGTTACATTCGTGGATGATTTTTCCCGAATGACTTGGTTGTTCTTAATAAAAGACCGTATTAAGATTTTCTGTTGCTTTCAATTGTTCTATTTCGAAGTATTGAATCAATATAATATCTCTGTCAAATATTTACGGTCAGATAATGCTAGAGAATACCTAGCTGCCACTTCTGGTTTCCAGCAATTTCTTGAATCCCATGGTATTATTCATCAGACTTCTTGCTCATACACTCCACAACAAAATGGCATAGCTACACGTACAAATCGCCATCTTCTTGATGTTGCCTGTTGCCTCATGTTTCATATGCATCTACCTAAACATTTTTGGGGCCCCGCTTTGTTCTTACAGCATGTTATTTAATTAATAGACTTCCAACTACTGTCCTTCAGGGGGAGACACCATTCTCAATTTTACATCCACATCATCCCCCTTTTTCTTTACCTCTTCGAGTCTTTGGGTGTGTATGTTTTGTACATTCTCTTACTCCAGGTCTTGATAAACTGGCTCCTCATGCTGAAAAATGTGTATTTGTGGGATACTTTTGAACTCAAAAGGGATACAAATGTTACAATCCTACTCGTCGCCGTATGTTTGTGTCTACAGATGTGACATTTTTTGAAGAACAGTCATATTTTCCTTCTTCGGTTGTTTCACCAACACATGGTGATGGTGACGAGTGTGTCCTACCAATGGTTCCACTGCCTTCCATTTCTCCACCTATGACAGTACAATCTTCATCATCATCCGATTCATCTGTTCCCCCATCAGTTACAGTGCCAGCCTCTGATCTTGATCTGTCTATTGCTTCTCGAAAAAGTACACATTCTTGTGTTGGTTGGCCTATTGATCGTTATGCTCCTTATTCTGGTCTTTCTGATTGTGTTAGTACACGTCATCCTATCTTTAATTTTTTGTCCTATGAGTGTTTATCTCCTACCTTTTCTGCCTTTGTCTCGTCGTTGTCTTACATTTTTCGTGCCTAGCGGTGTTGCTGAAGCTCTTGCTCATCCGGGTTGGCGTCGCGCTATGGAGGACGAAATGGGCACTAATTCGAGAACCAAACTTGGCAACTTACTTCCTTACCTACTGATAAAAAACCTGTTGGTTGTCGTTGGGTTTTCACAGTTAAGGTTCATCCGGATGGCACTCTTGATCGATTGAAGGCACGATTAGTTGCAAAAGGGTATACTCAAACTTATGGTATCGACTATGATGACACCTTTTCTCCAGTGGCCAAAATTCCATATGTTTGTGTCTTTATTTCATTGGCTGTACGATTTGGTTGGATCCTTCATCAATTAGATGTAAAAAATGCCTTTTTACATAGTGATCTAGCTGAGGAGGTCTACATGGAGCAACCACCGGGTTTGTCGCTCGGGGAGAATATGGTATGTCATTTACACAAAGCCTTGTATGGACTTAAACAATCTCCTCGTGCTTGGTTTGGCAAATTTAGTGATGCGAGATATCAAATTTGGATTAAAGCGGTGTCAAGTAGATCATTCAGTTTTCAGCTCTGTATCTTCAGCAGGTTGTATTCTTCTAGTTGTATATGTGGATGATATCATCATTATCGGCAGTGATTCAGGTGGTATTTAGAAACTTAAGCAATTTCTACATAGAGAATTCAATACTAAAGATCTTGGACATCTTCGATATTTTCTTGGTATTGAAGTATCTTATTCACACGCTGGTATCAACTTATCACAACGGAAGTATATATTGGACATCCTTGGTGAGGTTGGATTTCTTAGAGTAAAGCCAGTAGATACTCCTATGGATCCCAATATAAAACTTGATGCAGAACATGGAGAATTACTACATGATTCAGCGAAGTACCGAAGATTAGTTGGTAAGTTACACTATCTTACCGTCACAAGACCTGATATATCCTTCGCAGTTAGTGTAGTAAGTCAGTTTATGAGTTCTCCTCGTACTAATTGGGATGCGGTGCTTCGAATTGTTAAATATTTGAAGGGAGCACTAGGTAAAGGACTACAATTCAAGAATTATGGCCATCTAAACACCACAGGCTTCTCTGATGCTGATTGGGCTGGATGTCCTATGGATAAGAGATCTACTTCAGGCTATTGTGTGTTTCTTGGAGGTAATCTAGTTGCGTGGAAAAGTAAGAAACAGCATGTAGTCTCTCGATCAAGCGCTGAAGCTGAATATCGAGCGATGGCACATGTGACGAGTGAATTACTATGGTTGATAATGTTACTATTGGAGATTGAAATGTTTCCTTCAAATCCATTAACTTTGTATTGTGATAATCAATCCGCTCTTCATATTGCATCTAATCCTATCTTCCATGAGCGAACTAAGCACATTGAGGTTGATTGTCATTTTGTGCGAGAAAAAGTTCAGAAAGGAGAGATTATTCTTCAACACACAAAGACGGAGGATCAGCTTGCAGACATTTTTACGAAATCTTTACGGGGGAATAGAGTGAGCTTCTTATGTAACAAGTTGGGATTATTTGATATTTACATCCCAACTTGAGGGGGAGTGTTGGAAAATATTGTGAGCAATAAGGATAAAATAGTAACTTAGTTTGTGAGTAGGGTTAAGCACATATAAGCATATATATATTTGTAACCCTATTTTTTATGTAGTAAGAGAAAACAATTATCTTTTACAATCGCAAATATACCAATTTAAGATTTTTAGTTATTAAAAAAATTAATTTAAGATAAATTTATAAAAAATATATTAATTTGAAATTTTTAATAATCATTTATAATAATTTATTATAAATATATTGGTTCGGAGTTTTTCGTGATTTTAATTTAAAGAAGGGGACAATTAAGGGGACGTGACAGAGACCGGAGAGGAGACAATTCGGAAAAGCGGTGCCCGTCCAAAAGGAAGAATAGAGTTGCTGTCTTCCGTGCCCGCGTCAGCCGTGAGATCTTTCGCCGTGCGGTTGTCTTAGCAAACCAGCGCCTTCTTCCGTAGCGTGTACCAGTGTGGGCGACCGCCGAGGGAGTTGTTCCTGCTGTCTCCTTGACGCTCACCACTATCCGAGCGAACTACCAGCGACCACCCAGTAAACGCTAGCAGCTCCTGTCCAGTGAGCCCCGCCGCCGTGCTTGTGGTTCGCGCCTCGCTGCATTCCAGCTGCGCCCAGCGCCTCACCGGTGCTTCAGCAAGTTTCCTGCGCTCCCCAAGCGAGACCATTAGCACCCCATCCACTCCAACGTTCAAAACCGACCCCAGCAACAGTCCAACAGCTCTCTCAGCCCCGACCCCGACCAGTCCCTGCAGTGTCCCGACTCTCACGGCCTTCAAAGTCTGTCCAGCAATTTCCGCAGTGATTGATTGCACCCCAAGCGAAGCAAACCCAACGGAAGCAGCACCAGGCAAGCGTCCAGCATCTTGCAAGCATCCAGCACCGGCGCAGCTATCATCAACATCCAGGCGAGGTACTTGTAGTGAGGACGGATTCCTTGAGTTCTCATTCTGTTCTTGCAGGTTTCCAGGTCTTATCAACGAGATTCCTAGCCTCCCTGCACTACAATTGAACGTGCTGGTTTTCCGACGATCAGCCGAGCATCACCATCGACATTGACCCCCATTGTTGGCAAAGACCATCGTTCTACAAGTTTCTAGCGTCTCTGGCTCTACCAACCAGCGATTGTTCTTCACAAAAATCACAGACCAAAGCATTGACGAGCGCACATACTTTCACGTTACATGCTGTTGTTCATTTACATGGTGTTCCTATGATATTGGAGTTACGAATGATGAACGACCAGAGTGATGGTGGTGGTCGGCAATGGCCGCTTGGCGATTATAAGTGGTTAGAGATTCAGTCATGTTTTTATGTGTTCCGGGTTCATCTTGAGGGAGGCGATGGACCGAGCATAAAGAAATGAGAGAAATGATTGAATAATAGTTTTTAATCTATCAGAAGAATAATAATATGTTATCTATCACAAAATGCCATATATAAAATATTTATAAATTGTTGTAAGATTCACTTTTTCAAGAATTTATAGTTTATAAAATACTATTATTCTCACAGTAGCCAAAAAGTGTTATGCTAATAAAACCCCAAAAGGAAGAAAAGGGAAGAATATGTGAATGGTTGTTGATAGATTTAGGCTTGATGTTAGACTGGTGAAATTGGGCTTATTGTAATCATAACTAAAAGGAGGGTCCAATAGGAGATTAGTATGGGCTGGATGTAATCATTAGGGGTGGCAAAATGAGTCAATAACCCATACTTTAACCCACATTTAATGGTTGGGTAGAAAATGGATTTGCTTGAGGCTTTAATATGGGTTATAAATGGATTTATTATAATAGAGCCCAATTGAAAAATGGGTCATAAATAGGTCTATCCCAAACCCATATATGACCCACTAATAACTCAACTTAAACCCATTGCTTTTGGGTTTCTTTTTCTTTTGCTTCTTCATTAGCTAGTTGCTAGCCACAAGCAAGCTTGAGCCTCGCCTGAGGTTGCCTGAACCTCGCTAGTGTCAGGCGAGATTGACCTTGCCTGCTCAGCCTATGGAGAGGCTCAAGCTCGCCTATGATTGATCACCAACTACCGCTGTGGCCGACGATCAGCCAATGAAGAAGAAAAATAAAATAAAAAGAAAGAAAAGGAAATAAAAAAACGGAATAAAACATAAAAATAATTAAAATTTTGATTTAAAAAAATTATTGAAAGGGGTGCATGAGGAAAATGTTTTCCTTATTGAACATTAGAAAATATCTTCTAATTTACTTTTAGGTTTCAACTAAACACCGAAAAATATGATTATTTTCTTGGAAAATGTTTTTCCTAGAATATCAATACGTTTTGATAATAAGGATCGCGTTGGGTATGGATCATTAAATTTACATTGCATGAAAATGAGTCAAAATTGATTAAATAAGTCAATATGAGTCAGACCATTTTTATCTTGACCTAACCCAACTATTCGACGATTCCAATAGTCATGAAAGGGGCCTAGATTGAGGTTTAGTGTAGTCTTTATGGAGAATGGGTTTAATAAGAGTGTACTTGACTTGAGCTTTGTTTGCTTTAACATTGGGCTTAGATTACTTGAGAGTGGGTTTAAAATAAAAGCCCATTGTGTCTCTCGGCCTAGACTTGTGAAGCCACATCAAACCTACATTCAGGCCGGGCCCAAAGGTCTAGCCCAAGTCCCCATTTTGAGAATTTTTTTAAAATTAAATAATAAAAAATTTGAAAAATATTGAAGCTTAATTAAAAAATTATAATTTTTGAAAAACATTTAATAAACGGATAGCTTAGAAGCAGGTCTTGATTATGTTGTTTTATTGCTAGATGTAGCTTAGTTTTATTTAATTAACATCACCTTTAGTTTAGGAGTTTTAGTAGTTACCTTTGATATAGTTTAGTTTTAGTATATTGACCTTTTGGACGAGAAATCAGACTCAATTTAAATCTAGCTTAGGGGTTTTTGTCCCAGGAATTAATAACAATGCCATGCGTATTCTATACTTTGTCCTTGAGTATATTTTCTTGCACTTTACTTTCATTGTATTGATTGCGATTGTCTATTTTTCCTTGATGGCATACTCATGCACGGACATCATTTAGTGGCTTAAATCATATAGGTAAAAAAAAAGATCAAATTAGGGTATTGAAATGGCACTAATTAGATAACTAGTGTAGCCAATTCTCACTTCTAGATTGTCTAATTGTGTAGGAAGTGAGATGTCTTCCCACATTGACTTGCCACCTAGCTGGCCCTAATAGGCTAGTGACAACTCTTGGTTAAGCTTTTCATGGTTTATTTATTTATTTTAATTTTATTTTCCTAATGTTATGTGAGGTAAGGGTATGGAAGAACACACACCAATCGAGGATTTTTTATCCACCCTTGGCATTACCTCTAAACTAGTCTTTTTCCCCACATGCCCATTGGGAGGGTCGTGATAGTGTAGAACTAAAGTTGGTTCTGCACAATAAGTTCGTTCTCACCCCAATATACCACTTTGATAATTTCCTCTTTACGAGCTCCCAAGGCTATTAAATTTAAGAGAATCTGTTTGGGGAACAATTATGCTTACTCGTATAAAATGGTTGAGAATTTTTGAAATGAGTTAAAGTCAAGGGTCGTATGATTTTATATGCTTGCCGAAAATTTTGATACGATTGTTAATTAGAGTTTAATTGGAAATTCTAATGCTTAATTGCGACATTTTGCATTAAGCCTTTTGGACATGAGTGCAGGGACTAGTTCAATGGAATTGGTTACTCGTGTCATTTGGTTTATATCATCATTGAATATGATCAGCCTAATAACTTACAATCTACACCGGTGATAGTGCATGTTAGATTGTGGTAGTAATGTATCAAATTTGATGATAGTGAGATACGCATCGAAAGAATACTGTTGGCGGTTCAGAAAAGAGCCATTGCGGTTCTGGATTTCGTAGTTGAAAAGCTGGAGAAGGTAGTAGAGAAGTAGATGACAGATTTCAAAGACAAGACAATAGTTAGTGGATGTTTTGGGTAAACTCCTCTAGATAGTGAAGCGACTATAGGAGCGTCCCATATACCGTTAGGGAACCTCCTAGCAACTCTCAAATGGTTAGTTGATTATCCTTGAAGATCTCTAACGGATATATTGAAGACCTAAAGCATATAAGGACCAATGAGGCTGTGAAGAGGGTTAACCACAAGAGCAGAATGCGTGAAATATTGCTATTGTCTTTTGAGTTAGAAACTGTCACCTGTCTTGATCTGTAAAACTCTCTTTATTTGGTGTAGTACTGTAATAGCTTATAGTCAAGTATACAAGAGTAAGTGTAGTATTTTTGTATCCCGATAGTGCGATCTATCAAGTGAAGGGGAAAAGGGGCTGGGCGAAGGCCGCCCCCAACCCCTGGATTTTTTTTTAATTAGTAGTAAATTTTTGAAGTTTTTTCAAAAAATTTCTATTTATCAGAAATGTGGTAAAATAATAGAAAAAAAAAACTTAGTTGATGCCAATAATATTAATGCCTAGTTGATGCAAATAATATTAATGCCTATGTGATGTGCTTTCCAATGTAAGTATTTTTGGGGAGGGCCAAATTGGTCCCTAATTTTATATGCAATTTAATTCTAAATATTTAGCTAAAATTTAGGTGTCAACAGTTGGCAATCTTATTGAGTGAAATAGAAAACTTACAAGCAATGAAATGATGCAAAGCTTCGGAAGTTAGAAGTGACTGAAGAGTGATTACAAGTGACGTGAGGGTGATTTCAATTGATTTTGTGAAAGAGAAAAAGAAGATGAATAGGAGAAAAGATATATCAAAGGCCATTAAAGACTAAGTAAAACACAAAAGACCATTTTACTTCCATGAAACAGATATTCAGCCTTTGTAATAGGTTAGTGAAGTAAAATGGTCTTTGTTTTGAAAATACTTATACATGCTATCTTGTTCTTTATTAATGTCTAGAATGCGTTCATCTTCATGATCATAGATGGATAATTTGCACAATAACATTACACCTAGTACTCTCTATGCTCGTATGCTCAAATGCACTCCTAAGGCCTAATGTAACATGACAAAACACTAATTATCCCGGGAGTCTAAATCAACCAATTCACATGTTAAATACATTACGAGTAAAACCAAACAAAATATAAAACGAGACAAAATATAAACTAATGAAATGATAAAATGCCATAACCGGCTAAGTTAACCTAGAGTTCGAGGCATTGGGTGAGTCGTGCCACAACTTTTGACTCGTTCTAGCACGGCGTCCTCAACTATTCGAGTTTAAAAAGAATGAGTGAATTCCTATCTTGAGCAAGGATGAGATGAAGCAACGCTAGAGTGATGGAGAAAGAGGGTGAGTCGAGTGGGGTATAGAGGGATGTGAGGTTTTTGAAGTGAAGAGGGGCTTGAGGTTGGTTATGAGAGAGAGTGAATGGTGAGGTTGTATATTCCAGGGAATTAGAGGTAATAGGAAAATATGGGTGCTCTTGGACATGGGAGACAAACTGAAAATTGAGATGGATTTTGGGTGTTTATGGAGAGAAGTGATGGAGGGGTCTTTCTTCAAAATGAAATAAAATGAAAGCATATGGGAGAGTTGAGATCTTGGCCAGATCAAGGAGGAAGACAAGGAGAGTGAGTTCCAATGTGCTAAACTGAGTGTGTCCAGAAAAGGAAGAGTGAGTGGGTGTGTTACGAGGGCTTTGGCTAATGAAGAGAGGTAGAGAGTTGTGTCATTGTTGAGAGATTTTTGTGGAAGAGAGGATGGTTGAGAGAATTTAGGAGTGTGTTTATATGTAAGAACATAAATGAAAAAATGGGAGACAGATGGAAAGTAAAGATCACGCAAGATGGAGTGGGAGAAGGCGAGAAGGTTGTCTAGCATGAGAGTTCTCTCTTGTGTATTAATAATGAGAGTCCTCCCTCAAGCCAAAAAATTCAAAACAGAGAGAGAGAGAGAGAGAGAGAGAGAGAGAGAGAGAGAGAGAGAGAGAGAGAGAGAGAGAGAGAGAGAGAGAGAGCACGCCAGTTCTAGGAGGAGAAGAGAGAGTGAGATAGAGCCTTAACCAAATGACCTTACCAAGCATGCTTTGTCTCCCTTAACATCACTTTACATGCCTCGGTTCCCCATTGTACCATAAGGTTGGTGAGGGATAAGGGTTTTGACCCAACTTGACTAAGAAAATGGAGGGAAAGAGGGAGAGTGGGCACTCACTTGGCGAGTTGGGCTGTGTTGTTGGCTTTTATGGGTTTGGATCATATTATATGCAAGATCGAGTTCTCTTGGGTAGACTGCGCAAGCATGCAGAAACAGCTAGTATGTGGTCAACATTTGTTCGATTGGACTCAAATTTTTTAAGGACAGTGAGCTCGCATGTCAACGCAGCTTACGTAAAAATTCAAGTTAAAAGGATGTTGGCATCACCATCCTTTTGCTCGGCAGCCGGCACGGGATCAGCAAAAATCTCTTTGGAAAAATGTGAATTCTGAAAGTTGTACTTGGAACTAGCACACAATTAATATACCTTTGGAAAATAGACTTGAAGACACTTCTTGTGAAAGCTAGCTTACAATCTTCTAAGCTCGTTTGGGCCTTCAATCGATCATGAGAAGACAAGTCAAAATTACCTAGAGGAAGATTAGGTCCAATGTGAATTGGGGTGATCAAGGCTCTTTAAATTTACCGTTGATCACAATTTTCGACCTCGGGCCGAGGTCTTCAAACTATGATGTCTCTAGTTTAAAATTATAGAAGAAGTATGGTTGAAAAGATGATCACAAGATGATGAAATGAGGGCATTCTTGATTAGGGTTGAAGCTGTTATTGGCAAATTCGAATCCCAGTCATTGTGGAATGTATGGATGACCTCTGCAAATTGGAACATGAATATTCATGGACAATGGCTCAAGACTGAATTTAGGTGTCAACAATATTTGTGTCCAATATAAGAAAACTCTTTTCAAAAACCTACTCAAATTAGGGAACTTCCTTGGGTTGCATTTCCTTTATGGAAACTCAAGACATATTCTCACATTTGCGATGATGGACCATATTTGTTAAGGCTTGAATTTCCCTTTCAAATTGCAAGAATTGTTTAATCTTATAATATCTCAACTCTATAGATAATCCTATATGCCCCTTTACTCACATAACACTTGGAGTCAAATCCTTCTATGGCCCACTATTCTGTTGTAGAAAATTTTGCCATCATTACTTATTTGCAAGTGCATTGCGCTCTCTCTCTCTCTCTCTCTCTTGATAATCTCCCTTTGACAATGATTGACGACTTTGAGAATGATTATGGCACAAGAGAACAAGAAATCCCAAGAAGAATGAGGATAACTATCATTCTAGCTCCATTTTGTTGATTGGGTTCTCTGCTCACAATAGAATTGCATTTTCTTAAACTAACAACATTCCCATAGAGCCCTGCACAATGGGGAATTGCATGAGATCAAGCCTTATTGAAAGCCTTGACATTTCGGGGAGGACTTTCCGTGTCACTATAAGATACATCAATTGAAGTCAAAGCCGACATATCACAAAAAGGATATTAGATGGATCCATATAAACTATTGTGGGAGATATTTAGAACTTGCATGTTTCGCAGTTCTGTAAACTCTCTTGGTATATATTCCAAAAAATATTAATCAAGAACCTTGAGGACTCGTGTTGCCTATCTAAGGAGTTTTACTAATTTGCATTTTTTGTTTTTCTCAAATTCAAGCTCATCAAACTTGTGCATGAGCCTAGCTATGCCAAAAACAATCCACCCAAATTATTTGATGCCAAGTCAAGATTTGCTAGATGGGATAACAATCCAATCTTGATTGGGGCATATCCTATGATTGCATTCTTTGTTTAGATCAAGTTCTAGCAACATTCACAGGTTTTGCCATTCCTTTGGAATCTCTCAACTTAAATTATTTAAAGAAAGATCTAGTACTTGTAACTAAATCCTTCCAGTTATCGTGGATATCTTATCATAAATGATATTGTTTGATATCCTAAGCCATTCAAATTGTGGCAATGCTCCCATTTCCATGAAAGTTGATCGTGCAAGTAAATGTGGCTCAAGTTCATAAAGTTTAGCAGCGGATATATTCCAAATGCCTCTGTGATGTTTTCCGTAAGTTGGTTTCTTCAAGCCTCACTTTGATTATGAGGTACGCTCCTCAAGTTTTTCAGTATAGGTTCAAGTGAAATGATGGTTATTGACAATGAAATTTTGCAATAATACCCAAGGCATTCATTTTCTAGCGGTTGCCCTTCGAGTTCATCATTGGGTATATCCAAACACCCAAATGAGTGATCTCATCAATTTCAGGAGGCAAGGAGCCAAGAAAATTATTGTTATGAAGGCATAATATATTTGAATTGGTCATGTTTCCAATTGTTGTAGGGATTGAACCAGTCAAACTATTGTTGGACAATCGAACTCTATAAGAATCGTTTTCCGTATCTTTTCAAAAATTGAGCCTAGAAGATGATTTGAGGAAAGACATAACTAAAGAATCTTCAAAATCTTACAAGTCATCTACCTCTCACAAAATATAACCAACCAAACTATTTTGTTATAAATCTAACTCTTTGAGGAGTATCGGTATCCCTATTTCTTGAGGAATTGGGCCGAGAGATTCCATTTTTGAATATTTGGAAAAGGGATAAATAATTCAAGTTTCCAACAGAATGAGGAATTAAGCCATTGAAATTTTTTATTGATAGGCAAGTTCTATAAGAGAGGCGAGGCTCCTGATGGTATAGATCCTAAAAGTCCACTATTTGATAGGTAAGGAGTCTTCAAACTCCTCATATCACCTATCTCTAATGGATTGGGACCAGAAAGGTCTTTTCAAACTCCACAAGTTACCTATTTCTCGTGGAGTGGGACTAAAATGGTCATTTTCTAAAAAATCTATCTCCATCACATTGCCTATGGTGCCAAACTCGATATTGGTTTCTCTTGTTAATTGACAAAGCTAGAAATTAGTACTTGTTAAACCCATTTCTTGGTTTTTTATTTATTGCAAATTTAGCTATTCATATTCTATATTAGGCATTAAGTGAATGCTGTCTTCTTAATTTCCTACTTGAAGGCTGACCTTAGTTGAGCTAGAAAACCAATAGCATCCTGAAGGAAGATCACTTTTGAAAGAAGGTGATTTATGGCAAGTTGCTAAGTGAAAATCTATTTCGTAGGGTCCGAAAGGTGGTTACCGACGCCTCAAACTCGCCACTTCATCCTAAGCCCGATAAGGAGGTGGAAAGAGATATGAAGGTAGCTCAACTAATCAATTGGGAGAGAAAGGAATGGAAATTGGAAAGCACTGCAATTTGTTAGAGATGGAAAGAGAGCTAATTCCCGAAGTCCCCATTCGTAGGAGCAAGGAGAGGGGCAAACTAATCTAGCCATGGTTCATTCATTGTGAAATCTGTTTATCAAGTGGCTCTAAAGAAGCTAGAACAAAAAGGGGAAAAGTACCCAAAAAATCCTAAACTTATTTCATTAGTATCAATTTAGTCCTAAACCTTTTAATATGACTAATTGAGTCATAAATCTTTTCACATTGGTACCAATTTAGTCTATCCCACCAATTTAGGTCGGAAATTACTAACATGTATGCAAATTGGCTGGCGTGGTGCGATTGGCACTAACGTAGATATTTTTAATAATATGTTAATATTTTTTAATTAATTTTTTGATTTTTCCCCCCTTCTTCCCTTTCCTCTTCCTCTTCTCTTTCCAATGGCCATGGTAGAGAGGGTTGGCCTTACCTAGGTGAGGTCGTACTTGCAAGCCACAGGCAACGATCAGCCTCACCTAGTCAAGGATGAACACTAGTCGTTCTGGTGCGGCTAGGCAAGGCCACCTTGCTAGATCTGGCAAGGTCAAGCGAGGTCAACCCTCGCCTAAGCTGGAACGGCCTCACTAGCATTTGCCCTTAGCCATGCAAGGCGACCCTCACCTATGGCTAGCGAGTGTGGCCTTGTTGGCCATGGCCACCAGAAAGAGGAGAAAGAGAAAGGGGGAGAGGAAAAAATCAAAAATAAAATAATTTAAAATTTCAAAAGGTAATAAAATATTATTAAAAATAAGTATGTTGCACCGGTTGCGCCACGTCGCCCGCCCAAGGTCCATGTCAACAATTTCTGACTTAAATTGGTCGGATGATATGAATTGGTACCAATGTAAAAAGGTTTAAGACTCAATTGGCTCAATTGAAAAATTTAGGACTTAATTGATATCAATGCAATAGGTTAAGGATTATTTTGGTATTTTTCCTGAACAAAATGTTAATGCGGCTAAAGTAGATTATGGAAATTGACATGGAACTTGACTAGCCAGCCCAAAAATTCGCACATTTTATTTGAATGGAGTGATATGGGGCAAATTTCATGTCTAAACCTTATCTGAACATGTCTATGTCAATTCGTGAGAAAATTTTATTTGTGTGTCATGTAACCATCAACTTCTTCATTTGTCAAGCCGAGATGTAGCGACTTTGTCATGCTCGTTTGTGAAGGAGGGAAGAAAGTGTAAATATTACCCTGTGAGAAACCCCACCCATCACCCAAAAAAAAAGAAAAAAAAGAAAAGAAAACTGAAAACTTGACTTGAATCGAGTGTTCTGATTAGGTCTTTCTCAAGTCAGGGTCTTGGGTCGTAAAAAACATAGGTCTTCTAGTTTTGGTTTTGGTTTTGCTCGAGTATCGTGGAACCCGACATGACGTGAATAATGGACAACACTATAAGACTCGGTAAAAGGCACTTCTTGCTCGTTGACCACACTATTTTCCCACTTAAGTCAAATAGCATAAAATTTTGGTGCTAAATCTATTACGGCGTGACAACTAAGAGAACTTTTATGTAGGCATTTTGGCTTGTCGACTCAACATAAATGATGCCTAACAGATGTATAAATAATATAGATATCCAACTAATTAGTCGCTAGGATGCTGAACCATTGCACGATTTCGATCGAAGTCATTTTGTTAGGCAAGAAACCGCCATGAAGAAGATTGTTTGAATATGGATTATCCTTCGCAATTAATCATATGATATCTTCCAAAGCTGAAAACCGATGCTTTTGACTGGAAGCAGAAAGAATAGCTAATGACAAAGGGCCGAGTGCTCCCCAATCACACTTTGTTTTTCAATCGAGCGCAATTTCCTCCGAAAATCACAGCAAAGTGCTTCCAAAACTGGTTGTGTGAAGATATCGCCGCATATCTCTCGTGACTCTTCGTGTTTTTGGTCGAAAGACTATTTAGTTCCCGATGGAAGTCGTTTCGGAGCACATATTAAAGTGTCTTTATTACTATTTATTTAGACATGTCTTTTCATATATCTAAGGTATGTCAAATGTCGTGTTTTAAGCCTACATATAAGTGAGTCTTGTAATCGGTTTCATAGTATGGTGAATGAAAAGACATTTCAGCAAGAAAAGTAGTGTATTCATCTCCTTTTTTTAAGAGCTTCTCTTGTGAGAGTATTATCGAGCTATATGACTTTGATATTCAATAATTGGTATCGAACAAGGTCATCTCGGAACCGAGAGTACGGTTGTCAACGACCGTGAGTCAAGTCTTCCTGAGCATAGTTCATGAAGACGGTGGTCAAGGACCGGAATACGTTGAAGTTCTATAGGTGTACAAATCGTGACCGTGATTGATTGGTTGGGGATCAAGGTTTCTTGGAGTAGTGTCAAGCATTATTTCAAGTCAGATGGTGGATGTTTCAAATTTGACGAATGGCATTGAGAAGCTCAACAACTCCAACTACAATAATTGGAGTGTCGATGCGCTTTTATTTACGGGGTCGATTTGTGGGATATTGTTGGCGTAGCAACACCACGGCACCTAGAGACGATGATGAACAAAGGAGATGGAAGATCAAAGCAGGTAAGGCTCTTTATGCTCTTGCTGTAACTGCCGAAGATGATTTATTGCTGCACATTAAGAGCGCATACTCCCAAGGAGGCATGGGATAACTTGACAACATTATTCGCAAGGTCGAATGATGCCAAGCTACAAAGGCTAGAGAACAAGCTGCTGTTGATGTCACAACAAAATATGATGGTGAGTTAGTATTTCTCCAAAGTTAAGTCTATTTGTGACGAAATTTAAAAGTTGGATCCCGCTAATGCCATCTTAGAAACAAGAACGAGAAGAATAATTATTCACGGGTTAAAGCTAGATTATAATGGTATTATTACGGGTACTATGGATGGGCAACTCAACCGACATTGACTCATTTGGAGAATATTTTGGCTAACCAAGAGACTTTAGATAGTCAAATGTTTAAGGTTTCGATTAAGGAAGAAGAAAGTGCCCTCTTCAATGATAAAAGAGGGTTCATAGGCCAAAGGCGAACTAGTGCCGATAATAAAGATAGCAAGTCTAGGAAAAGCCATGTCGATGGCAAAAGCAACCAGCTCGCAAAGGATGGCAAAAGTGTCCAGGAGAGTCGAGCCTTTAACCAGGGGGAGCTGGGCGATGCAATGGCAAAAGGCGTAGTGGATGATGTTACGTCTGTGGCAACGAGGGCCACTTTGCCAGAGATTGTCGAGTGAAGAAAGTTGAAAGAAATGTCACAGCATCATCAAAGAGGAATGATTTCAATGAAAATAAGGAATGAGATTTCCAAATGTCTGTTGCAATAGTGGAGTTAGATGAGTTCACTGTCTCTTCCATAGTCGAGTTAAACGATGCTATGGAATTAATCTCTATAGTGAAAAGTCAATTAATTATGATTACGATTGTGTGATTGTTGATTCAGGTGTTCGAGTCATATGACGGGAGATCAAGGCAAGTTGTCGAACATATGTAATTATATCGGAGGACGTGTTGTTATTACGCTGCATGACTCAAGGTTGCCCATTACTCATATTAGCAAGACGATGATAACTCCTCAATTCAATTCACAAAAGTTGAATTGAAAAGTGTTGTATCATGTGCCAAGAACGAAGAAGAATTTATTGTCCGTGTCCCGCCACGTACTCGGTAATTATGGGTGTTCAGTCCACGAGATGTTAAGGTGTACCGAAGGTTGAAGCCCATTGGTCAACCAATCATGGAGGGACATCGGGCTGGAGTCTTGCTTACGTGATGTTTGCTCAAACAACATATGCAAACAAAACCCAAAAGAATGATACACCTCATTTATGGCATGCGTAGTTTGGGCATGTAAATTATCACAAGTTGAAAGTGATGATGCAAATGAACATGCCGAGGGTCTTCCCCATTTGGAAGTGC